>CAWUFW010010071.1:0-728120 GCA_963921515.1 Calotriton arnoldi
AACGATGGATTAAACCCAGATCTATGACTGGGGGTGAATGTTTGCCAATGTGCAGCATTCCGTCCATCATCTTGTGTGTTTTGCATTTCGCCCTAAGTGGGAAGGGTATGCCCAGACGTGGGTCCCGTGCTCACTACGCCACTGGAGTCAAGCTATCCTGGCTGATGAAGGCTGATAGCCTGAAACCGGTCCTAGGATGCTTGATTCCGGTCCAGGGAAGACATGGCTTGGCAGTTCAGTCTGGACTGTTCCCATGAGGCACAGGGTCAAGACTGATTTGCATATGGCTATGTCTGAACTGGGGTGGCATGGTGAAGCAAAATAACGATGGATTAAACCCAGATCTGTGACTGGGGGTGAATGTTTGCCAATGTGCAGCATTCCGTCCATCATCTTGTGTTTTGCATTTCGCCCTAAGTGGGAAGGGTATGCCCAGACGTGTGTCCTGTGCTCACTACGCCACAGGAGTCAAGCTATACTGGCTGATGAAGGCTGATAGCCTGAAACCGGTCCTAGGATGCTTGATTCTGGTCCAGGGAAGACATGGCTTGGCAGTTCGGTCTGGACTGTTCCCATGAGGCACAGGGTCAAGACTGATTTGCATATGGCTATGTCTGAACTGGGGTGGCGTGGTGAAGCAAAATAACGATGGATTAAACCCAGATCTGTGACTGGGGGTGAATGTTTGCCAATGTGCAGCATTCCGTCCATCATCTTGTGTGTTTTGCATTTCGCCCTAAGTGGGAAGGGTATGCCCAGACGTGGGTCCTGTGCTCACTACGCCACAGGAGTCAAGCTATACTGGCTGATGAAGGCTGATAGCCTGAAACCGGTCCTAGGATGCTTGATTCTGGTCCAGGGAAGACATGGCTTGGCAGTTCGGTCTGGACTGTTCCCATGAGGCACAGGGTCAAGACTGATTTGCATATGGCTATGTCTGAACTGGGGTGGCGTGGTGAAGCAAAATAACGATGGATTAAACCCAGATCTGTGACTGGGGGTGAATGTTTGCCAATGTGCAGCATTCCGTCCATCATCTTGTGTGTTTTGCATTTCGCCCTAAGTGGGAAGGGTATGCCCAGACGTGGGTTCCGTGCTCACTACGCCACTGGAGTCAAGCTATCCTGGCTGATGACGGCTGATAGCCTGAAACCGGTCCTAGGATGCTTGATTCCGGTCCAGGGAAGACATGGCTTGGCAGTTCGGTCTGGACTGTTCCCATGAGGCACAGGGTCAAGGCTGATTTGCATATGGCTATGTCTGAACTGGGGGGGCCTGGTGAAGCAAAATAACGATGGATTAAACCGAGATCTGTGACTGGGGGTGAATGTTTGCCAATGTGCAGCATTCCGTCCATCATCTTGTGTGTTTTGCATTTCGCCCTAAGTGGGAAGTGTATGCCCAGACGTGGGTCCCGTGCTCACTACGCCACTGGAGTCAAGCTATCCTGGCTGATGAAGGCTGATAGCCTGAAACCGGTCCTAGGATGCTTGATTCCGGTCCAGGGAAGACATGGCTTGGCAGTTCGGTCTGGACTGTTCCCATGAGCCACAGGGTCAAGACTGATTTGCATATGGCTATGTCTGAACTGGGGTGGCGTGGTGAAGCAAAATAACGATGGATTAAACCCAGATCTGTGACTGGGGGTGAATGTTTGCCAATGTGCAGCATTCCGTCCATCATCTTGTGTGTTTTGCATTTCGCCCTAAGTGGGAAGGGTTTGCCCAGATGTGGGTCCCGTGCTCACTATGCCACTGGAGTCAAGCTATCCTGGCTGATGAAGGCTGATAGCCTGAAACCGGTCCTAGGATGCTTGATTCCGGTCCAGGGAAGACATGGCTTGGCAGTTCGGTCTAGACTGTTCCCATGAGGCACAGGGTCAATACTGATTTGCATATGGCTATATCTGAACTGGGGTGGCGTGGTGAAGCAAAATAACGATGGATTAAACCCAGATCTGTGACTGGGGGTGAATGTTTGCCAATGTGCAGCATTCCGTCCATCATCTTGTGTGTTTTGCATTTCGCCCTAAGTGGGAAGGGTATGCCCATACGTGGGTCCTGTGCTCACTACGCCACTGGAGTCAAGCTATCCTGGCTGATGAAGGCTGATAGCCTGAAACCGGTCCTAGGATGCTTGATTCCGGTCCAGGGAAGACATGGCTTGGCAGGACGGTCTGGACTGTTCCCATGAGGCACAGGGTCAAGACTGATTTGCATATGGCTATGTCTGAACTGGGGTGGCGTGGTGAAGCAAAATAACGATGGATTAAACCCAGATCTGTGACTGGGGGTGAATGTTTGCCAATGTGCAGCATTCCGTCCATCATCTTGTGTGTTTTGCATTTCGCCCTAAGTGGGAAGGGTATGCCCAGACGTGGGTCCCGTGCTCACTACGCCACTGGGGTCAAGCTATCCTGGCTGATGAAGGCTGATAGCCTGAAACCGGTCCTAGGATGCTTGATTCCGGTCCAGGGAAGACATCGCTTGGCAGTTCGGTCTGGACTGTTCCCATGAGGCACAGTGTTAAGGCTGATTTGCATATGGCTATGTCTGAACGGGGGTGGCGTGGTGAAGCAAAATAACGATGGATTAAACCCAGATCTGTGACTGGGGTTGAATGTTTGCCAATGTGCAGCATTCCGTCCATCATATTGTGTGTTTTGCATTTCTCCCTAAGTGGGGAGGGTATGCCCAGACGTGGGTCCCGTGCTCACTACGCCACTGGAGTCAAGCTATCCTGGCTGATGACGGCTGATAGCCTGAAACCGGTCCTAGGATGCTTGATTCCGGTCCAGGGAAGACATGGCTTGACAGTTCGGTCTGGACTGTTCCCATGAGGCACAGGGTCAAGACTGATTTGCATATGGCTATGTCTGAACAGGGGTGGCGTGGTGAAGCAAAATAACGATGGATTAAACCCAGATCTGTGACTGGGGGTGAATGTTTGCCAATGTGCAGCATTCCGTCCATCATCTTGTGTGTTTTGCATTTCGCCCTAAATGGGAAGGGTATGCCCAGATGTGGGTCCCGTGCTCACTACGCCACTGGAGTCAAGCTATACTGGCTGATGAAGGCTGATAGCCTGAAACCGGTCCTAGGATGCTTGATTCCGGTCCAGGGAAGACATGGCTTGGCAGTTCGGTCTGGACTGTTCCCATGAGGCACAGGGTCAACACTGATTTGCATATGGCTATGTCTGAACTGGGGTGGCGTGGTGAAGCAAAATAACGATGGATTAAACCCAGATCTGTGACTGGGGGTGAATGTTTGCCAATGTGCAGCATTCCGTCCATCATCTTGTGTGTTTTGCATTTCGCCCTAAGTGGGAAGGGTATGCCCAGACGTGGGTCCCGTGGTCACTACGCCACTGGAGTCAAGCTATCCTGGCTGATGAAGGCTGATAGCCTGAAACCGGTCCTAGGATGCTTGATTCCGGTCCAGGGAAGACATGGCTTGGCAGTTTGGTCTGGACTGTTCCCATGAGGCACAGGGTCAAGACTGATTTGCATATGGCTATGTCTGAACTGGGGTGGCGTGGTGAAGCAAAATAACGATGGATTAAACCCAGATCTGAGACTGGGTGTGAATGTTTGCCAATGTGCAGCATTCCGTCCGTCATCTTGTGTGTTTTGCATTTCGCCCTAAGTGGGAAGGGTATGCCCAGACGTTGGTCCGGTGCTCACTACGCCACTGGAGTCAAGCTATCCTGGCTGATGAAGGCTGATAGCCTGAAACCGGTCCTAGGATGCTTGATTCCGGTCCAGGGAAGACATGGCTTGGCAGTTCGGTCTGGACTGTTCCCATGAGGCACAGGGTCAAGACTGATTTGCATATGGCTATGTCTGAACTGGGGTGGCGTGGTGAAGCAAAATAACGATGGATTAAACCCAGATCTGTGACTGGGGGTGAATGTTTGACAATGTGCAGCATTCCGTCCATCATCTTGTGTGTTTTGCATTTCGCCCTAAGTGGGAAGGGTATGCCCAGACGTGGGTCCTGTGCTCACTACGCCACTGGAGTCAAGCTATCCTGGCTGATGAAGGCTGATAGCCTGAAACCGGTCCTAGGATGCTTGATTCCGGTCCAGGGAAGACATGGCTTGGCAGTTCGGTCTGGACTGTTCCCATGAGGCACAGGGTCAAGGCTGATTTGCATATGGCTATGTCTGAACTGGGGTGGCCTGGTGAAGCAAAATAACGATGGATTGAACCCAGATTTGTGACTGGGGGTGAATGTTTGCCAATGTGCAGCATTCCGTCCATCATCTTGTGTGTTTTGCATTTCGCCCTAAGTGGGAAGTGTATGCCCAGACGTGGGTCCCGTGCTCACTACGCCACTGGAGTCAAGCTATCCTGGCTGATGAAGGCTGATAGCCTGAAACCGGTCCTAGGATGCTTGATTCCGGTCCAGGGAAGACATGGCTTGGCAGTTCGGTCTGGACTGTTCCCATGAGGCCAGGGTCAAGACTGATTTGCATATGGCTATGTCTGAACTGGGGTGGCGTGGTGAAGCAAAATAACGATGGATTAAACCCAGATCTGTGACTGGGGGTGAATGTTTGCCAATGTGCAGCATTCCGTCCATCATCTTGTGTGTTTTGCATTTCGCCCTAAGTGGGAAGGGTATGCCCAGACATGGGTCCCGTGGTCACTACGCCACTGGAGTCAAGCTATCCTGGCTGATGAAGGCTGATAGCCTGAAACCGGTCCTAGGATGCTTGATTCCGGTCCAGGGAAGACATAGCTTGGCAGTTCGGTCTGGACTGTTCCCATGAGCCATAGGGTCAAGACTGATTTGCATATGGCTATGTCTGAACTGGGGTGGCGTGGTGAAGCAAAATAACGATGGATTAAACCCAGATCTGTGACTGGGGGTGAATGTTTGCCAATGTGCAGCATTCCGTCCATCATCTTGTGTGTTTTGCATTTCGCCCTAAGTGGGAAGGGTATGCCCAGATGTGGGTCCCGTGCTCACTACGCCACTGGAGTCAAGCTATCCTGGCTGATGAAGGCTGAAAGCCTGAAACCGGTCCTAGGATGCTTGATTCCGGTCCGGGGAAGACATGGCTTGGCAGTTCGGTCTAGACTGTTCCCATGAGGCACAGGGTCAAGACTGATTTGCATATGGCTATGTATGAACTGGGGTGGCGTGGTGAAGCAAAATAACGATGGATTAAACCCAGATCTGTGACTGGGGGTGAATGTTTGCCAATGTGCAGCATTCCGTCCATCATCTTGTGTGTTTTGCATTTCGCCCTAAGTGGGAAGGGTATGCCCAGACGTGGGTCCTGTGCTCACTACACCACTGGAGTCAAGCTATCCTGGCTGATGAAGGCCGATAGCCTGAAACCGGTCCTAGGATGCTTGATTCTGGTCCAGGGAAGACATGGCTTGGCAGGACGGTCTGGACTGTTCCCATGAGGCACAGGGTCAAGACTCATTTGCATATGGCTATGTCTGAACTGGGGTGGCGTGGTGAAGCAAAATAACGATGGATTAAACCCAGATCTGTGACTGTGGGTGAATGTTTGCCAATGTGCAGCATTCCGTCCATCATCTTGTGTGTTTTGCATTTCGCCCTAAATGGGAAGGGTATGCCCAGATGTGGGTCCCGTGCTCACTACGCCACTGGAGTCAAGCTATCCTGGCTGATGAAGGCTGATAGCCTGAAACCGGTCCTAGGATGCTTGATTCCGGTCCAGGGAAGACATGGCTTGGCAGTTCGGTCTGGACTGTTCCCATGAGGCACAGGGTCAAGACTGATTTGCATATGGCTATGTCTGAACTGGGGTGGCGTGGTGAAGCAAAATAACGATGGATTAAACCCAGATCTGTGACTGGGGGTGAATGTTTGCCAATGTGCAGCATTCCGTCCATCATCTTGTGTGTTTTGCATTTTGCCCTAAGTGGGAAGGGTATGCCCAGACGTGGGTCCCGTGCTCACTACGCCACTGGAGTCAAGCTATCCTGGCTGATGAAGGCTGATAGCCTGAAACCGGTCCTAGGATGCTTGATTCCGGTCCAGGAAAGACATGGCTTGGCAGTTCGGTCTGGACTGTTCCCATGAGGCCATAGGGTCAAGACTGATTTGCATATGGCTATGTCTGAACTGGGGTGGCGTGGTGAAGCAAAATAACGATGGATTAAACCCAGATCTGTGACTGGGGGTGAATGTTTGCCAATGTGCAGCATTCCGTCCATCATCTTGTGTGTTTTGCATTTCGCCCTAAGTGGGAAGGGTATGCCCAGATGTGGGTCCCGTGCTCACTACGCCACTGGAGTCAAGCTATCCTGGCTGATGAAGGCTGATAGCCTGAAACCGGTCCTAGGATGCTTGATTCCGGTCCAGGGAAGACATGGCTTGGCAGTTCGGTCTGGACTGTTCCCATGAGGCACAGGGTCAAGACTGATTTGCATATGGCTATGTCTGAACTGGGGTGGCGTGGTGAAGCAAAATAACGATGGATTAAACCCAGATCTGTGACTGGGGGTGAATGTTTGCCAATGTGCAGCATTCCGTCCATCATCTTGTGTGTTTTGCATTTCGCCCTAAGTGGGAAGGGTATGCCCAGACGTGGGTCCCGTGCTCACTACGCCACTGGAGTCAAGCTATCCTGGCTGATGAAGGCTGATAGCCTGAAACCGGTCCTAGGATGCTTGATTCCGGTCCAGGGAAGACATGGCTTGGCAGTTCGGTCTGGACTGTTCCCATGAGGCACAGGGTCAAGACTGATTTGCATATGGCTATGTCTGAACTGGGGTGGCGTGGTGAAGCAAAATAACGATGTATTAAACCCAGATCTGTGACTGTGGGTGAATGTTTGCCAATGTGCAGCATTCCGTCCATCATCTTGTGTGTTTTGCATTTCACCCTAAGTGGTAAGGGTATGCCCAGACGTGGGTCCCGTGCTCACTACGCCACTGGAGTCAAGCTATCCTGGCTGATGAAGGCTGATAGCCTGAAACCGGTCCTAGGATGCTTGATTCCGGTCCAGGGAAGACATGGCTTGGCAGTTCGGTCTGGACTGTTCCCATGAGGCACAGGGTCAAGACTGATTTGCATATGGCTATGTCTGAACTGGGATGGCGCGGTGAAGCAAAATAACGATGGATTAAACCCAGATCTGTGACTGTGGGTGAATGTTTGCCAATGTGCAGCATTCCGTCCATCATCTTGTGTGTTTTGCATTTCGCCCTAAATGGGAAGGGTATGCCCAGACGTGGGTCCCGTGCTCACTACGCCCCTGGAGTCAAGCTATCCTGGCTGATGAAGGCTGATAGCCTGAAACTGGTCCTAGGATGCTTGATTGCGGTCCAGGGAAGACATGGCTTGGCAGTTCGGTCTGGACTGTTCCCATGAGGCACAGGGTCAAGACTGATTTGCATATGGCAATGTCTGAACTGGGGTGGCGTGGTGAAGCAAAATAACGATGGATTAAACCCAGATCTGTGACTGGGGGTGAATGTGTGCCAATGTGCAGCATTCCGTCCATCATCTTGTGTGTTTTGCATTTCGCCCTAAGTGGGAAGGGTATGCCCAGACGTGGGTCCCGTGCTCACTACGCCACTGGAGTCAAGCTATCCTGGCTGATGAAGGCTGATAGCCTGAAACCGGTCCTAGGATGCTTGATTCCGGTCCAGGGAAGACATGGCTTGGCAGTTCGGTCTGGACTGTTCCCATGAGGCACAGGGTCAAGACTGATTTGCATATGGCTATGTCTGAACTGGGGTGGCGTGGTGAAGCAAGATAACGATGGATTAAACCCAGATCTGTGACTGGGGGTGAATGTTTGCCAATGTGCAGCATTCCGTCCATCATCTTGTGTGTTTTGCATTTCGCCCTAAGTGGGAAGCGTATGCCCAGACGTGGGTCCCGTGCTCACTACGCCACTGGAGTCAAGCTATCCTGGCTGATGAAGGCTGATAGCCTGAAACCGGTCCTAGGATGCTTGATTCCGGTCCAGGGAAGACATGGCTTGCCAGTTCGGTCAGGACTGTTCCCATGAGGCACAGGGTCAAGACTGATTTGCATATGGCTATGTCTGAACTGGGGTGGCGTGGTGAAGCAAAATAACGATGGATTAAACCCAGATCTGTGACTGGGGGTGAATGTTTGCCAATGTGCAGCATTCCGTCCATCATCTTGTGTGTTTTGCATTTCGCCCTAAGTGGGAAGGGTATGCCCAGACGTGGGTCCCGTGCTCACTACGCCACTGGAGTCAAGCTATCCTGGCTGATGAAGGCTGATAGCCTGAAACCGGTCCTAGGATGCTTGATTCCGGTCCAGGGAAGACATGGCTTGGCAGCTCGGTCTGGACTGTTCCCATGAGGCACAGGGTCAAGGCTGATTTGCATATGGCTATGTCTGAACTGGGGTGGCGTGGTGAAGCAAAATAACGATGGATTAAACCCAGATCTGTGACTGGGGGTGAATGTTTGCCAATGTGCAGCATTCCGTCCATCATCTTGTGTGTTTTGCATTTCGCCCTTAGTGGGAAGGGTGTGCCCAGACGTGGGTCCCGTGCTCACTACGCCAGTGGGGTCAAGCTATCCTGGCTGATGAAGGCTGATAGCCTGAAACCGGTCCTAGGATGCTTGATTCCGGTCCAGGGAAGACATGGCTTGGCAGTTCGGTCAGGACTGTTCCCATGAGGCACAGGGTCAAGACTGATTTGCATATGGCTATGTCTGAACTGGGGTGGCGTGGTGAAGCAAAATAACGATGGATTAAACCCAGATCTGTGACTGGGGGTGAATGTTTGCCAATGTGCAGCATTCCGTCCATCATCTTGTGTGTTTTGCATTTCGCCCTAAGTGGGAAGGGTATGCCCAGACGTGGGTCCCGTGCTCACTAAGCCACTGGAGTCAAGCTATCCTGGCTGATGAAGGCTGATAGCCTGAAACCGGTCCTAGGATGCTTGATTCCGGTCCAGGGAAGACATGGCTTGGCAGTTCGGTCTGGACTGTTCCCATGAGGCACAGGGTCAAGACTGATTTGCATATGGCTATGTCTGAACTGGGGTGGCGTGGTGAAGCACAATAACGATGGATTAAACCCAGATCTGTGACTGTGGGTGAATGTTTGCCAATGTGCAGCATTCCGTCCATCATCTTGTGTGTTTTGCATTTCACCCTAAGTGGGAAGGGTATGCCCAGACGTGGGTCCCGTGCTCACTACGCCACTGGAGTCAAGCTATCCTGGCTGATGAAGGCTGATAGCCTGAAACCGGTCCTAGGATGCTTGATTCCGGTCCAGGGAAGACATGGCTTGGCAGTTCGGTCTGGACTGTTCCCATGAGGTACAGGGTCAAGACTGATTTGCATATGGCTATGTCTGAACTGGGGTGGCGTGGTGAAGCAAAATAACGATGGATTAAACCCAGATCTGTGACTGGGGGTGAATGTTTGCCAATGTGCAGCATTCCGTCCATCATCTTGTGTGTTTTGCATTTCGCCCTTAGTGGGAAGGGTATGCCCAGACGTGGGTCCCGTGCTCACTACGCCACTGGAGTCAAGCTATCCTGGCTGATGAAGGCTGATAGCCTGAAACCGGTCCTAGGAAGCTTGATTCCGGTCCAGGGAAGACATGGCTTGGCAGTTCGGTCTGGACTGTTCCCATGAGGCACAGGGTCAAGACTGATTTGCATATGGCTATGTCTGAACTGGGGTGGCGTGGTGAAGCAAAATAACGATGGATTAAACCCAGATCTGTGACTGGGGGTGAATGTTTGCCAATGTGCAGCATTCCGTCCATCATCTTGTGTGTTTTGCATTTTGCCCTAAGTGGGAAGGGTATGCCCAGACGTGGGTCCCGTGCTCACTACGCCACTGGAGTCAAGCTATCCTGGCTGATGAAGGCTGATAGCCTGAAACCGGTCCTAGGATGCTTGATTCCGGTCCAGGGAAGACATGGCTTGGCAGTTCGGTCTGGACTGTTCCCATGAGGCACAGGGTCAAGACTGATTTGCATATGGCTATGTCTGAACTGGGGTGGCGTGGTGAAGCAAAATAACGATGGATTAAACCCAGATCTGTGACTGGGGGTGAATGTTTGCCAATGTGCAGCATTCCGTCCATCATCTTGTGTGTTTTGCATTTCGCCCTAAGTGGGAAGGGTATGCCCAGACGTGGGTCCCGTGCTCACTACGCCACTGGAGTCAAGCTATCCTGGCTGATGAAGGCTGATAGCCTGAAACCGGTCCTAGGATGCTTGATTCCGGTCCAGGGAAGACATGGCTTGGCAGTTCGGTCTGGACTGTTCCCATGAGGCACAGGGTCAAGACTGATTTGCATATGGCTATGTCTGAACTGGGGTGGCGTGGTGAAGCAAAATAACGATGGATTAAACCCAGATCTGTGACTGGGGGTGAATGTTTGCCAATGTGCAGCATTCCGTCCATCATCTTGTGTGTTTTGCATTTCGCCCTAAGTGGGAAGGGTATGCCCAGACGTGGGTCCCGTGCTCACTACGCCACTGGAGTCAAGCTATCCTGGCTGATGAAGGCTGATAGCCTGAAACCGGTCCTAGGATGCTTGATTCCGGTCCAGGGAAGACATGGCTTGGCAGTTCGGTCTGGACTGTTCCCATGAGGCACAGGGTCAAGGCTGATTTGCATATGGCTATGTCTGAACTGGGGTGGCGTGGTGAAGCAAAATAACGATGGATTAAACCCAGATCTGTGACTGGGGGTGAATGTTTGCCAATGTGCAGCATTCCGTCCATCATCTTGTGTGTTTTGCATTTCGCCCTAAGTGGGAAGAGTGTGCCCAGACGTGGGTCCCGTGCTCACTACGCCACTGGAGTCAAGCTATCCTGGCTGATGAAGGCTGATAGCCTGAAACCGGTCCTAGGATGCTTGATTCCGGTCCAGGGAAGACATGGCTTGGCAGTTCGGTCTGGACTGTTCCCATGAGGCACAGGGTCAAGGCTGATTTGCATATGGCTATGTCTGAACTGGGGTGGCGTGGTGAAGCAAAATAACGATGGATTAAACCCAGATCTGTGACTGGGGCTGAATGTTTGCCAATGTGCAGCATTCCGTCCATCATCTTGTGTGTTTTGCATTTCGCCCTAAGTGGGAAGGGTATGCCCATACGTGGGTCCCGTGCTCACTACGCCACTGGAGTCAAGCTATCCTGGCTGATGAAGGCTGATAGCCTGAAACCGGTCCTAGGATGCTTGATTCCAGTCCAGGGAAGACATGGCTTGGCAGTTCGGTCTGGACTGTTCCCATGAGGCACCCGGGTCAAGACTGATTTGCATATGGCTATGTCTGAACTGGGGTGGCGTAGTGAAGCAAAATAACGATGGATTAAACCCAGATCTGTGACTGGGGGTGAATGTTTGCCAATGTGCAGCATTCCGTCCATCATCTTGTGTGTTTTGCATTTTGCCCTAAGTGGGAAGGGTATGCCCAGACGTGGGTCCCGTGCTCACTACGCCACTGGAGTCAAGCTATCCTGGCTGATGAAGGCTGATAGCCTGAAACCGGTCCTAGGATGCTTGATTCCGGTCCAGGGAAGACATGGCTTGGCAGTTCGGTCTGGACTGTTCCCATGAGGCACAGGGTCAAGACTGATTTGCATATGGCTATGTCTGAACTGGGGTGGCGTGGTGAAGCAAAATAACGATGGATTAAACCCAGATCTGTGACTGGGGGTGAATGTTTGCCAATGTGCAGCATTCCGTCCATCATCTTGTGTGTTTTGCATTTCGCCCTATGTGGGAAGGGTGTGCCCAGACGTGGGTCCCGTGCTCACTACGCCACTGGAGTCAAGCTATCCTGGCTGATGAAGGCTGATAGCCTGAAACCGGTCCTAGGATGCTTGATTCCGGTCCAGGGAAGACATGGCTTGGCAGTTCGGTCTGGACTGTTCCCATGAGGCACAGGGTCAAGTCTGATTTGCATATGGCTATGTCTGAACTGGGGTGGCGTGGTGAAGCAAAATAATGATGGATTAAACCCAGATCTGTGACTGGGGGTGAATGTTTGCCAATGTGCAGCATTCCGTCCATCATCTTGTGTGTTTTGCATTTTGCCCTAAGTGGGAAGGGTATGCCCAGACGTGGGTCCCGTGCTCACTACGCCACTGGAGTCAAGCTATCCTGGCTGATGAAGGCTGATAGCCTGAAACCGGTCCTAGGATGCTTGATTCCGGTCCAGGGAAGACATGGCTTGGCAGTTCGGTCTGGACTGTTCCCATGAGGCACAGGGTCAAGACTGATTTGCATATGGCTATGTCTGAACTGGGGTGGCGTGGTGAAGCAAAATAACGATGGATTAAACCCAGATCTGTGACTGGGGGTGAATGTTTGCCAATGTGCAGCATTCCGTCCATCATCTTGTGTGTTTTGCATTTCGCCCTAAGTGGGAAGGGTATACCCAGACGTGGGTCCCGTGCTCACTACGCCACTGGAGTCAAGCTATCCTGGCTGATGAAGGCTGATAGCCTGAAACCGGTCCTAGGATGCTTGATTCCGGTCCAGGGAAGACATGGCTTGGCAGTTCGGTCTGGACTGTTCCCATGAGGCACAGGGTCAAGTCTGATTTGCATATGGCTATGTCTGAACTGGGGTGGCGTGGTGAAGCAAAATAACGATGGATTAAACCCAGATCTGTGACTGGGGGTGAATGTTTGCCAATGTGCAGCATTCCGTCCATCATCTTGTGTGTTTTGCACTATGTGTAGCATGCTGTCACTGTACAGCTTGATCTGTCCGGCGTAGTTGAGGGTCAGTGGTGCAAGAGCCATTTTGCTACAGGGTGATGTGATGGCGTGCTCCGTCTGCCTGAGCAGTCAGCAGAGTGCAGCCTCCGTCGATGCTGGGAATTCTGGAATGGATGTAAGGCGTATGGACTTGTGGTATAGCTTGGGCGGAGGACACAGTCCCTCATCCCACATGCTTCTGTGAATAGTCAAGGCCAGTGGTGTGTGACTCTTACCACATTACTTTCATTTGGTCCACATGGAGGAGTGGTATTATTGCATTTTGTGGTGTTATCTATCTTTCATGTTGTGCGCTATCTGCCAGTGGACGTTTTCCTCTGCATGGCTATGTTTTGCTTCTTGTTGGTACAATGGCTCCATTCTCCAGCATTATTTGTAGCAATGTTATTTCGGAGCAGGAATGGAAGGCCATTCAGTGCTATCTACTCTCCCGTGTGTGGGCGGGTCACTGCGTTTCCGCTGTACATTTCGGGTTCTGTGTGGGTGTTGTTATTGTGCACACCTGTTCGCAGGCAGCCGTTTTTTTCTATTTTGTACATTCCATGTGTTGTTGTTGCGAGCAGGATGGTTTTGGTATTTCTTGTTGAGACTGGCGTGCCTTTTCCGGACATTGTTGATATTCTGCGCTGTTATGTGGTAGCCGCCGTGTGATTATCCATGTTTTACATACAAGGGTGTGTCCTATTTCGCATTCACATTACTCCCCTGTTCGTGACACTTGTGTGACGTCAAGTTGACAACTGTGAGTTGTCGGTTGTGGACATGACTGATGCAGGAAGGCCACTTGACATGTACCTTCAGGGTGGGGCTGGTGTGTGGGGTGTGTAGTTGTGGCCCTGTGGTGTTTGTGTGCAGCCGGATTCTTGCGCAGTCGTTGGCCACTGTGTTGTGCGCATGTGTACCTGCGTCATCGCCGCTAGGCTGCGGTGCCGTGACGGGGACGTCACTTCCTGGGGCCGGGTCGTGGGTGCCCAGGATGTTGCGTAGTTGTTTCGTTTTGACAGGTGGGACGTGTGTGGGTACAGTGGTGGATGTGTCCTGTCCACACAGGGGTGTCTGGGGAGGCCATGTACACTTTTCCCGCCCTTGCACTGTGTGCATTGTTTTCGTACCCTTGTTGTGTGTCTGCCTACCTGCGTCGTCGTGGTGCGTTCACTCCTAGGTGGTGCATCAGGTAGAGCAAGGGGATGGCCTGGAGTGCAGGATTCATCTCTGGGTGGTCCGCCTTTTAGTCTCCGTCAGGTAAAGTCGAGTCTCCGCCTTGGAATCTCGTGCGGTGTCTCTTAGCCGGTGGGGCTGTTTGGTTGTGGCATCGTAATTTGTACGCCGGGCGGTACGTCATTTCGTCGGACGGTGTGTCTCCATTGGCTCGCGCCGCTACGTAGACTGGCGCACTTTGATGGCGGACGGCGCAGCAGGCTTGCTGGCGGTGTTTGCCTGACTAATCACATCCTAATTTGGCGGGCGTGTGGCCCGTTGCTGGCGGACGGTAATTTGCGGTTTTTGCCTCCGTCAGCACGGCGGTCGTGCTTCCGCCCGACATCGTAATGGGCCCCTTAGACTCTAGTTCTTTAGTGCTTGAAGCATAACAGAACAGCACTGGGAAGAAATCTGAGCATAGTCAGCTAGATGAGATGATGAATATGACTGAAAAATGTAAAGCAAAACGTAAGGCTGAAAATAATCCTACTACTAATTAAGGTTGTACAAGATGATTGCAAACTTATTTAGTAAGAATAACAGAAGTATTGTAGGGCACAAGATCGCTGAACGTCTCCTAAGACAGACCATGAAAATGAGAGAAAATGAACCAAAATCCTGAACTTTCTGTCATAAGTGTGAAGATAGTGGACACATGGACAAATACTGTAAGAAAGCCGTTAACTCAAGGAGAGTTAATAGCAGTTACCTGACACTATGCCAACTGATTCTATACTGTTTGGAAATTAGCAAGAGCTTGAAGTAAGAATCACATTAAATCTCACAGAAGCACAAGTTCTGAAACTTGTCACAAAGAGTCCAGATACACTGAAACAGCACCCTTCTTCTTGGATTAATTGGACAAAGAATGAACGTACCCATATGGATTGCAGCACAAAAGACTACTGGACTACTTAATGGTGGGAGACAGGTCACCCTCATCTATGAGCATTATTACAGTAAATACCTGAACCATTAATGTTTAAATTTGTTGCTAGGATATGAATTTACCTTAAATTAATGAAAAGACAAGAGGAGTTTGGCAAAACAGGAATAAGTTGGTTTAATAAATGCTGGGAATGGGAGAGCCTGGACAGAATGCGTCTGCTCAAAATCTCTCGATGTACAAAGTTTGGGCCGTCCATTTATACAGTTCATGCGGAACAATACAACACTTTGCTACATACTAAGAAAGTATTACAGTTATAAATCAACACACTTGGGTATCTGATAAGGACACAGATGGCTCTCGACCTCGGGGAGAGCTAGCGTGGGCCAGTGTGTATGTGTCCAGTTGTCTGGCATGAAGAGCGCATGATCACTATGTGTGGTGTGCCTGTCGTGTCCCGATTGGCTGAGTGTGCCTATCAACATGTGGCATCTAACTTTGTGGTATTTCTGGGGAACACAGGCCTTTGGCCAAATGTTTTTTTTTGGGGCCAATTATCTCGGACTTGTTTGTGGTGCAACCTATCTATCTGTGCAATTGATCAGGGTTTTCCCTGGTTGCGTGTTTTCTTTGGTTTATGGGGGACTCCACCCGGGACCTGTTACTCGATAGGTGTGGGCATGGGTCGCAGGACCTGCCTGACCACGTATCTCTGACTCAGGGTTGATGGAGAAGTCACCTTGGGTGAATCCAACAGCAATGATGTGAGTTCATTGGAACTCCTAAAAATAAATGGCAGCCACTGGTATCATTTTTATTGACATTATCATCATCACGCATACAGTTGTCATTTTGTACATTGATATAGTTTGTACTGGTATTAATGAGATTATGCTTGCTCTGGTCTGTACATACGTTGACATTGTTCTTATTCGCAACAATATCATATGAGCATGGATCACGGAATACATTGGTGTCATTGTTGCTGATGTCTGCGCTGCTGTGTGGGCACAAATTATGGTATACATTGACATTGCATTGACTGGCATTGTACGGGTACAAGCGCTGGTATACGTTCAAACTGTATTTACTGATATTGCCATTGTCGGGCCTGCACATATCATGACATTCATTGACATTGTATTCACCCATCCAATCAGAACCATTGGAGAGGTAATCTCAATATAGTGTTGGAGATACTCTACATGAGTACATTAGTTACAGTAAGGCAAAGATTTGAATACCCACTGGAATGGCAGAGATGAGTGTACCCTTCCACCCATTGATAAAAACAGTGATAATTGTATGCAAACGCCATGTGAACAAATTCCAACACCTTATACAAATGGTTAAATATCACTGAAGACCATAAACTGGTGCTTTGTAGAGCAAGCATTACTCATGTTCACAAGTCTAGGTTACTAGTGATGGCAGTACATGAAGGCGACATCTTACGAGGATGAATTCTGCTAAAGTGTACTTTATTACTACTAAAGAACGATGGATGACATCCCTCTGGCTTGAGGGACCAAGGTAGCTGGATTTCATCCCATCTTCACAATGGCTATAGTTTCCAATGTACAAAAGGATTTTGTGAGCAGGATCATTTAAAAATTAAAATTTGAGAATTGCCATTATCTGAGCCATAGAACTAGAAACTGAGAGCTAAATAGATTCAATGAGCAGATGTATTTCCAGCACGTAGTTGGGACATAGAACATGCCCTTAGCATGGAACACCACAGCAGATTGTCTGATAATATGCCATTCAGACAACAAAGAATTGATATATGTTATACAAGATCAGCTAATATGGAAGACGTGTGAAAACATCTGCAGGGGTTATGGTCACCTGAAATCAACAAGGATTCCAGAACTTTCCTTTGCTTCGCTACTTGATGTTTGCAGGAAGAATGGAAATATAACATTTTTCATTTACTGTGACTATTATAAAACTCCCAAAAACTCCCACGTTTGATAATTCTTTACGCTGTTTAACAGAAAGTCATGGGTTTTCTATTCTAGACCTCAGGAGCATTAACTATCACAATTCCACAAGTCTGCAAACTGAAAATAAGAATGACTTCATGTGTCCACTTGGATATTACAAAGTTGTATGCTGTAGGGCTATTGAGAGCCCCCAGTGTCATTAGAGAGAAGTTGTAAAAAGATAAAAGCGAGTCTCACCCTCCTAAATCAAGCCTTTTTCAGAATTAGGATAATAAAATGCTTTCGGGGAACCTCATAAAAGCTGCAAAACATTAAAAAGTGCATCATGTCATGAGGAGACTGACCGTCACAGCCACAGGGCATGAGGCACTGCCCTCTAAGAACACCTCGTGGTTGGGCTATAAGATAATGAAAAAGATCGAGCAGGAATCTGGTCAATAGGAAGCGATCATGAATGCTTTTGATCCCTAGGAGATATGGTTCAATGGTTGGTACTGTTTTGAGTGCGATGTACCTACGCACGCTGGGCTTGCACAACTCTGTTTCTTCTCTATCACCGCAGCGCCGTCTGAAAAACACTCTTTAACCCAGGTATGGTCTCTCTTACATGTGCCTTCTGGGTAATAAAATAGATCTACCCTTCCCAGACTACAGAGGACTACTTTTACATACTGTAGCCATAGAATATGATTAGCGTGGTCAAGGGAAAGACAGTCCTTTAGGATGTCCTCGCTGAGGGTATGGTCTTTCCTAGCCCAGAGCTTTAACCATAGTGCTAAAGGGCGAAAAGCCAACATGTCTGAGAGAAAAGCCATCCCCAGCTCTTTGTGCACAACATAAGACGGGATACTTTGCGGTAATGAAATCACCCATCACAGGAAGGTATTTTCTGCGGTTTGCATAACCTCCAACCCAACATGACCCCATATCTCGCTCCCGTAACTGGCCTTTGCAATACATTTCACCCTCTAGATTTTCAAAAGGGCCCCTATAGGTTTCCCCCCACTCTGGAAGCGAAGTTAAACACAGCTGCGGTCACTCTGACCAAGTCCCCTTTCTTGCGAGCAATCAGAGGGCCCCAACTCAATGCATCATCAAATACTACTTCCAGGTAAGAAAAGACATTGGTCTTTGGGATTGCTGAGGTTCCTATCTTGAAAGTAAATTGGTTGGCTGTACGAGGTCCCACCTGCATAACATATAATTTACTCTGATTGACCAACAGGTCCAGGTCCTTTATGAAATGAACAAAAGAGTTCAATAGGAGTTGTATCCCCCTAGCTGTCCTCGCCATAAGCACAGCATCGTCTGCGTATAGGAGGACCAGCAGGCTGCACTTCCCCACCTGTGGGCAATAAGCTTTTGCATCCAAAAGGACCCTCTCCAGGGAATTAATATATAGACTAAAAAGGAAGGGGGCCAGGATACACCCTGGTGCACCCCTCCCCTGATATCAAACTTTCGGGTCACTTTAAGATCTTTTGAATAACGGACAACCGACTCTCTGTGAAGGTCCCTTAGAAACAAAACGATGTCCCTGTCAATACCAATAGAGGACATCAACTGCCAGAGCTTCGATCTATTTACACAGCTGAATGCTGAGGACATGTCCATAAAAGCTAGATGGACAGAGCCGGTACGAGCCACAGTGTATTTGTTCAGAATCATATACAGGTTTAAACATTGTTCCACTGTGGAACGACCTGGACGGAAACCATATTGTACCTCGGCTAAGATGTTATTTTCATCTGCCCAGGTTACCTGTCTGTCCAGAATCATACGGCCCACCACCTTCACCACAGAATCCAAGAGAGAGATGGGCCTATAGCAGAAATTGCTATCCCGATCACCCTTTTTGAAGACTGGAACAATGGTTGATAAGGCCCAGGAATCTGGACGACCGGCCTGGACCGATGCATTAATGACCGCTGTGAGTAAAGGCACCCATGTTTCCACTTGCGTAATGAAGAGATCTGGGGGAATCCCATCAGGGCCTGGGGCCTTGTTTCTAGACAGTCCCATGATGCCGGCTCTTACCACAGTCTTCTCCAGCTTCTGGAAGAAACTGCCCAACATAGAACACATTCTATAATCCTTCACTCTACATTCCATACTCCAAGGTTTCAGAACTTGGAATGTGGAATACAGGGAGAAGACAACAAGAGGACAACATCACCACAGTTTGTTTATCTAATTTCATCAAAAGATTGACTATCTGCTGCTGAACTGTGGTCACTGATGCCTGGAGGTCCTGGAGAGCAATACCTGTATCCTGGTCGATGCCTACTCTCATGACCTCACCATCCATCTCTGATTTGAATAAGCTTGCTTAACTTGCAGAGGTTGAGTTCTTATGTGAAATATACCTGAAAAGCCTGTCTGTTTACTGAGTTCTAACTATTTCTTATCTTGTTCAGCCACTTCTTATAGCGACTAGTTGGACCTATCCACAAGCAGACGCTACTCTACCCCTGGCGTTGCTCATACCAATCTGTGACAGCAAGCATTCCTTTGTTTTCTCTCCTCCTTCTACGGTTTTCCCTTTCTTCTCTTGTGAGATATTTCATTATTAGGTACCTTCAGAGATAGTTGAGGATAGTCAGAAATCTCAGCGTATCTACATCTTCAGTCAAAGCACAACTGCATACTGAATGGCATCTTTATATGGCACTCTGGAGCCATCTAGAAGAACAGTGTCATCTCTTCTTTGTCATCCTACCAGATAATTTCTTCCTCTTTGTCTTCTATCTGCCCGTTACCTTGCCTCAATATGACAATGGTGAAGATTATCACACTAATGCTGAATTTGAACCTGACAAGAATGAGAGGTGTAGACCTGACTTGCTTATGGTTAAGAAGTATAAATTCTTCTTTGTTCCATGCATTCCCAAATTCACCAGGCCACCTGCTGTCCGTATTTCAGGATATTAAGATCTGCTGACAGAATGAAGGGATCTCTGATCGTCCGCTTTTGTGCACAGTTTGACTAGGTAGCACCCCTTACCAAGGGGGAAATTAGGTCCACCTCAATCCTTCACCTGTATGCCATGGTCACTAATTTATTGGCATATTCTCGTTTGAAGGAAAAGCAAGTGCCGCTAAGGTCTGGTAGATAGGATGGTAACATTTTCTTTGAGGCTTTCTTTTTTAGGCCAATTCCTAGCCTATTCCTAGTGGGCAGGAGCAATAGGGTATATTAATGGCCATTTATTCGTTACATTTGTTCAAACATTTTCCATGCATCTTCAAGCTTTAGAGTTCTATCTGATTTCACTTTACACGAGCTATGAGCATCAGCCTTTACCTTAAGGAGTGTGAGAGTTGCCTAACGTGCAGAAAGTTGAGACACCGGATGCAAGATGCAACCCAGAAGCATGTTTATTGAGGATGTGTTTCCAGAGCTAGAAGCTCTTTGGAGTTCGATTAAAGTAGGCATACATTCTTCAAGCAAGCCCAACCACTCAATTCCAGATCAAATACTTCTGTTAAGAGGAGAAAGCAATTTTCCAAACAAGAGTCCAGTTGGACTATAAATCAAATGCAGGAGTCAGTCATGTCCGTCCTGTCATTATGCTGAATTGGGCTCGGCGCCAGCAAAAGTCCTGGCGATGCTCAGATCTGTAAGGGCCAACTCCTGTTTTGTTTCATCTCTAATTTGTTATAATTGAGTCTGACAATGAAGCTGCTCCTTGCCCATGTCTCTTCTGTTGGGATTTTTTCTGGTCAAGTAGGAAAGTGAACTAGGAAGCTACAGCATGCCAATCAGGGGTAATGCTGGTTGAATTTCTTTATACCTTTGATGAATCTAATTGCAGTGTGCATGACACCTCTCAAGGAGTCAAGAGAGGAAACAAGGGTGCCAGCTCTTAGGGTGTAGCTATCATCCAAGAGAGAGAGAGGAAATTACCTTTCACTGTTTCTTCTAATATGTAGGGTTTGATATTCCTTAGCGATTATAGTTGGTACCATATGATTTGATTTTTGTGGCAAGATGGACTTTGAAGAAATGGCCACTTTCAAAGACAGAGTTAACTGATGTGTCAGGTGCAGGAAGTTAGAGGGTAATTCTGCCTAGTTTCATTCAATGAACAAATCCTATATTCGTGATTTCTTTCTTTCACTGACTATCCATGTTTGGATAAGTGAGTGGCATTGCTTGAGTCAGAAGCTATGTTGGTAATGGAAAGATTCAGCTAGAGTAGAGTGTCATAAGTGTATTAGTGGATTCTGACTTTAGGATTAGCGAGCAGGACACAAAGCGTTTCCAGGTAAAGGGTGAAGATACAGGGAAGAGAACGAAACCTTCTTTATGATCCCATCTGGTCTAAATGATGGTGGGCGTGAATTTAAGGTAGGAGAAGAGCCATCAATGTTGATTTATGTGGTCAGGATGTTAGAAATTGTGATAGTTACTAAAGTGAAAGGCTGTGGAAAGGTGCAGCAACATCAGGATACAGGGATCATTGGTGTCCATGATAAGAGGCCCATTACATGTTTGTTGTAGTTTGTGTTGCAGCAGCTTGAGCTAAGGCCAGACATTTTTAACATCAAATATTCTCCTTATTCCAAAGAAGGAATACTTTGGGTTTGACAAAAGGGATTAGAAAACGCTCATGCACCAAACAAATTACATTTTCTCAAGACACTTAAGGCCTTATTACGATGTCGGTATTGGAACTGACCAACCGTAGGTCGGCAGTTCCGACCACCTAATTACTATGCGACCACACATGGTGAGGTCGCAAACTCCTATTTCTCTATGGGAGCTTGTGCTGTGGGCGGTTTCCACCCGCAGCACAAGGTCCCATTGAGAAATGGGAGTTAGTGTAAATCCCTGCACCGTGTGGCAGGCACCTCACGGGAGGCCGCGGAGGCATGGGGGCCCTCATCGGGGTCCCCAAAGTTGCTTTCCGACAGGCTTTTCATGTCAAAAGCCTGAACTGAAAAGGCTGTGGGAAACCAACATCATAATCTCATCGGAAGAAACGCTGTCCGTAAGGGATTATGTGCCGGTTCCGACTGGTCGACGGGCTTCTTGAGCCCATTGGAAGACAGCCAGAATGACTGGCCGGTTTGACTTCCGACCTCCTACATTGTTATTAGGCGGCCGGAAGTCAAACCTTGGATGTCGGTCGGAGGCTTTCGGACTGACATCTAAATGAGGCCCTTAATGTAAAAGGGCTTGGGTGAGATCTGACCCCTGATGTTTTAAGTAATTTTTTTAACAACTCTTGGAAATTTGATGTTCCCTAGTTTCATCTCCATAACAAGCAGTTGCAACTGCAAGAACAGTTATTGCTTGTTTAAGACACCATGTTAGCCCGCCTGGTATCAGTGCCCCTTGTTGCATCTCATACCTGTCACAAGACCGTATTCTAGAGAATGAGCATCTCTACCTGCCTCACTTTCTCTAACAATCATACCTAATATCAACAAAGAAAACATCGCACACAAACACACCAGGCATCCCTTCGTCACCTCAGCGCACGTCCAGACAGCCTGGTCTATGCACCACATATCCTGCACGTTTGGTGCTTTACAAAACCCCAACTGAGCCTGCAGCAATTCTAGTACAGTACTTCTTATGCATACATCAGATTTGTGTCCAATGGGCAGGACGTTATTTTTGTATGTCGGACAGACAGCATCTTATCAATAAAGATGGCTCACATTTATATTTTTTCCTTTTACTGATACGCTATAATCCTTATAAAATTATTAAATGGGTGCACATGAAGAGATTGTGACAGTAATCATTTGACTAACTTTAAAGACAAACCTTGCTTCCCTTTGATGTACAAAATGGCAAATTACAAGGAACCTAGGTGGTGGATGCCTGTGTAAAAGTTGAAATTTCCCAACAACACATTAATAACTAAGGGGCATATTATCAAGGGCCCTATCGCCGCTTTAGCAGGACTCTTTCCCGCTAAAGCGGCGATAATTCTAACGCCCTATTAGCAAGCTGTCGCTAACTGCTGTTAGCGACAGCTTCTAGGCGATAGCGACCGGGTTGGGTGCCGCTTTGCATGCCAGCGATATTTATCGCTAATGGCATGCAAAGTAGGCGTTCCCAACCTAAAAGCGACTGGAAACAGTCGCTAAGCTCGCTATCGCCTATTAGCGAGGCAGGGAGGTGATTAACGAACCAGCGCTAAACACGCTTAGCGCTGGTTTGTTAACGCCTGGTCCAGACCTGACTTAGCCATGTAATCCAATGGGAGGTGGATTACATGGCTAAATCCCCCAAGCCCTATCACCTAGCTAACACTGGTCACAGTGTGAATATCGCTTGTTTTCAAGCGATATTCACACTGTTCTCCAGGGTTTCTATCGCTTAGGAGATAAGCGTTGCTGATAGCACGCTATCTCCGCGATGGAAACCTGCGATAGCCGGCGATAATTATCCTAGCGCTAACTGCGCTTAGCGATAATTATCGCCGGTTATTGCTAATAGGCCCCTAAATCTGATAGCTGTCCTAGTCATAAAAATGAAAACATATTGAAGAAACCGCACATAGGAAAATATGCAAAATGCACCAAGCAGCCATATTCACTGGTAGGGCACAGTTATCTTTCCCTTTACAAATAGAGGCTTTAGAAAATGCTGAACCATGAACAAATGTTTTTGATAGCTTAACCTTAATGTGACATGCTAAGAATCTTCGTCATAACTGCCGAATGTACGACTTTATAAAATGCATTTTTTTTTAAGCTACATGTTCTGGTTTGCACGGAACTTGAACTTCCTATCTATCTCGTATTCATATAATGATGAATAGAAATCATATAAATGGAAAGCAAATAAGAGTGATAATTAAGCCAACCAATGGAAAGCAGTGGGTAGTCTCTAAGCCACGTCTTAGGTGAGATCTGATGCAGGTGCTCAGCTCTGCGCTGAGTCAGCGAAGCAAAGCCCATCATGATCGGACCCAAGAGCCAAATCAGGAATACGTGCGCTTACACAGGGCACAGCTGTTTATTTTTTTTATTTTTCTAAAAATGTTTGCTGTGTGCATGTTTTTATTCAACTGCACTTTTTAAAGTGCATACATTTCCATCGTTATTTCTACAATCTAGAGGATGAGCAACAGCTTGGAAACGGAGAGGGGGCAATCACTGCGAGCTGTAATATCTGCAAGACAAGAACAAACTCGGAGAGATTCCTAATTAAATGTATGTGCTTTAGAAAGTGCGCATAAAAATCAGCGCATCCAGAATGGCAAAACCATGGCTAAGATTTAATCAGATTCATTTGACTAAAAAGAAAGGGCAGCAGCAGCTGGTGCCTTAGAGACTGATTACCCAATCTGGAAGGGATTGAACATCTTACGCGATTCTTCATTCATCGTACAAGACAGCTAATGGAGAAGCATATGGCTCAAGCCGCTAGCAAGCAGCAGGAGTTATGGGCAGAGGCCGAGGGAAACCATGATGGAACCATGATGGATCTGCTAAATGACGCAGATGGAGCATTAACCTTTGCCGCCGTCATTTCTAAAATTCAAGATGAACGAATAGACGAAAGAGAGCGAGATACTTAACCTTTTCTTGATGGTATGAAACGTAAAAGTGAATCAAACAGCGTCAAAGCTGAGAAACCTGGGGGCAGATTTACAAGCCCCTTGCGCCACTTTTGCGTAGCTTGTCCCATGTTAAAAATGACGCAAAAGTGGCGCAATGGCCTTGTAAATAAGCCCCCTGGTAGTCAGTGCTGCGACCAGAAAACATACCGCACCTTAGAACTAGGGACACACAGGTGCACAGGTCACATCAACACGGGCCATTCAAAGCACCATAAGCTTGGAATGTAAACTAGGGTCCGAGCTGTAGAAATAGTTCCAGGGGATCAGCTGACTTAGACCAATAAAGGAAACATAAATTTAGATAACCCTTACGTGCCTTTCTGTAGGAAGAGACACACAGATTACCTGTGGAAGAATGTGTAGCCCACTTGTGAAAAACAACATTGGTAAAGCCAATTGGTTTGCACTTTTTTTAAAATTATGAATGCATATGAAAGGAGAGATTAGTGATTGAATGATAGATGAGTGGTTGAACGAGAGATTGGATGTTGGATGGATGAGTTGATGGCATGAAGGATAAATTGATTGGTGACTCTTTGAGTGGTGAAATGTACAAGGGCAGTGTGGGAGGGAAGCATTGGAGAAGGGGTAATTGTATCGGATGGGAGAAGTGAATGGGTGATTGTGTGGATGGAAGAGTGAATGTATGGATGCTTGTAGTATTGTGCTGTCACTTGTTAACGGTATCAACAGTGAAGCAGAAAATCGGATAAAGAGGGAACTTCTCTTGAAACAGTGACACATGTATTGCCCTTCATTGACCACACCAGCAGACTAAGGGCCTCATTATGATGGCAGTTCGACCACCACCATCAGCCCCTCGGTGGCGGTCCCACCGCCATCAGACCTTGCCTCACGGCCCGCCGCATTTTGGTGGCGGGCGGATGGTTGGTGGTCAGAGAGACCGACTGCCACGGATCAGACGGGCTCAAGGAGCTTGTCGGACCGTTGGAGGCAACCGCAATACCTACGCAGGGATTACAATGTCCCTTTGCGCCGGCTGTTTCATGGTGGTTTACCCGCCATGAAAAGGCAGGCGGAAAGTGACATTGGGGGCCCGTAGCGGGCCCCCCTTCCTTTCAGACATGGGACCTGGGGGACACCTATGGTGCCCCCCTACATATCCCTGCACCATGTGGCAGGCACCGCATGGTGCCTGCCACATAGTGCAGGGATATGCAAAATATTTATTTTTTGTACTGCTGCATGTGCTGCAGCCCGCAGCACACACCGCAATACAAAAAATACACTTTGCAACCGCCTTGAAGGTGGTCGCATTGTAATTCCCAATGCCGGGACCGCTGATAGCAAGTCGGGTGGTCCCATTCCTGATATGATGGCAGCCGGACGAAAGTCCAACCACCTTCATAATGAGGCCCTAAATTAGTGAGCTAAGAAAACACTGAAAATATGAAATCTAAACTCCCAAATGAAATGCCTCAAGATTTTTTGAACAGGCAGGTAGCAAAATAGAACCCTGAAACTTTCACCTTGTAATATTTTCGAGGTTATGGGGCATTCTGAGGTTCAATGATATTTTTGTCTTTGAAATGAGCCCTAAGTAGCTTAATATACTTCTCACTTTTCTTTGCCAGACCACTAGCCTCTGATGATATTAGTATGGATGTTGTCACTGCTTAGGAACTGGAGGAGGAGATGCTGCTGTCCAGCTGTAGGTGCTGACAGTGTGATGGACCTACCAAAGATTTGAGCAACTATACCCATAAGAAAGGTCAAAATGTGACCCTGAGCACGTGCTCAGTTTTAGTGAGGGAGGTACGGCAGTACAAAAGGGACTTTCAGAATGATCACTCAGGTCCGGCTGGGCAGCCAATGCATGCTGAGAGTGGAAAAGCTGACTAGAGTCAACAGGGGCGTAGCTTCAGGGGGCGGTTGAAGTGCTACACCCACTAATAAACGCATTCTCTAATAAATAATTGGGTACAGGTGTTTTCAGTTGAGAATGGTGAGGTGTCTGTCAGATTTGACCTGGGATTTTTACACACACACACACACACACACACACACACACACGCAAAAGCGCGCACAAACACACACTCTCTGTCTCTCTCTTTCTCCTTTCTCTCTCTCTCTCTCTCACTCTCCCTCTCTCTCCCTTGTCTCTGTTTTGAAGATCTTAAAACATGTTGGATATTTTACAAAATGATGGGTTTTAAGTGCCCCTAACCATCTGCACTCTTCTCCATTTCCATTGCCCCTTAAGCACCCCTCATGCTTGATTGTCAGATAATGTATTTTAACATGATATGCCAGCGTGATTGTTGGAAAATCTAAAACTCACATCCCCCCAATCTTGCTGACCAAGCTACGCCCCTGAGAGTCAATCTTGAGTAGAGGTGGGCAAGCCAATGAGGGTTCCAGCAGAGGCCTGGCTCTGGCTCACCTCAGCTCGAGGTATTCCTGGACTCTTGAGCCCTAAGCGAAAAGCTTTCATGTGGCTTCTGCCTCCCACTGATGCACTTCTCCCATTATGCATTCATCTCCACTACTCCTCCTGCAGCAGAAGTGCTGCTGTTAATATTGAAAAAGTCAATGTCAATATGAAGAACAATACATTTATATATAAAAACGAAATCGCATCTTTATTGACAAATTCACCCGTTGTGAACTCCATGTCAACCCGACTCAGAAATACGTAGGGGCATATTATCAAGAACGGCGTTAAAAATTATCGCCGGTTTAGCGGCAGAAAACTGCAGCTAAAGCTGCGATAATGGGCTTGATAATATGCCCTTGAGAATTCCAATAGAAGTCCATGTTCTGGTGTGAAAATGGGCTTCTATTGGAATTCTCCAGGGCATATTATCAAGCCCATTATCGCCGCTTTAGCGGCAGTTTTCTGCCACTAAACCGGCGATAATTTTAACGCCGTTCTTGATGATATGCCCCAAAGTTAGGCAGGCCCTTAGACCACTGCCCGAGGTCACTGATTGATAGATCACAGGTGGGTGGCATGTAGCCAGCAGACAAACGTGCAAACAGGAAATCCCAGATCGATCCCACAGATAGGCGCAGTGACACCACAATGGTCTAGGGAGATTGGCCCCAATAAAGCACACATGGCCGGAGGGGTGTGTGCCTTCCCAAAATATCATAAAGTCAGATGCCACATGAAGTTAGGAACACTTAGCCAATCATTACACAGCACACACAGTACATGCAGTGATCACAAACTCCCCATGCTGGACATCTGGATACGTTACCCACTGGCCGCATTGTGTCCCTGCTAGCTCAAGGCCCAACTGGGTTCCTCATCTAATACCTTAATTTACGGCTCCAAAGACAGAGGTACACATTCCTTACCAAAAAAGAATCACCGAAAACATTTTATTGCATTCAATGATCTGTATGTCCATGTTAGTCCGATTGTAAATTAAGACAGTCCTCAGACCCTATGCCAGTGACTGTGCTCCCGGCCGCATTGTTTAATTAAACAAACTGTTCCTGTTTTGTCAAACGCCTCTAGTCTCTTGTTTTTTCAAGGTATTTCATGTTCAGGCAGTATTTTGGCAAGCCAGATAGGAGCTGATTGGTATCTTGAACCCTGACTGCAGCCAAAGGAAGGGGACCCCGCCCAGTCAGATTCACATTTGTGCAACAAGGAAGGTGAGCAGACACGGCAATTGATTGGAAGTTCTGCTGAATTTGCGGGGCAGAGGTCCATCCTGAAGCAGCTATCACAGAGGGTAAGAGACTACATTGGAACCTTAGTAAAGCATGTGGCGTATGCCAAAGTAGGGAGAAGTGTAAAAAGATAACCTGAGAGCCCTGCCACTAAAAGTAATCAGGCATATTACCTATTTTATATGTCCTAGATGTGTAGTCGCAAGGCAGCCTCGGAGGAGATCCCGCTGTAGTCACCATTTTTCAATAGTCAGCATGCAAGGAAAGGTAAATATTTATTGTATTTATTGTCATAGTTGACAGCTCAATCTTATTTTTTAGTCTAAAAGGGTTTCTCAGTGTAATAGGTTCTCCAATGCCTTTGGTATCTGAAAGAAGTGAGAGTTGTTGGTCGCTTGGACCGCTGGGCGTAACATAGATGGTATGCTTTTTCTGCTGGGCCTGACACAGTCGGTATGCTTGGACCACTGGGTGTGACAGAGATGGTACGCATAGCCCCTGGGTGTGATACAGGGTGCGAGGGAAAATATTTAGATCTGGGAGATTAGGTGTAAATTGTGTTTGCCCAAGAGGTGCCTGTGGTTCTTGAGTTATTCAATTTTTACTGTGAAATATTGTTATTGTCTTTGTCCCGGAGCTGATATTGACAGACTATCGGGCTCACTTAGTCCCATGTAATCGCACAGAGCTTCCCCTGGTCACAGGATATCCTGCGCTAGGAGCAGGCTAAGGAATTGTTTTTGACAAAGTCATCATTTTTTCTCTCTGTCAATGTTTTAGGTGTTGGTCGCTTGGACCGCTGGGCGTGATACAGATTGTAAGCTTAGTCCCTGAGTGTGATACAGGGTGTAATTGTTGATGTAAGGTATATGTGTGATGTTGTGGTGCTGTTAAATTACTGCAGGCTGTTTTTTGTCCTACGTATTGTGTTTTTGTTGATAACCCAATGTTTCATACGAAGATGCTATTATTTCTCACCAACTGTTAGTGATAAAAGGAGTCAATATCGTTCAGATACTCTTTTCATTGACAAATTGCACTTTTTCTATGTTGCAACCCTTCATATGCATTGTTATTTGTGTTTATGAAATGTTCATGTCGAATTGTTGATGCATCTGTACATAGCGCTGAGCTCATAGTTACATAATTACAAACAGTAAACATCCGTTTATATTTTCCCCACGATTCAGATCAAAACCAGGGAGTCCCTAAAACAAAGAAGCTAAGATATATTGTCCTCTAAAAACTACCAGACTTATCACGGAGACACCATTAAAATACATGCAAACCTGGTTCCCCAGACAGGCTAAAAAACTTAATATGGTTTGCAAAGAATGGCACGCAAACACGAAGGCACATACATTTTCCTGGCCAAAGCAAGGAACTTTCGACACTAACATATTTGAACACATGAGAACATATGTACAAACCAAATTCACAGGTCGAAAGAAAGATAAGAGAGAGGCATTATTAGAGCTATGGGCCATCATTGAGGAGGCCCAGATCTACAGTCCTGCACTACAGATAGTAAACAAGGCGTCAGCACCCCCCACCATATGCAGGTGTGGAGGTGCGCTCTCCTGCTCTCCCTGCTTTATGATACTCTAGCCTGCCAGTTGAAGAAGTAGACGGGCCCCCCACCGAACACCGAGCGGTTAGGCCCAGGCATGAGAGACTAAAAGGTCAGCAGACCCAAGTCACAGAGCAACCCCAGTCCAGTGCAAGGGCTCCCAGAAGTTCAACCTTCCCGTCCGTTGCGCCTGACACATGGAACCCCAGCTGCACGGAGAACACTCACCCTCACTGATTTAGGCTAGTATATATGAGTGACAGAGAGGTTTGTAGCAGTTCTAGACAGGGATACAGCTAGCAGGAGTGAGGAAGGGGGCCCCAGTCCCCCAGGATCTGATGATGAGGGTGGAGCTACAGGACTTACCCAGGAAGCCGAGGAAACAACAGAGAGCAAATTTGAGAGCAAAACCCGACCGAAAAGAGCAGCGCATAGCAATGAAGCAGCCTAGACGGGATGTAGAAGAAAGGCGCGATCTAAGGAGGGAAAGAGAAAGAGCTCGCACTCAGGAAGCACAGCGAGAACACGGAGCAGTGCGCCCCTTACAAGAGGAGAGCAGGGGTAGGAACAGGGCACCGATTGGGGAAGAGTCAGAGGTAGAATTAGATGAGAGACTTTTGGCTGGGATCCGAGCCTCACCAAATTTTCAGTGAAAGAAAGGGGCAGACCAGGAAATCAGGGACCAAGGTAGCCTCGTGCTGACCCAATCAAGACAAAGGAAAAATCAAATAGTGCTTGTAAAGTGCACAGCTACTCCATAGAGGTCACCGGCGCTACAGGTACATTTTAATGGTGGTCTTACCCGCTAGAGGGACACAGTCTAAAAAGCATCATTAAAAAGCCATTTCAGGCTACGTTTAAAAGAACCTGTATCCCTGGTCACACAGCGATGCAATTGGAGGGCATTCCAGCTTGCAGCAGCTAATGCAGGCAGAGAAGGAGATACCACCCCATCTCTTCCACCTCGTCTTAGGAGCAGCAACCAGCAATGCATCAGTCGAATGTAAGGTTCTGAAGGGGTGATAATGGGAAAGTTCATGGATAGATATTTAGTGCCTATTCCATAAAAAGCTGTAAGGGCTAGCACCAGTCCCTTGAACTTTACTCTCGCCCAGATGGGGAGCCAATGCAACTCTTTGAGATGGGCCTGAACAGAAACGTTCCTGGGAATATTGAGTAGCAGCCTGGCTGTAGCATTCTGCACCAGCTGAAGTCTCTTAAGTTGGTACAGAGGGAGGCCCCAATATATTGCATTAGCGTTGTCCAGCCGAGATGTTATAATGGCATGGACTACCATCTTCTGACAAGAGGTCGAAAAAAAGAACAAAAACTTCCTCAGAAAACGAAGGCCAAATCAGGTCCCAACTGTGCTCTCCACTTGCGGTTTAAAGGACAGATTACTATCGAACTCCACTCCAAGGTTCTTAGCCACCATAGTTGGGGTCGGAGAAGGAGCAGAACTAGCCCAAGCCTCACCACCCCACAAAGGGGGAGGGCGGATAACCAACAACCAGTACCTCTGATTCTTGTATTACACTGGAGGTTGCTCTGGTGCATCCACTGAAACACTGCTGCCAGACACGTTTCAAATCTGCATTGGGCACCAGGAAAAACAGGATGGCACCTTTGTACGTGCATGAGGTGAGTAGCGACGAAGACATACGCTGCTCTACCCGAATGCACAATATAGATAGACTGAACCCAAGGGAGCTAGTGGCCAGAGAGGAAGGTGAGACCTTTGCATGACCATTCTTCCCCCTGCTAGCCCACTGGACCAAGGGAAAAGACCTGTACAATAGACCCTGGCCAAAGGAGGGATCCTTTGAACCAGAGGACATGGCCATAGCGAAAGACTGCATCTGGCATGGAGGAGGAGGAGGATTCCCCTACATGCAGGAATACCTAGAAAGATGGGAACACCATGTTAAGGAGAAACCAGTAGAGCTACCCAAAGCAAAGATGTACCCGCTGTTACAGAAGGGCACATCAGGGACCATCTTTGTGCCATGGGCTCAAATGGAGAAGGAAGGGCTAGTGATAAAGTTACTACCATTGCTGGATGGAGCTGGGAAATAGATCTCATGCTTTGAGAAGAACACTGTGGGAATAAACCTAGCGATAGGTGATATCAAAAGTCTGCTTAGTAATCTTTTTGGAGAGCAGACTAACAAGGTGTTCGCCCGAGTTTGCATCCCAGAAATTACGCTGAAAAACACTGATCATGTTGGAACCAAATTCAATTCATATAGGCACGGAGTAAGGACAGCCCTGTGGGAGGTGTTCCCTGACCGCCCTGATGTAGGAGGGCAAATGGCGGAGACTATTAACCCAGAGGAGACAATAACTGATTTTCTGGATAGGATGAGGGAATGATGGGGACAAGAGACAGGACAACCTTGAACTTACACAGGCCCACAAGTCTCATTCTTTTACAATATTATCAAAAAGAGGCTGCCCACCGAGATACAAAGTGGATTGGCCGACATGGTTGGGTTAGACCCCAAGCCCTGGCGGGAGAAACAAGCCCATATATTGCATTACCACAAAAAGAAATAAGAGAAGGATAGAGAAAAACAGGAGCAAGCCCAGAGAGACACTGCTAAATTGGTCTAACATAAATTGAAAAAGACCGCCTTTGAGGGGCTGCGTTGGCTGCGAACGTATAAATGGCACCAGTCTTAAAGGGGGCTCCACCGTAAAACCGCAGAGGGCTTCAACCTAGCTGTAGCACCAGAGGCCAGGGAGGTTGGCAGCAACCAGACCTTAGGGCATGTTACTATTGTCACAGGATGGGCCACCTGGCAGACAGAAGCCATTCAAAAGCATACCCCAACCAGAGATCGATGGGCTGGGGTCAGCCACCACAAAATCCTAATCCACAAAATCAAGCCTAGGACAACCTGAATACACCTTACATTCAGTCACAGGGAGGCTAGTCAGCCGTCGCACCCACACAACAGGGATCAGGTAGTTGCACAAACATGTGGCAACAGCAACCGCAGACAGGGAACTAAGCCCAAAAGGGACTGGGGCCACAGCCTCAGCAGGGTGGGGTAACTGTCTGGGGAGGTAATGCCTTCACAGAAATACAGAGTCCAAATGTGCAGTAAGATAAAACCCCAGAGTAAAATACTACCCATTCACCCACATCCCAAGAATTAACTGTACCAAAGTCAAAAGTAGGACCAATGAGACAACTTTTACTTGCCTCTGGGGATTCAGGGCTGCTATAGGTGTTTTGTCGATCCGGTGTACTCACTAAAGTTTGCCATTAGGGCACCTGTGGGAGCCAAGGCCCCACTCTGCTGCTGATCCCCAAAGGGGGGGTTGGATGGCCAGACCCCAGGGGGAGGGCAGTCTGACAAGGGAGCTGGGCGGCTCCCAGACCAAGTTCTTAAAAAGCAGGCATCCAGGTCCCCGCATCCAAAGTCAATAGGGACGGGTTCCAATAACCAGATCCAAAGGTCCCCATTCTAGGGCATTCAGCTCAGGACCCATGTTTCCTTCATGATGTGAAGTTCAAAATGCGTCTCCAAAAACTAGAAGCCTCCGGCCAGATGGAGACCCCCTTTCAGTTCTAAAATAAAGCTGTCCTTGAATGGCAGGATCCAGGATTCCTGTATGCCTGGGACAGTGAAGATCCCATCAACCTCCACAGCACACGTAGAAGAGTCAATAAGCTATGAGGTGCCCGCATGGCACCGAGCCGGTTGAGAGGTTTGTCAGGTTATCCAGACGTCCCAGAGTTGTGAGGCAGTCCCGGTCCAGTCATCATCCCTAGGCAAAGTTCGGTGAGGGTTCTTGGCATTGGCCCCGGGCTCTCCACGCCCTCATGATCTCGGCGATGTTTTCTGTTTTTTCCTTTGGGTTTTTCGAATACCTGAACTCTAGTCACTGTGCCATACCCCTCCAAAATAAGTGGCAGGAGCTTGCCCGCTAGTTGGAAGTCCCTAGCTATAAGCCAGGAACTGTAGATTCAAACACGACTGAGAAAACGTGGTCTGAGGAAGATGGGGTGCCTGGGAGAGGGGTGGCTGCAAAGTCCAACACATCTCCAGGCGAGAGTCAAACACAGACTGCGCTCACCCCCGATCAGGCCTAGCAATTGACCAATGCACCAGGCTCATATATACTAACCAAAGAAAGCAGTAAGCCCAGACCTCGTACACCACAAGACGGCGCGATCTTGGGTACAAGGGATAGATAAAACAACTTTTCGACCCCCTCTGCCTCATGATAAGTGAAATAGAAGACCGCATGAGAACAAGAGAAATGCCCAAAACCCAACAAAAGTAGCCCAAAATTTGCCCAAAAAGAGAAGTCTCTAGAGAAAGGGTGGAAGCAAGATATCTGGTGCCACAAGGGAGGAGCACATTGTACGCTGCATGCCGAGACAGATGTGATCTCAGGGCACGTTGCAATCACCAACAACACTTATCAGCGACACGCCCCCTCCTCGTACAGTCCAGCGCACGTGCAGGTTGAGAGCAACCCACACTGATGGCACCCCCAGGCACACATCAGGAGAGACAGGGTCTTGGGAAACTGGTATCTCCCATAAAACCCTAGATTAAAACTGATAGATCCATCCCTATGATCACAAGAACACTCCATAAAACACTAATCCAAGCACCCAGTTAAGTACGAAGGCTCATAAAAATAGATTAATTTGCCTGATTACCTATAAGCCACCTTTAAGGTTTAACCATCAAAAAGATGACACGACCGGGGCCCCCTTCTGGTGCCCCACAAAAACCATTTGTTTTGTATAGCTGTATGGAGAACACAGCCCTGAGGGAAATGAAGGAACTCCGAAGAAACAATCATTGATAACGTTGTACATGCAATGTTTTTCTGAATTAACAAATGAACCAAGGTCTTATCCAACAGATCTGCAATCGAACCTCTAAGCGCACCACCTTTCACCTCCCATGTCATCACTCCAACGTGGATCTTAAGTATGTGAATCAAATTTATGAACTGCACTGGTAACTTTTTTGATCAAACGGTTTAACGAAAACACCCGACAACCAGTGGCCCACAGACATCTCCCTTGGATCCATATCAGAGACCTGCAATGTTCAATCACAAGGTATGTATATTTGTACCTCTATGTACCCTCTGTCTAGTTTGGGTGCTGCCACACCTATTAGCTGCCAAAGAGCCTCCTGGCCAAATGGAGTCTGTTGAGAAACTATCACAGCGCTTATGTAGGGATCTCTCCCATGCCACTTATAATTACACCAATACAAACACTAGCATTCCACATGCACTACACAGCGCCTTTTTACACAACATGTGGTATCAGCAAACAACCGCTGGGTGGCTCTAAGACATCAGCCAGGTTGTGTTACATCTGTTTGCTGACACCGCATGCAGTTGGTGTAGATAGACTTTACTTGTCCCAAGAGGTAGCCCCTGTTAAAGCAAAATGCCTGCTCCACTTATACATATGCAGAATCAGGGCCAAAATCCAGTCCAACAAGGTAGAACCCCAAAGAATAGTAGTGAATCTGACCCAATACGAGACCAACCCAACAGCTCTACACCTTTTCACTGAGTCTAGCGGTATTCAAACTGGGCTAGAGAGGATGCTCAGAAAGGGCACCATGGGAGAGGATACTGCTTGCCCTCAAGACTTCATAGAGAATATATTCTTAGAGGTAGAAAAACCCCCAACTCAATGCACAAACACATCCAATTTCGCCACTATTTGTGGTCCAAGGGTGGCCCTTATCGTATCCGTGGCAGTCTTCTTTAACAACAAGTGGACCCCTGGCATTGACTTCCTGTGTAGGGCCATCCAGCTTGATGATACAAAGGGAAATGGGTCACATAAGGGAGGGTTGAACGAAAGCGTAGAAACCCCATGTCAGGAAATCTGGGACACCAATGTGGGTGGATATACTTGACTAGAAGGGAAGGGACAACCCCAAATTGTACAGAAACTTACACTGTATTCCTTATGTTTCAGAGGTAAAGGAATGCTTCCACTGGCACAAATTAAAACTGTGGCACAATCCTGCACGTTCCGGATATACAATGGGGCACCTCCACGCTGATGGATATGTACTGGCGGCGCTGCAAGTTTGCCTACACTCAGCTCATCCCCGGATGGCGCAGACTTTGCTCACACATCATAATACACACCCGACCCTGGTCATTCCCAGAGAAGAACTATCGGACTTCTACCAGCACCCACTAAGGAAGAAGACAACCTTGCTGCATCAGACTCGTGAAAAAAGAACTGCAGATTATTTTGAATGGGCTCAGTACAAGGATATTTCAAAAGAATTTGGACTGTTCTTGGACTTGCAAGTATCGGCGGTAGGGTCCATACCCTTTTTCACCGCCAAGACAAAAGCCAATGCTTGCTGGCTCCAAATCACCAGATGGAAATGTTTAAAATGGTGAACAGAACTGAGCCCGGCCTTAATTCGATCAAGGAAGAACTGAGAGCAATCCGCCTCATTGTGATGCAGCATCAGTATGTGTTAGAATTAATGACCATGATGGAGGGAGGGGTATGTGCAAAGATGGTGCATCCTGCTGCATGTTTATCCCCGGGAATGACCTGGATAATGGGACATTGACTCTTGCCATCCAAGCACTGCACCGTTTACAAAGAGACACGCGTCAGGTGCCCCTGAGCAGGAGTGATTCTCGAATTGGTTGTATAAATACAAATGCAAGCAGCTTCCACAGTGGGAAATCTGCTACTGCAGTTCACTTTTATTGATGTGAAGAGGTGTCATGATGTTTTAATGGTGTTTGATCTCCCACATTGTTAGTTTTTCTAATTGTGTAATTGACTTTGCTGAAGTGTTGAGCCACGGTGCCTAGTTAATTCAGGAAAAGCTCGTGACATCATTAGGAGTAACCAGCCTTCCCTTGTTATTGTCATTTTCTCCATAAAGTCTACATTTGCCAACTTGATTTAACATGATATATGGTACATTTTTAAGAGTGTACTGATTTACCACCTCAAGAAAATTAAATACAAAGCACTAACCTTTGAAGTAAAATGAGAAAAGGATACCCATCTAGTCGTTGAAATGCACAATTCATAAACAGGAAAGCTGTGATCAATCCTTGCTTCTTCCCTTGATCCAATTGTTTGAGCCTAGCTATTTACTTGAACTACATCAGTTCAGGGTTTGCTTTGTACAAAATCCTTCCTTGTACGTGACTTAAGAGTCTAAAATGTTGCACCATTTATAATAACACCCTAAACCAAATATATGGGGAACAGGACACCTGACTGGCCTCTCATTGTTCTCTATTGGCATTGTTGTCAGGGCAGAAGGGGGTTGTTTCTAAGTTCATCTTTAGAAAATCGCACCTAATAATTGCCACTCAATGCTCTGAAATAATTGAATATCCTAAAGTGACACGAGTCTTATCCTATGTTTACATTATGTCTGTTGCATGAGTTACATGCTTCAGCTAGTGCACAAGCTCTTAGAGCAAAGCCAAACCATTGGCTCGGTTAAGGCCCGCTCACCCTATTAATTTGCTGGTTTGCCCACCTCTAATCTTCAGCAAGGAGGAAAATAGCAAAACCTAAGCTAGACCTTGAATGTGTTGTAATGGCTGCTGAAACTGACAAAGGACTTTCTGATAAAGCTCGGTCTCATAGTACTGTAACAGCAGCTGAAACTGACAGAAGACTACTGCTCAGACAGAGTGGCACATTAAAGGGCTGTTGATGCTGCTAAAGGACTATTGCTCTGCACTTCCAATACCTTCGTGGTGTCCATTTTGTGTCTTAGAATATTATTAATGTTTAACCCTGCTGAACGGTATCAACAGTTGTTTAAGCAAATGCGGAAACGCCACATTTAGGGAACAGTTTGAAAGGAAAGATGTCCTTTACCATCAGATCCCACTGAAGGCATAATGTAATAAGAGTAATGTACTTTAAGTATTATTTGGAAATGTGCAGTACAGCAAAGACCCAGGTATTAGGGTGGCAATCTTAGTTTGGGCTAAACATAGATATAGAGTTTGAGGTTACTGACAAAACATTAAAAAGGTTTGCTCCTTGAGAGAACGAAACAAGCGAGTATTGGAAAATTCAATTGGTCTGGGATTTCATTGCTGTCCACCCACACACCAAATATCTTACACACAAGTCCACATCACCCTTTTGCTTACACACCAACAACACTGTAAAACTCCATGCTCTTATACACACAAATACAGAAGAATGTTGTGGTGGTAGTGCAAGTGGTAGTGGGAGTAGTAGTTATGGTGATGATGGTGGCAGTGGATTTGGTGATTTGGTAGTAGTGGTGCAGTGGTTGTATTATCCTAGGTAATGGTGGTGGTGGTAATGGTAGTAATGTTGGTGATAATGGAGGTGGGATAATGGCTGTGGTGGTAATGCTGGAAACAGTGAGAACTGAGGTGGTGATCATTGTAGAAGTAGTGATAATGGTGATGATAGTAATGTTGGTGGTTGTGTTGGTGGTGGCAATGGTTTTGGTGGTGTTTATGGTGGTAGTGGTGATGGTGAGCTGGTAAATCATATGGGTGTGTACTTGTCAGGTAGGACCGGATATATTCTTTCCAGGTGGAGAAATCATTGCACTGCATCTGATCTTGACAGACTTCCATTTGCCTGAGACCCGAACACTGTTTAAAGAACCAGTACCTTTTCTTCTTAACATTCAATCATTTGGGATTCCATTTGCCTGAGGCTCGGATAAGGTTCAAAGAACATTTTTTTATCTTTTCCACTCAACATAGGCACCTGTTAAATGAACACTTAGGTAGAGTACTAGAGCATGATCGTTGCCTAAGGAGGGATGCAAAAATGTAGTCTTGATCTTTGCATCTCCACAGGGAAAGAACCTTGACAATTTCCTACATGTGCCGAAATATTTTCAGACATTATTGGGTATCAACAATGCAGACAACAATGCAGACAGGATCATTCTTCACATAGCGAAAAGCTGGATTCAAAGCTGCTGGTGCTCTTCGCTGTAAGAAGAAGCATGTGTCTCTATAGCAACAATGAAACAAAGAACCAACAAAAAGAATGAAAACATGTTATGGACAAAAAAATAAATTCCAGGTTCTAAACATTGCTGTCACTAAAGGAGCCAAAAAGGTTGGGTGTTTGCTGGCTACTTGGTTTTATTGTCTCTGATTATGCATAGCCAGTGTGTCTGTTCACATTCAAAAACAAGCATTTGAAATGCAATAGGTCTTGCATTTGCGAGAGTTAGAGCTATTGGTGTTGTATATGACAATGCCTTTTACCCATGTGTTTTGGTTTGGCGTGGAGTGGACGTATAAACAAGCATCTGCAATGCAATATGTTTCGCATTTGTGAAAGTTAGAGCTCTTGGCTTTGAAAATTGCAATGTTTTTTTCTTTTCTTTTTTTGTATGCAGTGGAATGATACTTTTTTTATGCAGTGGAGTGATGATATTTGCATAACTCTATTGCCATTGGATGACCTTGCGGTGCTGGAGAACCATAAACTGGGAAATAGGTTATCAGGTAGGGGAGACAAGAGTAATATGCTGGATGGAAATAAAAAGTAACAACATCCTGGAAACAGCAAATACTCATAGGGAATGCAAGATTAAGTAAAGCATGTGAAGTGGAAGGAGGAAGAACATAGTTACCTTAACACTTTTTCACTTATTTTTCAGAAATCATTGAGTGTTTTACCTGAAAAGTTAAGAACATGCCTATAGGGCCGGAAGGGACCTGTTTCTAGGTCCATTGCTTATATCCTTACAAAACATAAGCAGTATGGTTTAAAAAGATCACATCCCTGAATTCAGAGCTGCGGTAAACATTTTATAAACGAAAATAAGGAAAACCGCTGATAAAGATCACATTAAACATTTTCAACTTTACTCATTAACCGGGTATTCTAGTACCTCCAGGAATGGTGCACTTCCATACCCGGTGAAAACAATGTTGTTCAAAGAAAGAAGAAAAACCAAAGTAGCGCTTCACCAGCAAACTCTGTAAAGTGGCGCTAATGTGTGTGGTTGTGAATAAAACCAATCTGGCCACTTTGTGACCACTCTGTCTTGCTTTAATTAGTGTTTATTTTTTATTTTTTGTATTTTAGACCTGTTTTTTTCTCCGTCCCGAGGCTGCATTTTCTAATGGAAAAATGTCTGAAAAAGATCACATTTGCAGCCAAAGTGTTGGCTTTTGTTTTATGGATTCATTTCACAGGGGAACAAATAATGGAAAGGAGAGGAAAGAGAGGGTAGAGGCATTTGTTAAAGTCATAGGGCCCGTTTCACAGAACTAATCTGAGACAAAACCCTAAACTTACTACTTTTGGTATTCACAGAAGGCATATAGTAGTAGTAAAGTTAGGATTTTGTCTTAAGTTTGTCTTAAGTCTGTCTTAAGTTTGTCTTAAGTCTGTCTTAAGTCTGTCTTAAGTCTGTCTTAAGTTTGTCTTAAGTCAAACTTAAGACAAAATCCTAACTTTACTACTACTAAATGCCTTCTGTGAATACCAAAAGTAGTAAGTTTAGGATTTTGTCTCAGATTAGTTCTGTAAATCGGGCCCATAGTTTTCACAAGTGAGGAGGAGACAGAAAGAGAGGGAATAAGAGGAAGAGGAAGAAAAAGAGAGAGGAGCAGTGGCAGAGCAGGGGAAGTGAACGCTGTTGTTCTAAGAAAAAGAGAAAACAACAGTAGCGCTTCACTGGCAAACTCTGTAAAATGGCGCTAATGTGTTTGGTTGTGAATAAAACTAATCTGGCTACTTTCCGTATTTTGAACCTTACTTTTTTCTCTCCATTCCGAGGCTGCACTTTGGAAAGGAAAAATGTCAGAAAAAGACGACATTTGCAGCCAAAGTGTTTCTTTCTTTTTTGGATCCATTTCACAGTGGAACAAATCAAATAAAGTGTCACGTGGCCCATAGGGACATTGTCGTCTTCCATAAGTTAGCATGAGCATGCTGTAGCCTGTCCGCTGCTTTGCACATGTTACTACATGAGTTTATTTTTCAAATGGTTCTTTTGGTATTTTCACATGAGAACTCGCTGTTATATTCACGCTTTGCAGGTTCCTGGGATTTAGTCTGAACATTGTGAGCAAGGTCGAACAACAATGCCCCTTGTAATTCTGTTCTGGTCAGGCCCTAGCACCTAGGCAAGACATACAGATGCAGCTGGTGTTTGGGAATACATACTTTGGTCTTATTGGAATACAGGGATAGGTAGCACACGCTTGGAGAGGGACCTTTCCAGGGAGAAGAGCATGACAGCACCTATGATGTAGAAATATCGTCTATAGACTGAGGTACGGTGTCTGCAGATAACACCCAGAGATATTCTAATATATAATCATCCTGCGTCTGTGCAAGGGGAGGGAGGTTAGGCTATTCTGTCTCTAACTATGACAGCTCCTTTTATGATCTATGGATTACTTGCTATGCTGACCGTATTTGTGTTATGCATTTTTCTGCTTATTGTGGCACCTATACTGCATAATAGAGCACGTTAGTTAAAATAAATATTTTCAACTTGTTCGTATCTCTGTCAGATCTTATTGTGGACAAGTACAAGAGTGTGAGCGAAACGGTGTGTCTTGTAACCGCGATTCCTGAGAGAGTCGGGAGTGTTGTGTTCTGGGTTGTCTAATCACTTGTTCCTCTGTAAGTGAGTAGGAGGGCAAGTGAGACACTATAGCTAGTCGGTCCTGGGCTCATGGGTACTAAGGTGGTAAGATGACTCAGTCCCTATATACTAAGGTCCCATAATCCCACGCATAGTTCTGTGTTAACAAAGAATCCCTGCAACAAAAGGAGCTGAAAGAGAGGGTAAGAATCATTTTTTGAAGTAATGGTTTTCAGCAAGTGAGCCAAGGAGCAAACCTAATGCCGTCAGATGTCCTCGTTGGAAAATGTTAACGCGGCGAGCTGCGACTTTGGAACTGGAGAACTGGTGCTCACGTAAAGCGCTTCAATACCTTCTGGTCAGGTTCACGCTACAACTGCGAAAAAAATAACAGGAAAGTGATGTCTCTGTTAGTGTGCTTAGACACCAAAGCGCTCCTAACTGTGCACACCTAATTGCAAAGTGAAATTAAGCACCGCTTCATATTAGTACACAGAGCAGTTGTGCTGATTATAATACAAATGTCCTTGTTGGAATATGTTAGTGCGGCAAGCTGCCACTTTGGAACTGGAGAACTGGTGCGCACGTAAAGCATTCCAATACCTTCTGGTCTAGTTTGCGCTACAACTACAAAAGGGGTGCATAGTTAGGTAGAAATGAAAAAACAAGAAGCATAAAAGCGGGTGACATGGCAAAACATGAAGCATGGCACCCATGTACATATAAGATATGTGTGCGGCAGCTTGTAAAAGGGCATGATGATCAAATAAAAGGCGCACGGTACTAGGAACAGGCACCCACAGTGTAACAAGTACAGGAAATAAAACAAGTAGTCCCCAAAGAAACACATAAACACCTACAGCGTAAGTAAACTGTAGTTGGCCAGTGCTCCTGAGCAAAAAACAGAAGTGATGTATCGGGAGCACCAACCAATGAAGAGCCTACAAAGAAGAGCAACACAGGACTGAACCAATAATCAGCAGCATGCGGGATTACACTCCGTATAGTGATTACAGCAGGTCTTGCAGACAGCGCATGCATGCTGCCTAGGCTCGGCCTAAAAAAGAAGCTATGTCTCCACTAAAGGAAAATCAATTGTTATGAAGAATGTGGGTATGAGAGGAAGGCCTTACTGAAAAAATAAGCATGGGACAGCTGCAGTTTCATCAGTGTTTGCTAACAAAAATGGTTATAGATTTTCCTTGTCAGAAAAGGAAAATAAAAGCAACTTTGCATGAAAATACGTTCCAACCCAGCCCTCCCTCCGGTAATGATAACATTCTCGGAAACTTCTATGTTCCAAGCGATTGCACCACCAAAGAAAAACCTATACTCAATGACCAAACTGTTCTTTTGCTCGCTCTCCATGTGATTTTTGACATCTCTGAACATGCATAGCGAGTATATCTATCAAGAGATAGAAGAAATGAGCTGTGGCTCCACTGAAAATATATCAGCTGTTATTAGTGATCGGAATAGTAGGGACAGAATTTTTGAAAGTGCAATGTGGGATTTTAGAAGAACCCAGCTATAGGGTTAATGCACTCATATAAAGTTGGTGTTTCATCAGAGCCTGTTAGCAAGAGCCCCTCCACTGATAGAAAGTGGGATACACATTATCAAGATTAGAAGTGGTAAACAAGCACAACTCCCCTTCAAGTTAAGTCCAAAACATGCCACAATCAGAATATGTATCAGGATCCAGGGCACAGAATATGTCTTTCTCCTGAAGAGGTATTAACTTTAGAGCATGCATGGCAATTATGAATGTTTTTCCAGGTATGTCTGGATACACTATATATATGAGACAAAGAACTGAATGTGTGATGATTGAGTGTATTTTTCAGATGCAAAATATTCCCTCATGCCTCACAATAAAGGTGAAAGGAAACACTCAAACAGTCAATAGAAATACAGTGAAACTAAAATACTCTTCTTGGCCAGTCCAAGGTATGAATGGTAATGTCCCAAGCCAATGGCATAACTGTCTTTAGTCAAAGATGCCAATTGCTGAAGAAGACAGACCCAAAGCCCTTTTCGGTACGTATAGAGTATGTATTGAATACACTAAGCATAATTCACATAGAAAGTGTCACACAACCCTCACTGAACTTATTTTTACACTTTTTAGCCATCCACAAAACATGTAAAAGTATTCTTTGGAAATCCCAATCAGACGCAGGCTTCCAGCTGAATTATTGCACTTTGGGAGTTTTTTAAGCCTGCCTAGTCTTCATGTGCATAACTGTACATAATGTACGATTCCTCACAGTGGCAAAGGCAGTTGAATGTGCAAAAGCACATTTTTCTGCTGCAGAAGGAAGATATTTGCCCCGTGGAAAAAGCCCATCACACACATACACACACACACACACTTTACTTACCAGTTCAATCAATCAATCAATCAAAATAACTTTATTCGGTTTTCAGATGTAAAACCATAAAAGTTGCCAATATATAAAAACAGTAATTAAGAAAATTTCATAAAACCATTACACAATTCATTACATACAGAAACCGATTCATAGATAAAATGCAATGCAAAATACTTGGTCCCCTAAAATCAAAGATTCAGATAAACCAGTGAATAAATAACGCCCGGGATCCTATCTAGTAAATATATCTCATTCGGGGCACTAAATTGTTAAATGACCCTCAAAGATGTTACCATCTATTCTAAGTGGGCCCTTCATTTTACTGCAGATTTAACGAAATTAAGAACAAATAAAACAGAGTCTTCATGCAACAACTGTAGATAGATAAGAGCTGGATGAGCCTGCCTGAATTTCGCCCTTCTTAAAATCGGGACAATAAAATTTTTCCGGGGGATCACATAAAACCTACAAAATAATAAAAAATGAAGCAGATCCTGTGGAGACACACCGTCACAGCCACAGGATGCTAAAATCTGTCCTCTGCTACTCCCCCTAGGTGAAGCCAGCAGGAGGTGAAAATAAAACAGGCGAAACCTAGTCAGCAAACGTCGTTCATATGTGCTGAAAGATCCTAAAAGATAAGGCTCAGTAGATAATGTTGTTTTCAATATTAAAATTTTTCAGACGCTAGGTTTCCTCAATTCCAGCTCTTCCCTCTCCAATTTCCTTAGGCAACAAAAGGACTCACTTACCCAACCCAGATCCTTTTTGGATACCAGTTCGGGGTTAGTATATATTTCTACTCTGCCCAGTCTTTCAAAGCTAGTCTTTATATAGCTAAGCCATGGTATGCGATGCGAGTGATCAAGAGACATACACTCTTTCAATATCGATTGGGTCAACGACAATTCATCATTCCGCCAAATTTTCAGCCATAATGTTAGTGGACGGAGAGCCAAGATGTCACCCAAATATGGGGACCCCCAGTTCCTCGTGCACCACCATGTTAGAGGTTCCAATTGGCACACCCAGTAGACGCTTCAAGAACGTGTTCTCAGCCACTTGCAATTCTTCTATGGCTACATGACCCCATATTTCATTGCCATATGAGGCCATCGCAACACACTTGGCCTGATATATCTTTAAAAGTGCCGCTATCTGTTTTTTGCCTAATTTATAGGCTAAATTAAAAATGGCCGTATTTGCCCGCACTACGTCACCCCTCTTTCTCTGTTTTTGTGGGCCCCAGTTCAGCTGCTCATCCAGTATGACCCCCAAGTACGAGAAGACATCAGTACGGGGAACCTGTGCAATACCTACCCTGAACTGGAAGGTCTTTTTTGTGCGAAGGCCCACCTGCATCACAAAAGATTTCGAGTCATTTATGGATAGATCCCGATCCCTCATGAAAGCAGAAAAGGAGTCAAGCAGGGTTTGTAAGCCCCTAGCGGTCAGGATATAAGGACCGCATCGTCCACATATAATAAAACAGGCAGACCGCGACGGCCTACCTGCGGATAATCAACTCTTGTGGCTTGTAATACGTTATCTAAGTCGTTAATATACAAGTTAAACAAAAAGGGGGCCAAAATACAGCCCTGTTGTACACCTCGCTTTATGGTCAAAGTGCGAGAAACTCTTAAGTCTTGTGAGAATCTAACCTGCGCCTTAGTTGCTTGATGAAGATTTTCCAAAAAATGAACGATGTTATCGTCTACCCCAATAGCCAGCATGGACTGCCATAGTTTGTCCCTGTTCACGCAATCAAACGCGGAAGACAGATCCATGAATGCTAGATAAATCGTACCGGGGCGGGCAACCGTATATTTATTCAGGATCATTGATAGATTGAGACACTGGGCCATAGTTGACCGCCCAGGACGGAACCCATACTGGATATCTGATAAAATGTCATGTTCCTCTGTCCAAGTTGTCAGCCTGTCCAAGAGCACTCGACCCACCACCTTGACCACAGAGTCCAACAAGGAAATCAGTCTATAACAATGAGTGCTGTCTCGGTTGCCTTTTTTAAAAACTGGCACTATGGTTGAGGTCGCCCAGAACTCAGGACAGCCGGATTTTGCCGCTGCATTCAAAACTGCGGTGAGAACCGGCGCCCAAAGAGTTGGATCTGATTTAAAGAGGTCAGCTGGGATGCCATCAGGTCCCGGGGCTTTATTACTAGTCAATCCATTGATACCATCCTTAACCTCAGAAGAACTAAAAACCAGGTCAGGTGTACCAACCGTCCGGGAAAGAGAACAATTTAACTCAGGGGGGCACTCACATAGCTTCGAAATGGAGAACCCACTCCTCCTCGGTAATGTGGGCACCTACCGCACTCCCTTCCTCAGGGTTTAAAAAGGGACTATTAATTATGCTCCAGAATCTGGAGCTGTCCCTCAGCGTGCTAGCCTCAATTAGCTCCCTCCATGCTTCATCCTTTAGGGTGGATTTACGTCTTGCCAATTCCGATTTATACTCTCTTCGGCGGGATCTCACCAATATAGGGTCTCTTGGGCTCCTATTTAATGCTTTCCGCAAATTCCTAGCCTCCCGGGAACGAGAGGGAGTCGAACCATCTAGGGGACTGATTAACAGATCGCCGGGCCGGAGCATTTAAAAAGTCACTTATTTTGCCTGTGATGATTTTAAAGCGCTAACGACCTCCCCCGGCGCTGAGGTCAATGTGGTGCACCTGGATAACTCATTAGCACACGAGACCGACATATGCTTATAAAATGCGTCTGGGGATATCTGGGTCCATTTTAACCGCCTCCCAGAGTCTGTTGGTCTCACCACCCCGCTCTGCCCAGCCCCCCCTCTATGCAACATTAAAGGCCCATAAAAATGAACACACAGGGGATTATGTTCACTGTATACACTCGCTTGTATAGCAAATCCTGTGAATAAATCTAGTAGAGGCGGGGATACCAAAATAAAGTCTATAAATGAACCATCGCCCCTACCTTTAAAATATGGAATAACAGTCTTGCTTCAGTTTACTTTTGCAACTTGCCTCGGCTTCACCACCATCATTCACCTAGTGCCAACACGAGGGTTTGAACCCTGGTTGTTTGGCTAGATGTCAGGAACGTACCCACTGGACCACACTGGTTTCCATGTCTGTAGCCTATCAATTCCTCCCTATATCATGGTTATCCTTTTTCTTGTGCAATAGAGGCCTGTATGTTGCTGATAGTGTTTCCTGCACTGCTAAAGACCACCAAGGAGCTATAGCTCAGTGGCAATGTCTTCTACCTCTGGTGGCATAGGACCGTCCAGGGCAAGGGTTCAAATCCTGTGAATGCTGGCAACGTTTACAGTGGGAAAAAGTTAAGCAGTTCCTTTTTTCATTCATGGATTTGGAAAAAAGGCACTATTTTGCATTTGTAAAGAGGCAGAAAAGGGCAAAGTCAGGCCTTTGCTTCATTAGGCCTGCATCACGCCTGCTGCAGCAGGAGGCAGGATGGAGCAGCAGTCCCAGCCTGGCCTGGCTTAGCACTGGCACTGGCACTAGGGCTTTGAATACCCATCTCAGTCAGTAGCAAGCAAGCCCACGAATGTCCGGGTTCTGTATAGAGGATGACTCAGGTAATTTGGCACCCTGATAATGAGGGTGATGCCCCCATGTGCAGCCTTCGAGTGGTAAAAGCCTTAGCCTAAGACAGGTTGTCAGCCTTAGAATTATGCTGAAGACCATATGTTGGAGGTCAGATCATGATGGGAACCTGCGACCGTCTCAGACCAAAGTAAGCATGGGAGATCATTATTTGCATAGTACAGCCCTCTTCTCAATCCCACTATTAAGCTGCAGTTGCCATGCAGCATTACTAGAAGGCAGCAGTATGAGCTTAAGGGCTGAGAGAAGCTGTAAATCTGCTTGCTGACATACCTCTTATTCATGTTGGTTTTCGCTAGGCCTATGGTGTGGAGGACTACAATAAGCAAGTGAATGAGTAATGAGGAATGATTAGCCTGTATGTGTGGCAAAGGAGGGACATTTGGAATGAAAACAGCAAGATGAAAGGGTCAAAGCATAGATGTTTGCTGAGCGATTTAGTGAGCATGCCATCTGTCTCTTTGAAGGGACATGCACGAGAGGAACAGCATCTCCGTGGTTCTCAGATGGGAGAAGAAGCACAGAAAACTATTTCCCCAAAATAAAAACACGTACACCATCTAAAAACTTCTAAATGCCTTATGATGCTTTGCAGGTTGAAGGAGTTGCCATGTTTGGTGCATAAATATGCACATTTAGTGAGGCTCTTCCCAGAATATAAATAGTACACCCTTTGGGAGTATTCTTAGGTCAAAAATGCCACGCACTTAATTGGGAATATGAGGCCAAGAAATATTTAGGGAACTTTGCGCTAATCATCTGCAGGATAGAAAGACACTGGAGAAATAAATACAGAGGGAACCAGGCTGCACAAAAAATGGTCATGGTTGCACATTAAACCGAAGCAGGGATTCTTGATCTCCCACACCTCTGTTCCTGTGACGTCTTTTGTGACCTCTCACACACCCAGACTACACTTTTTAAAATCAGATATACATGATCTGCTTCCATATAAGATTGACCTTCCCTCTGTGGATCATATACCCAATCTAAGGAGGACAAATCAATTGGCGAGCAAGCCAAACTATCTGCAGATGCTGACAATCCATGCACTGCTGCCAATTTTACATGCTCTGGTTATTCTCTATGCCCCATACAACCAGTTCCCACAGGGGCCCTCTCCTAGCCTCATTAGTCTACCCCCCCCCCCTATTTAGCAAATTTTAATGTTCTCAGATGTCATAGCAGGCATACCCATTTGCTGTTCACCCACTTTTCCCTCTCTTTGTGTGGAGCTCAAATGTTCTCAGATGGCCATTCCTCTAAGTGTCACTCCACGCTCGCCTTCCTTCTGTTTCTGTACCTTATATAGGCCCTTTCAGTAACAGCACACTAATTGTCACTTTTTGGTTGCCCCCTTGTGGTGGGTGAATAAAGAAGGTACCGCACAAGAAGCTGGCCCCATGCGACTAATCCTTCTACACCCCTAAGAGTCTCTTTCAACACCATAACCGCAGTAGGTCTGTGTGGCCCCTCCTTGTGATTGACAATAGAAACTATCCCAAGGCAATTCCCCAAGTCCCCCCCTACCATGGAGGAAGGGGAACAATATAAAAAATTGTGGTTAGCCCACTCAACAAGCATTGGTAATGCATTGGTTTCGCTTATGTGATAATAATAAGCTGTTTTTATCAATTACTGTCCGGGACTAAGGAAAGGGCTCCCTTACAAGTGTCACGGGAGTGGAGAGGATGTGGTGCAGGGGCCAGAGCAGCTGACTTGAGAGCTGGGGATTCCGGTTCAAGTCTAGGGGTGCAACATCCTGTTATTCTAGGCAAATAAATTAATCTCTGCCAAGTTGCGCTATATAAACTTGCTGCACGACAAAAAAGCAGAAAGAGGCAAAACTTTATGACAAAATAGTTCCAGCGAAGCGGATGTTAACAGTATTTTGGATACGGGAAACTGATAAGAGAAGTAGATGAGGAACAAGCATTAGTAAATGCAGGAAAATATGCTGCAGCCAATGGGAATGGAGGAAAAGTAAGTGGCAAGCACAGGATCCAATGAAAAGCCAGGAAAGAGAGGGGGCGGGATGTAAGCAAGCTCTGTGCAGGTGAAACCTAACAGATTTGGTCTGGTGCTGCCCTTTGTCTGCATATAATCCCTACTCTAAGTTTGGAACTTTGGAGCATGATGGCTTTCATACTGCCAGTACTAAAACGTGACAAGATGAGGTGCTTAAATGGAATGCATTTCAATTTCTAATAATGATTAAATATTAGTCTCACTGTTGGCCAACTGAGCGACAACTCCTCTTGGGGTGCATGTTTTCCATTTCCTGCACCAACATAAAACGGATGTTTTGTGTCTTGAGGACTGTGAGCATGTCCCTGCCCCCGCCTCCGGTCTCTTTATCTTGGCTTTCTCCCATACCTATGAGCCTTGAGGCTCATTTTTCAGTTGGCACAGGTGTCACTTTGATATAAGTTGTTTCCTGCCACTGTCACCCTGGCTGTAAACTTGCCTCACCTTGCCGCTGCCGGCAAGGCCCATCACCCACTGGGTATGCGGCATTGCTGCGGTCTGCAGAGCACTGGCCCCGCTATGACAGGATATTTTACCCAGTTGGGCGCTGCTGGATCATCTCAACAGACAACTGAACCAAGCTTCAACTCGCAGAGAGCCTACAATGCAGCTTCGCTACAGACATAAAAGAAGGAGTGCTTAAACTAGTTCAAGGTAGCCATAGCCTGGGACACAAAGCGTTTATCATAGGTCATAGTACAGGTAGGTCATAGGCAAAACCTAAAAACCCCACAAGTCACATCATTCCGTGCCTCCTATCACCCCTTTCATAGTGCACCCCAACACCCCTTTTAATACTGTACCCCCAAATTTGACAGCCCCCCCAAAACTCATTGTTGGGGTGGGCAGTAAAAGAAATTTTCCCTACCATAATGCCCACCTTATTTGATCACCACATCTGTGTGCTGAAGGAGATGGCTACTTTTTTGCAATCAGCATCACTCCCCTATGCAATTCCTCTTGCCCCTACTCTCCACCTGTGCTTGCTCTGTGCCCCAGACTCTGCCTACATCTATGACCCTTTCTTCCTCCCTGGTACTGCCTTTCCTCAGTGACCCCAGCCCCCCAACACCAAAGCCCCCCTTCTCCTCTAAGTTCCTGGTCTCCCTCTGCCTCTATGACTTCACCCACCCACTCTCCTTCCACACCTGTGCCCCCCTCCCTTCCACAACCCCACTCAGCTTGCCATTCTTTCTCCACCCCACCAGACTCAGCACCTGTGCCTCCTCCTCCTTGTCACTATTTCTGGACCCACCCTTGCTCTCGCCCCACACACACACACACCAGCCACTCTGCAAAACATCATTCGCCAGCCAGGCCTAACCACACACACACACACACACACTCTCGTACGGTGATCCATTCCTCTTCCAATCCTGGAATGTGAGCCTTTGGCTGCAGTAACTTTACAACCATTTACACTGTGCGAAAGGGTTGGATTCCAATTTGTGAATGCCCACAAACATACCCGTTTGTGGTGTTCATAAAATTACAAGGCAAGCCACATCTTGCAACTCCACTTATCACCCTCTGTGTAGAATTTACAACTATGGTTTTCTCTAAGCTTGTGACAGAGCAATCCACAGTTGTAAGCCAAGTGACACCTTCCAAGAAACATTTTGTGAATTTCTGGAAGGCATTAATGGAGGTCTTGTTGGCTGTAAATTATGTCTACGGCCAAAAATACCTTTATCAGTCAGGCCCAATATGTTCACCATGAATCTCGGGAGAACCAGCAGGCATCAATTGTAATGAAGGCTGCCACTGTGTTAACACACGTACTGTAATTCTGAGAAAAAAACCTGAACAAAAGAAAAATAAAGCAGCCACCCTCATTAACTTAAAAAAAATCTGACAGAAAAGGAAAAATACATTGTCTAATAAGCTGACCTTGGTACTACCTATTACCATTTACTTTTGATGGGGAGCAAGAATCTTGCACTGTTATATTATTAAAACATGAGGTAATTCTGCCAGGGTGAAATCAGATTTTAAACTGCCTGCATTGCTTTACAAATATATTTGAAAGATTCAGTCTTTTTCATTTTATCCTCATAGTAATCCTATATTTCATCAGTAGCGGCTAGCACAGGTAAGAGCGGTGAGGCGGGGTGGGGTGTGGTGGAATTCGACAGATGACGGGAAAAGTAATAATAAATAAATAAGTAAATAAATAAAACCACTTACTTTGCACTTGCCGCATCGGCGATGTGGCGAGCGCAAACTAAGTGGTTTTATTTATTTATTTAATATTACTTATCCCGTCCTCTGTCGAATTTTACCACCCCGCCCCCTCCCCATCGTCACCGATTTTACCTGTGGGAGCCGCCACTGTATTACATTTACTAATTATGTAATAGGATTTAAATGACTGTATGTATTGTAGGGTTCCTAGACTTTAATTTTAATATTTGCTGTAATTAACTCAGCAATAAAAACATACCCAGCACCCACAAACTCATATGACAGAACAAAAGTAAACACAAACATACAATTTAGAGGCAGTGTTTATTCAGCACAAGAGGCTCAACCGGTAGTGCTCATATTATTTACTGCCTGTGCTTACGAATTCTGTAGTAAGCAAACATGCATTAACTCAGAGATATTTCGAGTTAATGTATGCGTTCAAGACGCAAAAAAGAAGTGCACATACGCCTTCTGCACTGGCCCCTTGAGCTTTAGTAATAGTCTGCTTGTAAGTAGGTTGTTCTTAAACTGTTCTCATTGAAGAATTTTTCAGGTAATTACTTTTGAAAGTCAAAATAGAATTCTTTTTCCTATTTATTCACTTGCAGGTAGAGGTCATTTGCTTAGGATGGAATCCTCAATTTCAGTTGTGTGTGGTCCAAACATGAACACACATACTTGGGGTTGATATTTGGGAGTGCTTTCTAGTCTTTCGCAGAAGGTTTCTCTAACCCTCTTGCAACATGTTTCTGACAAATCTTTTAAGAGTAGAACATAAGATCTTTTTAGAGCATTTTTTCCCTATATTTAAGAACTGTTATCCCTTACATTACGTAGATGTTTGCTTTGTAGGTTACAAGTGCATTGTGGTCAGTTGCTTTTGTAAAAAGACTCAGATAAAGATCATTCTGTTTGGGTCAAATCACTGGCCTAAAAGAATTCTCTTTTGTGTCACAATTTATTGCACTTTTGGGATAAGGTACCCTCTGACTAGATCAATTTATGGAATTGTAGAAAGGCTTCTGGTGATCCATCCAAGTGACTAATAAATCATGTATGTAACAATGGTGTCTATTTAGATGTGCCCAGAAAGGATTTTTATCACTATAAATTCATCATTCTCCCAGAAGTTCACTTAATTGAGGACCAGAGAAGGTTGTGCTGCCCTGCTGATGCCATGTCAATTTGTAGCCAAACATTATTTTAAAAGAGAAAATTGTTTTGTTATGAAAGTTTGTCTTAGAGTGCGCCAGTGTGGTTGTGAACATCAATCCAGGATGGAGTGGCGCACTGCTATGCCCCATTCTGTTTTAGGCTAGTGTAAAGAGATTCTATATGGGAAATGTAACACATAGCTTATTGTTGGTGTCAAATAAGTGCATTCTGTGATATCAAGTATGCTTAGTGTCCCTGACTTTAGCTGTGGAGACTTTGATGAGTGATACAATGAAAAGACCAAAATATTTAGCTAGCGGTTTGTGAATTCTGACACCTCCTGTTACAATAGTGTAACTGGTTGGAAAAATTGCATTTTTTATCGAGCTTCGGTAGATGGTGTAATACCATCATTTTGATTTTAGGACAGTTTATAAAGAAATGTTCTTTTGAAATAAAACTCCCCTTTCCAGTGCTGTGTCTGTTGGCAATTTAAGCTTTTGTGTGATTTGTTTTGAGGGGAAGTGATCAGGTCTTTCATTATCCACCACATTCATTAATCGTTTAAGGGTTTCTGTCTATATATAGTGTACAATCACATATGGCTTCATCGTCTGTAGATTTAACTAAAAGTGGGTGCCTAGATGGTGTAGTGGATGGAATTCACTTACTGAGTTTAAAGTCTCTTGCTACATACTTCTATTTACGTCAAAGAATATGCTTTAAGACATAATATTTAGAAGGCTATGTTATGTATTACTGCTCAGTATTTGAATGTATGTGTGTAAGCTGATAGCTCTCCTGATGCATTATTATGCATCTGTTATCCCCTGTTGCTCTTACCGCCTGTCTATAAATTGGGTTAGTATTGCTTTCTTCAGTGGATGTGGCCAGGGGCGGCTCCTCCATTTTAGCAGAGGAGCGTTGTCCCATGGGTCAGTGCCAGTATATAAAAAAAAAATGACAATAAAACGATTTATTATCATTTTATTTTTTACTGGCACTGCCGAGTGGCCCGAGTCTAGGCCGGGGAGGGGCCATTGTCTTCGATGATAGCAGTCTGATTAGGGAGGAGGAGAGTTGCAAACTGTCAGTGCATATGTTGGTGTGGCCGGGCGTCTAAGGCCGGCCAAACAGACATGTGCATTTGGGTTTCTCCAACCCAGCTGTATTGCCCAGCAGGGTGGTAGAAATGCCACAGGCTTCCAGGCAGTGTCTGAACAGCAAACTAGGCCACTCAGACCAATCCTGGCGCTGCTCTCATGCTAGGTATAGCATGAGTGATTAAATAAAGGGGTTTGGCCCACAGACCACTGGGTAGGGCCTTACAACTTTTTAAACAACAAAGAACCTAGCTGTCATCTAGAATGCTGCTTTTTACTTTAACAGACTAAGGCCATTCTATGAATTAAATGGTCAGCAGTATTTATTTACTTCTCATTGACTCTTTTCAATATTCATATCATCCGTCAAACATGTGATTCTGAAAGACAGACCTCTTACTCCCATTGATAAACATACATGTGAATAAAGCTTTTGTGGTAAACATAAAAATCACGATACAATACATACAATGCACAATGTGAAGGGAATTACAATCATCATAAATCCAGTCAATATTAAAAAATAAACAGCAGCCTGTTATCTTAGTTAATTTTTCAGTTAATCTTTTTTTGTCTAAAAAGCTGCTGACCACAAGGGACACCTTTGCACCCCGTTGGGGCAGGATTATGCAACAAACTGCTCCCTATGGGAAAGTGTGACTCAGTATGTGTGTTTCCCCAGTGGAGATTAATGCCGACGCGTTTCGAGCCCCATGGCGGTTATCGGGGTTCTCTTCAGGTCTTAGTCTGGATAGGACTTGAAACGAACAGCCCAGAAATGTTTAATTGTAGCTTTCAGTACTCTCCTATTATGTTATGTCAAGCTCTACAATTTTTCTTTTGAAGTGTTAAAAAATGTTAACAATGGGGTACCTGTTGCAGTTCACTGTGGAGCAGATGTATCATTATTGTATTTTGCGAGTCCTTAATAGCGAATTTTACCGATTTGCTATTAAGGACTCGCAAAATGCAATGTATGTAAGTTTCGCAATAATAATTGCGATTCCTACATATTCCTTAACTGCGAATCAAAAATTGCGATTCGCAATTAAGGAATACCTTCCCATTCATTCCTATGGGCCTCGAGGCCCATAGGAATGAATGGGAAGACATTCGCAATTTGCGAGTACCCAATAGGTACTCGCAAATTGCGAATGCAATTTCAAGGGTGCAAGGGTGCTAAAAGGACACCGTGTTGCACCCCTGAAATATGCATGTGCGCCACATGGCACTTTGAAAAATGCAAAAAAGTGAATTTTTCTAGGAAATCGCAAATTACCACCAACTTGAAGTTGGTGGTAATTTGCAATTCCTTGAGGCCAAATCGCAAATTTTCGATGCTTCCAGAATTGCATTTAAGGAATTGCAATTTGCGATTCCTTAAATGCATTTGCAAAATAGGGAATCGCAAATTTTGCGATTCCTTATCTTGCGTTGGCCTTTTGGGATGATACATCGCAAAAGACTTTTTCCCGTTCGCAAACGGGCCGATTCTAAGAATCGGCCCGTTTGCGAACGGGAAAAAGGCATGATACATCTGGCCCTGTGTGCCTAAATATCCTGTGTTTTTGTTTAGGATAAAGGAAAATTCCTTTCATGTTAAGGATCTCCGTCTGCAAGTGAAACGGAAGTGGGATTTAATATATACTCCAAAGTAATAGGCTAACTGAGTGGCATTCGTTGTAAAGTTGTGCCAGCACGTGACTTACTTTCTTTTCTTTTTAGTTGGAGTCAAATTTGTAACAAATTGACATGATCGGCAGTTGTAGCGTAAGGGTTGCTGCTGTCTCATCAACGTGCGGTGAACTTTAAACTCGGGCTGAATGAATTCGGCGGCACGTAGATTTTGATGGGAGGCTGAAATGGATCACGCTATGAGTGTTACAAAGTATCCCCGTAGACTGAGATTCTTCACGCAGCGCTCGCGGTAGCGTTACGCTCAATTACTTTCTCAAGCTCTTATCTTCCTCATCATTTTCGATGCTTCCAAACTGCAGAGTACGGGGTTTCCGGTTTCTTTTTTTTTTTCTTTTTTTTTTTTATTTATTAGGACATCGGCATGAAATACAATGTGACATAAATTCACAGAAAAAAAAGACAAAGAGAAAAAAAAAGACCATACACGATGCCCAAATTTTGAATTTATACCCCCCACCCCTGCGCGGTGGATCCCGGAAAGATGCGTCAATATATCAATATAACAAAATTAACAAATATATAGCAAGGGGATACTTCAATCATACTAACAATTCATCCTTATGTAACCATTTAGTTAAAGGTTCCCAAATCTTTTCCCCTTTAGTCCTTGCCCTACTTCCCCTTCTCCTAAACACGGAGATCTCCCAATTGTAAATAAATAATAATTTACTACACCAAACATGTATCGAGGGAGGGTTCGGGTCAAGCCAGACCGTGGCCAAACACAACCGCAATACCGCCATTGCTATATATAACATTTTCCTATCAGCCTCCTCCATTTCTTGATTAGAAATCCCTAATATAATAACCTGGGAAGTCAGTGGGACTGAATATCCCAATATACATTCTAAGCGCAGTTCAATTTTAGCCAACAATTGAGACAGGCCAGAGCAAGTGGCGAACATATGTATACTATCTGCAGCCAGCAACCCACACCGAGGACAATGTATCCCCGAAGTCCCACCCCATCGGTGAATACGCGCCGGAGTCATATATAAGTTGCACCATGTTTTATAGCATTGTACCTGCAGATTAGCTGAAATACATGACGTTTGGCTAAACAAAAGGGAATCTTCACATTCACCCTGCCAGGCTTGTAAAGTCATTTGCCATCGATCATAGTGTTTGGCTAAATCATCGCCCATCTTCTCATTTACCAATTTATATAAAGAGGATGTTGTAGATCGACCCTGAATAATCAAGTCTAATAAAGGGATTCGATCCCACTGACAAAGTCTTTTAGTAAGGAAATCCCTTATCTGTAGATATTTAAAAAAATATTTGTTCTCGATCCCGAATCGTTCTTTAATAGCCACGAAAGTAAGCATTTCAGCATTGGATATAAGATCCCCTATACACCAAATGCCTTTTTGAGTCCAATTTTTAAAATATACATCTTGGAATATTTCCGGAAATAGAGCATTATTTGCTAAAGGTGAATATAAATGTATCCGCCCGATCCCAAACTTTTTCCTGACAGCTGTCCAAACCCTGTAAGCACCTAGCAGAACCTTAAATTTGACCCTCTTAAAATAGGCAAAATCTATATGGCGCATCAGAAGTCCCCTGGCTGCAGTCCCATATATTAAATGATAGATCGAAATTTCAACACATCCTGAACTTCCCCCATTTAACAATTCCCCATCTGTTTCAGTGCAGTAGCCCAATAATAAATTTGGAAATTAGGGACGGCCCACCCTCCCCTATCTCTAGGTAGAGTCATATATCTAAGAGCCCTCCTAGGGCGCTGTCCAGCCCATAAAAACCATGAGACTACCTGATCTAACTTCTGAAACCAAATTTTATTTATATCTAAAGGAATTGCTCTAAAGCAATTTAATATTTTGGGCAGAAATATCATTTTAATGACATTGCTTCTACCAATTAATGTCAGATATAAGTTATTCATTCTACGAGAATCCAATTTAATTTTTTGCACTAAAGGTTTCTGATTAATATCAACAATGTCTTCGGGTTTGGAGCTTATTTCGATACCTAAATATCTGGCACTTGCAACTATCCGTGAATCCACTAATATAGCTTTATCATTTATAACAATTTATATCATTCAAATTATATCATTCAAATGATAACCGGAGATCTTGCCAAATTGCGATGTTAGAATATTTATTTCATCTAAAGCCCGGCGGGGAGCGGCTGTTATAATAGCTAAATCATCCGCGTAGCCCAAAATTTTGACGTCACCCCCTCTAGCATGCACAGGTTGAATTAATTGGTCTTCTTGAATCTTCCTAATTAAAGGGTCAATGTAGATAGCAAATAAGAGAGGGGAACACGGACAGCCCTGTCTCGTTCCACGCTTAATATTGATTACCCCCGACTGTGCTCCCATCAGGGCAATTGTCGCAATTGGATCTTTGTACATACTTTGAATTGCTCTTATAAATCCATCCCCTACACCATAATACTTCATGACGGCCCATAAAAAAGACCAGGAGACCCTATCAAATGCCTTTTCTGCGTCAAGCAGAATTAAGGCCATAGGGTCTCCTGTAACCTTGGTATAATCAAACAATGTTATTGTCCGACGAATATGATCAATAGTTTCCCAACCGGGCACAAAGCCATGTTGTTGGGGAGATACCATTTTTTTAATGACTCTCGCCAATCTATTTGCTAAGATCTTGGAATAAATTTTAACATCACTATTGATCAAGGTTATGGGCCGATATGCCCCTAGATCGGTCGCCACTTTCCCTTTCTTTAAAAATATAACAATTTTTGCTAACCTCCAAGACTCTGGAGGTGTGTCCCCGCTCTGAACCAAACGAAATATCTCAAGCAGTATTGCCGCCACCTGTGTTCGAAAAATCTTATAAAATTCGCCGGGTAAAAGATCAGGCCCAACAGCTTTGCCGGATGGAAGTGAGTCAATAGCATTAAGTATTTCTTCCTGGCTAATCGGAGCATCCAAATTATCCCGATCTACAGAAGTCAATTGAATCAACTTAACCGCCTTAAGATATCTATTAATTTCATCCTGAATCCCACAATTATCACTTATATCCTCCAAGTATAACGTCTGATAAAATTTCTGGAAAGCCAAGAGAATTGCACCTGCATCAGTGACCAACCCAATATCTGGATCGAGAATACCCGTAATCTGAGTTTGTGCCACTTTTTCTCGGATCCGGACCGCTAACATATGGCCGACCCTTTCATTGCTCTCGTAGAGTTTAGACCGCCAGGCTAAGTATCTACCCACCGATTTAGCAGATGAGATTTCAGTTATAGCAGATCTCGCAATTATAATCTTAGTTTGAGCTGTTTCGGCATCCCCACCCTCCGATAATACCTTAGCGAGATTAGTCTCGGCTTTCCCCAATGTTTCGTACAGCTCCTTGATCTTATTCCTCTCATTCTTCTGAGTCTCCCACCCAAACTGCGAGGTCTCCCCCTGATCCCTGCTTTACAAGTATCCCAGACATTCTGAATACCCGTACTACCCATATTTTCCTTTAAAAATCTAGTGATCCACATTGCCATATGCTCCTTATAGAAGTTATCAGTCAACAAAGCCCTATTAAAAGTCCAACCGGTTATTTGTTTCTTACATTTAATATTCACTTCAAGTACCAAAGGGTTGTGATCAGACATTACCCTAGGAAACTTAGTGATTTTACTGCCCTGCACCAGACATTGAGAAATAAAAAAATAATCCAGTCTTGCGTGAGTTCTGTGTGGAGCAGAGAAATAAGTAAACCCTGGGTCGTTACCCTCTAACTGTGCCCAAATATCAACTAACCCGTGCAGCTCTTTTAATTGGGAAAGAGACTTAAAAACCTTCGGTTTCCGCCCTTGATATGTTATACCAGGGTGATTAAATACTGCACAGCCCAAATTTATATTAAAATCACCACATAGTATAATCGGGGATGGCCAGCCCACCAGTTCTAAACTCAACCAATTATATAATTCAGGATCATCCACTACTGGTCCATAAACAGAACATAATGTGAACAAACTATTATCAATTGAGCATTGTATAATAGCCCATCTACCATATTTATCGGAAAGAGAACGAGTAAAATTTGCCATGCCCCGGCGTGCGAATATTGCTACACCTTTAGTCTTGACCTCCTGCTTGGTCCATGAGACTAATTGAAACCCCTGAAACTCCATAATTTTATTTCTGCTAGCTTCTATGTGTGTTTCTTGGAGGCAAAGGATATCTGCCTTCAAGAAGCGAATGTCTTCCTTTATTCTACGCCTTTTTACCGCGTTATTTAAACCACAAATGTTCATAGAAGCAATCCTAATACACCCCATTATTAATGGCTAACAAATCTAGATACCTAATATCCCAAGTCATTACAAAATACATCTCAAAACAATCCAAACCTACCCCACATACAGACCCCTTTCTCCCAAATACGATCAACCGCTCTCGCCCCCACCCATCCCCCCCCACACCCCTCAATAAGGCAAAAAAGGTCCTCAGACCCTTGTGATGCCTCCCGCATTCCAGTGTGAGACCCCTGTCACTCCCCAACCTATCTTAAAAACCCAAACAAGATAGAACCAACTCAATTAAAATTTAGAACAGCCCAAAAATACCGTAATCACCCATGTACATACAATATATCACATCATTGACTTCCGGCCTGCTCACTCGTAGGGAGACAGAAGGAGGAAGGAAAAAAAAAATTCAGAAAGTCCCAGACTTATTCAGCCACCATTAACCTCCTTTAGGTAATTTTCCGCCTGTATCTCAGAAGTGAACACCCTAACCCTCCCCTGATAAATAACTTTCAGCCGAGCAGGGTTCATCAAATACACTTCACATCCAAGTTTTTGGAAGGGGCTTATCAGCTGCCGCAGCCGCCATCTTCTCTCCACAGTTGTGTGACAAAAATCTGGCCGTACAAAAAATGTCTGGCCCTCAACTGATTTTTTTGCGTCCGGTCTTGCCTTTTCGAATATCGCCTGCCGCAAAAGAAAATTCCCCAAAAAAATTAAAATTGCTCGAGGCTTAGGGTTAGGATTAGGGCCGGGGTTGCTTTTTACCATTAGGGGAAATCTATGTACCCGCTGAATCTCAGCTTCCCAGTTCCAATATGATAGTTCTGGGAAAGCGGATTTGAAAAGCTTAAGTACAAAACCTCGTACATCACTCCCTCGGCTTTCTCTTCAATACCCAGCAAACGTAAGTTATTTCTCCGCTGCCTATTTTCGGATTCCTCAAGTTTCCACAAAATATCCATCATTCTTGCGTCGTTGGCGTTGGTTTTTGATCGGTGCTCTCCAACCCGGCCTCTAATCCTACTACACGTTCCTCCAGGGCGGTAGTTCTTACATCAATCTCAGAACAGGCTTTTGTAGTTTTACGAATAGCGCCCTGGATTTTTTTAGTAGCAAGTTGGGCTCTTTTATGCTCCTGGCGAGCCTCTACTTGCATAGCCTTTAGCGTTGCGTAAATTAAACCAATTGAAGGAACCGGTTCCAATTTACTCTCCGAAACAATGGTAGCTTCCGCCTGGAATCCTGGCCCTTGCTCCCCCTCAGCAACCAAATTAGTAGTAGAGTAATCCCATTGAAGGTGCTCATTAGTGTCGGACTGAGAGCTGCCATGTCGTAAGCCCGCGGGGCTTTTCTTCCTAGCACGATTCGATCGGTTAGTAGCCCTCCTTAATGTTTCTGCAGTCGGAGGGGGGCTATCGCTGTCATCCCCCTAGGCATCAATATCCGTATTGTCAAGATCACAGGCATTATTGAGATCAGATTCTTCTGCCAAAGAAAAAAAGTTTTCCACGTCTGGAGTACCAGGCACAATGTCCCCCATTTCCTGCTGCTCGCCAACACACTCGGTAGGGGCTAAGATGGTAATTACATCCATTCCCCCCTCATGTTCCCTCCGATTAGAAACTTCTTCTCCTGCTCCCCGTGCTAGGGTGTTTAAAACCTCAGGGACATTAGGCAAAGTGCAAGTTTCAACAGAACTGAGAGGATCCAATGTAGCGATCTCAGTCACATCAGATACACTGTTACAAGCTGTATTAGTAGCAGTGTCAGAGCCAGTGCCGGCGTTTATCAGTGTGTTTGACATTTTCTCCAACAGCGGCTTAATCTGTTTTCCGCTTACCGGCTTGCCAGAGAACATCGCTGGAACCGTCGGAGTCTTCCCTCTCACAACTCCTTCTGAAGATTGTATTCCGCTCCCGGCAGACCCGCCGTTGCTCCCCACCCTCTCCACTCTTCCCTGAATGGGAGTGTGAGCCACTTCAGTCTCCTTTGATACAGGCAGCTTTCTGGGCACTGGAACAGCTTTGGAGCCAGTCGCTCCCTCCCTTGGAGCCGCTCTCCGTGGACCCATCCTGTTCTGGCTAGCGCTCACGTTCGCGCTCTCACACAGCTGCTTGCTCCCAGCGAAGCATGCCCGCCAAGCCCTCAGGTACGTCCGACTTAGCAGAACGCTAAAACCAAGCCTCGCCGCACGTTTCCACGAGGTGTAAATCTCCTGAAAGATAGTCATCCAGAATGAGGGAGGTTACGATTCCATTCTGCTGTATTTCTCTCAACCATCAGGCTCAATTAGGCATTAACCCCACAAAAGAACCACAGCGGTCGAGGAGTGACTCTCACACAGGTCACGCAGCCGCCATCTTGCCTTCACCCCATCCCAGAGTGTTCTAAAGAGGGGTTTCCGGTTTCCTTTGTATTTGACCTTTCATATCCGTAAATTATCGAGGAATGCATTCTGGGAGTTGTAGTTTCCAGGATGTAAAGTCGGACGTGCAGTGGATTATTCAACCTTATGCACAGTACAACGCGGTCGCCCGAGGCACAGTCTTTAGTTCCTTCTGGAAATTAGGAGCTAAGTCGTACCAATTTCTGACATCTTTTTCAGGCCATTCAAAGTGCTATTAAATTTGAGTATGAAAAGAGCTTCTTTCCTAAACAATTCTGTCTCGGTATCTCCTCCTCTGGGATTCGGTTTTATAACGCACAGTACAGTCCATGTGAAATCCTTTTCACTGTAGTTCTTTTCAATGAAATGGCTAACCATCAGGGCGGAGGATACTTTTGTTTCTATCCTTGATCGGTGTTCAACAAGTCGTTGTCTTATTTCTTGGTTCCTCTTCCCTATGTACAATTTTTGACATGGGCATAATACTGCATATATTAAGTTTTTTGTTTTGCAGTTCGAGAATTCTTTCTGTGTCTACTTGATGTTGTGGTGTACAAATTCTGTGCCCTCAATCGTAGTATCGCATACTGAGCAATTACAACACTGGAGGTGACCCACAAAGGGTTTGAGGTTCCACTGTGGTATGAGATCCCTTTTTCTTGTTGTCTGGGCGATCTCTGCCCATACAATTTGTTGACCTATACTGGTATTCTTTCTCATGGCGAACAGTGGTGGTTGTAAGGGGTGTTCCAGATTCTGTAACAAATGCCAGTTCTTAAGTATGATCTGACGAAATGTATTCGTGTGGGGTCCAAATGTGGAGATGCAAACCAATGTATCTTCATGTTGTTTGGCCCTTTTCCCTAGTAGACATTCTCTGGGCGTGTGCCATGCTCTTTTCACTGCATGTTTGAGCAGCTTCCTCGGGTATCCTCGATCTTTCAATTGGTCATAGAAGGCTCCTACATGTGTTGCGTAGTCTTCTTTATGAGTGCAGTTCCATCTGATCCTTAATAGTTGTCCATTAGGAAGATTATCCTTGAGACTTCTGGGGTGAAAACTCCTACAATGTAATAGAGTGTTCTTGTCCGTGGGTTTCTTGTGCAGGGTAGTTATCAATTCATTTTTAATCGGTTTTTTACTTCATCGTCAAGGATTGTTAAACTGTTTTTGCTTTTGGTAAGAGTGAATTGAATATCAGGGTGTCTACAGTTCAACCATTCAAAGAAACAGTCCAAATCATTTTCCGTACCGTTCCACACACACACCAGATATCATCTCTGTAGCGGTACTACTGTTTCAAGTGTTCTGACTGGGGGTTGTTGTTAAAAATGTATTTGTCCTCGAATCGTGCCATGTACAGTATGGCAATCTCCGGTGCGAAGGGACAACCCATCACGGTCCGCTTGGTTTGTACATAAAAGGTTTCTTTGAATTTGAAATAATTCTTCTGGAGTGCTGCTGATGCCAGTTTCAAAATAAACTCAGTGGGTACACGTGAGGGCGAATTCTTGATTCCAGATAGTATTCTATTGCCTCTAGTGCTTCATCCTGTGGAATTTGTCTGTAAAGGGAAATCACATCCAGGCATACCAAACAGTGCTGTGAAGGATCAAATGAAGCGCACGGCTACCTACAGGGTTTTTCCGGCGCTGAGCATAGGTAGAAATGTTTAACTGGAAGATTAAAATAACCACGTTTTAAGGTTTTTGCGAAATAGCAGAAAAGACGTACAGTGTCTTAAGAATTCTGGGAAGGTATTCCAAAGTTTTGGGCCCAGATACACTAAGAAGCGTGTGCGACAGGTGAATTCTGAGAAGAAGAGAAGCCGGACATGCTTCAGAAGCCGAAAGAGTAGTCTTGCCACTGAATTCTGCACAACCTGCAGATGACGAATACAAGCCTTATCAATTCCCATGTAGAGAATATTTTACCGGAATCCACTTGTTAGAATATCAAGCCCTGAATCAGTGTTCTTTGTGCCGAGTGAGCAATGATCCAAATAATCTTCCTCACCCACTTCATCACAGCAAAACAGGTGGAGGTCCCTTTGGCCACTTGAGGATGAATAGACAGATTTTCATCCAGCCCAAATCCCAAGCTTTTTACTTTGGGGCATAGAGTTGGAAGAGCCCACAAAGACTTAGGCCAGTGTTGTGTACCCTAGAGCTGTAGATTCCTGCCTTCAACCATAACCCCGGTTTTATCACCGTTAAGTTTAAGCAAATTACTTTCCATCCAGGAAGCAACTTGTCTTAGGCCAAGATTAAGGGCATCTGGGTTATACCCCTGTGACGACAACAAAGAATAAATAATTTGTGTGTCATCTGTGTAAGAAAACAATGTCAAGCTGCAGTTTTTCACCATATCTGCAAGGGGGTGAACATACAGATTGAACAGCATGGGGTTCAATGTGGAACTCTAGGGTTCTCCAGAGGTCAAGACGCAGATACATAACCCTGCATTTAATGAAAAGGCTTGAAATGACCTATCTTTCAAAAAGCAGGTCAGCCAAGCTGGGGCTGTTCCATCAAGGCAAACACAAGGAGATGATGGACAGAGTGCTGAAACTTTGCAGACACTCACCCCCAGTCACAGATCTGGGTTGAATCCATCATAATTCTTTAGCTCACTTTGCCACGCCAGTTCAGACATAGCCATATGCAAATCAGTCTTGACCCTGTGCCTCATGGGAACAGTCCAGCCCGAACTGCCCAGCCATGTCTTCCCTGGACCGGAAACAAGCATCTTGGGACCGGTTTCGGGGTGAAACCCCGAAACCGGTCCTAGGATGCTTGTTTCCAGTCCAGGGAGGACCTGGCCTGGCAGTTCGGGCTGGACTGTTCCCATTGGGCGCAGGGTCAAGACTGATTTGCATATGGCTAGGTCCAAACTGGAATGGCTTGGTGAGCAAATAAACAATGGATTTAGGCCCAGATCTCTGTACTGGGGTGAATGTATGACATTATTCTACATTCTGTCCATCAATTGTTCTTTTTGCATTTGTCACCCTGAGTGGGACGGGTATGCTCAGACATGGGTCCCGTGCTCTCCATGCCACTGCAGTCAAGCTATCCTGGCTGATGAGGGGTGAAACCCCAAAACCGGTCCTAGGATGCTTGTTTCCAGTCCAGGGAGGACCTGGCCTGGCAGTTCGGGCTGGACTGTTCTGATTGGGTGCAGGGTTGAGACTGATTTGCATATGGCTAGGTCCAAACTGGAATGGCATGGTGAGCAAAAAAACGATGGATTTAGGCCCAGATCTCTGTACTGGGGTGAATGTATGACATTGTTCTGCATTCTGTCCATCAATTGTTCTTTTTGCATTTGTCACCCTGAGTGGGACGGGTATGCTCAGACGTGGGTCCCGTGCTCTCCATGCCACTGGAGTCAAGCTATCCCGGCTGATGAGGGGTGAAACCCCGAAACCGGTCCTAGGATGCTTGTTTCCAGTCCAGGGAGGACCTGGCCTGGCAGTTTGGGCTGGACTGTTCCCATTGGGCGCAGGGTCAAGACTGATTTGCATATGGCTAGGTCCAAACTGGAATGGCATGGTGAGCAAAAAAACGATGGATTTAGGCCCAGATCTCTGTACTGGGATGAATGTATGACATTGTTCTGCATTCTGTCCATCAATTGTTCTTTTTGCATATGTTCCATCAAGGCTCAATGTCAACAGTCTACCACTAGGATGGAGTGGGACACAGTTTCGAAGACTGGGCTGAGATCTGATAGGATCAGCGCGGCTGTTCTGCCCTCATCCAAGAGCCGTTTTAGATGTTCTGTGAATCCTAGGAGAGCAAACTCTGTACTGTGTCCAGCCCTGAAACCCAATTGGGAGGAATGAAGAAGTTGCTGGGCTTCTACAAAGGACGCGAGCTGCACGTTTACGTGCTTTTCCAAAATTTTGGGAAAAGATGGGCATCAGGGAAATGGGTCTAAAATTAGCCCAATTAGTTGGGTCAAAATCGGGCTTCTTCAAAAGAGGGAGGACAATAGCATGTTTCCAGGACCGTGGAACACAGCTCTCATAAAGTGAGGAATTGAGCAAGTCCACCACCACTTGCAACAAGTCAGGATCAAGGAGCCCCAACTTAGCTGGAGGAAGTGGGTCTAGGGGAGAGCCTGCTTTTATTGATTGCAAGATGGACAGAGATCCAGAAAGGTCAAAATGAGGCCATGACTCAATTTGTTGGGCTGGGCCTAGCATATCCTGAAGAGGATTAGGATCAATTAAAGGGAATTGCCCAGTAACACTATCAGAACCCCAACTTGTATTCCTGCCATGGGTTTTACTGACAATTGCGATTGAGTAATATTCACCTTATCCACAAAAAAGTGAGCAGTTTTGTGCATTGGCAGTGGGACTGTAGACGACTGTGGACTAAGTCCTTGAACATCTGCAGTTAGAAATCACCAAACCAACAAAAGTACACTTTCTGTTTGAAGTGGTACTTTCATGACACATTTGTTGTAAATTTGCAAGCAAAATTTCGCAAAGGAGCTAAAATGGAAAACCCAATTTTTTTACTCCTCCCTTTTTTTTTTCTGTGCACTGAACTGCATGAATAAGGTATAGGGCTTAGGGTGGTCATAGGTTTAATAAAAAGAGGGGTTTAACCCCCATCAAAACAAATGGGTAAGTACTTGCATAGGCAATTGCTGCACAAAACTAGGTATAAAGTATGGGCGCACTGGTAAGTACTTGGGGATGAGGATTCATTATTATGGGATTGTTTCTCAGAGTGCCTGCCATGTGAACTTTGTGTGACCATTGTCAGAGCAATAACTTAATGACAATATGTCGGGATAAAACAGTCAAAGCAAAAACCCTCTTGAATTGTAGTCTACCCCAAATCCCATTTGATTGATTTTTAAGCAGCACACTAACAGGATGTGCATACAGCACACTGTGCATTCACAGGCGCACACATTACAGGAGGACACAAGGACCTCAGTCACTTGAACAAACAACATATGTCCTCAAACATGCATGCGCTCACACATGCCAACATGCATTGTGCAATCTGTCACACATCTTCCCTTGCACACTTGCATGCAAACACACTCACACATATAAAACGCAATGCTAGACATTTTAAGTAAACCAAGAACAGTTATCGGTGTCTAACCATGTAAAACTTACTTATAAACTTCCTGCATGACATGTAGATTTCTTCCTTGTTTGGTTTGGGTGGTAGCAATTTGGAGGCCACCGGTAATCACACGAGCCGCAGCCCAATCAATTGTTATTTTGCACACCACTCCACCTCAGTTTGGAGCCAGCTATATGCAGCCTTGACTCCACTCCAATAGGAACAGGGTCTGATAAGCCCATGACTAGGGCAAAATCGGTCCTGGGTTGCTTCAGGTCCTGTTCGAGGAGGATTTGGCTTGGAAGTTTGGGCTGGACTGTTCCTATTGGAGCAGTGTCAAAAATGATTTGCATATAGCTGGGGCCAAACTGAGGTGGCATGGTATGCATAATAACGATGGATTGGGGTGAGGCCTGTGTGATTACCAGTTACTGAGATTAATTTAAGCATTCCATCCATCACTGTTTTTTTTTTTTAGTAAGGCCGGGCGGAGCTCTCGGAGTTGTACTCTGCGGAATCCCACCGAGTGACATAAAAACTATGCTCGATTCCGCAGAGTTCTGCTCACATGCAAAGTTCCTGTATTGTCGCTAATAAAGGGGCCATAAATCATCACTTCATATTCAAGTGAGGCAATCAGAGAGATAAACTAAGTTTACAGCCTTTCAACTCAGTCGCATGTCCCTGTTTTGCTCCGCCCGATCTCTGCTCAACTTAAAAATATCAATTCGAGTCACATTATATTATACTAATTTGTATTTTGTATAATGCCAGCAATGACGTTAATATTATATTACCAACAGACAAATGCCAACTCTGGGGGGTAATAGACTAAGGGTACCACAAGCAAACAGTCTGGACCACAAAAACAAAGCAGTCACAGCAGACTCCGCCAACCAGCACTTTGAGTGATTATTCACATCCCCTAATGCAGTCTACTCTTCAGTCGGCTTCTTTCATGTCCAAGCACAGCGCTCACCTCAATGCACCTTCTGCCCTCGGCACCCCCTCCAGCCTAGGCCTCACGTCTACACCGTCCTCATCAGATCTACTCCGTCCCGCCTCCGGTCAATGGTGCCAGTCTTTTTGTCTACGCCTCAGCTCGCCTGAGTCCCCTCACCTCCATTCCACCACAATCCAGCACTTAGTCTCAGGCCTCCCACCTCTCTCTGGAGCAGTGGCAGAGGTAGGGTATCATCCAGCAATTGAAATTTAATTAAATTAAACGCACAGAAGCCAGTGCTTTCCGGCAACGTCATTAGTGTGTGTAACCTCACAAGCTTGTTGAAGGTGGCATGCACAACATTAATCATTAAAGTTGCCGACACAGCTGCAGATTTTACTTAAAGCACGACTTACTGGGTGAGCTGCAGGTGCTTCCACCATGAGGCCAGGTCCAGGGCTCCTGTTCTGCTCTCGGTTTAATGTCCAGTCCACATCTCTCCGCACCATGTCTCCCCTCTGCCTGCCGTTACTTACACCGTAGCATGATGGGAAAGGGCTGGTGCAGTGGAGACGGAGCACAGGATAGAGCGTTGCACTCTCCTCACACCACAGAGAGGAGAGCAGTGAGAGTGGCACGGCAACAAGCAAAATCTGCAGACTAGTCTGCACTCTGCACATGATGACATAGTTGTTAGTTGGGTGGACAGACAGCAAACTCCGCTACGCAACAGGTGGCGGAGGCGGAGCTTTACCAAACTTAGGGGCTCATTAGGATGGCGGTCGGAAAACCTCCCCGACCGCCATGGTAGCGGGAAAAGACCGCCCGCAAGGCCCGCGACATAACCGCCGGTCGCATTACGATGTTCCTTGCTCGAAATCCGACCGCGGCGGTCAGATCGCGGGCTTTAACATTGCGGTGGTTGCTGATGCATGCAGCACCGCCGCGATGTCAAAAGGAGCATGTCCTGCATTTCCCTGCACTGCGTGGCAGGCACTGCACAGTGCCTGCCACCTGGTACAGGGAAATGTAGGGGGGACCATGGGTACCCCCCCAGTGCACCGCCCTACCCAACACATTGGGGGCCCACAACGGGCCCCTGGAAGACATTCTCAGCCGCCTTTCCATGGCGGTTTGACCGCTGAGGAAAGGCTGGCTACCGCTGGCATCATAATCGTGCCGGCGGAGCCAGATCGGCACCGCCACCATTATCCCGGTCCTTCTCCGTCCGCAAGGCAGGAGTGCGGATAGCAACCAGCGGAAAAGCGGCGGTCGGAATTTCCCACCGCCACGGTCACCACCGCCATCCTAATCTGACCGGCGGTTTTCTGGCTTGCGATCGCGGGCGGATGTCCACCGGCGGTCACCACCGCAGGCCGGGCGGCGGTCATCCGCCTGCCATCCTAATAGGCCCCTTAGTGCTCCAAGCAGAGCACGAAGTGGCAAAAACTCAGTGAAATCCTTGGGCAGAGCGGAGTCCACCACCCACCGTTAATTCTTAGTGTGTCACCCTAAGTGGGATGGGTATACCCAGACTTGTGTCCTGTGCACACTGTATCGCTGGAACTAAGCTGTAACAGGCTGATGAGCCCATAACTAGGGCGAAACCGGTCCTGTGCTGCTTGGGTTCCGGTTCGGGGAGGACCTGGCTTGGCAGTGTGAGCTAGACTGTTCCCATTGGAGACGGGTCAAGACTGATTTGGCTTATAGCTGGGGCTAAACTGAGTTGGCATGGTTTCCAAAATAACGATGGATTCAGATGTGGCCTGAGTGATTACCAGTGGCTGAGATGAATTCAAGCATTCCATCCATGCACAGGCAGGTCCTCTGGTTTTCCTCTGTGGCAGTTGATGGGGACTGGCAACTAGCAGGCTCATATTTGTTTATCTTTGGATTATAGTACCTAGCGAGGCCAGGAGACTTTTGGGCATATTTGGGTTACTTCAGGCACACTCCCACAAAAATCCACTTCTCCTGGGCCACCCCTCTCTCAAAACTCAGATATGGGCGTCTCCTCCTCGGTCAGATGGCTATTGTGGGACAAGGTGCTCTTTCTCCCCTCTCGGCAGGCAGGAAGGGTCCTATGTCTGAGGCAGACCAACAGCTTTCCCGTATGATATGAAAAGTTCAGGTAATGTCCGCTCACATCCGAGAGACCGTATTTCAATGTTCCAAGCACTGGATCACAGCAGATCTTCACATATTCTGCAAAGTACCTTAATAATTGAAAAAACTTGGAACAGGAGCAACACGATTTCCTGACAAGAGATAGAGTCATTGTCTAAATTCTAGGAACCGATTTGGAGTGGTTCCCTATCACAATTCATTTTCTATCAACAAGGAAGACATTCTTTCTGTAAGGTGATGGATCTCCTAACCGTTAGTGATTAGGCTGGCTCCAAGTAGGATTACCCACAACTTGATCACAATAAGCATGAATCTCTGTATCTAGCTGTCATCAGCATTCATGGAAGGCCATTCAAGGGGAAGACAAAAGAAACAGCATGGCTAGAAACCTCTCTAACAACTGAATATGTTGAGTCATCCTCATTACTCCACCTTCAGCTAAAGGGCAGTGCTCACGAAGGACTAATCATAAATCCACAGTTAAAAGGTTACCACCATATGATTTCTGAAGGCAGGTCTGTCTCCATTCCCCCATACTTCAGTGTCTATGGGTATACCCTTCAGCTCGGGAATGCATGCAATACACAACCCCTGTCTGTGGAAACTGTGTTTCAGCCTCCATCCACCATGCTAAACAAGAAGAAAACCAAAATGGATTAACAAGCTTGCAAACAACATGGCGTCCTTCTAGCATTCCCCATGCATGAGCACGCATGTGACATACATGGTGGGATGACAGCACAGGATCTAGGCATGATGTAATTGGAACTTTACATGAGCAGGACTGTAAGCATTGCACTCTCACTTTGAATAGGTGTTGGAAAAGGCCCCTTCTGAAAGGTCACCTCAAACCTTTTGCCATCCTCCTCTTTTTCTGACCAAGTTCTTGTTGGCTTTAGGGCTCTGACCACTTTACTATTGCTAACCAGTGCTAAAGTGCATGTGCACATGGTAACATTTGTTCATACCCAATCGGCATATTTAATTTACTTATAAGTCCCTAGTAAAGTGCACTACATGTGCCCTGGGCCTGTAAATTAAATGCTTCTAGTGGGCCTGCAGTCTGATTGTGCCACCCACTTAAGTAGCCCCTTAACCATGTCTCAGACCTGTAACAGCAGAGCCTATGTAGTATTGAACTGCCATGCTAAACTGGCAAGTTAAACACCCAAACCTTCCTTTTTAATATATATATATACATAGAGAATCACTCCTGCCCACTCAAGCCCTCATATCCACTACTGGAGTGCCCCCTGATGGGCACACTGCATGCAAACCTACTGAAGAGACAGCACCTAGACTAATCACCACTTATAGCAAACATCACAAACAAATTAGGGGGATTATCAACAAGAACTGGCCGATCCTCCTCACAGATGGTGTATTAGCCCCTAGACTTCCTACCATTCCTACTCTCACGTTTAGACGGGCGAAATCCATGAGAATGGATCTAGTGAAATGCAATCCTAAAATTACACTCGCCACTACTTGGCTCACACCGAAACTGGGTTTCTTTAAATGCTCGACTTGTCGGGCATGCAAATTTGGGGACAACAAAACCCATTACACAGTTCCTTTCAGTCCTAAGGAAAGGCCTATTAAGGGACACTACACCTGTCATACAGAATTTGCTGTTTATGTGCTCACTTGCACATGTGGCCTCAACTACATAGGCAGCACCAAACTACAGGTGCATGTACGCATTCTTCAGCATCTTCGTGCCATAACTAATAATGATTCCAACTATCCAGTGGCATGGCACTTTAAAGCCACCCATGCTAACAATCTTAATTGTCTCAAATACTATGTGGTGGATGCTGTCCCAACACTGCGCAGAGGTGGAAATAGAGAACGCAAATTGAGGCAGTTAGAGACTAGAATGATCATGGAATTCGACAGTAAGGCACCTTTAGGCTTAAATACGTCAGAAGATCTCCATTACTTCCTATAAAGCATTTCCCAATCACTTAAGGCAATTTTTAGTCCATACAACAAACTAGGCTTTTAATGATACAAGAATTGTGATTACTCTAGTCATTGGTAAGGACTTTGCATTTAGGATTTATTACCTCAGGTTCCGAAATAATAATCTTTTTTATCACTTAATTTATATATATTGTCTCTCTCTTTTTATTTTATAAAAAACAGAAAAATATGTCCCTGCAAAAAAAGTTTATTAGATGTGATTTTAGTATGTATTATTGCAGTTTTCGCTGTAATTGCATTATTTAATCATGCAATTTGCATTTTATTATTGCACAATTTGCACATGGCGATGTTTGCACATTTTTCAGTAGTACTGTATGTTTTAATTAACTTTTTAAACTTTGCACTAGTATAGTTGATATGTCGGGTATGTGTATTATATTTTTTAGATGCGTATTTTTATTCATTCTCAATATTTATGATCTTATTGTATTACGAGCAGAAGGAAATATGGTTGCTAATAGCATTATTCATAGGGAAGCAAGTTGGTGACATTAGGATATTTATTTCCTGTGTATAACAGCGGCATTTGTCTTATTTGCGGAGCCACATTCGGCATGTGTGCCATTAAGTAGGTTGTTAGTTATGACCTGATTGGTATGATGACTCCACGCAGCGCATGACAATTCTTTGCCGAGCAATAGACACTAACTGTGTAACCACTGCTACCACTACGCACTTGTGCTATGATTTTTAACATCATTTCTCTTAAATAGATTTAATGTTGGATATGTGTATTTTAACGGTCTATTTATTTTCCTAGCTGTGCATCATATGTTAAGTAAGATCTATGAGAAAGAAACAAATGTTTTGAGACGCATCTAAAAACACAACCTTGCAGTCTTTTCTTTATATTTATGTTTGTTTAGGGTCACGTGACACAATATGGTGGTATTTAACTGGTCATTTGTAACATTGTAAGCTACATGTGAGCAAGGCTGGTTTTGCCGGCCGAAACGCGTAATGACATGATGAGCTAAAATAAATTTACTTACGCCCATTTAAGAGGAGTTCGTGCCTTCTTCATCGCCGTGGGGGTGTTGGAGTTGGATCCTGTGGATATATATATATATATATATAAATATATATATATTATCTACTGGCGGTCGCCAGTAGATAGTTATAGTTAGGACCTATTTTCCATAGGAAATCCGCGACATTCTATTTGAAATAACTCTCTTGCCGGTTGACGTATCTTCGCGAAATTTTCAAACTTTATGGCCCGCTCCGGTCCGCTCCTACCCTGAAAGTCTCGGGGTGATTCGTCAAGCGGGGGCCGAGAAAAAGGGGGTCCCAAAACGTGTTTTCCCCATTCATTTTTCCATAGGAAACTTTAGACACGGCTACAGCCCGAACTGCTGAACGGAATTACACCAAATTTGGCAAAGAGGTAGTTCTTGGTTCAGAAAGAACCCGTTTTGTTAAATGGTGTAAATCCGTTCAGTAGTTCCTGAGAAATTCACAATTAAAATCACATATATATCTATGGCCGCGTCGGATCCGCGTACCCTCCCGATCACGAGCTGCATGCTAATTGGCTGTCAACACTCCAAATCAGGAAGTGTTGGCAGCCATTTTATCCTCGGTAGAACCGAGGACAGAAACAAGTGCGCAAATCGCAAAAGGGGGCAGGGTAGAAACACCCTGACCCCCTGGGCAGAAAAAAGCATTTTTTTTTTAAAAATCGGCGGGATGCGCTTAGGGTGTGCGGATCCCGCTGAGAAAAAAAAAAGAAACAAGTGCGCAAAACGCACAAAGGGGGCAGGGTAGAAACCCCTAACCCCCTAGGCCTGCTCAGGGGTCCCACAAGGACCCCCTGGGCAAAAAAAGCATTTTTTTAAAAAAATCGGCAGGATGCGCTCAGGGTGCGCGGATCCTGCCGAAAAAAATCGAAGCGCGGTCTCCCGCGCTTCGATGTGACTTGCCCGGGTGGGCCAAGTCCCGGGGGCATGCTGAGAGGGTTTATTTTATGTATGGGGGCCTCTAAGGGCCCCCAAGCCCGGGGACCGCCACCCCCGGGGCTTTATTAGAAAAAGTGGCGGGAGGGCTCTGAACCCTCCCGCAGCCCCGGGGACCACCACCTCCCCGGGGCTTCTTTATTTTTGAAATTAACCTGTGTGGGGGACTCCAGCCCCCCACACGCCCGGGACCACCACCTCCCGGGGCACTAACAAAATTGAAAATGAGGGTCCGTTTTGGACCCCCAAGCCCCGGGACCACCACCTCCCGGGGCTTTGAAAATGTGGGGAGGGGCCGTGCGGCCCCTCCTGAGCCAGTGATGGCCCTGGGGACCGCCACCCCCAGGGCCGGCTCCTGCAGTGTCCCGGGGTGCCTACCCCGGGACACTGCTGTTTGCAATGACAGGACGGGAGCCTCGCGGCTCCCGTCCTGTCATTGCAAACTGCTTTGAATTTTGGAAGCGAGAGCAGGGAAAGCTGCTCTTGCTTCCAAAATTCAAAGCAGAATAGCTTTCCACATGGAGAGCTGCATATTAGCAGCTCCCCATGTGGAAAGCAATGCCGGCTCCCGCAGGAGGCGGGGAGCCGGCAGGGTCCATGGGGGAGTTGGGGTCCCCACGGACCCCAAAGGATAGGAGCCAGCCCCGGGGATGGGGTCCCGGGGCAAGTTGTGGCCCGGGAGGGGACCAAGCGGCCCCCTCCCCAAAAATAATAAGTAAAAAAAAAAAAAAACAAAGGCCGGCCCCGGGGGATGGGGTCCCCGGGGCCTAAGGAGGCCTTAGGAGGGGGCCAGGCAGCCCCCTCCATCAAATAAAAAAAAAAAAAAAGGTGGCATTGGCCCGGGGGATGGGGTCCCCGGGTCGAAATTGGCCACGGGAGGGGGCCCACGCGGTCCCCTTCCCAGTCCTTTTTTTTTTTTTTTAAAAAGGGGACAGGCCCTGGGGATGGGGTCCCCAGGGCTCAAAAATTACTAAAAGGGGGCCACACAGCCCCTTTTAAATTTTTTTAAAAAAACGGCATCGCGAGGGAGGCCACGCCCCTGTTTGACAGCACTCTGCAAACGCGCCCCTGGCGCGTTTGCAGAGGAGGACAATTCCCCTTGAATACTGGGGGTCCCTGAGGCCAACTAGCCCACCAGGAACCTCCAGAATGCGCCAGGGGCTGCGTTGCAGAGAGGTGTACAGAGGCCACGCCCCTTTTACACCTCTCTGCAACGCAGCTCTGTGGCGCTTTTTGGATATACCTGTTGGGCTAGTTGGCCACGGGGCGCGTTTGCACAGTGGTGAAGGGAGGGGGCGGGGCTTCAGGTGACATGTGTGCAAACAGGCCCCGTGGCGTGTTTTAAGATGGGGATTAAGTCCCCTTGAATCCTGAGGGTCCCTGGAGTCCAACTAGCCCACCATGTACTTCCAAAAGCGCCACAGAGCTGCCTTGCAGAGAGGTGTAAAAGGGTGTGGCCTCTGTACACGTCTCTGCAACGCAGCCCCTGGCGCATACTGGAGGTTCCTGGTGGGCTAGTTGGCCTCAGGGACCCTCATGATTAAAGGGGACTTAATCCCCCAACTTAAATCGCGCCACGGGGCGCGTTTGCACAGATGTCACCTCAGGCCCACCCCCTCCCTTCACCATTGTGCAAATATTCCTCTAAATTCAGCCGAAATACGAATTCCGATTTACTCACCTGTTATCAGGAGAGACCTCAGTGCTGCATCTTTCAGCCCAGTACTGATCCTGAAAAGTAATTTTAACCGTACTTACCAGTAACTTGAATTTCCTTCCATAGGATATCATTGCCTGCTTTTTGCTGAAAAAGTTTCAAAGTGTCGATTTTTGAAACATACAAATATTCCTCTAAAATCAGCCGAAATACGAATTCCGATTTACTCACCTGTTATCAGGAGAGACCTCAGTGCTGCATCTTTTAGCACAGCACTGACCCTGAAAAGTAATTCTAACCGTACTTACCAGTAACTTGTATTTCCTTCCATAGGAATCCATTGTCTGGTTTTCAGCAGAAAAGTTTCAAAGTGTCGATTTTCACAAACTATAAATATTCCTTAAAAATCGCCTGTATGACTTAAACGCATTCTTTCAACTTTTTACAGGAGATGCACCAGTGCTGGATCCAGGATCCACCACTAAGTGAGAAAAAGTCACGATAACACTACTTACCTGCTAAGTGAATTTCCTCCCATAGGATAACATTGGTGATTCTATGTGAAAAAGTTTCTAAGTGTCAACTTTTAAAATACAATAATATTCCTTAAAAATCACTACTGTAACCAAAACGCTTTTACTCAACATCTCAAATGACATCACTGATGACATCATCCATGTGATAATTTCATGCATCTTCTCACACCCTAATATAACTTTTGATACACCCACTCTAAATTACAGACTGCCATTCTCAAAACCATAGACACTCCAATACCAATAACTACATACCAACTCAGTGATTCTTAGGTCTACACACACATCCACTCACTCACCCGTACAGTCACTCATACTTACAGTCACTCAGTACAGGACTATCATATGCACTCATACACCTATATAAACACTGACACACCGCCACTCATCCATAGAGGTACTCACACACCTAGTCAGTCATGCAAAAAATTAATCACACACCCATTTACTCACCTATAGAGTTATACATATACCAGCTCAATAACTCATACAAATACTAGCACATTCTTACGCTCTTATACAATAACTGATACAAGCACACACGCATCCATACAGCCACTCTCACAATCACACACTCTCACGTATAGCCTTTTAAATACTCTAACACACATATATACTTCCTTTTACATATGTAGTTACTCGCACATGTACCACTGAGATATACATTCACTCACTAACACACCCATACACACACTCACCCACCCAAGCAGTCCATCACAGACGCACTCTTCAAATCATGCACCCAGTGAATCACCCACTCACACATCTATGTACAGAGTCGCACACACCCCACCCACACAAACACTCAGGCACCCATACAGATACTCAGACAACCAATCAATAACTCACATAGACACTCATGTAGCTATTCACAAACCCATGCAGCCACTTACACAGCAACAGACAGACGGATACAGACATTCACCCAGTTTAGTCACTAACCCATGCATTCAGTAAGATACGTTTAATCACTCACTTACTTATACAGTTAGTCACGCACCTACTAAATCATCCATTCAGACACTTATACACCCACTCACTCTTCAATACGCCTTTCCCTATATATATTAAACATATTTAAACTTTACAGAAACACACAGTCACTGGATGATGTCATCAGTGATGTCATCAGTGATGTCATTTGAGATGTCATCAGTGATGTCATCAGTGATGTCACTGACCATGTCATGAGTGATGTAATATGTGACGTCATCAGCAGTGCATTGCGGGCGCGAGTTATAGTTAGCTGAACTAACTATAACGGGGGAATTTCACGGGTTTTGTACGAGTGCAATGTCCAACTAACTATAACTTTCCCTAAAACCTATGGTTTTTTCAGTGAATATATATATATATATATATATATATATATATATATATATATATATTCCAACACGATACCTCTGAGCCCAGTAATTACCCGTGATCAAGGTTCGAGGAGCGAACCGAAATGCGTTGGGCATGGCTACGGCCGCTTGCATGGATTAAAGCAACTGAAATCACAGACCCCGAGTGAGTGCGTTTTTCAAAAAGCCTCTGGGCTCAGAGGTATCGTGTTGGAATATTGACCGGCTGCCCTGGCGGAGAAAATTCGCACCGCCCCAGATAAGGAGCGCTGGCGTTCTGACAAAGGGCGTTAGAGAGTGATATATATATATATATATATATATATATATATATATACGCTCACAATTCTTTCCTCTTCGGATCGAAAATAAGCACTCACGGGGGTCCAAATCTTGAATTATCCATTTATTCAAAACACGGATACTTCGACATATTATCACGCCAAAAGTATGCATTAGTTTGCTCTCTCGTTACCATTTCACAATTGTGCCGTGAATCGGTTAAAAGGTAGACAGAACATTCCTCATAAAGCCGTATATCGGCTTTTATCTACATATCCGTAAATTAAACAGAAAAAATATCTTAATTGCAATATCATTAATGATAATGTAGCAAATGTACTTCTATGAAACCGCGGTTGTGGGAAGAAATGATATGAAGTAAATGTTATAGCTGTGTATTTGTGAGAAATTAAGAAAGTCACTGTTGCAATTAAGATATTTTTTCTGTTTAATTTACGGATATGTAGATAAAAGCCGATATACGGCTTTATGAGGAATGTTCTGTCTACCTTTTAGCCGATTCACGGCACAATTGTGAAATGGTAACGAGAGAGCAAACTAATGCATACTTTTGGCCGATTCACGACCTGATGAAGTGGATGTTTTTTGCCGATATACGGCGTGATAATATGTCGAAGTATCCGTGTTTTGAATAAACGACGAGGTAACGTAATGAATGAGTTCTGCTCATGCATAGATATTAACAAAGGACATGTTTAAAGATGGCGCCTTTGTTTGCATATAAACTTGTAGTCCTTCGTTGTGGACAGTGATGATGCAACTTATCATGTGACTTGATTGATAATGTGTGTTTTTTAACGTGTATATAAAATGACTGCGTTATGGCGCGAGATTTTAAACATCAGACTAAGGCGTAAGCCGAAACGCGTCATGTTGGCTATATGAATTAAAATGGATAATTCAAGATTTGGACCCCGTGAGTGCTTATTTTCGATCCGAAGAGGAAAGAATTGTGAGCGTTTATAATTACGCGGCAGCACCTCCGCGTTCAAAGCACCCGTCCGTGAGTGCACGGGTCTTGGTGCAGTGGAGCGAATATATATATATATATATATATTATCCAACAAATGCCCAAAGCATGCCTGGACGCACGCAACAGCAGTCGAGTGCGTCCAGGCATGCTTTGGGCATTTGTTGGATAATTTACTACGCGGCAGCCCTGCCGCGCTGGATTGCACCATCTCAAAAAAGGAGAGGCTGCGGTGGGAACGACTCCTCACCGATTCGGCACAGCTGTTGAGGCATAATATGACCAGCGCTCTACCCGGAGCCCTATTTAGGGTACAAAAACATTTGCTGCCAAAGGAGTCCACGGAACCCACTTAGGGTATGTACTATATATTCCAGCATGCTCCTGTGCACCAAGCAACTCCCACTAAGGGCGGGGACAATATGAAAATGGCATGCTGGTTTTTCCGAGTGACTTTGAAGTAGCTGCCCATGAAGAAGAGGTTAATACCTCGAAACGCGTCGGCATCAAGATTTTAAAAACCGGGATGCTTCTGCTGGTCGCCATGATCAAATAAAACCTCTGGTTTGCAACAGCAGTCGAGTGCGTCCAGGCATGCTTTGGGCATTTGTTGGATAATTTACTACGCGGCAGCCCTGCCGCGCTGGATTGCACCATCTCAAAAAGGAGAGGCTGCGGTGGGAACGACTCCTCACCGATTCGGCACAGCTGTTGAGGCATAATATGACCAGCGCTCTACCCGGAGCCCTATTTAGGGTACAAAAACATTTGCTGCCAAAGGAGTCCACGGAACCCACTTAGGGTATGTACTATATATTCCAGCATGCTCCTGTGCACCAAGCAACTCCCACTAAGGGCGGGGACAATATGAAAATGGCATGCTGGTTTTCCGAGTGACTTTGAAGTAGCTGCCCATGAAGAAGAGGTTAATACCTCGAAACGCGTCGGCATCAAGAATTTAAAAACCGGGATGCTTCTGCTGGTCGCCATGATCAAATAAAACCTCTGGTTTGCAACAGCAGTCGAGTGCGTCCAGGCATGCTTTGGGCATTTGTTGGATAATTTACTACGCGGCAGCCCTGCCGCGCTGGATTGCACCATCTCAAAAGGAGAGGCTGCGGTGGGAACGACTCCTCACCGATTCGGCACAGCTGTTGAGGCATAATATGACCAGCGCTCTACCCGGAGCCCTATTTAGGGTACAAAAACATTTGCTGCCAAAGGAGTCCACGGAACCCACTTAGGGTATGTACTATATATTCCAGCATGCTCCTGTGCACCAAGCAACTCCCACTAAGGGCGGGGACAATATGAAAATGGCATGCTGGTTTTTCCGAGTGACTTTGAAGTAGCTGCCCATGAAGAAGAGGTTAATACCTCGAAACGCGTCGGCATCAAGATTTTAAAAACCGGGATGCTTCTGCTGGTCGCCATGATCAAATAAAACCTCTGGTTTGCAACAGCAGTCGAGTGCGTCCAGGCATGCTTTGGGCATTTGTTGGATAATTTACTACGCGGCAGCCCTGCCGCGCTGGATTGCACCATCTCAAAAAGGAGAGGCTGCGGTGGGAACGACTCCTCACCGATTCGGCACAGCTGTTGAGGCATAATATGACCAGCGCTCTACCCGGAGCCCTATTTAGGGTACAAAAACATTTGCTGCCAAAGGAGTCCACGGAACCCACTTAGGGTATGTACTATATATTCCAGCATGCTCCTGTGCACCAAGCAACTCCCACTAAGGGCGGGGACAATATGAAAATGGCATGCTGGTTTTTCCGAGTGACTTTGAAGTAGCTGCCCATGAAGAAGAGGTTAATACCTCGAAACGCGTCGGCATCAAGATTTTAAAAACCGGGATGCTTCTGCTGGTCGCCATGATCAAATAAAACCTCTGGTTTGCAACAGCAGTCGAGTGCGTCCAGGCATGCTTTGGGCATTTGTTGGATAATATATATATATATATATATATCCAAACACTAACCGGTTGTCAGTTCTTTTACGAAAGAAAACACCGGAGCCGTGGCCTCAATTCCATAAAGTGTTTATTTACACGGCGTCTAGGTCCAGCCGTTGACGTGTGGATATATATATATATATATATATGGCACCCCTAAGGTAGGCTCTGGACAGCCCAAGGACAGGGTGCAAGTGAATTTTTTAAAAAAGGACATTTACGCTTACGTTCAGGGCCGGACTGGGAACGCAAACCGGCCCTGGCAATTGAGTCAGACCGGCTGCGGGGGTGTGGGGGGTGCGTGTAGAAAACACTGCAGCTGCTTTTGTTACCGGGAGCCAGCCCCCGGCCCCCAGTAACAGAAACGGCCCCCCAGGGGTCTAAAAGCACCCCACACCCTGGCAGCCCACCGGGGAAATGCCCGGTGCCCGCTACGGCCAGTACGGCCCTGCTTACGTTTTACATGTCCTGGTAGTGAAAAACTCTTAAACTCATTTTTCACTACTGCAAGGTCTATCTCTCCAATATGATAACATTGGGATTACTGTATTATATATTTTTTATTTATTTATTTAAAGAGTTTTATATAGCGCTGGCTAGACCCAAAGGTATCAGAGCGCTTTACATTAGGTTCCACAATGTAACAGAAAATGATCACAATTACACATTACGTCAAAAAAATAAGCAATACATTGAGAGAGGAGAGAAAGGAGAGAGAAAATAGTGGAGGGGGGAAAGGGGAGGTGAGAAGAGGGAGGATGAGGGAAGAGACGAAAGGAAGTCTGTCTAAAGACCGACTCGGTAGGTGACGTCCAAGGAGGGAATCCATGGCCCGTCTCCCCTTTAGTTAAACAAGGTAACTCCATCGGGCATCAGTCAAAATAGCTAGGTCTCAAGTGGCGAGGGAAAGTTCACAGATAAACAGGGTGGGGAACTAAGGGCAAGGACAGGTGAGGGCAAAGGTCAGTAGCTGGGTAGAGGAGAAGAGTAGAGCGGAGAGTGGTGGGGGTAGGGGGGAGGGGGGAGATAAGGTCAGTGGCGACGGAGGAGAGTTTGCCCAAAGTCCGACTGGGTAGGTGATGGTCAAGGAGGGAATCCAAAGTCCATCTCCCCTTTAGCTCGCGAGGTAGGGGTAGGGGGTGGAGGGGGAGGAGGGAGATAAGGTCAGGAGAGACGCAGGAGAGTTTGCCCAAGGACCGGCTGGGTAGGTGATGGCCAAGGAGGGAATCCATAGCCCATCTCCTCTTTAGCTCGCGAGGTAGCTCCACCGGGCGTCAGTCAAAATGGCTGGGTCTCAGCTGTCGATGGAGGGTTCACAGAGTCAATGACTGGGACGACCGTCTTGAGGACAGGCAGGGGGGATGAGTCCTTGATATACGAATTCAGAGGGTCCCCATAATTTTCTATAATCCGGATGAAAGGGGGTGCAAACTAAGCAGAGGATCGGCATCATGAACAGCGCCAGGGTCCGCATGTCTTTAGGGGGTCTGTTCAGGATAGAGCTCGTCCAATTACTGTGCCTTTCAGGGATCCTCCTGTTATCTGCTCAGTTGATTGCCTGTTATATTACTCAGGGATTCGTCAGGGAGAAGCTCCACCTGTTAGTTGTCCCTGACGGCGGCCATCTTAGGATCAGGCAAGCCCCAAATGTCCAGGGTTGACCCTGCTTAAATGGACACCATTCAGAATATGCCACATTTCTCAGCAATATGGCTGGGTGGGAGGGGGGGGCTCGCACACTGTCCTCCGATCTTGCCTTTACTTGTCCCTGGATTAGTTTCAGGGCATTCCAGGGCAATGAGCTCCATTGGGATCCAGCGCCGCCACCCTCTGGAGTCAGATCTGGCTTACCGGTCCGCAGCAGGGAGAGGCAGCTTCTTGAGACCCCAGCATTCTTCTATGGACCTTCGCTCGCGTCTCTACTTAAGTGCGATCGGCAGCTCGGTCGGCACTCCCGCTGTCACCACACTGCATCTCCACATGAATTAACTGCGGCGCCGAGCACAGCCAGTCCTCCCAGCATTCATCCGCTAGTGCCGCTCTCGGCTCGTCAGTGATCGGGCGCTCCTCACAAATTCGGCCGCCATCTTGTCCCTCGCCATCTTGTCCCTTTAAGTATAATTTCCAATTAGGAAGAGATAAGACCCCCAAGTCTGGTGTCTCTGGAATCACAATTTAAAATCACAAAATTGCAATTTAGTAAATGCCACTGGATTCAAGCTAGCTTGGCTGATGAGGGGTGTTACCCCGAAACTGGTCCCAGGATGCTTGTTTCTGGTTCAGGGAAGACCTGGCTTGGCAGTTCGTACTGGACTGTTACCATGAGGCACAGGGCCAAGACTGATGTGCATATAGCTGGGTCTGAACTGAGGTGGCGAAGTGAGCTAAAGAACGATGATGGATTCAACCCAGATCTGTGACTGGGGGTGAGTGTCCGAAAAGTTTCAGCGCTCCATCCAACATCTCTTTGTGTTTGCTATTAGAAGGTTGGCATTTTCTTACTTTAGCCATCTGGTGCCTGCGCCTGTCTCCGTTCTATCTGGGTTGGGTGACAGCTGGGCTGTGTGTATTCCCTCTAGATAACCACAGACAGAGGGAACTTAGGTGTGACTTAATGGATCTTCCCGGGAGGAGGGGAAACAGGAGCTGGGCACACCCTCACACTTACACCTGAATAGGCGGTGTCCTGTCCACACCCAAAGGACTGCATACCCCACTGTAGTGAGCCTGGAGATAGGGCAGGAAGGTACAACCACTATGTACTTCAAAGACCCTTCTTTGAAGTCCCCCCACTTCAAAGGCACAACTGGGTACAAGTACTGGACCTCTGACACCATGACTTCAGTACATTTCTGGACCTGAAACCACTCTGCCAAGAAGAGAAACTGCTGTGCTTAAGGACTGCCACTCTGCTTGACCACTGCATTACTGCCACTTCAGGGAGATGATCGATGCATCCCCTCGACTGCTTGGAGAAACCTGGTGCATCGTGCTTCATAACAGTCACCTCATGGAACTAGAGCATTGTCTTCGGAACTGGCACATCGCCATTGTTGCGTGGAAAAAATCAACACATCACCTCAACTGCATAGGGGAACACCGATGCATCACTTGGCTGCAACCCACACCTTTGTTGACACAACCAGGATCAAGGTACTTTTGTTCAGAGGGTCAGAGTTGGTCTCTGTATCCAGGCCATGCTGTATCGCGGTTGGCCTGAACATTTGACTTTGTCACGGTCCAGCACAAGCAGATAGCCCTGGTTGGTGATTTATGCTTTTAAGCCCTACATTTCAGTATATTCTTTAAAAATTCATAACTCTGGTTCTACTTATTGGATGTTTGTCATTCTGGTCTTGCCTTGTTCATTAAATGAAGCTCTGTTTCTAATCAGATGTTATAACTTTTTGTGTGGTGTTTTCACTGTTTTACCGTTTTAAGTGGTTCACAAATACTTTACTCATTGGCTCTTAAGTTAAGCCTGACTGCTCTGTGCCATGCTACCAGAGGGTAACCACAGGTTCATTTAGGGTGTTTCTGTGATTTGCCCTGACTAGGATTGTGGTTACTGTTTGACCAGGGTTTCCACCCCAGTCAACCAGGAACCAGATTTCTAACAACAGGTAAAATATCCTATACTTTGGATTCAACAATTGTATGCTGCGCCCACCGCTCACAGGATATAGCCCAGTGACACAGATGGTATTCTTGTGTCAACTAGAGAGTATGTGTTTGGCATCCCTCCTGACCTCTGAGTCAGGCCCAGTCAGGCCTTGGGTTTGATAGCAAATTTTGGGCCAAGTTCTCAGTATGCACACACATTCTGTGTGTGCCATGGACAAAAGAAAAATCAGGATGCCAGTTTCACATGTAGTTGCGTTACTCAATGCAGGGGTGGATGTCTCTTTACCATGCAGGTGACATTCCCATCCCAACATAGGGCAAAGAGGAAGTGCCATGATAGGCAAACCACAAATTTGATGTGTGAAAAGTAGCTACATATGTCTTTATAACTGTTTTGTAAATACTGCAGTTAGAAATGGGATTCCTGGCTGGCTGAGGCATACACCCAGGCCAGGCAGGAACCACCACTCTAGACAGGGTAAGCTAAGTACACACTAAGAGAAAGCCTGTGCTCGCTCTTTAGTACCTTGGCACAGAGCAGTTAGGCTTAACTAGAGAGGTAATGTGTAAACTATTTGTGCAACACACACACACAGTAACACAATGAATGCACCACAAAAAGACTCCACGCAGGTTTAGAAAAATAGATTATTATATTCTGAACAAAACAACAAAAACCCAATAGGTAGAAGTCAAGATATGATTTTTTAAAGAATAAAAAGAGTTCTAGCACTTAGAAGCAATAAGCGCCAATGGGGGGTTATCTGGTCATGCCGGACTGTGACAAAGTCACAAGTTCAGGTCGACCACAATGGATCGCGGGCCAGCCACTGGGTCCCACTTGGGCCCACTGAACATAGTAACTTTGATCCTGGGATGCAGTCTGCACAGCGAGGCTTTGCGTGGCTTCACTTTGTCTGGCATTGGTTCAGAGAAACTGTGCAGCGAGGCTTTGCAAGGCTTCGCGTCATCCAGCATCTGTTCTGAGAGGCTGTACAGCGAAGCTTTGCGAGGCTTCGCATCATCCGGTGTTGGTTCCGAGGAGCTGTCAGGTGGGCGGAGAGGCTTTGCAACGTCCAGCTTTGTTTCCGAGGAGCTGTCAGCTATGCGGTGAAGCTTTGGTGGGTTTGCGTCGGTTCCGTTGATGCAAGTATCTGGGCCCATAGCGAGAATGGCTTGTTTGAAAAGGAACAACGGTGGGTGTTCCGCCTTGGAACACACATCGATGGGCTGAATGACGAAATACCATGGAACCAGTTTACGTAAGAAGTGTCCTCAGTCTGGAAGGTGCGTAACCTTCACTCCGAGAACTGGGCCCACGCGCCTAACCTGTCGATCAGGCTCGCGACAGACACTACAGCGGTCTTTGTAGACCATGTAGGACCTCTAGTACTTATGGATATATGTACAATGGGTGCGCACACACCGCTCTTTTTGGGTGGCCCTTGGACACTAACTTCCCACCTTAAACCCGAATTGAACCCTAAGATTCTGATTAAACACATTTTATCAGCAAACTCTGGTTTTACACCATTACCTAACATCACCAGACTAGTCCCTTTTGAGTTTACACCATAAACTGACAGAAAGGGGTATTAAGAGATAGTCCCCTTTGGAAGGATATGTACCTTAATTAAAACGCCCGCCATGTCTTTTAACACCTATGAGAGCTCTACCCATGTGAAGAGTCTCTGATTAATGTGCCCGAGCTTTTTTTGAATCTTACAGGAGTACTGCTAATGTCAGGATATAACAACGAATGTGCACGACATTAATCTCAATAAACCGTATACCGCCGGTTTCTTTATATATGTATATTAGCTACTAGTTTTAAGATTCCGTCTAAAAGAAGGTTGGCAGGCTAGTGCTAGTCTTTCCCCAATCGTTTATCCCCTTCCGGATACTTTCTAAACCCATATCCGGCCATAACGCAGAGACGCTGCTACACGCAGCAGCGCAGCGTCCCCCGCACGTCACCGGAACACCTCCCAGGAAACATCGGAGGTCAGCACTCTAAACTACGGAGCCTTCAGGCGAAACACAGGTGTAAACAATTACGCTCTTAATTTAGAGCGGGAACAATAATTAAGAGTCTTATTTAAGATCCTCCCCGAACGAGCTCCATTATCCAGCGGAGCCACGGGGAGGACAGACACGGCGGGGCAGTGTCCCAGGAGCAGTGAGTACGGCATAGCCGGGGGTCATACGTGCTGTCGAGTGTTTGTTTCTGGACGAGACAATCACTTTAGAAACAAAGTTGCCTATCTATTTTCTCTAGGTTGCAACTATAGGCACCCCTCCCACCCATTACAGGCTCATGGGGCGTTTTTACATTTGAAAACAAGTAGGTTATCCTTTTCCTACCGAGATGCACCTTCTCTCTGAAAAACACTATATAACCATGTGCTTTACTGGACAGATGTGACAATACCCTACGGACCGAATAGACCGGGTCCTTTTGCATAGAGTGTGTGCTTTATGTTTTATGTGTGTGAGTCTTTGTTAAATGTCTTTTTCCTCCGGTAAACAGCGGGACACATCACCATCAAACTGCACTGTGAATTAACGATAAGGAGTATATGTTCACTCATTTCACTTCCTTTTCAGGTCACTACTTTACCACGATGGATGGTGTACTTTCGTCTCGCATTTTAACATATATGTATGATGCCGTCTTTTCTTCCAGGTAACGATGACAGATACCTATTTAGGTATCGTATATGTGCATTGAGAATTCACATGCAATGTATATTTATTTTCACGAACACATTTTCATGAAGAGGATTAGTTTAATGAACACAGCACATATAAAGTGAGTGTAGAAGGGATCTGCTAAGTCCTGAAGAAGAAGCCAGGGGGGCTTCGAAACATGTTGACTGACTTTGGAGGCATAGCTCATTGAGGCAAATACACCTCCGTCCCCACATTTTTAACAATACCAGCTCAAAGGTATATTAAAAGAAATTTTCTAACCGCAGAGCCAGGTATTTTTTAACCTCACTTTTCCATTCACCCCTGACCCTTCCACTAACACTCCTACACGACACATAGTCTTCTCACAACAACAGTGCTCCCGCGTAACCGTAGGTTGTAGCACGCCCCATCCCGTAGAGGGGCGGGAAGACCCCTAGGATGAAGCATGACACCAAGGGCCCTTTTGGTGTGTGAGGGGTATTTAAAAACACTGTGTGTTTTTCCCACCATTGTAGGAAGCATACTCAACCTGGGAGGACATGGCTTTTGAAACTATCTGAGGGTGGATCTTTGTGGTTTAATGACTATAGAGTGAAGGAGGACGTATCCACCTCCACTGCTTGTGACAAGCAGTACCTCTTTGCTCCCCCTTTTTGTTTTTTCTGATATATAGACAGCGCACAGCTGTGGGAGTTTTTGTTCTTCAGGAATTCCTGTTTGGTTACCCCCATTTGGAGTACCGCTAGTTGTATTAGTTTATTGGAAATTTGACATTTCATAAGCACACCACTGATCGTTAGCACACACACTCACTATACACACTACTGGCATTAATAGTAACAACGACATCTTGATATGACGGAAAATACTGGTCTAACCTTCGCTGAGGAGGAGGTGGATAGAATCCTAGCAGCCATCAACCCTTTCGAGGGATTGAGCAGCACAGATCCTGGTCCAAACAACGCAGACTGGGACGAGTTGGCCAACCTTAGGAGAACACAGATAAAAACAGCTCTACATGGCCTACTAATGACTGAGTACCTAAGGGCCAATGCGGCCCCACAGGGTTTAATTGTCCGCAACGAACCATACATTTTTCAACAGGACAAGGTGTTCAAACGTGACTGGTCGCTAATATCGTGGCACTGCACCCGTGATTGGCTGGTCCTAATAATCAAAACAGCCACCAGACTCACCCAAGAGCTTAAAATCGAGATCCAGCAATTGGAGGTACAACTCAAGACCTACATACCCCCTAATGTTTTAAATAAACGCCTGGAGGAACTAAATCAAGAAATAACTGACTATGAAATGACACTAAAGCAGAGTAAGTTCAACAAATTGAAAAAAGATACCTCACGCTTCAGTCATGAGCGGGTATACCCATATATACGGGATGATTATATACAAAAGAACCTAGACCAGAGTTCCGAAGGCGAATCCTCAGACACAGGATCTGACAACTCTAACTCCAGTAAAGAGAGTGGCCGCCGTTACAACCGAGGAGGGGGCAACCAATCCCAGCGACCATACAACCCAAGAAGGAGAGGATGGGGGATTACCAAGGACCACCGTCATTCCCACCGTATCCTTACGGTCCACCACCTATGGGTGGTCCATATCAACATTGGGTACCCCCACCACAGGATTACGACTACAACTATTATGGTCCACCGCCTTTTTTAGGATCACGCCAGGGCCCACGGAGAGGCAGGAACCACAGAGGCAACAATGTCCATTGGTCCACTGCGGACGACGAGACACCACGGGTCTCAACAAGGAGCATGACCGGCGCGACGAGCGCCCAACCGTCAACCAGCAGGAGGTAAATTTGGTGGTGAACCTGACAGATTACCAGCTAACACTGATACAAAGACGAGTCCTAGAGAGAGGACTGGGATTTGTACCCACGAACCGGATAGACAAATTCAAAACATGTGCAGAGATGAAAGAATTCATCCGCAAACTGAAACTGAAAGCTTTTTTCAAAGATAAAGAGAAACCAGAGGGAGAAGACAAGGACACAGGCCTACGGGTGAAATCGACCTTTGTCCCCCAGATTCTACACTCCCCGTGGAACTACTAGCATGTGAAAAAGCTGTGATGGAGGAAATGCAGAACATGTCTGTATCAGAAAACACTACCTTTCAGAATACCTCAAAGGAAGAGAAAGAAGCGATACGCCAACTATCACTCAATGCAGACATCATCATAAAACCGGCGGACAAAGGCGGGGCCATCGTTATACAGACGGCTACCGCCTATGATAATGAATGCAGGAAACTCCTTGATGACCGCAGGAACTACGAGATCATCCACGACGACCCCACAGAATCCGTCAGAATTCAGATAGCCACCATGGTAGAGGAGGCTGGGGCCCACAATTGGATATCTAAAAAAGAGGCGGAATTCCTTACAAAGAAATCCGCGAGGGTCCCATACTTCTACACTATACCCAAGATTCACAAGAATCTTGGGCAACCACCAGGGCGCCCGATTGTCTCGGGAATAGATTCCATTTTGGAACCTCTGTCTAAATTCGCAGATGCGTTTCTCCGCCCTATGGTCCAAGCAACGAATACCTACCTGAAAGTTACCAAGGCGGTACTACAACTACTCAAAGATATTGAGTTTGACCCCGAAAAGAACCTTCTCATAGGACTCAATGTGGAGAGCCTGTATACGAGCCTCCCACATGACGAGACATTGTCCATTATTGAGGAAGTATTGTTCTCCACTGAATGGGAATACCAAACACCACGAAATGTGGTAATGGAGTGCGTTTCACTAGCACTCACGAGAAACTACTTCATGTATGAGGATACCTACTATCTACAGAAGCACGGGACCAGCATGGGGAGCACCTTTGCACCCAGTCTAGCTGGTCTCTACGTGTATCACCTCGAGTCCAAGAAAATCTTGAACACCAACAACCCCTTCTACCCCAATATAAAGACTTGGAAACGGTAAATTGATGATATACTAGTGATTTGGGAAGGGGACATTACATCCACCGAAGCCTTCGTGGCATGGCTGAATGAACAGAACAACTTTCTGAAATTTACCAGTACCACCTCACGAAACAACTTGGTATTTCTGGATCTCAACATTTACCCAGATGAGGGTACTTTGAAAACCACGACACATTTCAAACCGACAGCGAAGAACTGCCTACTGCTGTATAATAGCTTCCATCCCCGGCATCTGAGGGAGAACCTTCCCTATGGACAATTTCTTCGCCTCCGGAGGAATTGCACGGAATTACGTGATTACAGGAGTCAGGCATCTGACTTACAATCGAAACTCTTAATTATCCTAAAAGAGTCATCGACAGGGCTATGAAGAGGGCAAGAAACAACAACAGGGAGTCACTGTTGGAGGACAGGGTGACAGTCGAACAAGAGGAACGACCTATCTGTGTCACTACTTTCAACACCCATTCGAATCAGATCACCAAGATTGTCAATAAGCACTGGAGACTCCTCAACAGTTGTCAACTGAACTTCCCTAAACCTATGTTTGCCCACAAAAGAGGGAAAAATTTGAAGGACATGCTTGTCCATACCAGACCAAGGAAATCCGCACAGACAAGACCGACGGGCCTACTATTGCCACCAGTACAGGGACATCATCCGTGTGGCAACTGCAGCACATGCCACCTAACCTGCAGGAGTAGGTTTTTGAAATTCAGGAATGGCAGTGAGTGGGAGCAAAGAGGTTTCACGAATTGCAACAGCAAGAACGTTGTCTATATGATCACCTGCCCATGTGGCCTGGAATACATAGGGATGACCACAAGACCCGTCAAAGTTCGCATTGGGGAGCATAGGAGCAACATTCGTTGCAGGAGGAGCACAACTAAGATGTCGACCCACTACCTAACCTACAATCACGGAATGGGGGACTTGAAGTGGACCGCGATTGAACAACTAAATAGCGAGAATGGCTTGTTTGAAAAGGAACAACGGTGGGTGTTCCGCCTTGGAACACACATCGATGGGCTGAATGACGAAATACCATGGAACCAGTTTACGTAAGAAGTGTCCTCAGTCTGGAAGGTGCGTAACCTACACTCCGAGAACTGGGTCCACGCGCCTAACCTGTCGATCAGGCTCACGATAGACACTACAGCGGTCTTTGTAGACCATGTAGGACCTCTAGTACTTATGGATATACGTACAATGGGTGCGCACACACCGCTCTTTTTAGGTGGCCCTTGGACACTAACTTCCCACCTTAAACCCAAATTGAACCCTAAGATTCTGATTAAACACATTTTATCAGCAAACTCTGGTTTTACACCATTACCTAACATCACCAGACTAGTCCCTTTTGAGTTTACACCATAAGCTGACAGAAAGGGGTATTAAGAGATAGTTCCTTTTGGAAGGATATGTACCTTAATTAAAACGCCCGCCATGTCTTTTAACACCTATGAGAGCTCTACCCATGTGAAGAGACTCTGATTAATGTGCCCGTGCATTTTTTGAATCTTACAGGAGTACTGCTAATGTCAGGATATAACAACTAATGTGCACGACATTAGTTTCAATAAACCGTATACCGCCGGTTTCTTTATATATGTATATTAGCTACTAGTTTTAAGATTCCGTCTAAAAGAAGGTTGGCAGGTTAGTGCTAGTCTTTCCCCAATCGTTTATCCCCTTCCGGATACTTTCTAAACCCATATCCGGCCATAACGCAGAGACGCTGCTACACACAGCAGCGCAGCGTCCCCCGCACGTCACCGGAACACTTCCCAGGAAACATCGGAGGTCAGCACTCTAAACTACGGAGCCTTCAGGCGAAACACAGGTGTAACCACTTACGCTCTTAATTTAGAGCGAGAACAATAATTAAGAGTCGTATTTAAGATCCTCCCCGAACGAGCTCCATTATCCAGCGGAGCCGCGGGAAGGCCAGACACGGCGGGGCAGTGTCCCAGGAGCAGTGAGTACGGCATAGCCGGGGGTCATACGTGCTGTCGAGTGTTTGTTTCTGGACGAGACAATCACTTTAGAAACAAACTTGCCTATCTATTTTCTCTAGGTTTCAACTATAGGCACCCCTCCCACCCGTTACAGGCTCATGGGGCGTTTTTACATTTGAAAACAAGTAGGTTATCCTTTTCCTACCGAGATGCACCTTCTCCCTGAAAAACACTATATAACCATGTGCTTTACTGGACAGATGTGACAATACCCTACGGACCGAATAGACCGGGTCCTTTTGCATAGAGTGTGTGCTTTATGTTTTATGTGTGTGAGTCTTTGTTAAATGTCTTTTTCCTCCGGTAAACAGCGGGACACATCACCATCAAACTGCACTGTGAATTAACGATAAGGAGTATATGTTCACTCATTTCACTTCCTTTTCAGGTCACTACTTTACCACGATGGATGGTGTACTTTCGTCTCGCATTTTAACATATATGTATGATGCCGTCTTTTCTTCCAGGTAACGATGACAGATACCTATTTAGGTATCGTATATGTGCATTGAGAATTCACATGCACTGTATATTTATTTTCATGAAGAGGATTAGTTTAATGAACACACCACACATAAAATGAGTGTAGAAGGGATCTGCTAAGTCCTGAAGAAGAAGCCAGGGGGGCTTTGAAACATGTTGACTGACTTTGGAGGCATAGCTCATTGAGGCAAATACACCTCCGTCCCCACATTTTTAACAATACCAGCTCAAAGCTATATTAAAAAAAAAATTCTAACCGCAGAGCCAGGTATTTTTTAACCTCACTTTTCCATTCACCCCTGACCCTTCCACTAACACTCCTACATGACACATAGTCTTCTCACAACAACAGTGCTCCCGCGTAACCGTAGGTTGTAGCACGCCCCGTCCCGTAGAGGGGCGGGAAGACCCTTATGATGAAGCATGACACCAAGGGCCCTTTTGGTGTGTGAGGGGTATTTAAAAACACTGTGTGTTTTTCCCACCATTGTAGGAAGCATACTCAACCTGGGAGGACATGGCTTTTGAAACTATCTGAGGGTGGATATTTGTGGTTTAATGACAGTCCACTTCCAGTGAACCAGGCACAGGAGCAGGGTTACAAACTTTGATATCCCTGAGTATCAAGCAACAGAAGACAAGACAGCAAGCCCTTGGAGCACACTTGGAGAAAAGAAGGCAGAATCCAGCTCTCCTTCAGCAAAGTCAGAGAGCAGGAAGCATGGCAACAAACAGAAAAGCAGGCCTTCCAGACCAGCAGTCCAGTTGAGTCCTTTAAGCAGCACAGCAGTTCTTTTTGAAGAGTTTCCGTTACAAGTCAAGCAGTGTCTGATTTTAGGGGTCAGAGACCCAGTACTTATACCCAAAAGTGCCTTTGATGTGGGGGTGATTTCAAAGCAGCTATCTGAAGTGCACAATTATCCCTTTGGTGCAACGTAAAGTTGCCCACTCTTTACATGTCACAAAAATCCAAAAATTGACCAATTCATGACACACCAAATGAGCTTGCATTTTGCACATGAATGTTACGTGTCTTTATGATTCTTGCACACGTTGCACCTGATACTGCTGATGCAAAGAGTCTTCATTTTTTAGAATATCATAAGTAATCAATTAAAATGTACACTAAGGCTTTAAAGAGAATATTTTGAAAATGTATTCATTCATTAACATTTACAAATGTGTGTTTCATTACTGAAGCTTACACCTGATGTATAAACAGGTGCAATCCTATCTGTGTAACTGCTAGAAATGTCGTTCTTAGCTTAAAATGAACTTTGTATGTGACTTATACTAAACTTTGGTTAAACACAAATGTTTCATCAATGTTTGCATTTATGTTACACGTATATACATATGAATGTACCTCTCCAGCATACCCAATGTTAAGCAGTTTCATTGCTTACTACGTGAATTATTAAACTAAAATATTTAAAATAATTATTATGTTGCATAGGTGTTTTAAATGTGCACACACATATATAAGAGTGCACTATAGATTTAATACTTTAAGTTAACTGCATTATACTACAGGCCTATGTTTTGTTCCCATGAGAATTCATTTTGTTCTTGCATTTTGCTGTCTTGTTTGCTTTGCAGGAATTCTCACTAACTATTAGTTTGAATCTATACATTTCTTGTAACAAGTATTAGATACATGTCTAGGAATAAAATTCAATGACAAGCACATGAGAACTCTGTAGGCAAACAATGGACTATTGTATTTGATGGTGAGCATAGGAGTGAGATGGAACTCCCCTGCCTAGTGTGGGACCTTTTTCGATTGTTGCAGAATATACTATATGGAAACTATATGGCATGGACTTTTGAAACAAATACAATGGACTACTATTGATAACGTACCAAAATGGGAGTTAACAACGTACCTTATGAATTATAACATCGGCTGCCCTGGAGTAAAGAGAGGAGATGCGGTTGCACACAGACAAGAGATGATGAGCAGATGATTTCAAACTTTCTTGCAGACCCCATGCTGAAGTCCTTTCGCTGAACTCTTTCTGGAAATTTTATGCAGAATCTTCCATGGACTCCGGCCTGAACCAAGCTTCTGCAATGCTATTGCTAATACTTCTTGTACTCTTGTGTCTAATCCCTATTGTCTTTTGTAGGTTTGTGCTGTGAAGAATTATGTGCCTTAACATGCCTTTGAGAGGTTTAAATTGCTAATTCCTAAGATAGAACAAGCTAGACTATATTCTGAGCATCAGATTCTAATGTTAATGTTTTGTATAGCGGCTACGGAGCTGCTTGTGTGCCTGATTCTCGTTTTCTTGAAATTCTTCCGTTGAGATACTGTATTCATACAGTTTAATACTGAGAGTGATTTATTTGAATCTGATTTCTAACTTGTAATAAAACCCAGTGAATTGCCTACCGATTCCTAGTCCTCATTGTGTAGCCAAGTGGTTGCACTGTTAATAAATTGATCAGATGAAAAATGCTTTCTCTCTTTCCCCTCAGTATGACACAAAAAGGTCCATCGGAGGACCAAGTTGACAAGTAAGTAAAACGAAATTAATTGATCTAGCCGAGGAGTAAATTTGACGTGGAAAATAATTGTAGGCCCAGTGTGGCGAGATTGAATACACTGGTTCAGCTTTCAACCCAGTCCTGTCTGCCAGGCTATCAGTGGGAGGTAATCATTCCTTTCTGTGGGGACAGGGCACTACCAATTGAAGTCTAAGTGTCAGCCCCATCCTCCCTTCCTGCCCAAGAAGGGCCACCAGAATGCAGATGTATGTACATGGATATTCAGACGCACCCAGCCTTTCTGTGTTTGTGGCTGCCTAGAGGGAATGTACAAAGTGTAGCTGTCACCCAACCCAGGCATGTATTGGAGACAGGCTGCAAAGCTCACAGAGTTATAAGCCCAGAGAAACGTCCACTTTCTAAAAGTGGCATTTCTAAAATAGTAATGCTAAATCGAACTTTACCAGTAGGGCAGATTCATTACCAATTTCAAACATATGAAACATGAAAAAGCTACTATTCTCTGATCGGGAATTGCAGCTTAAGAGTGTATTAAGGAATTCCCAATGCTAACCTATGAGAGGATTAGGCATTGCAGTAGTGAAAAACGAAATAGGCCGTTTGTCACTACCAGGACATGCAACACATACAGTACATGTCCTACCTTTCATTTACACAGCATCCTGCCCTTAGGGCTACCTAGGACCTACCTTAGGGGTGCCTTATGTGTAATAGAAGGGGAGTTTCAAGCTTAGCAAGTAGTTTTAAATGCCAAGTCAAAGTGGCAGTAAATTGCACACACAGGCAGGCCTGAAACAGGCTTAAAAGGCTACTTCAGTGGGTGGCACAATCAGTGCAACAGGCCCACTAGTAGCATTTCATTTACAGGCCCTGGGTATATGGTATACCACTTTACAAGGGAGTTGCAAGTAAATCAAATATTCCAAACAGATATAAACCAATTACACCATGTTTAGTGGTGAGAGCACATGCACTTTAGTACTGGTCAGTAGAGGAAAGTGCCCAGAGTCCTAAAGCCAACAAAAAGAAGGTCACAAAAAGAGGAGTAGGCAGGCAAAAAGTTTGGGGTTACCCTTCAGAGAGGACAATTTTCCAACACCTGCCTATATCTCAGTCTCTACTTATGTACATTTCTTTTGCAGACCATTCTAACTTAGTACTTTATAACATTTTGTTAAACTGAAGTTATCCAAAACTGCATGTCCTAAAGGTTCTTTACTGAAAGGTTAGGAATAAGAAAATGACTTGGTTACTTACTGGTAATACTATTTACTCCAAGTCATAGTCTTCCTTGCCTCACTCCTTCCACTCTGTTTCTTGTGCACAGCATTCAGACGCATAAGTTAAACGTTATGCCCCACCTAATATGGCTCCTAAAAGAAATAGCTAGCTTCTGGATCATAAAGTTGGGGTGTGACATAAGTGCTTGGCATAAGAGCTATATACAATAGAAAAAAAATCTCACTTTTTCCTTTATCTCCCAGGGTGGGAGGGAGGAAATATAGAATTGTGGGGCAAGGAACACTATTATTATATGGTTCCTGCAAATTTAGTGGGACTGTGTATTAGGTCATCAAAGTTCACAATATAGAGACTGAGTCTACTCATATCATCAGTATATGTTGGTCCGGCTAGCTCACAGTACTGCATCTAAACTCCTAAACCTCCAGAGTTATAAATGCTGTGGGTAACCTCAAACATGACCACTCTGATTCTCAAGTAATTCTTGGAAACAGATCTGACCCTTTCGTTCGTCACTTTTCACAAGCCCAAAGTTTTTACAAAGAAAAGCAACAATGCATTTTCAAATGTTTACTGAAAAGATCTAATCTTTGTAAATAAAACATGAACTGCGATTATTAAACAGAAGTAATACGTTGCTATAAGCATTTTTAGAACAGTGAAGAACACAAACAATTCAGCCATATCAATTGTTTCTAATGTTATTCCTATCTGTCATTATACTACTACTTTAGCAAGAGCATGATGGGGTACCCTTCTGCCAGAACCAGTTGTAATGATCTAACCCATACCTTGGTATAATGTATTAGGAAGCCAGTCTTCGGTACATTCATGAGTGCACTCCATTTCAATGTGCAGACCTGCACACATCTCTGCTTGTGCAGCAATCTTCATTTTTGGGGTGAATGTCAGGGCCTATGGGGCTGAGTCTCATTCACAGCTCCCTGCAGCATTCATGATAACTCTGGTGGGAAGTACCTTTCACCGACTTCAACACAGGCATGGTTTAAGTAATAAAACACCAGGCATATCGCATGATAGCATGTGTGTCCCTGGAACTAACAGTGCAGGATACAGAACAACAATGTCTACCATAAATAAAAGCGTGTATGGTACATTCTTGTCTTAGTTAAAAACATGTGCAAACCACCATTTCAAACAGATGCTAAGTTAAAAAGGAAAACTCAAATGGAGACTGCATATAATCCCTGCAACACTATGACTTGGAATAATGAAGACTACTGGTCATTATCTACCTCAGCAGTCTTCCTCGTCCCAGTCCTTACTAAATGATCATATACCAAAGTGAACCATGAAAAAGGAAAAATTGCTCCACACACAAATTGATGCTACAGCACATGCATTTATTTATAGAAATAAATTATACTACCGCCATCTTGTTTATTGATCCTGCAAATGAAGATGAAAAACATCATCCATTCTCAACTTGTAATGCATAATAAAGATATGCGGAACTGACCACGTTGCTGAAGCTCAAATTACTTTCACAAAGGCTCCCTTGCAAACTGCCCAAGATGAAGGCATTGCCCTTGGGGAGTGCCTCTGAATGTTATCAGGAAGGAAAATAATAAGCTAATGAAATAGCATACTTTACCCATTTTTCAAAGTGGAAACAGTAGGACATTGACCCTTGCTATATAAACCAAAGGCATCAAATAAGTAATCTATCTTTCTGAATGAGTAGGTTCTATCCAAATAAATGTTGAGAGCTTTAACTAAATCTAATGAGTGCCATGAAATTTCCTTTTCTGAGGACAGGGCAGGGAAAAAGGTCGGAAGGACCAAATCATGAGACAGATGGACATAAGACAACACTTTTGGTAAAAAGGGTGGGCCAGGTCTCATGACCACTTTGACTTGGAAAAAATCTTATGAAGTGGTCATGATAAAAGAGAGCGCCAAACTCTCCTAATCTTTGGCTGGAAGACATGGCAACAAGAAAGAAATGTTTCAAGGTAAAAAATTTCAATGACACTGACTGAAGGGGCTGAAATGGAGGTTCTTGAAGAACAGTGAAAACCAAAGGCAGATCCCAAAAAGGGACAGGGGAATGGATCACTTGTCTCCTTTAATGGTAGCTTTTTAAAAGGAGAGTGGTTAAAATATTGATCTGGGAAAGAGAATGACCTCTGATGGCATACAGAAGCTTTCTGGGCCATCTGAAACTCATTGCATTCATACCCCATGCTTTCTGACATGGGAGAAGAGAATTGAATTTGGGCAGGAGGGCATTCTCGGAACGTGGAAAAAGGTCCAGCCAGGGGACTACTAAACCGGTCTACTATCTTCTGGAAAACTAGTGGGCATAATTACAAGGAGAATGAGGAGGGGTATGTTCGATTGAGATGGGCTGCATGCATATTCTCCATCCCCGAAGATAGCTCGCTCTCAGGGAGAGAAGGTTCTCCTCTGCCCATACCCCAATCTACTCCACTAGATCCACTTACTGATGTACTTGGGTGCCTCCTAGAAGCTTCGCATAGGCTCTTGTGACCTGATTGTCCTCTCTGATCTGAACTGGCTTGTTCCGCATCAGTGAAGCAAAATAAAATAGGGCCTTGAGAACTACTGCTAGTTCTTTTCAGTTCGATGACCTTCTGGTTTCTGTTGCTGTCCACAGAACCTGAGCAGAGAGACTCCCCGCTGTGGTTCCCAAACCCAGATGGCTTTCATTGTGGTCATTGTTACTAGTAGAGGAGAATAGAGAGATAACACTATGTCCAGATTCAAAACAGTGAGCCACTGTTGTAACCTCTGACAAGCTGGTGTTGAGATATTTACTTGGGCTTCATAGTTCTGTGAATGAGAGTCCCACTGAGAAAGGAGGTGATAAACCAAATAGTACAGATGGAGGCAAGCCCAAGGCACAGCTGTAACAAGGACGCCTTGTCTCAGTGTACCCTCAGCCATTCTCTTGCTGGAGCTTCCTGAAGGTTCAGCAGATTTGAGAGGCGAGACATCAGTTTCTGTTGATGGGCGGGAGGCAAAATCACCTGGTATTAAACAGTGCTTGAGTAAATTGAAGTTCCTGTGTAGGAAGAAGATGTGACTTCTTGTTCTTTAGTAGATACCCATGATATCCCAGGCAATTTGGCATCTGTTTGATGGCTTTCAAAACCTTAGAAAAAGAACAGTCAGAAATTAGAAAAATCTTCCAAGTAGGGGAACACCAACGGAACGATGGAGTGGAGGATACCCACCAAAAGTGCCAAAGTCTTGGTAAAATCTCTAGGTGCTTAAGAGACAGAATTGAAAATGGTGGCCCAAGGCAAAAGATTTTTGGGAAGAAGGGTGAATAGGAATGTGCAAATAGGCATCCAACAGATCTATTGAAGTTAAAAACATGCCTGGATATATTAGAGGCATGATGTTTTGGAGACTCACCATTTTAAATATTTGATGGAGAATGAACCGGTTGACTGACTTGGGGTCCAGGATGGGACGATATTCCCCGGCATGTTTCAGCACCAAAAACATCAGTGAGCAACATCCCTGCATCTCTTCTCCTAATGGAACCAGTATGGTAGCTCCCTATGCTAGGAGATCCGGAATGCCGCTTTTCAAGGCCTAAAGTTTTTCTGGATTTCCAGGAACAGGTGTGCAAATTAAGATGTTGTTCAGAAGGGCACAAAACTAGATTCTGTAAACCTCTTTTACTATCCAGTGCACCAAAGAGTCTGAAACATCCCCCTCCCAGGCTGCTGAAAACCCTGGGCAGATAGTCATGATTTAGTACGGGCTGGAAGAGTTGGAGCAACTGAAGGCTGTTACAAGGATTTATCTGCAAAGCGAGTGCCATCGTCCCATCCTCTGTCACAAAAGGGCTGCTTGTGCCTTTAGATGATGATTGCCCAAAAGCCTTCTGAAACCCAAGCCCTTGGTATAGGAAGATGGTTTGGCAGAAGCAAGGAGTTTGCGGTCTTCAGTGAATTTCTTAATGTGATTTTCAAGTTGGGGGGAATAAGAGTTTAACACCATTGAAGTGGAGATGACCTCAAAGGGCCTTTTGAGGACTATCAGCTTTCCGGGCTCTCATCCAAGTTTGGCGTTTAGCAGAGATGGCTGAATCAGGAGATGCTGCCACCACAGACAAATAGTCAAAAGTAATATCAGATAAAAGTCGCACTTGTTGTTGCATGGCAGCCAAGCTGGCAGTACCAAGTACCATCCTCGCCCTGCTGTCGCTCTCCTGCCTGCTCCTGAAAATCATATAGTAGTGACTGGACTGTGTAACTGGCATAAGCAACTGCTCGGATCGAAAAACTGGATGCAGAAAAGTTTCTTTAGACTGCCCATTCTACTTTCTTATCAACTGGGTTGGACGGGCAAGCATCCTCCGAAATTATTGTACCACTTGATGACAAGCCCTCCATAAGGAAGTTAACCTTCACCGATAAAGGAAATTCCTCTGGAAAATTATGAAATGGGTATCAACATAAAAGCCCTGTTGTCTCAATGTCCAACTATTCCCTAGTCAATAGACCTTGTATGGCCTAATGAACTGTAAGTGACTCCGGCTCCCTTCGTCTGTGTCAAAAGAAGAAGTCATCTTCCTGCATCTGGGAATATCTCTTGAAATGAAAGGTTCTCCCTGATGTGAGCTAGAACCTCATTCAGCTTGGAGGCTTGGATGTAACTGCCCCTGTGTTCTTCAAGATATCAGTGTCAGTTTCACAGGGGGCTAAAGTCTTTGAGATGTTGCGCAGTGGCTTCCCCTCATGGACAGCAAAGGCTGCTTCTACAGCCTTATATATCATTGACTGTAACAAGTCATTATCTTGGGAAGGGACATCATGGAAAGAAACAGCTGGTCCAGGCTGTTCCTCTCCCGAACTCGACTCCTGCTGAGATAGACGTCCCACATATCGAATCTCTCATGCATGAAAATGCAATCCCAGGAGAGCTTGGGGAACCACCGCAATGTTAAAGGCAGGCTCTGCGGTCTCCACTAAGAAACTTAAATCATATCAACCTGATTGTGCAAAAGCAACGATACTAGCAGTACAAACAGCATTTAGCTATCTTCTCTTTGTAGCTAGAGTATATTTCATAAGTGACATATGGAAAGAGGGAAGCCCACGGGATCTCCAATAAATCAAAGTGGGTGACACAGTTCAAATCAATGAATCAAACAATCACCTGAGTGGCCCTTTGAAGCAATAGGTGCTTACAGAGCCAATCCCCCAATCGCTAAAGTGGAGGGGGTACTTTGCTAAAAATGAAGAAATATATAAACAACAGCTGCTATAGCAGGCTATATTGACACCGAGGCACTGAGGAAAAAACAGAAGGCACTTAGGTCAAGCCCAGCCTTTATGGTTCAGACGCTAGCTGCTTCCTGTGGGGGCCATATTAGTGGGACATAACTTTTAACTTCAATGGATTGGTCATCCAGTAAGAACTTTGGCGAGGAAGATGGCCCAACTAGGTAATTGTGCACCTCCTTAATTGGACTTAACTGGAAGGGATAGAGACATGCACATGATATTGGGTATTGTATTAAATTAGGCGTTCAAAATGATTTATGGCTAAGGACAATATGACACCAGTCTTGGGATTTCATTTAACAGCATAACGCATTATGTGACTTGGAATCTTCCATCACTCCCATTAATCCAAGTAGATTTATATACTCAAACTTAATTGCTTATAAATACAATGTGATGGTGGGCAATCATGGTAACCCTGTGGGAAACCTGTGGATGTGGAGCCAACTTATTTGAAACATAATTGTGTATAACTTAAACTTTCTGAAAAGGATGGTAGATTTATACCATCGTGCTAAAACAATAAATACAGGCAAGTATATAAAATAAATGACAGTAGAATGCATACTCCTACGATGCGACCCTAACTAGATGTACCTAAGTGTACCTAGCATGTATGGAGGTATAAAAGCCAAGAATCCCTCTAGGATAAAGTCAACCCCATTACCTGAAGTGAGAGACTGTGGGACCCCGTCTTGGTCTCGAGATGGACACTCCGCAAGGGATGTCAGACCACTGCGAGCTGGAGTGTCTGCGTGCAGGAACCACAGCGTCTCGCATCAGTGTGTCAGCATGGAAGTCCTTTACTCCTCTGACTACCTCAGCAAGATATGGTGTTTATATACCTAAAGTAGTACCCTCAGGGGTTCTACCTTGCTGTGTCATGTCGGACTTAGGATGACGGAAGGAATGACCCATGTACATAGTTATTATGCAGGAGATGGTAGTCCTGCTGAGTTTCCAAGAATCCTTATGCATAATGGATGAGGCTAGTTTTCAGGGAAAAACCTACGTCCTGTAAGCAGTACCGTAACTAGGTAAAAGGTCAGTCCCAAGAACCGTTATGTAGTGTAATGGTAGGGGAAAATATAGGTGAAAGGTTAGGTGACTACCTGAGCCTATATTGGGGTACCTATATGGAACATAACACCCACTCCTCATCCGACTGGACGACATACTAAAAACTATAACGTATAGCTTGGTGTTGTACGCAAACAACTAATTTAGTCCATAAAAATAGTACTTTAAAATGTAAAATACTAAAAAAAATGCTTAAAAAAAACATGTATTGCAAGTGATAGGAGTCTGTACTAAACATGTTCGAATGTATAGTTCGAACAATGAGTGACTGAAAGCCATGCAGTTTAAAAAAGTGTCTTATTGTTTAAAATTCCAAATTTGGTTGTTTTTTTAAAAAGCCGAATTTTCCCAGCACACGATGAGCCAAATGTTTATGTGTCCTGGCTGGGAGACGCAACATCACTGTTGCCTGCAATCGCAGACGACAGTCCCTGCAACATCTCGCAGATCAGGTCAATCGAGCACAGATGTTCCTCCGTATTCTCCACACCAGCTGCTGGGGATGCCTGTGTGCCATTCAAGGCCTGAGTATTTATTGAGGAGCCGGTATCCTTTCCGACAGGAGCTGAAGCATCCTGTGGTGGCTCTAAGAATGGAGACATCAAAATTGGAATACGCTGAGGACACTGCAGAACATGGGCCGTTATCGGGTCCAGTAAGGCATCAACGTCCGGTGGCGCAACTGATGGAAGTGTTAGACAGAGGTCCAACAAGCATTCTTGTCTGCAGAACAGACACCGGAGGACAGGCAGAATACAGTCGATCCAGACTGGTCTAAATGACAAGAACCAAGACTCGCTCAGTTCTCAAAGCATAGGTGTGCCCAGATGGAGTACCATGCGATCACGTTATGGGCGCTCCAAAAGCGTTATTTCCATCTCCTTGGTGACTGAGGCGTCCATTGCGTAGCAGAAAAATGACAATCAGGATACCTGCTATTATAAACAGGATCAGCGGAAGCCCTCCAAAAATGCTTCTGAATATGGAGTGTATGAAGTTGGGAATAACTCCGAGGACTGTCTGAAAGGTGCTTAACAGTCCAGAACCTATGGTCTTAAATAGGTGTACTATACCCATTGTATTAGACATGTTAAAGATACGTTGTACCATTTCTGTGAAATGGAAAGGGCAGTTTGTTCGTACTAGTGCCTGTATCTCAGCCGAGGACCTTGCAACCTGGAGATCATAAGTTTCTCGGGTGGAGGTTAAGGGCACGGTATGCTGTAGAAGCATGGCTTTCATTCGGCTCAGAGTATCAAACTGTATAAGGGAAACATTCAACGAAGGCCATAACGGCACCTCCCTGACTGTATGGGTCGGTGGAAACAATACTTGCATACAGCAGTAACCCTGGAGCTTACAGTGACAAGATATGCGATGCCCAGGAGCATCCCACAACAACCTTGATCATTCTGCATCAAGTAACTCCCATTTGAAAGCAACTTGAACACCGGATTAATCACGGCAGCTGGGAACCCATTCAAGTGACAGGATAAGTTAGCAACGGAACCATTACAGGCCCCGTGAAGCATGATATCCTGGCATATGAGAGATCCACTTAGAGAATTCTTGCAGTTGGTACCGCTAGGGAACACTTCCATGTCCCCATTCCTGCATCAAAATCTGTATGGTAATTCGCAAGATTCCTTGATAAATTCCCTACCCATCGCTTCATGTCTGCCCGCCTGTTGTTGTTCTAGGCAATACTGAAACTGGAAAGACCGGTAATGTTATATGGCCATGGATTAACCATTCTACACCCTCAGTCGGATCTGTACCACAACCCCTCCCCTCCCCCTAACCCTAACCTAGAGTCAATGGCAGAACTAACTGAACGCCTCACACGTATAGAAAAACAACTCAACACCCTCTTAACAATGACCCCACGCACCTCATAACCATAACTGAAAACCTATCCCTTCTCCATAGCCAAATCAACACAATCACGCAGGGCATAAACAAAATCCTTCTCGACACCAAAGCCCCCCCCTTCCCCGCCCAAAACTCAATACTCCCCTCCCCCATAAACATCAGTGAGCCACCTCAACAGCCCAATCACCAGACAACCAGCTGGCACTCCACCCCTCGCAGCACCCAATCTCTCAGACCAAGAAGAGCGAATCCTGAGATGTCTCTGAGAGAGGCAACGACTCTCGCAAAATCCTACGACCCCAGAACAACCCAAACCACCCCTCCAACATACAGGTAATCACCGGAATAGGTAGAGCCAACAACCAACCTAGGTCTACAAGACTTCCCTCCCAACGCACAACCATTCCCCAAGCTCCCCCCTTCTCCCAAAACCATTCCAACAGCGGCAAGATAAACTGCATGCTTATAAACTGCAGATCCGCAGTCAAGCACGCAATAGAGCTGGCTGATGTCATACTGAATCACGACATTGACACCGCGTTCCTCACCGAAACCTGGCTCAATGAAACATCCTATCCGCTCCTTGACCTTCTAGTCCCCCCTGGTTTCTCCATCATTAAAAAAGACAGAATAGACCAACGCGGTGGCGCCATTGCCATCATCCATAAGAACAACATCAATGTAGTTGAAATCAAAACCCACTCCTTCTCTACCTTCGAATACCTCAACACCAACATAACACGTCAAAACAACAAAGTAACAAAATGCCATTTCATCTACCACCCCCCAGGAAATTCTCCTGCATTCGGAGAACAAATATCTGACCTACTTACACATTGCTCCCTATCCAACACTGACAACATCTTCCTGGGTGACTTCAACCTCCCCTGGAATAACGAAAAGGACACTGTTATACAATCACTAAATGAACTTCTGCTCACAAATGAGCTCACTCAACACTGCAAGGGTCAAACCCACAACAAAGGCTCTACCCTAGATGCAATCATAGCCAAAAACGAAACAATAACCATCAATAACATTCTCCCAATCGACTGGTCAGACCACCACATCATTATATTCAACATCAATCAAACTGCAGCTCCACCAGTCAAAAACACAAATTACCCATCAAAGGAGCAGAAACCTCAATGCCATCCCCCTCCCTGTCCTCGAAGAAACCATAACATCACTTCTCCCACCCTCCACAGACAACCTCAACACGGTCGAGCTCACTACACTGTACAACAGGACAATGACAACTGCTCTTGACCAACTAGCCCCCTTGAAACTTAAAAGAGTCAGAGACATCCCCTCCAGAGCCTGGTTCAACAAAGACCTCAACTCCGAACGAAGAAAAGTAAGAGCCGCTGAGAGACTCTGGAGAGGCAAGCCATCTACAACCAACCTCTTCCAGCTCAGAAAAGAACGCAGTAATTACAAAAAACACATAATCAAGGAAAAAGCCTCCTTCTTCCGGAGTGCACTAGACAAAGCCAAAAACCGCCCCAAAAAACTTTCCAACATCATCCAGAAACAGACCTCCAAGCCCACCAAAGTAAACCCCCCTGTCTCCAAACTTCAATGTAACAACCTGGCCAAATTCTTCAATGACAAAATCACCAATATTGAGCTCTCCCTAGACCAGCACCCTCAATCCCAACACAGCAAATCTTCACCCATAACGAAACCTAACCCAACCCCAGTTCACGACAGGCTCCCCGAAGCCGAGACCCCTCTCCTGTCAACCACCAAAATAAGCCTACACCCAAGACCCCCATCTTCCCCCAAGTGTTGGAAGGACTTCAAACCTCTCTCCGAAGAGGACATTTCCAATGTGATTGCCAACTCCAAACCCTCCAACCACTATGCAGACCCTCTACCCGCCTCCCTGGCTAAGAACCCCAACCTCACCCTAACCCCACTGTGGACAAAGATCATCAACAGCTCCCTAAACAACGGACTGATGCCCGACTGCCTCAAACAAGGGCAAGTCACCCCCCTTCTAAAAAAAACAGCTGCTGACCCAAATGACCTCAAAAACTTTAGGCCCATCACCAACCTTCCTTTCCAAGCTAAAATCCTGGAGAAATGTGTTCTCGCCCAACTGAGCCAACACCTGGAATCTAACAACCTACTTGACTCACACCAATCCGGGATCAGGAAGGGATGCAGCACAGAAACCGCTATACTGAGCATAACCGATGACATTCACAACTCCCTTGACTCTAACAGATGCTGCCTACTTGTCCTCCTCGACCTATCAGCTGCTTTTGACACAGTAGATCACAAGCTACTCTTAGACGACCTACAAAAGCGTATCGGAGTGGATGGCAATGTCTTAAAATGGTTCTCCTCATTTCTACATAACCGCTCACAACTCATAAAAATCAAAAACTCGATGTCCGACACCTCCCCCTCAACTCGAGGCGTCCTTCAAGGCTCAGTCCTCTCCCCCACACTCTTCAACATTTACATGGAACCACTCACTACCATTCTAAAACAAGCAAACATCACCTACCACCTCTATGCTGACGACACCCAGCTGTACCTCGAGATATCCTCCCTCAATGACATCCTCCGACTCAACTCCACACTTTCAAAAGTAGAAAATTGGCTAATACTCAACCACCTCAAACTCAACCAAGAAAAAACCAAAATCCTTGTCTTCTCAAATCACAAACAACCCCCTCGGATCCAAGAATGGATAAACAACCTTGACTCTCTTAACTGCAAACTTACTCCAGAAATCTCAGCTAAATCACTAGGGATCTCTCTAGACACAAGTCTCAACATGAGTTCCCACATAAACTCCACAACAAAAGGCGCCCTCTACAACCTAAAACTCCTCAACAAAATCAAACCTTTCATACCCCCCAATGACCTAAAAATCGCTACCCAATCTCTAGTTCTGTCCAGACTTGACTAAGGAAATGCCACACTAACTGGGACAGCTAAAACACATATAGCCCCCATGAGAACCACCCTAAACGCAGCAGCAAGAATGGCCACAGGTACCAAGAAATACGACCACATCACCCCTGCATTACAGGACCTAAAATGGCTACCCATCGAAGCACGCTGCGCTTTCAAAACTGCCTGTCTCACCCATAAAGCCTTACACACAGGCAAATCGGACTACCTCGCAGCCAAACTCACAAAAGCTGGACAATCAAGAAACCTAAGAAGCTCCAACTCGCTCCTCTTAATCCCCCCAAAAAGACATAAACAAAAAGCCCTCTCCCGCTCTTTCTCAGGGAATGCCCCTAAAATCTGGAACTCTCTCCCTACCCACATTAGGACTAATCCCTCCTTCACGAACTTCAAGAGACAACTAAAAGAATTTCTCCTCAAGCGTCATCTCTATGCATCTGGTCAATGACCTCGATCAATGTGACCTCCAGTACTCTAGATGCTACTCACTGTATTCTAAAGTTTATGTTTCTATACATGTATGCTGCTGTAAAGCACTCTAATACCCCTCGGGTCATGTAAGCACTATATAAAACTCCAAAAAAAAAAAAAAAAAAAATTTTTTAAAAATGGTGACTCTGCCACAGTAAAAGGTAATTTGTCCAGTTTTTCAATACGCAGCATTATATATTTTGCTCCCCTTTGTGCCATCGTTATCTGCTTCTCAGTTAGATTGTATGCAAAAAATAGGGACGTGCTGTTGATAAATCGCCACGGCACATAACCAGCACGCAATGATTGCAGCATCCAGCTTAATAACATAATAGAACGTAGTTGAGATTGTCCGTGTTGTAGTATGGACAAGTCCTGTTCTAGTGTATCTATAGCAGAAGATACAATGTTGCCCAGTGAATAAATCCTGGATGTTAATGTAGTCATACCATTGTCAACTACTGCTAACGCCTTTTCTAGTCTCTCCGCAGCTTCTTGTTGGGAGATTTTCCAGATTTCATTATAGACAGCGTAATAGAAACATTTCTGACGTGGCTTTCGGGGACCTAATAAAAAATCCCTTAGATCCACCTCATCTGAGTGTAAGAATAAGTGTTGTTTCACCTGGGACAGTGTTGAGGTTTTTAGCCAATCGAGGCACAACTTCCCAACACTGTATGATGTCACTACCCCCGGATGTTCTCTTTGTACATAGAGTTGGTCAGGCCTATGGATACTAAACCCTTCGGTGGTACCCTTGAATCTTGACTGACATCTGTTGGTGTCTGTGGGCCAAACTAACCATCCCTTCCAATTGGGGTCTGAAGTATTGTACTGCATGATGTCATCTATTGTATCCCCTCCATGTGATGTAAAATTGATGTGTGAAGGTGTGGGAATCCGAGGTGTGTTCAAATCCTTGTTCTTGGCTAGTCCATGAAAGGAAGTCTGTTGCACAGTTTCATTCAGAAATATTATCTGCTGTGGAAAGAGGCACGCTCTAAAAAGTGCTTCTGTTCCCTGAACTTGCCATTCTTTAGAACCCCAGACTGATTTTGTGTCTATAGTGTCCTTCCATAAGTCAAAACCCTGTTCAGACAGTTGGGAAATAAAGGATGCAGAATAAATCTGTTTGGTGTTAGTTAGCATATTTTTCTGTGCATGTGTAGGTGCAACCATATAGTAATATGAGGTCGGGTCAGAAGTGTTAAACCCTGAAAAATCCGAACATTTCTGTGCAAATGTCTTCGAACTACCTTTTGGTGGTGTCGGGCAATGTTCCCATTGGTGGTATGTGAAAATGTTTTGTGGGATACTGGATTTGTGGAAAAAGTGATGACCATAATGATGGTAACAGTACATAGTGTTATAGTCTGATGTGTCTTCTAACATTTCAGTGCTTGAAAATGCAGCGTATTGTTTTAAGTCAGACAACATATTATTTACAGTTTCAAAATTCCAATCATCAGAAAATGTACTGGAGGTAATGATATAATTCAGTGAAATTTTAAATAAATGTGGTATTTTCAAAAGTTCACTGGTGCCAAATACATCATAATCAACTTTGTCCCAAACTATACCATCAGGAATTGGAACAGCAGTAATGTTCACGGAAAACAGGTGTCTTTGTTCACGGTGAGATGATGTATGAGGTTTCAGAACCAAGTTGACATTTGATACTGCAGAGCGTTCTGGGAGGTATTTTCCATTTATCAGTAAGCACAAGACAGTCACTAGGCCAATCTAGAACAGAAAAAACAATATTCCAGTTATGATCCAGAGCTGGAGCCAAGGTGAAACTAAGTAAGTCTTTTTCAGAAAAGTGTAGAATTCACGAATTTGTTGCTTACGGGAAACTGGAGCTGGCGTTGTCTCAGGTTCACTGGGATCAAGAGAGAAGGTATCAAAATCGATGAAGTAGCCAGATGCAGTTTGATCTATCTTTGGTAGCTCAGCAGGTTTTGTTGAACTGGCAGGTGTCTCTTGTCGAGGCGTATTGATGTAGAATTGAGATTTGTCTTTCATTTGTGTTTTGAAGTTCTGTTTCAAGAGGAACGAGTTCCATTTCTTTGGAAATTCCATCATTTTGTATTGGTGACTCTTCAAATGTTATGAGTCTTTCTGTCTGAACTTCCTGTATGGTAGCGAGAGGAGAGCGTTGGCTACCCAGGAGCCCACGAGGCCTACTATTCAGTATCGGCTATATAGTGTGGTTGATCAGATCAATGGAGACGAATCTCTTTTCTTTTTTCCCGGCAAGAGGTGGAAGAAGTACTGTTCTTGTTCCTTCGACTGCCAGGGCAGGTACAAACTTTCTGTATGATGGCCCAAATTCTTTCTTGTCCTTGATCTTTTCTCTGACCAGATCCTCGACTTTTGGGATCCGAACAGGTCTTGCCGTGACTGATTTGACTTCCCCAGTGGCGGTGCGTTTTACTTGCATGTTGCTTAGTAGTGCCCGGGATTCATTCAGATCCTGTAAAACAGCCAAACATTTATTGATGTCAAATGGTTTTTCATCCGCCACTGTGCTTTCATAATCGAAATCAGGCACCCACATTCTCGTCCCAGATAGGACCTCGTAAGGAGTGACACCCCCTAGAGAACTTCGTGGCATTTTGTTGAGGGCTTGTTGTACCCCATATAAGTGATTGACCTAACTACCACCCGAACCTAATACTCTTGCTGTTAAAGATTGCTTTAAGTCTCGGTTTTTCCTCTCCACGACCGAATTTCCCTCGGGATGGTACGGAGAGGTGTACCGCAATGCTACACCCAAACCTTCTATGGCTTCCTTGTAAGCCGTAGAGCTAAACGTGGGCCACGGTCAGAATGTAATGTGCCAACTGCGTATGTCCCTATAAAGACTCACAAATCTTTTATAACAGTTCGAGCGTCAGCCGAGCGCTGAGGCCATACTCACAGGAATCTAGAGCATGAATCCACTGCCACTAAGATATACTTGTAAGCCCCGTCTGATTGTAGGGGGCCGCAGTGGTCCAAATAGACACACCCGAGTTGTCTGTCTGATATCAGTAATGGTGTCTGCGCTGGACGCGCCACAGTGGAACCCTTCATCTGCTGGCAGATGTCGCATCTTCATCAGTTTTGTTAAACCAGGCCACCAATAGCGTTGTTTCAGTAAAGAAACTGTCACTGTAATCCCTGCGTGTGCAGAACCTAGACCCTCGTGTGCAGCTAGTATTAAGCCTAATCTGCTATCCATGTTCGGTATTACTCTATCTCCCACTCCTGGAATCTGAGCATACGGAATGTTGTTTGCATCCAACTTGTAGGAGTATTTGAGTGGAAAATCTTTCGGTAAGGCTGGGCTGTTTTTGCGTGAAGCAATGACAGCTACCATTATCTGTCTGTCTATTCTCGTTTTTGAACAAGTGATTGCAGCAGTACATACTGCCCCCTTTGCGGCTTCTTCGGCCAATGAATTCCCTTCAACGTGAACGCCATCACGTTGATGACTCAGCGTGTGTATCACGTGAGCTCTTGGTAGTTCGTTTTTCAACTCAGCTACATGTTCCCATAGCATTTTATGCTTAATTGTGCCACCTTTTGAGTCTTTAAACCCATTCTGACCCCAGTAATGAAGATATTCGTTGTATGACTGGACACAATAAAAAGAATCGCACACAATCAGTGTGGGGAATTCCCGATCCGTATTTATTAGTGCCAGTAATAGGGCTTTTAGTTCTGCCAGCTGAGCCATGCAGTCTCCTAGAGGCTGCGTCTTCGTATCGCTGGGATGGAACTTGCCATCCTGCATACGACACTTTACAATCACACAAGCGGCGCTGTATTGCTGTTTACTTCCTATGGCCGGCTGAGCAGATCCGTCAGTGTAAATAATGTATTCATACTTCTCTAGAGGCATTATTTCATTTGGGAGAGGATATTCTTGTTCATATTGCAGGAATGCTTGAGTTTTTATACTTGGGTCACATCTGTATTCCACATCCGTTGCAGTATGAGAATTAGCCCATTGTATCCATCTTTGATGTAAGGCTTTAGTATTAGGAACGCTTGTCTTTGTAGCAGCCTCTAAGGCTGGTACTGGAGTTACGACAATTATTTGTTTCCCCAGAGCCAGTGCTCTTTCTCTTACTACAGCTGTCTGTACTGCTGTCAGTATTTTTTCTGTAGAAGCAAAGCGCATTTCAGCGTTTGTATACAAGTGTGATTTGTATGCTATGGGTACCGTTTCGCCTTCATTGAAGGTTAGGTAAGTGTACCCAGATTTACCCGCTATAACACTGATCACCAAGTTGCGGATATTTACGCGTGTCTGTAAGTGTTTTGAAGCTATCATGTCAGCTTGAAGGGAACGAAGGATATCTGTGTGTTCCTGTCGGGAAACAGCCTTTACAACGGTAGCGTAACAACGCATGCCATTACAACGCATGTTGTTACAACGCAAAAGGCTTGTTGCAGGGGGTAGATGGTGTTGGAGTTAACTCCAACACCTTCCCTACTGTTGCACACACTGGAGTTGGAATAGTAAATTATACTATTCCAACTTCCAGCGCACTCCGACAGCAAGTCGGGGTAAAGGTATGCGTTTAACGGCATGCGTTGTAATGGCATGCATTGTAACGTCATACAACCGTTCCTGTGTCCAATGCCTAACTGAGAAATCAGGTCTTATTAAGTCGTAGAAAGGTCTTACTCTTTCTGCGTAATCCAAAATGTATGTTCTGCCAAAATTTAAAAAATCCCAATATGGATTGTACGTTTTTCAGTGATTTTGGAGGTTGGAGCAGCGCAAACTTTTCCAAAAAGTTAGCTGCCAGTCTTTTTCCTTCACTTGAAAGCTTGTAATCCCAAACATAGGACATTGAGGTGGGCAATCTTCGATTTTTTAAAGTTGAATTTGTAGCCCTCAGAGGCGAACACCAAAATAATGTTGCTCACCCTGGTCAAGTGATCCTTTAAATCATCATCCGTCAGATAAATATTATCCACATAGGACAATGCTTCTTCATCGAAATTTTGAAGTAACTCTGGTACCCTAGTGAAAACAACCCAGGGCTATTCTTATACCCTTGGGGGAGTTGGCAAAATTGACGCTGAGAGCCTAGCGCGGAAAATGCAGTTAATACCTGCTTTCAGGTGCTATATTTTGGCAGAAGAATCCATTTGAGATATCTAGTGTTGTTTTGTATTTTTTCCGCACAATGTTATTCATTAATGCGACCCTAGGTGCATTCTGTACTGCAAATGTCTTTGTGCATGTGTTCAGATGTCTGTAGTCTAAAACTAACGGTATGTATTATCGGGTTTCATTACGGGAAACAAAGGATTATTCATTGGAGAGGTGCAAGTTTCAATTACACCCTGGTATTGAAGTTGATCTAGGATCTCCCTGGCCTGTTTTTTGCTTCTTGTTTTATTGGGTACTGTCTCTGTGGAGTTGGAGTAGTCTTTACTGGGATTACATGGTGTGGTGACTCAGCATCCCACCCAACATGGTTGCGATATAATGCTGGAGCAAGGGCTACTGCCCACTCCTGTGCGTATGTGTGTTTTAAGTAAATTGGAACGAGTTCTGAAAAGGATGGTAAGATTACAGTTACTCCCTTTGGGCAATCCATAACAATTTTAGGCGGCCAATGTTTTTCAGCTAAAAGGATGTTATAGCCGTAAGTCAGGTTCTCCAAAAAGAGACCTTTAATTTTTCTGGGTTTGTCCCCCTCGATTTGGAGTGTTATCTCATGTAACCTATGTGGGACACTCACCCTTGTATCAGGTGTCTCCACCGTGATATGCTCGTTCAACTCCGCTGTCACCAGAAATTCCATCAGGTTCTGGCGAGCTATTGTTACTTCTGCTGTGCTGTCTAGCATCATCAGAGCCCATTCCCCGTTCAGTAATTCAGTCCTCAGAATTCTGGGCATGTCTAACTTTGAGACCTGCTACTTTCTTCTTTTTAAATTGAGGTTTTGATTTTGGCTTCTCTTCTTTCTTGGAAGTATAATCTGTAGTGCGTGGCGTGTCTCTGGACTTTGTATGCTCTTCTTGTCTGTGTTCTGACCGTCCTTCCCTCCTGGAGTTTCTTGGTGAACCCTGAAAGGAAAGAGAGGAACGTGTATCAGTATCCTGATACCTGTCAGGTTTTTTAATGTTATCTCTATTCCTAAGGTTGTACCTCCTTTCAGAGGGCTCCTGTTGAGGAGACCTGCCCCTGGACTGAGATCTATTTTTTTGTATTTTATTGTTATCCCATTTCTTCTTGGAAGAATCAGGTGCTTGCTTGGTGTTATCCTTTTCAGGACCATCCATGAGTTGAGGTTTTATTGCTCTAGCTCCCAAACTATCTCTACCTAATTCAGCATAGGTGTCTTCAATAATTTTAGGTAATTCACATTCCTGTTGTGAGAGGAGTGAAATCCCTCAGGCATTGGCGTAGAGCCACTGCTGCTGCCTCCCCTTTTATATTTGCTAATACTATAGCTGATACCTGGGCGAAATTACCTAATAATGTATTCCCTAAGTCCAGAGCAGGTCCTGCTCCACACTCAGTTTGTATTTGTCTTAATATGTCTGGTATTACTGCTAATGAAGGGATACCATGTGTTCTGGTATATATGGCAGTGAAAACTGTATCCCAAGTGGTACAATCCTCCCTTTGGGGAGCTATCCCCATTGGCAAGCAGATTGTTAGCATTCTGTGTTTTTCTTGAGGGCTGGTGTGTGGAAATACTGCCTCTAGCTGTGTTATTTTTTGAGCTATCCAGAATGGCATTTGCTCACGTTTAGTGGGCATTTTACCCATAACTGTGTGTAGCGTTTGTGGTGTAATTTTAGTTGTAGATCCCTGAACTTGTCCTGCTTGTGTAGCCCTTGTTGGCTGAAGTGTAAGTGTTCTCATCACGAACTGTGTCGTGTTTCTGTAAAGTTTTATTATTTCTTTATGAAGTGGACGTAAGTCTGCTACTGGCATTGAGTCAATGTCTGGATGCGGTGTGTAAGCCGCAAGGACTGGCCAAGTAGCTCCATCTCTTCCAAGCAGACAAGTCTTACTTTGTCTTTTATGTGGGGGAGGGCACCTTTAAACCAGTTTATTTGCTCCTGGTAGGTGAGCTGAACTTCAATGTCCTCATACGGACAGTATTCATCTGCTGTTTCATCTTCAGTGTAAGAATGAAATGTATTTGATTGTGCATCTGCTTGTGGGAATTTAACCCATGAATAGAATACCTCTGTTCTATATGATTTGTGTGCCTCAATCACGAATGTGACTGCCCCACTCCTAGCTGTGACTCCATAGTCTGCTAGTTTTAGAGTACGGGCATTTCTAACATTTCTGAAATGATGATTTCCCCTTCTAGTTCTCCCTCAACTACAGCATGTTGTGCTCGCACAGCGGTGTCTTCGTCAGCCATTGTTGACAAAGGTTTTCAAGGAAGAGTTTCAATGAAACTGAGATAAGGTTTTATGCACAAAAGGAACAATTTGTCCTTCAAGTTTGATAAACCTACAGCCAATACATAGGATATGCCTACTCAGCTGTGGCGGATAGTTCCCTTCCAACTCCAGACGTCTCTGGGGAAATGTGAGTAGGGGTCTCTGAGAATAGCACGACTGAACTACTCAGATTTGACTGTTAAATAAGTACCAAACCAACGTTGGCGCCGCCATGTCGTGTAGTTCCTATAAACCTATTTAGGATCTGCACGTTTAGACAATATACACTGTAGGATTGGTGTCCAGACTGATTCTAGAGACCCCCTCTGGGTATGTTAGCCTGTTGTACCAGCTAGCTCACAGTGCCATTAGAAACCCCTCTTACTAAGGAGAGAATAGTTCTTGGCAACTATCGAACATGACAACCCTGATCCCTCAGGATCGTGGGAACAGTGCGACACCTTTCGCTCAGTCACTCGTGCTCACTTTGTCTCAGAGAGATACACAGAATAAACGGTTGGAACTTTTTTCAATAAGCATTTATTGAACCAGCGTCATTCTCGTGTCAAATAGATGTGCTGAAACAACCATTAGACAGAAACAGATATAAATGTTTAGAAGCACTAACAGAGTAAAAGGATGGTAGATTTCAACCATTGTGCTAAAACAATGAATACAGGCAAGTATATAAAATACATGACAGTAGAATGCGTACTCCTACGATGCGACCCTAACTAGATGTACCGAAGTGGGCCTAGCATGTATGGAGGTGTAAAAGCCAAGAATCCCTCTAGGATAAAGTCAACCCCATTACCTGAAGTGAGAGACTGTGGGACCCCGTCTTGGTCTCGAGATGGACACCCCGCAAGGGATGTCAGACCACTGCGAGCTGGAGTGTCTGCGTGCAGGAACCTCAGCATCTCGCGTCAGTGTCGGCATGGAAGTCCTTTTCTCCTCTGACTACCTCAGCAAGATATGGTGTTTGGGAGACATCTGTTACAACGCGGTCTTTATAACCCAATACGTTTACAACGTGGCCATTACAACGCAAGTCGTTACAACGACTTGTGCTGAATAGCGCTTTACACTAAGGAATAGTATGATTTACTATTCCAACACCTTCCCTACTGTAACGTAGGCTGGAGTTGGAATAGTAAATCATACTATTCCTAAGTCCAGCACCCTCCAGCGCAAGTCGTTGTAACGACTTGCGTTGTAATGACTGCGTTGTAGACGTATCGCGGTGTAAAGACCGCAATGTAATGTCATACATTCATGGTGTTTATGTACCCAAAGTGGTACCCTCAGGGGTTCTACCTTGCTGTGTCATGTCGGACTTAGGATGACGGAAGGAATGACACTTGTACATAGTTATTATGCAGGAGATGGTAGTCCTGCTGAGTTTCCAAGAATCCTCATGCATAATGGATGAGGCCAGTTTTCAGGGAAAACCCTACGTCCTGTAAGCAGTACTGTAACTAGGTAAAAGGTCAGTCCCAAGAACCGTTATATAGTGTAATGGTAGGAGAGAATATAGGTAAAAGGTTAGGTGACTACCTGAGCCTATATTGGGGCACTTATATGGAACATACAAGTACTACCTTGTATATTTAGGATTACACATCCCGGAAAACAGATAGAAAATCTGGACTTGCCGACCCACCTACGCATGAACCTAGGGAACTTAAGATCTATTTAAGTAAGTTTTCTGATGCTGAAATTGTAGGTTGTTTGCTGAGTGGCATTTTCCCACTTCTACAAATGATGAAAGCCACACAACAGCCACATTTTCTTGGTCCATGTTTGACTAGTTGTTCCTGTGCAGTGCTTTTCATTGGCATTCTGGGATTTCCACTCCTGGATTTATAATGGGATAAAGAAGACTACAAGCAGGGCTGGCTTTACCGTTGGTGTCGACCACTGAAATGACCTTCTCCATAGATTCCCTCACTACCACCCTCCAACAGTGCCTCTCATCTCTCCATCGCCCCTCTCTTACATGTATTTATTTTCTTTAATAGCATTACTCTTCCTAATGTAAGGTGTTTGAGTGTCTCCACTTTTGAGGGAGGGGCTGGCTTGGGGATGTTTGTCATTGTGATGTAACCATGAACTAGATGTTTCTCTCTGCGTCGGGGTAAGGAATAGAAATATTTTCCCTGTTCATCTGATGCTTGATGCCAGAGGAACTGAAGCCACTGGCAATCGAGCCATCCCCTAAAGTTCTACAGTTCTGTGCTTCAGATAGGGATAAAAATCTCTCTAAATTGCATCTTCTCAAATTAGTTGGTAAGTTATGTGAAGGGCATATGGGCACAGAGAAAGTGGAAGCAAGGCTCAGGCAAAGTTTGGGGGTTGCTGGAGGCCCACTAGGGGTTAGTAATGTTTTGACTATTGACGTTAAAGATAAAACCAACGATGTTATGGTGCCCACCTCCTCCTTTAAAGATTGAACAAGGGAAAAGAGAAATACTTCGTTAGCATCAGAGGGGCACCCAGATACTGGCAAATTGATGGAATGCTGTTCGTGGTTAGTGCCTTCAGTAACCTTAGTAATGAGATTTGGACTGTCAGCTAGCTAATCGCGTTTAGGGGAAAAATGATTACTGCAACAAAAATCAACCACATTGCATTCATCATGTTCGGGGGTTTCGCTCTGTTATACGGGACAACATTGTTAGTGTTAAAAGATTAGGCTGTTCCAATTCGGATTCGGACGTCCTTGACTTACTTTTAGATTCTTCTGATCTGGCTGACAATCTGGTTGACCTTAACCATAGAATTAATCCACCAGGTAATTCCAACATACAGTTCAAATATACCAGGCCTCAAATCCCTGCAGTAATCAATGGCCCTGCTTCCCCTCTCAGCCTGATAGATTGACTTGAAAGAGACATTCCAGGGAGACTTGCAGGTGACCCAATCATTACTACACAGTGACAGCCCACCTTTCGCTGGTGGGGCTAGCACAGAGCCGGACCCGCCTGACCAGTCTCTCATTTTAGGGTTTATAAATACCTTCAGTGAATGTCAATATGACGTGGAGTGTACTTACTCCCATCCCAGTTAACTCTATCATGACGGGGATGGAAGGAACGGAAGGCATGGTGTCACACCAAAATTTTATTAATATGGAAGGCTTTTTACTAATTTTATGGAATCTGTCTGGAATCAATAGAGCAAGATTAATACTCCTTTATCAGGAATTATGATGTTTGTTTATTCCAGGAGACCTGGGCACTGGACAAAATGTTTTTTTTTCATACAGGGTGGAAGCGCTACCACCGAGGAAGTCTGGGAGGGTGGTGGGGGGTCTAGCAATACTGGCAAAGACTGACATTTTGTATACTCAAGAACTATTGAAGGTAAACTCACCTGATTTAATGGGGGTAATGCTTGAATTCCCTACTGGCTTGAAAGTGGTGTTACTAAATATGCATGCTAGGTCTATGCCTTTGAATACAGAATCGTCGATTATATCTCTTTTAGATGATTTGATTCTCCATTTCCAACAGAAGGCTAAAGTGATTGTAACTGGTGATTTTAACTCTTCATTCGAACCCACTCAATCTCTTAATAAGCTAACAGAAAAGGAAGATGAGCAATGGGGCATCCTCGCCTTGAGGGTAAATCTCAAGAATCTCAAAAATAAATTTATCTACTTAGCTTTGAGCTGAATATATATATCTTGGCACACTGGGGCAGACTGATATTCCCAATAACATGCATGTTCCATTAAGTTTCTATTGTATATGGTTTCTGAGTTATAACAAGCACGAGGTTCTTTGATATAGTTGCAGCAAAAAATGAAAATGTATTACAGATTAAAAAATGAATTTGTCCCACTTAACTTTATGCCAAATCTATTAAACTTAGTGCACTGGGGCGAACTGATATTGCTATCAATGTGTACTTTAAAATATGTCTCTATCTATAACGGTTCTTGACTTATGATGCAAAATGTGCTGTATTATTTGAAAACGTTGGAGCAAAAAGAGCATTTGAATGAAGCTAAAATGAATTAGAAATTCAAATATACAGTATTTTTCCCACTTTCACTTAGATGTAAGCAGTATTAATTAGAAGCCTAAAGATAGAATATTTACTTTAGAAAACTCCTCTGTCTGTGTGCTCTTTCTGCTGAGTTATGCACTTGGTGTGAACTCCTCCCTCAAGGTCTTATCCCTCAACTAAGAATGAACAAATGGGAGCAAACCTTCTCCTAGACCCAATTGAATCACCAGGCTTATTCCACATTAAAATTCAGTACTTCTACAGCTGTGGTGAGTACAGACGGTCGCAGGTGTTCAGAATTGTTCAGCCCTTCCAGATCTCCACTTTCCAGTCTTCAACATGGATTCTGCTATGGGGTAAGCTTATACTGTGGAGTAATGATAACAATCCAGCCATGTTTTATGTAGAAAGTGTTCACTTTTTGTCAATAATATTATCTTTTTATTTATTGAACTGCTATAATATATTATTTTATGTACTTATAACAGGCTTTGTTTTACATTCAACATAAAATATTTTGCTTTCAAAGGTGTCATAATGCACAACCATTCCAATTTTTTTCCTGAAGTGAAACAGTCTTTGTCTATATTTCTCTATGCTACAGGCATGGATGTCTCTATTTATATGTTTCCTGACTTATGGCTATGAAGTGCTTGCTGCCAAATGTTTGAAACTTTGCTCATTGGGGCAGAATGATCTTGCCAATAATATGCACTTTATAGTACGTTTCTCTCTAGTATGGATCCTGACCTAAGACAAAAATGATCTAATGTTCTTTGATATTGTTGCTTCTAAAAATGAAAATATACTACAGATTCCCCAAAAATTTGTCTCAATTAGCTTTATGCCAAATGTATCAGAATTGGCACACTGGGGCGGGTTAATCCTGCCAACGACATGCACTTTAGTATACATTTCTATCTTATACGGTTCTTGAGTTATTACAAAAACAAGATGATGTTTTTTGAAATAGTTGCAGCGAAAAATGAAAACATACTGCAGATTCAAAAATATATTTGTCCCACTTAAGTTTGAGCCAAACATATGTAAATTGGCACACTGGAAAAGATTTATCTTGCCAATAATAGGAAATTTAAGTTAAGTTTCTGTATTACATGGTTCCTGAGTTGTTTCAAGAATGAGGTGATGTTCTTTAATATAGTTATAGCAAAAAATGAAAATGTACTACAGAATCAAAAATAGATTGGTCCCGCATAGCTTAATGCTAAATGTATGACACTTGGCACACTGGGGCCTATTGACCATACACATATTATGCACTTTCAATTACGTTTCTATCATATACGGTGTTTGAGTTATAACAAAAATGAGGTGATGTTCTTTGATATAGTTGCAGCGAAAATTGGGAAAAGGAACAAGAGATTCTAAAATAAATGTGTCCCACTTAGCTTTACGCCAAATGTATGAAGTTTGGCACCCTGAGGTGAACTGATATTGCCTATAATATGCACTTTCAATGAAGTTTCTATCCTATATGGGTACTGAGTTATGACAACAACAAGGTGATGTTCTTTGATGTAGTTACAGCAAAAAATGAAAATGTTCTACAGATTCATAAATACATTTGTCCCACTTAACTTTATGCTAAATGTATTACACTTGGCACACAGGGGCATATTGATCCTACAAACAGTATGCACTTTCAATTAAGTTTCTATCTTATGTGGTATCTGAGTTATGACAAATATGAGGTGATGTTCTTTGATATAGCTGCAGCGAAAATGAACATTTAGCGCAGATTCAAAATTGAATTCGTACCACTTAGCTTTGTGCCAAATGTATGAAACTTGGCACACTGGGTCGGACCAATCATGCTAATATAATGAACTTTACGTTAAGTTTCAATCGTATATAGTTCCTGAGTCATGATAAAAACGAGGTGATGTTCTTTGATGTAGTTGCAGCGAAAAATGAAAATGTACTACAGATTCAAACATAACTTTATCCCACTTAGCTTTATGCCAAATGTATGAACCTTGACACAGTGGAGCAGACTGAGCTCGCCAATAACATGCACTTTAAATTACGTTTCTACCAAATACATTTCTTGACTTATAACATGAAACGTAGAGAATATGTTGTCAACTTTCCAGTAAAAAGCGCATCGAATAAACCTAATATGAATTAGAAATTAAAATATACAATGTCTTTCCAAGTTCTAGCCTTTTATCAATTGTGTATGCTGGAATGGAGGCCAATGTGAGACTGCCCTGGTAGCAGGGCATAATAGTGACAAAGATAATTAAAAAGTATTTTAAGATGATAGAGCCACAACCTATGCATTTATTAGAAGTAGCTGAAAGCTGTGCTAACATAGTTTCAAAGCCAAACTCTATGTATAAATCCATAGAAATAGTGAAATAGATGTAAACAGCATTCTTGAAACCTATATGTTTATAAAAACAGTTAACTTTTTGACAGGCAGATTGAAATGAGGTATAAGCCAAAGGATTGCAAATTGCTACACTACTAAGTATTGAGCATTTCAACAACATGTATTTTACATTAAGTTTCTACTTTTAATGGTTGCTGACTTGATGTAAAAGGTACATTGTAAATGAAGGCTAACTTGAATCCAGTGGAGTATTGGCTTAAGAAACAAATTACCATTACCAATAGAAATGAATTTGCTGGGCTGCTCTTCTTTGAGTGGTAGGAGCCTAAGATGACATCAAGCGTTGCATTTCATTTATAAATCTTCCAAATGACAGCAGAGGTTGTGTTTAAAATATTTAAAGTGCCACCTAATGATATGACTGAATGATTTTAACCTAAAACACTGACAATACTTAATACAATCTAATTTGTTTTTCCAGAAACATGTTTATCCCCCTTGTTTGCAGAATGTGCTGAAAAAGTACATTCTACCTAGCTGCTCACTTGATGAGAAGATGCATGAAGAGCTGCTCCTTAGAGGTTATTGAAACAGCTGTGAAGGAAGCTAAATAATCGGTTGTCTCCCATATTCATCATGTAAGGGTGTTCCAATACAAGAATCTGCAGGTCCTGTTTGATGAAACTAACAGGAGAAACGTAATCGCTCTGCTCGAGTCAAGTGGATGCTTTATTGCTGGGAAGCCTTAAAACTCTTACTTACAGACTTTTCCAAGCAAGTGAAGCAGAAACTGAAGAGGAACAGTTAGGATAAGAGAATATGCAATCTGATGAGCTTCAGTAAATGTAAGTTGCAACACTGCAGTTTTGACTTTTATAAAACAGGGTTTTTTTCAAACAATTAACCAACTGAATTCTTATTCTACTTAGTTGCAAAAGACACAGATGTTACGTGTAGACACCTGGCGAATGTCTCACGATTTTGAATGAGGCAAAGAACAATTGCACCAATTTTATCCAGTAAGTGACCAGCAACAGTGAATTAAGTGGTCAAGAGCAGTTACAAGTTGTATATTATTTGACAGCAATTTTGATTTTCAAATATCTACAAAGGTCAATAGTTGTCAAAAGCTTTCTTGTAAGTATACCCATTACCGTTTATTTCCAATTTTGAAAGGTGCCTTTACTGGTGATGTCCATCTTAAATAAAACCTTATTTTCACAGATTGAAGAATGGTTGGAACGGACCCATCAGACTGAGGATGGTATGACATTTGCAATTATAACATTTACAAAAAGAGAACAGGACCTAAGCAACAAACAAGATTTGCTTTAAATACTGTAGAAGAAAATGTAGGTACATTTTTATAAAACAGACTCCTAAAATATGATGGCTTACATTTGAATGAAAGGGTATTCCTATACAAGGATTGAATTTTGTTTTCTTTTATTTCATCTCTGAATTCACAGCATTGTCAACACATTATTAACATAGTATGTGTCACAATTATATTTTAAAACATTCATACATACTACTTGAAGTTTCTAACTTTTTTTAGTGGTTTGTGTATATTTTACAATGCTATGTCCCAGAATGGTTAACAGTAAGCCACTGATGGAGGGGCGTGGCCAGCAGGCGGCGAAGATGGCCGCCCACTGAGCGAGCTGCACTAGTCGCCAGCTTGCAGCCCCGAAATATCTGTTATCATCCGTCGTTCTTGAGAGAGCCAGTGACCGGGGGTGGCCCAGGTTGAGGTGGCCGCCCTGATGACTGACAGAGAGCCCTCACGAAGGCGCATCGCCGAAGAGAAAGTGCGGTGGAAGACCGGCCCGGGCGGCCAAGATGGAGATGCCCGTGCAACCGAGGGAGTGACGGAGACCCGGATAATCAGCCAGGGATCTAAAGTAGTGCCCGAATGCAGCAGCGGCAGTGGTATCGCAAGTGCCAGAGCAGGAGAACCCAGAGTGCCCCCCCTGCGGTCCGTGCTGCTGAGTGGAGGCAGCCGCAGATACCGGGGCCAATGAAGAGTGCTCGCTCCCGAGAACCTGACGGAGCAGGGCACGCTAACAGGGATCCAGAGCAGGCCACACGAGTGAAGATTCGCCGGCCCGCCTCACCCCTTGGTATTGAGGCATGTTGAAGGGGTGAGTGGACACTGCGCGAGAAGGGGAGCTTGAGGCGGTGCCGGAGGCGGGGCCCTCCCGGCACTACAGGCGGTCACAGAGGCAGGCGACCGTTGTGTGGCCCTGGTGTCATCCGTGGGGTCCCCGTGCGCACCGGCGCTGCCTTATCCAGCTCCGGTCCAGGCTGGGAAGCCCAGACAGCGCGACATGAGGGACGAGGCACACGGGGGCACCTAAGTGGAGGACTGAGTGGCCCAGTTCCGGGGGAGCTTGCGGCCATGCCGGGGGCCGAGTGACAAGGGGGCACAGGAGGTGAACAGTGTAAGAGCCGGTGGACATGCGTGCACAGCCCTAACGAGAGTGCTGCGAGTGGGCCCCCATTTTCTGGCATCGCCTGGTGAACAAAGCGTTCAACCCTCAAGAGCAGGCGAAACAGTGGAGCACACCTGTTGCCCTACATGAAATCTGGCAAGAAGGTGAGACCAAGAGGGGCTAATAAGGACAGTAGCACCAGAGATACTTGTGCTATCTAGAGGCATAGTACAATAGTCTAACTCAGAGTCCAGTTCTACCTGTGGGAACGCCGCCAGGCCGACAGACAACAGTCATGGGTCAAACTAAAAGTGCGGGACCAGGCAAGGCCAACCACATTGACAAGTATACGGTGGCGATGGGCCGCGAGGATGGCGCGACGGGGGGGGGGCGCCGCTGGCCAAGTTGGATGACCAGACCCCTGACCTTTCCTTAAAAGACATTATGACGGCAATCACAGAACTGCGGGGGACCCTGGAACCGAAAATGGACTCTGTAACTGAGGAAGTCAATCTACTCAGAGCAGACCTCTGGAAAATGTCAGAAAAGATGTCGACGGCTGAGGCAGGCATTGGTGGCCTGCAGTCCAAAATAAAACAGTACTGACCAAAAAACAATCTGAAAACCTGTCCAGACTTAAGGACCAGGAGGGCAGAGTCCGAAGGAACAACATTCGAGTGGTAGGCATGCCGGAGGGAATGGAGGGACCATCGATGGACCTCTTCTTGGAAGATTTGATCCTGAACAAACTGAAGCCCAAACGCCTGTCCGCCTTCTTCTCAGTAGGGCAATCGCACCGGGCATTGGATGCTCAACCTCACCCGGTGGCGCCACCCTGCATGATAATAGCCCGTATATTGAACTTTAGGGACAGAGACGCCATCCTACAGGCGGCATGCCAGCACGGCGACTTGCAACATGAAAATGCCACCATCCGATTCTTCACCGACTTCACACTCCAGGTTCAGCACCAAAAACGCTCCTTTGATGCGGTAAAAAGGGCCCTTCGCAAACAAAACGTGAAAAATATGATGTTATTTCCAGCGAAACTTAAATTTATTGATGAAGGGAAATTCTACTTTTTCAACTCACCAGCCGAGGCAAGCGACTAGCTGAAAGGCTGGCGTACTGTTGGGCGGAAGGGGGGCAGAAATCGAACTCCGACCATGAAAGAGAAAAACACAGAGAGGCGGGATTCATACCCTGCGCCTGACAGTCCAGCCCAGCGGCAAAGAACAGATAAGTGAACTTGGGGGGAGCCTCCAAGTACCGGGGATGTTTCCTTCCCTTTGAGTGGTCCGGGGGGAGGGATATGTGGGGAGGCTCAGGGGTGGAAGTGTGAAAAGACTGGCTCAAATTGACACTGGGCATTGAATAGACACTCATAGTAACAGGATCCTTGCTACCCCTTGAGTGGCTTTCGACTGGGAGCCGACAGGCAAGGTTGCTCTCAGGAAAATGTTTCTCTGGGTTTTGTAATATTCAACAGCAGAATTACTTAACTTCATGCTGGAAGCTGGTTCACCATCCCTCACCAATGGTTATTACTGCACAGTTAGGGCAACTGGCACTCTGCGTGTTGGGGAGGTGGGAGGTTTGTTACTCACCTAGCAGGGTTGCAGGGAGGGGGGATTTGGGTAAAATGTTCAATTTTATAGTATGAGATTGCATAGTTGCAAAAGACCGTTATAGCCATATTGAAATGCATGTTGTCACAGGACCATCCCGAGAAGGGGGTAGTTCTGCAGGGGCTATTTGTCTAGACGGGGACCATGGGAGAGTCGGCTAGTATACGCGTATGGACCTGGAATGTAAATGGACTGGGGAACAAAATTAAGTGGACGCTCATCCTTCAGCATATTAAGCGGCACTCCCCAGATGTAGTACTGATATAAGAGTTGCACCTTAAAGGGGGCCGCTGTAAGGCCCTGGACCGCTTTGGGTACAGACTGGTGGCACTTTCCGGATACTCGTCTGGCGCCCGGGGAGTGGGAATTCTAATCCAAAACACGCTGCCCCCGGTTATAACTGGCACATGGTCTGACAATGCCGGCTGCTGTGTCGCAAGTGGCAGGCAAGTGGGAGGGGTGCTCGATAGTGCTGTGTTCATTCTATATACCCCCCAGGGCTTCATACTATCACTCTCCCAAAGATTAGTGCGATCCTGATAGGATTGCCTCTGGGTACGCTTCTGGTGGAAGGCGATGCAAATGCAGTAATAGACCCAGAGCTTGACCGATCCAGTGCACGGGTGGACCTGTCGAGTTTTTTGATGGCCATGGGCATGGTGGACCTGTGGCGGGTACACAACCCCTTGACACAGCAATACACATATTATTCGACTACCTTTTTACGCAAAATGACAAAGTGGGAGAATTTGCATCACCAATACATATGGCGAGGGGCATCTCAGATCAATCCCCAGTGGGTGTTACTATTCGGGGTCCACCCATCAGTAGAGCACCATTCCCGAGGATTGACCCCTGGCAGTTGCAAGACCCCATACTCAGAGAGAAAATCCGGGAAGGGTCGGATCTATACTTTTAAGAGAATGTAGGATCGGTGGAATCACACCTGACTATCTGGGAGGCCCATAAAGCGGTGTTGAGAGTGCAGGCTCAGGCACTAATTGGGGCCAAAAAGAAGGATGAGGCTCTACAAATCAGGTCGTTAGAACAGGAAATACTTCAGATGGAGGGGGAGGCGACGCACAATACCAACAACGACCTGCGGCATAGATTAGCATTGCGCCAGCGCGAACTGCGCGCTTTGGCGGGAGGCGAAGCAAGAGAGTACGTGCTGGCAACGCAGTATCGGCTGTACGATGTGAGCAACAAGGCCTCGGGGCTATTAGCCTGGTTGGAGAAACGAGACAGGGAATGATCATGGGTGTTCAGGGTTAGAGACAAAGCGGGGGTACTGCAGACATCCAGTGTGGAAAAAGCAGAGACTTGCGCTGCCTCCTAAATCAGAAAGCGATTGTGAGGAACTATAGAGGAATTTCTCGATGCCCACACTAACTGAGGAAGCGCAAGAGGCCTTAGACGCTGACCTTACTGAGGAAGAAATGGCAGGAGCCCTGGGATCCCTCAAATCAGGGAAGGCAGTGGGTCCGAATGGACTCCCAATCGAGTTGTACAAAAGTCAGGCTTCCATAATAATAGCACCATTACTATATATGCTAATGGAGGCTCGAGAGAAGGGACAACTGCCGGTCGATCAGCGGGCGGCCACCATCGTGGTTATATACAAGGCGGGTAGGCCTTCAGACCAGTGTGGCTCCTATCGGCCAATATCCTTGCTCAATGTGGAGGCAAAGGTGTTGGCAAAGGCCTTAGCCAATAGATTGACATCTGTCCTCACTGTGGTGGTCCACGTGGACTAGTCTGGCTTTATGCCTAACAGGAGCACTCGCCACAACCTGCAGAGATTATATGGGGTGCTTTATCTGACGAGCAATCCCTCAACCCAGAAAACGGCATTGATGGCGCTGGATGCATCGATGGTCTTTGACAGTATAGAGTGGCCTTATTTATTTATAGTACTCAACAGGCTGGGCTTCGGCCCCAACTTTTGTAGCTGGGTGAGACTGCTCTACCAGGACCCACAGGCCAGAGTAAGAGTCAATGGGCCACTGTCGAGGCCCTTCCAGCTGCGAAGGGGCACCAGACAGGGTTGCCCCCTGTCGCCACTGTTGTTTGCCCTGGCGCTGGAGCCATTGGCACACTGGATTAGGATAGACCCGATGATATGGGGCATAGAGGCACCAGGGGGTTGGGAGGATCGAAATTCGCTTTACACGGACAATATACTTCTATATCTTGCAAGACCGTACTACTTCATGGCAAGGGTACTTCACATTTTTGAACTGTTTGGGAGCTACTCCGCCTATACCATTAATTGGTCTAAGTCGGTGGTCTTCCCGCTATCTGACCCCCCACTGAGACTGCGGGTGAGGTGTGTAGCTCCAGTTGCAATGGAGGGGGTTTAAGTATTTGGGCATTTATATCACCCGTGACCACCAGATGTTCCTGAAGCTAAATCTCGCACCCCAACTGGACCGGCTCAGCGCGAATGCACTCCATTGGCGCACCCTGCCGCTGCCCCTCATGGGCAGGGCCGCCCTGTTTAAAATGATGGCCTTGCTGCGCCTATTGTACTTCCTTCAGAACACCCCATGTCCAGTCCCCCCGACGGTCTTTAAGTGCGTGGCCCAAGAGGTCCGGACGCTGCTGTGGCAGGGAGATTCACCCAGAATAGTGCTCCACAAACTACAAAAAGGAGTGTATGATGGCGGCCTAGCGGTCCCAGATATTAAGCTATATTATTGGGCTTCACAGCTACAAGTCATAAATGATTGGGTCTATGCGGACAGCAATGAGCTGGCCTTTAGGGTGGACAGAGCCGCCATGCCGAGAGGCGACTGTAAGCCTCTCCTGTACTCCAGAAGGGCATGCCCGGAGTGGCCTATGCATACTGCGGCGGTGGTGGTGTGCTGGCGTGAAGCGAATAGATTTCTGGGATGGCAGGGGAAACTAACCAGTCGGAGACCTCTGTGTGTTGGGGACCCACTGAGAGAGGTAGCCTCATTAAAAGGCTTCAGAGGTTGGCAGACGATAGGCATTGAACGCCTGGGGAATGTGTGGAGGAACAGGGTCCCCCTCCCCTTTGAAGACTTACAACAGGAATATAGCTTGATCCCAATGCAAAGATGTCATTATCTGAGGCTGACGCACGCCCTACAGGGACACATCCAGCGGGGCACACTCATCCCCGACCGCTCCCCTTTGGAAGATAGACTGTTAATTGATCCCATCCCTGAAAAGGCGACCTCCACGATATACCGCAAATTAATAAATAACATACTAGAACTCCTGACGGCCCTACAAGCTGCATGGGTCGATGACATTGGGAATATCGGAGACAAGGAATAGCTGGAGGCAATGCAGAGCCCCAGAGAAATCGCAATCCGGACAAGATTCAGGCTGGTTCAGCTCAAGATACTCCATTGCTCCTACTATCCCAGCACACTCCTACACAAATGGGGTAGAGCACAAACAGCGCTTTGCACAAGGGGATGCCAGTGGAAGGGGTCCTTTTTTCACATAATATGGGACTGCCAAGGGGTCGCCCGGTTCTGGCAAAGAGTCACAACAGTAATGTCCAAAGTGTCAGGAGTAGAAGTCCCAATGGACACTAGATGGCACCTTTTAATGATTAAGGGAGAGATAGACCGTCCCAAGTACGTCACTCTCTGGCTGGCACTAGCGGCAGGGATCGCAAAGAGAAACATTGCAAGGAGATGGGGGCTCCCCAACTACCGTCTTTAAAGGAATGGGAAAGAGACCTAGACTGGTGCCAACAAGCTGAGGCGATGGTATATAAAAGCAGGACGTGTGTCAAGAAGTGGGAGAAGATATGGGCACCATGGCGCAAATACAGAATGACTGTGGGGGGTTCGGGACCCATGCATTAGCTTCATTCAATAGGGAAAGTAAGTTGGGTCGCTAATATATGTTTAAAATCGGCTCCGGATGACGTGTGTTGTGTTGATTCTGTTCCCTTTGGATCCCGGGAGGCGGAATGATTCATACCCCTCTTAAGAGACATTAATGTGACGAAGCAAGCTAATGATGTACATGCATATGTGATTTTTGAATTGTATGGTCTTCTGAGCGAAGGTAATAAAAAGAGTTAAAAAAAGAAAAACAGTAAGCCACTGATGGAGAGCAGCTCAGCAAAAGATTTTTTTCTGTTTCCACTGATGGAGAGGAAGTGAATGACCTAACAATAAATGTCAACAGGTTAATTAAAAGGTAAATATATGCTATAGTGACAATAATTCCAAGTATTATATTATTCAATTATACTATACTATGTATTGTGTTTATGTAATAAACATTCTATTACCAGATTCAGGGTAACATTTATTCTCTTGCTAACACTATAATGTTGAAGGGTATTTTATTGTTTGCAATACTTTAAATTGATGTTCCTGGACTAACTGTTTCTACCCTTATTTGTAGCTTTTTAAACAAGTATTTTGTTAATGAAAACGTTAGACATATGAAGCATGAGCTTTTGAATAACTGAGTCAATTTGAAAACTTTATTTTTTTACAGATACAGATTACCAACTCTGAAGAGAAAGGGAGTTGGAAAAATCTTCGATGACACTGCAGTTACACATTTTGATGACCTACAGAAAAGCATTGTCTTGCAGTATATAAAACAATGTAGTGGCAATACAGAAGGGACCTGTGAAATGATACATTTTTGCTTATCATCTATGTTACTGGAAAAACTGGCTCATTAGTACCTTGAGTAAGCATATAACTTTTAAAATTTGACGAGATATTTCACAGAACACTCTGACACATTTCTGTCTATTTTATTTCAGTTCCAGTGAAAACAGAGTTACCAGCATCGCTCATGCCAATGTTTTTGAAACACAAGGACAGCATGTTTAGATATAGTACTAAATTATAAGAAATTTGCACTAGGGTTTTCAGCAAAATATGTTTTTTTCCTTAAGTGCATTTTAAATGGTCATTTGTTTTTTTGCAAGGAAAATTGCCACACAAAACAAAAATCAACTAATGCACAAGCTCAGACCGTTACCCTAAAATTGATTATACATCAGCTCTTAAGAGAATGCTGAAAGGATTTCCTGTGACTCTGCATGGGCAACCACCAAAAAAGAAGTTCTGTGTTGCACTGGTCGGGGAACATGCACGGTACTGCTATAGCAGTTGGAGAAGCATTCAACAAACATTGAGAAAGGAAGAAGTACAGAATAAGCGTCTGTCAATTTAAATGGAAATTTACAAACAGTATGTAGACATAGTGTAAAATTATATACTGTTAAATAACACTGAAGTACTGCCTTTTTTTTTATCTACAGAGCACTTTACGAGATGACTGCCAACAGAACACCAAATCAGCCATTTCTATGGGAAAATGCAAGGGAGCAGGAACCTGCCAGGAATACAAGACATCACTGAGGGCTTGATTCTTACAGCAACCACAAAACGGGACATCAACAATCTAGAAATATCATCTTTGGTGGAACATCAGTTATGGAGAGGGCTCCATGTCACAACTGATGCCATAAAGGGAGAGAAAGTAATATCTACACAAGTCTTCAAAAAAGGAGAGATTATTTTCGATTACCATGGGATGGTAATAACAGCAGAGGAAGGGAATTGCATGATGAAAGAGGCACAAGAAGAAGAGATGGGCTACTTATTCTTCTTTCAGGAGCCCTCATTTACAAAATGGTGTGTAGATGCAAAACAGTGCCCTGTGAGTGTCATCCAGAAAAGGAAACAATAGGACGGTTAATAAATCATTCAAGGAAAATGTGCAACATTAAGCCTAATCAGGTAACATTACTAGCATTTGGCAGTATTACGAATGTCATTATTTTTACTGCATTAAGAGATGCTAATGTTGAAGAAGAGCTGTTGTTTGATTATGGAGTGCCAAAGAAATCATTTAGGAGAGAAGGAGCAGACTCATGTTGATTAGATACATGAGCACGAAAAGGTTAAAAAGCTCAGATCTGAGGCTTTGAATGTGTTTATTTTTTAACAGAGTCAGGGTGACCGTCATTAAATTAATTCATTTTGATTACACTATGGATCACCTTCATTGTTACTTTCTTGTAACATCAAGAGCTCCCTGGTATCTGGCAAAGCCAAATCAAAATAATCATCTTTCTGGGTGAGGGGTCCAATGATGAAGCATGCCATGATGGAAATGTGGCTGATGACCCTTTATAAGCCTAGCAGGCTGTCCCATGCAGGTTAGGGACTTTATTGACAAATTATCATCTTAACAAGTTCTGCTAGCATTTGGACTACCTCATCTCAGAAAATGTCTGACTGTATCAATCCTCATGACAGTTTGTTTATCCCTATGGACATCAGGACCACATATTATTCAGGGTGTTCCATTGGCTAAATCCCCAAATCTAGACTTTCTAGCAAGTGTATTTAGGGATTGTGTACTTAAAATGGAAGTCTGACAGCCAGTGAGAGCTAATAAACAAATTATGCAAACCTAGTCAAAAACTATTTCACAGTTCTCGTAACACAGTGTGTTTACAGAATCATGGGGTGCAGTGTTTCACGAGTGACTACATGAGTGCTGTGTGAGATTTACACAATACAGAAAAAGTAAATTTATGTTCACCTGTTTTTGAGAAATTCCCTTAACCGTGATCCTCCGGGTACCATAATCTAGTAGAGGTTATCAAACAGTAATGCTACTCACCATTTATACCTCAGATGCACAGGACATTTCTGAACACTGACATGGAGGAGCCAAATATATTGATATGTGTTTGTGTGTGTCCATTGTCCCCCTTTCCTTTTCAGGTATGAAGACACATCCAACTGTAGGGTGGTAATTATTACCAAGATTTCTTAACACTTGGGAAACTTCACAACACCACAAGTATGTGTGCAGCACGACTATAGTGAAATGCCATTTCTGGCGAGTTTTGCTAATTTTCAGTATTAGCCCTCATGATTGTTTGTGGGTCTCTGTCGACACCAGGACCCCATAGTATACCTCAAGTTACATAGCAGGATGATCTAGGGCCCATTTCTAGCCTCCAGGTACATGTTTTACTCCTATTTGTGACATTTTGAGGTGTTAGGGGTCCACACAATTCTTTTCCATCCAAGGCCATAGAGCTCATAATCAAGTCGCACTTCTAGTTCTGGAACCCAGGACCCCATAGTACACCTGGGATGGCATAGCAGAAGTGTTTAGGACCCATCGCTAGCCTCAAAGTGCCTGTTTGGGTCCTATGTGTGACTTTTTGTGTGTTTAGGTTTAAGGGAGGCAAAGTCCCTTCTTCAGCCCAGCCCATGAAGCTCACAATCGGGTAAGATTTCAGGGTTAACACTTGGCTGTAAGCTGAAAATAAAACTTCATATAATCTGAAAGGTATATACACCCTGTGAAAGCATCAGATCTGAGATTTCTAACAAGTGTATTTTGGTCTTGTGCACTGAAACAGTGAGTTTGATATCCAGTCTGAGCTATTTGAAAAAGTAGTAAAACTCGCCACAAATGCCATTTCTGGTGAGTTTTGATAATTTTGGTATCAACCCTCATGACTGTTTGTGGGTCCCTGTGGACACCAGGACCCCATAGTATATCTCAGGTGACATAGCAGGAGTATCTAGGGACCATTTATAGCCTCCAGGTACATGTTCGACTCCTATTTCTGACATTTTGAGGTGTTAGGGTTCAAACTCATTTTTTCCATCTACGGCCATAGAGCTGAGTCAGGTCGCATTTCTAGGTCTGGAACCCAGGACCCGATAGTATACCTGCGATGGCATAGCAGGAGTGTTTAGGACCCATTTCTAGCCTGCAAGTGCCTGTTTGGGTCATATGTGTGACTTTTTGATGTGTTTAAGTTTCAGGGGGACAAAGTCCCTTCGTTCACCCAGCCCATGTAGCTCAAAATGGGGTAAGATTTCAGGGTTTTCCCATGGCTGAAAATAAAATTCCATATAGTCCAAAGGTATATACACCCCATGAAAGCAGCAGAGCTGAGATTTCTAACAAGTGCATTTTGGTCTTGTGCACTCAAACAGTGAGGCTGATATCCAGTCTTGAGCTATTTGAAAAATTTGCAAAGCTCACCAGAAATGGCATTTCTGGCGAGTTTTGCTAATTTTCGGTATCAACCCTCATGACTGTTAGTGGGTCCTTGTCGACACCAGGACCCCATAGTATACCTCAAGTGACATAGCAGCAGTGTCTAGGGCCCATTTCTAGCCTCCAGGCACATGTGGGACTCCTATTTGTGACATTTTGAGGTATTATTGGTCACACTCATGATTTCCTCATGCAAGGCCATAGAGCTCAGAGTCAGGCCACATTTCTGGTTGTGGACCGCAGGACCCCATATAATACCTGATATTGCATAGCAGGAGTGTCTTGGGCCCATTTCTATCATCCAGGTGCCTGTTTGGGAACTACGTGTGACTTTTTGATGTGTTTGGGTTTAAGGGGTACAAAGTCACTTCTTCCACCCAGCCCATGTAGCTCAAAATCGGGAAAGATTTCATGTTTTTCACTTCGCTGGAAGAATCCGATCTGAACTTTCTAACACATGTATTTAGATCCTGTGCACTCAAAAAGTGAGTCTGATACCCAGCCTGAGTCATTTGAAAAATCACAAAATCTCGCTAGAACTGCTCACTATTTCACGAGTTTTGTAAATTTTCGGTATCAATCCTCATGACTGTTTGTGGATTCCTGTGGTCCCCAGGACTCTATAACTCAGATGACATGGCAGGGGTGTCTAGGACCCATTTCTAGCCTCCAGGTACACGTTTGACTCTTATTTGTGACTTTTTGAGGTGTTTGTGTTTAAGAGGGACAAAGTCACTTCTTCCACCCAAATCTGGAACCCAAAATTGGGAAAGATTTCAGGTTTTTCCCTTGGCTGGAGCTGGAAAAAACCTTCATACAGTCCAAAAGATACATAACCCCCTTGAAAACATCATATCTGAGCTTTCTAACACATGTATTTAGGTCCTGTGCACTCAAAAAGTGAGTCTGATATCCAGCCTTAGCTTTTTGAAAAATCAACAAATCTCGCTAGAACTGCTCACATTAGCAAGTTTTGTTAATTTTCGGCATCAACCCTCATGACTGTTTGTGGGTCCCTGTGGACCCCAGGACCCCATATTATATCTCAGATGACATAGCAGGGGTGTCTAGGACCCATTGCTAGCCTCCAGGTATCTGTTTGACTCTTATTTGTGACTTTTGAGGTGTCTTGCTCAAGTCGGACAAAGTCACTTCTTCTACCCGAATCTATAGAGCTCAAAGTCTTGTAAGATTTCAGGTTTTTACCTTGGTTGGAGGTGATAAAAGAACTTCATATTATCCAAAAGGTACATAGACAATTTGAAAGCATCAGATTTGAGCTTTCCAACACATGCATTTATTTCCTGTACACTCAAAAAGTGAGTCTGATAACCATACTGAGCTATATGAAAAATTAGCAAAACTTGCTAGGACTGCTCACTATCAGCGAGTTTTGCTAATTTTTGTTACCAACCCTCATGACTGTGTGTGGGTCCCTGTGGACCCCATATTATAACTCAGGGGGCATAGCAGGGGTGTGTAGGACCCATTTCTAGCCTCTAGGCACCTGTTTGTCTCTTATTTGTGACTTTTTGAGATGTTTGTGTTCAAGTGGGACAAAGTCACTTCTTCCACCCGAGTCTATGTAGCTCAAAGTAGAATAAGATTTCAGGTTTTTCCCCTGTCTGGAGGTGGGAAAAAAACTTTAGGGACATAAACTCCTTCACAGTATCTGATCTGTGCTGTCTAACTTGTGTATTTAGGTCCTGTGCAGTCAAAAGTGAGTCAGATATCCAGTCTGAGCTATGTTCAAAATTAGAAAATCTTGTCAAATAATAATTATTTGACAGCTTTGGCTAATTTTAGTGTATCAAACCTGAAAACAGTTTGTGGGTCGGGTTGGACATCAGAATCCTATATTATACCTCAGTTGACATATCAGTGGTGGCTTGGGTCCATGTCTAGCCTCCAAACACTTATTTTAGTAATATTTGGAGCATTTTGAGGTGATGAGGTTCAAAGAGACAAAGTCACTTCTTCTACCCAAGGCTACGGAGCTCCAAGCCGGGTAAATTTCAGGTTTTTCCCCTGGATGGGCATTAAAAAAACTTTATACAGTCTAAAAGGTACTTAAAACCTTTCAAAGCATCAGATCTGAGCTTTCTAAGGAGTGTATTTGGGTCCTGTGTAATCAAAAAGTTAGTCTAATATCCAGTCTGAGCTATTTGCAGAATTAGGAAAACCTGTAAAATAATATTTTTGGACAGTTTTTGCTAATTTTCAGAACCAACCCTAAGGACAGTTTGTGGGTCCCTGTGCACATCAGGGCCCCATATTATACCTTAGATGACATAGCAATAGTGTTTGGGACCCATTTCTAGCCTCTGGGCATCCGTTTTAGTAATATTTGTGGCATTTTGAGGTATTCAGGTTTAAGGGAACAAAGTCAATTCTTTAACCCAAGGCTATGGAGCTCCGAGTCGGGTAAGATATCAGGTTTTTCCCTTGGGTGGAGGTGAAAAATCAACTTCATATAGTCCAAAAGGTAAGTAAATCCTTTGAAAGCATCAGATCTGAGCTTTCTAACATGAATTTAGGTCCTTTGCACTCAAAAAGTGAGCCTGAGCTATTTGAAAAATTAGCAAAACTTGCTAGAACTGCTCACTATTTGTGAGTTTTGCTAATTTTTGTTATCAACCCTCATGACTGTGTTTGGGTCGCTGTGGACCCCACGACTCTATATAATAACTCAGATGACATAGCAGGAGTTTCTATGGCCCATTTCTAGCTATCGGGTACCTGTTTGACTCTTATTTGTGTCTTTTTGAGGTGTTTGTCTTCAAGTGGGATATAGTCACTTCTTCCACTGAAGTCTATGGAGCTTAAAGTCTGGTAAGATTTCAGGGTTATCCTTTGGCTGGAGATGAAATAAAAACTTCATATAGTCGAAAAGGTACGTAAACCTCTGGAGAGGCATCAGATCTGAGCTTTCTAACACATGCATTTAGGTCTTGTGCACTCAAAAAGTGAGTCTGATACCCAGTCTGAGCTATTTGAAAAATAACCAAAGCTTGCTAGAACTGCTACTATTAGTGTTTTGCTAATTTTCATTATCAACTCTCATGACTGTTTGAGGTCCCTGTGGACGCCAGGACCCCATTACATGGCAGGGGTGATTAGGACCCATTTCTAGGCTTCAGGTACCTGTTTGGCCCTTATTTGTGACTTTTTGAGGTGTTTGTTTTCAAGAGGGACAAAGTCACTTCTTCCACCCAAGTCCGGAGCTCAAAATCGGGTAGGATTTCAGGGTTTTCCATTGGCTGAGACGAAATAAAAACTTCATATAGTCAAAAAGGTACATAAACCTCTGGAGAGGCATCAGATCTGAGCTTTCTAACACATGTATTTAGGTCAAGTACACTCAAAAAGTGAGTCTGATACCCAGCCTGAGCTATTTGAAAAATAGGCAAAACTTGCTAGAACTGCTACTATTAGTGTTTTGCTAATTTTCATTATCAACTCTCATGACTGTTTGAGGTCCCTGTGGACGCCAGGACCCCATTACATGGCAGGGGTGGTTAGGACCCATTTCTAGGCTTCAGGTACCTGTTTGGCCCTTATTTGCGACTTTTTGAGGTGTTTGTATTCAAGAGGGACAAAGTCACTTCTTCCACCCAAGTCTGGAGCTCAAAATCGGGTAAGATTTCAGGGTTTTCCATTGGCTGGAGGTGAATAAAAAACTTTGTATAATCAAAATGTTACATAAACTGATGGAAAGCATCAGATCTGAGCTTTCTAACACGTTTGTAGGTCCTGTGCACTCAAAAAGTGAGTCTGATATCCAGCCTGAGTAATTGAAAAATTACCAAAACCCGCTAGAACTGCTCACTATTAGTGAGTTTTGGTAATTTTCATTATCAACTCTCATGATTGTTTGTGGGTCCCTGTGGACCCCAGGACCCCATATTATAGCTCAGATGACATGGCGGGGGTGTCTAGGACCCATTTCCAGCCTTCATGAACCAGTTTGACCCTTATTTGTGACTTTTTGAGGAGTTTGTGTTCAAGTGGGACAAAGTCACTTCTTCCAGCCGAGCCTATGGAGCTCAAAGTCATATAAGATTCATATAAGATTTCAGATTGTTCCCTTGGCTAGAGATGAAAAACTTCATATAGTGCAAAAGATACACAAAGGTAACTCGTAGTTAGCTAGAACTGTTCACTATTAGCATTTTGCTAATATTGGTTATCAACCCTCATGACTGTTTGTGGGTCCCTGTGGACCCCAGGACCCATATTAAAACTCAGATGACATAGCAGAGGTGTTAGGGACCCATTTCTAACCTCCAGGTAACTACCTGCTTGACTATTATTTGTTACATTTTGAGGTCTTTGTGTTCAAGTGGGACAAAATCACTTCTTAATTTCCCCAAAAATGTTCAGCATATGAAAGTCTTCAAAACACTGAAAAATGGGTGTAAATCAATATAAAATCATTATACAATGTCTCAATAACATTCTAAACACCATGTATGGCTTCTAGATTGAAAATTAATTTTTCAAATTCAGGGGGGCAAAGTCACTTTTTGTGTCCGAGGTCATGGAACTCTGGGGTAAAACTTCAACCTGCTGTCTGCCTATGGAAGACATTATTTTTTTTGTTTATTCATTCCAAAACTATATAGGAGCAATGGCAGAGTCCTGATTAGCTCTAAAATGAATTTATAACACTTTAGGAGTATCCCTCATAATAATTTAAAAAGGTTGACATTTCCAAAGAATTTTCAGCATATCAAAGTGCTCAAAACACTACAAATGGGATTATATCGATATAAAATCATTTTACAATGTCTCAATAACATAGTAAACACCATGTATGGCTTTTAGATTGAAAATCCAATTTATTTTCAAGTTCAGGGGGGCAAAGTCACTTTTTGTATCCGAGGTCATGGAACTCTGACTGGGGTAATACTTGAACCTGCCCCCTTCTCAAGGAAGTCCAAAATCAGTGTCCTGATTACCTCTAAAATTAATTTTCAACACTTTAGGAGTATCCCTTATCAAAATTCTTTTAATTTCCAAAAGTTTTCAGCCTATCAAAGTGCTCAAAACACAAAAAGAAAATGGGTGTAAATTGATATAAAATCACTTTACAATGTCTTGATAACGTGCTAAATACCATGTAAGGCTTTTATATTGAAAATTAAATTTTCAAGTTCAGGGTGAAGGAAGTGACCCGCTTGGGGCCACCCGGGTCTCCTTGGACCACCTCTCAGCCATCCATACCAAATGAAGAGTCGGAAGAACAGTGGCCTGATTAGCTCTAAAATGAATTTATAACACTTTAGGAGTATCCCTCATAATAATTAAAAAAAAGGTTAACATTTCCAAAGAATTTTCAGCATATCAAAGTGCTCAAAACAGTACAAAATGGGATTATATCGATATAAGGTCATTTTACAATGTCTCAATAACATGCTAAACACCATGTATGGCTTTTAGATTGGGGGACAAGGTCACTTTTTGTATCCGAGGCCATGGAACTCTGACTGGGGTAATACTTGAACCTGCCTCCTTCTCAAGGAAGTCCAAAATCAGTGTCCTGATTACCTCTAAAATTAATTTTCAACACTTTAGGAGTATCCCTTATCAAAATTCTTTTTTTAATTTCCAAAATGTTTTCAGCCTATCAAAGTGCTCAAAACACAAAAGAAAATGGGTGTAAATCGATATAAAATCACTTTACAATGTCTTGATAACGTGCTAAATACCATGTAAGGCTTTTATATTGAAAATTAAATTTTCAAGTTCAGGGTGAAGGAAGTGACCCGCTTGGGGCCACCCAGGTCTCCTCGGACCACCTCTCAGCCATCCATACCAAATGAAGAGTCGGAAGAACAGTGGCCTGATTAGCTCTAAAATGAATTTATAACACTTTAGGAGTATCCCTCATAATAATTAAAAAAAAGGTTAACATTTCCAAAGAATTTTCAGCATATCAAAGTGCTCAAAACAGTACAAAATGGGATTATATCGATATAAGGTCATTTTACAATGTCTCAATAACATGCTAAACACCATGTATGGCTTTTAGATTGAAAATTCAATTTATTTTCAAGTTCAGGGGGACAAGGTCACTTTTTGTATCCGAGGCCATGGAACTCTGACTGGGGTAATACTTGAACCTGCCTCCTTCTCAAGGAAGTCCAAAATCAGTGTCCTGATTACCTCTAAAATAAATTTTCAACACTTTAGGAGTATCCCTTATCAAAATTCTTTTTTTAATTTCCAAAAGGTTTTCAGCCTATCAAAGTGCTCAAAACACAAAAGAAAATGGGTGTAAATCGATATAAAATCACTTTACAATGTCTTGATAACGTGCTAAATACCATGTAAGGCTTTTATATTGAAAATTAAATTTTCAAGTTCAGGGTGAAGGAAGTGACCCGCTTGGGGCCACCTGGGTCTCCTAGGACCACCTCTCAGCCTACCATACCAAATGAAGAGTCGGAAGAACAGTGGAGAATATACCAATAATTGTTTTATTCAGATGCACTCAGAGTGGAGCCCCGTCTGCACAGTCTCGAAGAGTGGTACAGAGGGAACTGAAATCAACAAGCATAAAGATACATTATGTGCATTTCATAGCCGGGCAAAAACGCCCACAGTGGAATTTTTCAAGCAGGTGCAGTTAGACAGCGAAATACAGAAAAAAAGTTTCATCGCTCATATCTTACACAAACTAACATAGTCCAAGGTCGTTCCATCCTGAGCCGGCCACCAGACAAGTGGGAGAGGGCCTCTATCTAGTGAGAAAGCTATGTGCTGACGTGAACAGTGTACTCATTACTGAAACAAAACCTAACGTTTAGGAAACGAAACTCAGGAGGGGGCATTTCTCGGAATTGAACAAGATTAGTTTCAAACAGCCTAAAATGGCGCTTAAGAGGAAAATGGTGCACCGAATGCTAACTTACATAGAGCACTGCGTAAGCGCAAACAGTTCTATTCTAACAGACCCTCCTTTTAGCATTTTCCACTATAGCAAAAGAAAGCAAAATTGCAAGCAATAATAATATATCATATTAGGGCACAGTTATGAGCACTCCATACCATCAGAATCAGAAAGCGAAACAGCAAGGAGGGATGAATTCTCAAATATTCCCTCATCAATATTCCTCAGATCATCAACATCCTTTTGAAGCATTATAGCGGCATTTGTATCATGAATCGATATCTTCTTTTTGGGTGTGAGAACAGTGGTACAATAGGAGCAGCAAAAAGGAAGACACTGAACAAAAACACAGCAAAGCACCAATACCACAAAAAGATAAATCGCTTTTTCGAGAATCCAGCCCCAGCTACCGAAAAGGGACCAACTCCAATTCCCACTTTCCATTCCTTTGACATTTTCAAGAATGTCCAGAATGTGTTTAGTAATATTCTTTTCCATATTCTTGATCCCGACCACACACTGATCGCCAACTACCGCACATACACCACCACTTTTAGCTAGGATAAAATCCACTGCATATCTAGTCTGTTCGGAATAGATCCGCATACTTTCCAACTGAGTGGTGATGTCACACAAAGCTGGCACTGTAGTATTAGATAGAATTTGCAGCCTGCATCCAAAGCATTCTCTAGCTTTTTCACCCCATGCCATAGAAGTACCACCCAATGTGAAAATAGAGGAAAGGATGTGTCCAAAAGTGATACCATTACTGTAATTATTGACCTCTATATCGGTCACTCCCTCACAGAATTCTTTCTTTGGTGTCCTTTTAACCCATCTTATTTTAGGCTTGGCATATTTACAGGGCACGCCCAAAGGCAATACCATTCCAAGAGCTATATTATCTGTACCATTATAGACATTGGAATAAGTCCCATTAGACAAAAAGAAAAACCCTGGGTGTGCATAAATCGGCCCCTCATAATCCACTGCAGCATACCTAGAATTAATTCCAAATGTACTTGGATCCTCTTTATTCACTAAAGGGTTCTTGTGTTTGTGCAACACTATTCCTGAACAATTTATATACAATGAAGTATCAGTACTATTCACGATGGGACAACAAGCAGGGTAATAACCGGCCTCTCGGGGGACCGTCAACTCCTTTTAATGCCACTCTACTAATGTTACATTCTGTTCTTCCAAATAAAAATTATCGCAATGAGTATTGTTATCGCAACCCGGATAACCCACCACCAGTGGGTTTCAATGGTATAGACATGGCCCCGGATAACCAAAACCAAACACTCCTTTCACTTCTGTAAATTGTGGTGGTCTAGTATAGGTGTAGTTTACAAGTGACAATGGATATGCAGTCCACAGACTGGTGACAGATTGAGTGGGGTAACAAGCGGTCCCTTCACCAAAGAACCTTTTATGTGTTTCCAAAAATACATTACTCGGAGCTGTCCTTTTATTACTTCTCGGAGAAATGTCCTTACCCTTACTACGTAAGGGCACACTTTGAGCATCTTCCAAAACCCATGATACTCCACACAGTATTATTATCAGCAAAATCAAAAGAACAACACATATTATTTTGCTTTTTCTTGACCACATCATACTATGCTGAGCAGTAGGAACCATTGGCTGCTCCTCCTCTACAACCTTTCTGCCAAAAGGGTGCATAATGAATTCCCAGTGTCCGTCAGAGCCTCACTGGTACAGGCTCCTATTGTCCATCAATAAGTTGGCGCTCTTGAGCACCGGGAGTGGAGCTTGCTCTGTCCTAAGTCTTCTAATCTATCCCACGTCGATAAAGGTGGTATACCAGCAGAGTATACTTTTTCCCTAACTAATGTTCAAACAACAAAGGCAAAGGAAACACAGAATTTTCCACTGATTTCAATTATTTGTTGGTACTGTTACTCAGCACTACCTATCTTGTACAGCCCATCCCTAATCTTTTTTCTCCTTGGACTTAGTAGCCCTCAGCCGAGGGCGCAAATTGTACCTGGCAGCCCAAGGCACTGTATGATCAATAAACAAAGGTGGAGCATAAGGGGGCGGAGGTCGGGTATCTAATAGAGCCTCCACAAAAGTATCCTTTTCCTCCTTGGCCATGTAAGACTTATCAATATGCAGTCAAAATCTCCTATCTTCACATTCTACTCCTGTCTCCTGTTTCTCTTTGTCATACGCTACAACCTTCTGTGTAAGGGTTTGCATCCTACCTTTCCGTGCATCTCTCTCCATCTTTAACCGCCTTTGTCTGGCCTCCTTCTGCCAAGTCCGAAGAGAATCAAACATAGACTGTCTACTACGTCTCTTAAACGACTGTTCCTGGAGAAATCCAATCTTCTGTTCATCAAAAGAGCCTGTCAAAGGCCACTGCAACTCGGCATTCTCCCTCGTATATTTGTGCCATAATGTACTAAACATAAGAGGGCCAAGGCCATGTTTAACATACATATCAAAGTTAGGGCTGCCTTCAGGAGGCGCAGGCTGAGATTCTTCCAACCGAGCATCTGCAGAGCAACAACGACAACACAAACTCCAAATTTTACTAAACCCAGGCATTGCAAGAGAAAAATGTAATCGTTCTTTTACCTGGAAAAGTATTTGCAAACACTTTTCACCAAAACAATTCTTAGACTGAAACAAACTCAAACCACAATGGTACCATATCCACATAGAACCAAAACAGACTCACCTGATGTCAGGCACACAGATAGACCAGTTCTCCACTGCCGACTCTTCAGACCAAACAGTCAGATCAAGGGTTTCGCCGTTCAGGACTCCAGTCGGGATGACCGCTGGGCGAGGCACCCTCCAGTGGGACAAAGGCAGCAGCTGCGAGAAACAAAGCTCTTCATGCAGGGATCCCTGAGCCGTCAGTCCGACCTGATGATGTCCTCGTCCTCCCCTCCGTCCACGGAAAGGGATAGCACCATAACCCGAAGGAGTCCCTGTTCAGGCGCCAACTGAAAGAAGTGACCCACTCGGGGCCACCCGGGTCACTAATGACTATATGAACCAATAACTATTTATTCATATACACTCAGAGTGGAGCCCCATCTGTACAGTCCAGGAGAGTACTACAGAGGGAACTAAAGAACAGCGAACATAGAGATACATTATGCACATTTCATAGCTGGGCAAGACACGCCCACAGTGGAATTTTCCAGGCAGATGCAGCTGGACAGTGAGATACAAAAAAAAGGTTTTGGTTCTCATATCTTACACACCCTAGTACAATCCAAGGTCATTTCACCCTGTGCACGCCACCAGACAAGTGGGAGAGGGCCTCTATCTAGTGAGAAAGGTATGTGCTAACATGAACAGTCTATTCATTACCGAAACAAAACCTAACATTTCAGAAACGAAACTTAGCAAGGACCATTTCTCAGAAATAGACGAGATCAGTTTCGTACAGCCTAAAATGGCGATTGCAAAGAAAATGGGGTAGCGAATGCTAACTAAAACATGACATTGCTTGAGCATTAATGAACCTAATCTAACAACCTGTACCCACCTATTCAACAGAAAATACATTTATTAGGGGGGTTTAACACCCCACCGCCGAAGCTATACCCCTGTATGTCACTGTGCATCATAAGAGTGACTGGCCAATGTCGACTGCATAGGAAACTTAATTTTTAGCCCATCTTACTGAAAAAATATATAGCCACAGTTTTTAGAGGTGCAGGCACCTGACTGAAGAGCTTCATTGCAAGAAGTCCTTTTTGAAAAAGGGATGCAAATGATGCATTTATTCAGCATTGTTTTCAACGGAAATTATATGAAAAACTATTTTTAATAAAGTATTGAAGATTCCATGGTAACTTTTCAAATCAAATATGACTATCAGGAGTACTGGCCAAATAGGCCACGGGTGATCATTGTGCCAGTGGTGTATTCAGCTAGACCAGGACTCCCCATTTTAACTTTGCTGGTGACTACACTTTTAATTGAATCACCGCCGGGCACTAGGGCAAACTTGAAGTGCAGATAAGCTCAGGGAACTAAGAAGGCAGTTAAAACTTCATTCTTATTCATTCTTTGTACTCATTTGAGACTATCAGTAGGAATAACGGTAACCCAGCTATAATGGTGGTTCGCTTAAAATAGAACAGAAAAGGATGCATGCAACAACTGCAGTAGCAGACCGAAAAAAAGGTCCTACAGTGACCATTATTGTACACAAGTGCGGTCTCCTTGGATTTAGTTGTATACTAGGAGTCCCTAAATTCAACTGAAAATAGTAAAGTACAGAAAGGACCACAAGCATCGAGCTCTCTCCAAGCAACAAGCAGAAAAGTCCGACAAGAAAGTCAGAGTAGTCTGGCTCTTTGCCAAATGCATGTGTTATAATTTTCTGAACAAAGAAAACACACACATTTATAGCATGATTTTATGTAGAGGCAGCACTTAAATGTTATTTGCCCAGCTCTATTCATCTTCATTTCTAAACAACACACATTACTTTAATTGGCTGTTAAATACATAATTTGTTGCACAAAAGAAATCATGCATTTTAGTAATGTAAAAACAAGAGAAAACAAAACTGCTTCTGTACATTCAAAATAACCAACCTTTATATCATAGCCTTGCAATGCTGAAACACGTACACCCCTTCCGGAGGAAGGTAGTGATACATTCAAATTGTGCATAAGGGCATAGACCATGGCTGCAGCTGAATTTAAATTATTTTAACACGCCTGTGCAGTTTGTACGCAACGATTAAACACGAACTTTTTTTCACTGTGACGAGCACTCTTGTTAATTCGGCCAAGTTATGCTAACTAAACTAAACCTATATGAGGCACTATACTATTTTTTTTAACTACATGTTACTTTTACAAAAGTGCAATTGAAACTGCCTCAACTACTCAGTTTGCACACCCTTATAGTATTTTTGTTTTCACAATTAAGCAGACCCGCATGATATTGTGGCATGGAATAGCACATTTTGCAAACACAAATATGGAAATTTTGCTTCATTTTTGTGGCACTTTGTTTTGCTATTATTTCAGTACAGATCTTATTTTAAAGGAAGGTATTATAGAACATGAAAGTTTTCACCAAGGCATTGTGTACAGTATTTATGATGCCAAGTCTATATGCTTTATGCATTATGTAGTATTTGTTCACATTCCTCTAACCTTGAGCACTGTGCTATTGTCACTTATGGCTTTGTATATACTTTGTGGAGAATACAATTGTAATTATTTCCAAGGACAAGCCCATGTGAATGTTCTTCATTTACAATTGAGACATTTTGTTATTGGTCAAGGTCTACATATGTCTTAAACCTGTTGATGAATAAGGCCCACGGAACCTGTGCGCTTGTTTCTTTAGGTTTTAATCTTGGCAATGTATTTGAAATTCTTCTGATCACCCTAAATCTAGCCTGATATCCTGCTGCTGATTATAGTGTAAAAACAATTATTCTTGGATGGATTGTTCTGAGAGGTACAGACGTCTGGCTGAAAAAATAATATTGTAAATGGTGTTCCTCCTTTCAGCATCTGCAGAACTTGTCACACATTCCTTGTTCACAGCTGCCAGCTCTGAAAGGACTGAATATGTACTCTTGTCCTTGGGTAGGATGCAGTGTCATGCAGGATTTATAAGGCGTACTTGTTTTAAGAATCCAATGCCTGGTTGGGCCTCCCCCATGTACTGTCCACCTTTTCAAGGGCATTTTCAAACGCTTCATTAAGCTCGGCTGTTATCTGATTTTTCTGTGCTAGTCAATTTAGCCCTGCAGCAGTGTCTAGGAATGGTCACAGTGACTCCAGAGCGAGGACTTAATTATTTGTGAGGTTCATGTGAAGGTCCTCTAGATAATCATACACTTTCATTGTAACTGGCTTCTGACTCTGGAATAAGTCCATCAGACCTCAAATGTTTTAATATTTTTTTTTGCCACATTGTCCAATTGAACTTTAATGCAGTTCTTGTTGTCACTGTTCAGAATCCTCTGTAGATTTTTGAGTGAATCTGGGGCAGACTTGCTGAGATGCATCTCAGACTCAACTGGTCCAGCATAGTCATCAAAGTGCTTGCATTGGTACTGGACAGCAGCAAACCAAGAATACCAGCTGGTACTGCAAGGGTCAGGTGCCATCCCATGGTTCTGAGCATGGTGTTGCAGGCACCATCACTTTCTGCTACCAGCCATGTTGAAGGTACACAAGAAGTACAGGAGGAAATAATTTAGCTCCACAAAAGGCTTCCAGGATGACTCCCCAACAAGGTTCATGATGTGTGCCAAGCAGGTGATATGTATTGAGTTTGCATATAGATTTCACAACACAATGTTGTATGCCTTGAGCATGTATGCCGCATTGTCAATTAAAAGACATAACATTCTTAAAGGCTCGATTGTAATCTGTGAGCTCCCTCACAACTGCTTATGCTACAGTCCCGTGGTTGCACTGCGAGAGCAACAGTCTGCTAAGTGGTTGTAGATTTTACGGCCGCCCTGTGAAGAGACCACTGCAAATAAAACCTTCAAAATGCATCTTCCTGCGACATCAGGTGTTTCGTCAAATAGAACACTGATCTTCCAATTGTTTTTTCAGATCATCCTTGGCTCCTACATATCTCTCTGGGAGATACCATTCTTGAAGCTGACTTCCAGGTATTGCTCCACCATTCAATACTCGCTAGTGGAGAAACTTGTGCAACACGGGGTGGTCAGTGTTGCTTGGTGGAATGTTTAGTGTTGTACAGACATCGATCCACTAATTTCCTGGTTTGATGCAGTGGCAGCTGTACTCTTTGTGAAAAGCGAGTTCAGCCATCAGACTGACATGTTTCGGTGAAGAGAGTTTGAAGCATCTGCGCTGCACTTCAAGTGTCTTCGGAATTGTGCATGCATTTCCACTGTGTGCTTTAGGACATGGTCCATCACCACATTGCATACAGAGCAAAACAGCACTCCACCGTTGGCATGCATCACGTCGCTGCACTCTGGCCCGATCTGCTACTGTTATTTGGGTAGCCAGATGCTTTTGGCATGGCGACTTGTTGCTCCCTAGGAAGCCCAAAGATCTTAGTGAGGTGGCACTCTTGTCAGCCTTCTAGGCAAGTATGAGTCTTCTTTGGGGGTTGTGGCACAGTCACTTGACTCAACCTGCAAATATATTTGAAATGAAAACAAATTTATAAAGCGTGCTAAACCCAAAGGTATCATACCCTGAGCCAAAAGATAACAATCCCCACAGAACCAGAGAAGCACTAAGGGCAACGTTTACAAAGAGAAGAACCATGTTTTGAGGTGTTTCCTAAACAGAGAGAGAGAGACTGCCTCGTAAATATGAGCAGACAGAGTGTTCCATAGCTTTTGCTACAGTGACCGAGAGGGAGTGGCCTCTCCATCTGACTTTGTGGTACCTTGGAATAATCACTTTTCTGCAAAGAGATGATCAAAGAGGTCTACGTAGCAGGTACCATTGGAAGAGAGAATTAAGATGCCTGGGCCCATTATGGTGCAATGCCAGAAAGACCATGCAAAGTGCTTTGAAGGTTATCAGCTTTCTAACTGGGAGCCAGTGGAGAGCATGAATACTGCCTCAAGCCGAGAGATGCTTGGGAATATTCAGAATGAGGTGTGCAGCCACATTCAGAACCACTTGGAGTTTAAGAGAGGAACTGTTCATCATATACAGTACTTTGCAATGCTCTAATTGTAGTGCAATCTGATCGATGACTATTGATTGACACATTTCAGGAGGAATGAAGGGAAACATTTTCTTAGAGCCCTAATGATATAAAAAACAAGTACTGGTGGTATGACTAACCTGTGAGTCAAAATATAGAACATTGTCAAAAATGATTCTAAAATGTTTAGCAGGTGTTGGTAGTGGGCCACAAACCTCCGGCCACCAAGCATCAGACCCGATGGAATCCTAAGCCCCAAACACCAGCACCTACATTTTGTCTGCATTTAGCTTAAAGCCATTTTTTCATCCAAATGCTGATGCTGGATGTAGTGTTTGAATTTGTCAGCCACAAAAGGCAGATTGCCAGAAATAGACACAATTTGTCTCATCTGTATAGGAAAAAACTTGGCAGCTGAAGGATTGTACTAATTCTGAAGAGGGAAACTTACAGATTAAAAAGGGTCGGACTAGGGGATGAACCCTGCAAATGCCTTATTCTAAATCCTCCACAGCTGACAATTTGCACCCTATCTACAAGAAAGGAGTGAAGAAGATTAAGAGCAGTACCACTCACTCCAGCATGCTGTAATCATTGGACCATGTGCAATGGCAAGACGGTATCAAATGCTGCAAATAAGTCAAGCTTCACCAGGATAGCTGGCCCACCCTGATCTGCCTGGCGCCGGATACTGTCTGCTGTCACAATGAGCGCAGACTCTATACTATGTCCACTCTTAAACCCATTCTGTGATGGGTCCAGGATGTCATGAGTGTCAATCAATTTAGCCATTTTTTGGTTCATGTACTTCTAATATTTTGGCCAGTGAGTTTAAATATAGGAGGACATAAACCTTTTATATGCAATTCCTGTGGGGGTGAATATGGCTGGGGTTACTATAGCGTTCCCCACTATCTCACACTGTTACCCCTATTGAATAGATTTTTCAGGGTGCTATGAAAGGTAGGGAGATTCCTCCCTTCCCCCTACAGAAAATGTGATACAAAAGATCACACCAAAATGATTCTGTCAATACCTCAAGTGACAATGTAAATGCGCACTGTATCACAGGTGTAACTCAATGTGTGTAATTTACACACTGCAACAAGTATGCTATATTGTTTATTATATTTTTAGACCTGAAGAAGTGGTGGGGTACACCCCGTCATGACGAAACAAGTGTTGGCGGCTAAAAAGAAGTGAGAAAATAAAGAAAAGAAGAAATGAACAATAACTGTTTGCTTAAAAAATATGTTCGTAACATGTCTAATAATTGAGCATTTGCTTGGGGTATTAACACTAAAAACCTTTTATAGTCAAGAGGGAAAAAAGAATAAGATCAGGCAACTATGCTTAAGAGGAAGATGCTGAAAACCACCCTAAACAAAAAACTAAAATAAACAATGAAACCCAGGCTCTATGCAATTACCGGTGGCTCCAAGTAATGAAAAACATGGAACAGTTTGGAACACACCCACAAAAGCAGATTTAAAACAGAACAATCAACTGAGAAGTAAAAACAAAACCATGTCAATTCCAGTAATTAGAAAATAAGTTACAAAAAACAAACAAAAAACCCCCAGAAATGCAGTTAAACAGGAATGCGGTGGATGAATCTTAACTGAAGATGGGTAAAGGATGAAACATGAAGGCATGGGCTCAAAATCGCAACCCTTACCCCCATATCAAATGTTTGGAATGCCATTTGACCAAATGTTATAAATCATACTTACTCAAACCCCAAAGAATGCATTAATTTGTGTACAAAAAAAATACTCACACAAGAATCTTCAGAACTCCACTGCAAAACCATGAGTTAACATTGGACTACTCCTGTGAAAAGATGCCCGTCTCCATACTTGCAAGGATTATCTAGGATAGAGCGGATAGACATGATGCAAAGTGTGTGTGGTCATCCACATTCCTCCCATTCATTTAAAGTAGGGACTTCAACAATATGGATCCAGCATTCAAGGTTCTGCGCTTTAGCAAATGATTCTCTCCAGAAGTGTACGGGACCCAAGACTGACCTGAGCCGAGCAGCAGCAAGCATATTTTGAAGTTACCAGATAGCCCAGTTGCTCTGGAACCAGCAGATTCTTTCCTCTGAGACTCTTCAAAAGAACAAAACCAATTTTGAGCAGGCTATCCCTTTACCATGCCACCCTACCCCATCACGCTACCCTTAAAAACCACAGCCCCCCCACACTGCCACCTATCGTGAAACACTACGCTGTCTGTTTCTACCAAAATGCTGCCCTCAACCCTGCCACTCCCCACCCCAACAAACTGACCACTACCTTTCCACTGTCCCTACAACCAAACACCAGCCTCTACCCCCACCACTGTATCCGCGAACCACTGAACCTTGCACCCTTGAACCTTGCACCCTTGAACTGGCGCCTGGGTGGTGGGGCTCCTAAATTAAAATATCACCACCGAGCCAGTTGGATTCTCATGGGTGGCAGGCCTATGCATTCCATATTTGCTCCCAGGGCCCACTGTGTGTCCTTTGGGAGATGTGCCCCTTGATTAGAAAGAAAAAAAAAAGAAAATGGCCCCTGCACCTGCTACGTACCCCATGGGCTCGAATTTTAATATAAACCTAATTTATAAAAAGAGTCTTCTAGGGCCCACTGGGGGTGGCAGGCCCAAGATTGAATTAAAAAATGAAACACCTGTGCCCCCAGTGCGCTCCATTTCATTTAATTAAAAAAATTGCCCTGCGGGCGTGAAACTTAAAAAAACAAAAACAAATGTGCCCCCTTGGGCCCTCTGTGTGCCTTCTTGGGCGGCGGGTCCTATATTTAATTTAAAAAATGACCCACAAGGCAAGTTGTGTGCCCAGTGGGTGACGTGCCGAAGACTTCACAAAAAATGTGCCCAAAGCGTTATAAAAAATTTGCCCCCTTGGGTCAGCCATGTGCCCTGTGTGTACCAGGCACGAAATTCAATTAAAAAATATGCGTCCCTGTGAGCCCAGGCCCTAGATTTAAGTAAAGAAATAACCCGCTAGGCCCACTGCGTGCCTCGTGGGCCCTAATTTTAATTTAAAAAATGGCCCCCTGGACGGCGGGCCCGAGACTTAATTTAAACAAGCTTTGGTAACTGCATTAGGTTGCGCCTATGTGATTAATAATAAGCTATTTTTTGTTGTAAGTTGTAGCTTGCTGAGTAGTTGTGCCATATAAGTAACAGAAATTATGTTAAAGTTTTAGGCCTTGTTTATGTAATATAATTCTGATGTAATAGCAATATTATGTGTTTAGAGGAGTTCTGACACCTTTTGGGCCCAGTGCCACTGCACCTGCTGGTGCACTCCTAGTGCCTGCAAGACAACTGCATTTGTGACTGCCTATTTAGTAGTAAAATATAGCAATATTTGGCGTTTAGAGGAGTTATGACATTGGCCTGGTGCCACTGCACCTGCTGCACCATTGAAATCATGACCCCAGTGCCTCCAAGGTAACTGCACTTGTGACTGCTTATTTAGTAGTTAAATATGGCTATATTAGGTGTTTAGAGGAGTTCTGGGCCCGGTACCACTGCACCAGCTGCACCAATCAAATAATGACCCTGTTGCATGCAAGATAACTGCACTCGTGACTGCCTGTTTAGTGGAAAATATAGCATAGCTCTGTGTATTAACTTTATTTTTAACATGCAATGTTTATTACAATATTTAGAATTTGACTATAATGACCAAATAGATTGAATAGGTTGAAAAAAATCAGTCCGATAATGCCAATAAAATGCAATGAAAGGTACTTAGGCATGAATAGGAAATGCCACAAATGTTCTAAGGCTAACGCATCTAATTTACCCAACTAAGTAATAAAAAGCAAGCATTCCAGCAAGTGGGAAGAGATTGTAAATGCGTGCAGCCAGTGGAAGTTAACAAAAAAAAAGTTCCTCACAGAAGTGAATGAACACAGTATTTCAACTATGGGAACTGATAAGAGCCCCCTTTCAAGATATATTAAATACAAGAGATTTCACAAGTACAGCACAAGCGCTGTGCAGGCAAAACCTAAAAAAGTGCTCTCTTGGGCCCAGCGTAGGCCTGTTTTTAAAAATGTGTTTTTGCACGACAACACATTATGCTGCCTTCACATTCGACCCACCCCTTCCATTTCCTTACCCAGGACACCTAAGGTGTCCGGATGAAGAAAATGGAAGCACATCAGACTGCTGCAGTAGGCTCGGGATAGTAGGATAACCTACCTGATCTTTGGTTTTCCGGTCTCCAAGCAGACAGCAATACCAGTATTCTCTCCTCAGGGGCCTGGGACTGTAGAAGCTCCTCGTCTGCCTCTGGTCCTGCGGCAGCAGGTGGGAGCCAATGAAGAATGGGAAACAGCAGGCAGGTGAGGAATAAATAAACAAACACCTCGCCTGCTGCTGAGACCCTCCTTGTATTGGTCCAGTGGCGAGGAGAAGATCATATTCTTCAAACTTTGTGGGTTCTTTTGTAAAGCACGGGCTTTGTACAAAACCAAAACTGCTGACTTAGCTTTTTTTTAAATCATGAATTCCTGGAGGGTCTGATTAAGAGCAGAATTAAAATTGAAGTACTGTCTGGGGTAAGTGAGGATACCCGACCAGAAGGATGAACCATGTGTGAAAAATTTGTATGTGAGGAGTGCTCAAATGCATTGAGCACGTTTATTATCTGGGGCACTAAGAAGCCTGGTTACTTACTGGTAATCTTCAATACTGAAAAATAATTTTTGTCCTCATTAGTTATTAATAGCGAGGTGCCTGCCACCATAAAGAGGCTGACACTCTCAAGCACTGCCTATATGTATTCAAGCCTTCACAAAGAACGATGGGTGGGATGTAATGTCAGAAGAGGAGAAGGTCTAAGGGAAATTAAGATTACAAGTAACTAACCGTTTCATTACTCCTACATCCCTCGACCCAGTCATTACCAATGAAGTATAAGAAAGCTGCACTCTTAACAATCTAAAGAACAGATCAGCCAAAGGATCTTAAATATGCAATACCCAAAATCTAATTAATTTGAGGGAACACTAAAAACAGTAATGAAAAACAAATCATGATAGCTTGGAACCCCTGTACTGAAATTATTTTGCAAGTCTGCCACATCATTCAGGCGACAATGTCCAACAAAAGTGTGGTCTGATGACCATGTTGCAGCCCTGCAAATCTTATGGATGGATACTCCCTGCAACTCAGCCCAGGATGTAAGTATTTCTATTTTATCTTGAACTGGAAGATTTCCCGATTTCCAGTACCCTGTTGTCCTGCCCTGCAGCATCTTTGACTTTCTCATTAAGCTCAGTCATTTTCATTGCCTTTTTCCCTCTTCCAGATAGTCCAAATTTAATGAATGAGTGGGGTCAGTTTTCGGTAATGCTGAAGCATGTCAAGACGAGACATTCCTTCACTTTTTGCCAATTTGAAAAGCTAACCCACGTGTTCAGCTAGGCCTTTTGCCCGTAACAGGCTTGGTTCAAACCAGGGTCAATGGGAGTGCCCTCACAAAAATTAAAATGTAGAAATCACCGCTAATAAGATAATTGAAATTTCAGAATACTCAGCTAGTGACTCACAGCTCATGGCTGTAAAGGCATAAGGCACCAGCCACTTTACAGGCCATTTACGCACCTTTCATGTGTGACTCTCTCTCTCTCTCTCTCTCTCTCCCTCTCTCTCCCTCTCTCTCTTTCTCATCAAGCGGGGTCCGAGGGGAAAAAAGGGAGGGTTACAAAGCGCGTTTTCCCCATGTTAATTCTTATAGCACCTTTGAACAAGTCTACAGTTCGAACTGCTAGATGGAATTACACCAACTTTGGCAGGAAGCTAGTTTTTGGTATGCAGATAGTGCTTTTTGTGATCTGGTATAAATCCGTTCAGTAGTTTGGGTTATCAAGTGGAAAACAAATTTGTGTTTCTGTGGACATGGATAATTTGCGGCTCTGCCCACAAATTATCCAGAAATGTGGAGGTGAAAGGAACGCCCTGATTGGCTAGCCGCAGCTTGAAAGAAAAGTTGTGGCCTCCATTTTGCTTCCTCGCATCGGCTGGGTGAAAATACACTGTATAACAGATAGAAGGGGGCAGGACACGCATATGACCCTAAAATTGTGTGTCTTGTGTTTTCTATCACCCTAATTAACTATCCACAGATCCTCTGAACTTTGGCCCCAGCAGACAAAAAAACATGGAAATTCACTGATAAAAGCAAAGGTTACAGGGTTCTTATAGTTATGCTAACTTTTTACCCATACAAAGCCATAGAAATTCAGCAGTTATAGTTATACTTATCTGAAGAAACTATCACGTGCCATTAAATAGCTTAAGGCAATGAGTCATAGTTTCTTAACATAAGCATAACTGCTGAAATTATATGGTTTTGTATGGGTAAAAAGTCACCGTAACTATAACGACCCTGTAACCTTTGGTTTTATCAGTGAGCATATATATATATATATAGATATATAACTTCAATCAACCTTATTGGCGCTTTAATTACTCAGCCTGATCTGGTTATTGGGAACCATCATCTTCACTGTCAGATCTTTGAAGACGGTGAAGAAGTAACAGAAGTTGCTTGGTTCTCAGGTTCAGTCTTTTTTCACCATCTGGATCAGAAGAATGATTAATAAAATGCTGAAAGTGAGAAGAGTCTCTGGTAATAGACTTCCCATGACGCTGGGCAGTCACCATATGTCTCTTGGTGGACAAAACGTGGAAAGGTGCAGCACCATATGGAGCATCAGATTTTCTCCTTTGCAGTTGGAGGGCAATCACTAGATCTCCTGTTTTTAAACTCAATGTTCTTTGCATGTCGCCTCTTGTCAGCATGGGCTTTCATCTTTACTTTATCAACTAAGTCCTTCATTTGAGTTGTATTAACACCTCCTTCTCTTTTGTTGGTCCATTGAGGTAACTTGATTGTCATTGTTCTCCCGAACATCAAAGTCACAGGACTTTCAACCATGGTTGAGTGAAGTGTTGAGAAACTGGCCTGTGGGGTGGAATTCAACACAGTTTGAAAATTGAGCCTCTCAAGAGTTCCATGCTGTACTGCTTTCTTTAGACTACTACTAAAACGCTCAATGAGTCAGTTGTTCTGTGGCCATAAGGGTGTACTCTTCTGATGCTTTACATTCAGATGCTCCACAAAATCTTTGAATTCTATACTGTTGAACGGCGGGCCATTATCAGACTTCAAAATGGCTGGATCGCCCCATGTTGCAGAAAATCTATCAAGTCTCTGAATGACTCACTCATGAGTTGGGGAAGAGAGATCCTCTATTATTGGAAATTGAGAGTACTCATCCGCAATTACCATCAAATAATGTCCATCGTCGAGTAGACTAAAGAAATCGGTGGCTGTTCTCTCCCATGCATGCTTAGGGAGTTCTGACATTGTAAGAGTATGTTGAGTAATGCGCTGGAGAGGCACCTACATAAATGACAGGACTTGAGGTCCTTTTCAACCCTCTCATCTAAATATGGAAACCAGACTTAATCTCAAAGCTTTTGGTTGCAACAATACCACAATGTTCTTCGTGAACCACTTCAATTATCTTCTTTCTTAAACTCTACGGAATTAGGTTTACCGACCCTCGCAGTATAACTCCTTCCTGAGTTATAAACAGTTCATCTTTAATGTTTTTGTACTATTGGTATTCACCATCAATGGTGGGAGGTCAAGCATGTCAGTTCCATAACTGATGTGTAATTATGTCTTTCAACTTCAGCATGTCACTATCATGGCTCATGGCAGTGATGAGCTGGGCTAACTATATGGAAGCTGGCATATTTGACTTTACAATAAATTAATGAAGGCTTCAGCCATCTTGGATGGAATACCTTGACCTTGTATAGACACTGTGGAAAAGTAGTCTGCAGGGTTTTGATCCTTCCCTGGATGATTTACAATGGCGTAATCACACTCTTGTAATCAGAGCCCCCACCATTCATTGCGAGTAGGCATCTTGGCTTTTGGATTGCCAAAGATACTCAAAGCTTGATGATCGATTACCAGTGTAAAAGGCTTTCCATACAGGAATACATGGAAATGTTCACAAGTCTATACCACAGCAAAACTTTCTTTCTCGGGTTGAGAGTAAGCACATTCTGTTTGGGACAAACTTCTACTGGCATATGCCACAATATGCCCTAGAGCATGGGGATGTCCGCTCTGCTGTGCCAGGATAGTGCCTAACCCGACTGGGCCAGTGTCAACAACAACCTCTGTGTGAAGCTTTGTATTGAAATAGGTCATTTCAGTAGCAGTTTCAATGGTTTATTTCATTTTCTTGAAACTTCTCATATTCTTGTGACCACTTGAATGAAATATTTTTCTTCGTTAACTCTCGTAACGCAGTACTTATGGTCACAAAGTCTCATATGTATCTTGAACAGTAACTGGCCATGCCAAGAAATTAATGTATCATAGAAACATTAGACAGCGCTTATACATCATCAGGATCGGGTGTCATACCCCCATAGAAAAGATATGGCCAAAGAATTTTAACTTGGTCTTGTGGAACTCACACTTGTCTGCATTCAAAGTCAGTTCTGCATCAGTTAGTAAGCGACAAACGTGGATGAGAGCTTTATCCTGCTCCTTTTGTGTAGCTCCAAAAATCAATATGTCATCTCTGTAGTTGAATGCATTCACAACAGACTGTATGTCACGTTGACACACCAAAACGGAGTCTTTTATAACAAAACAGACCTATGTGAGTCAAAAAGATTGAAATGTACCTGCAATCTTCTTCGAGTTCCAACTGATAACTTTATTTAAATCAAGACGAAACACCTTTGCACCATTTAATTGCATTATCATGTCAGCAATATGTGGATCTGGATGTTGTTCTCATTCAATTGTTTTATTTGCTTGGTGCATATTAACACATATGCATACAGCTCCTTCAGTGTCTTTTTTGGGCACTACTACTATGAGAGAAACCCATGGCGTCGGACCAGTTGAACGCTCAATGAGGTCATGCTTAAGTAATGATTCAAGTTCATTTTCAACAGCTACTTGTAAATGAAAAGCAACTCATCTGTCTCTGAGCAACAGGATGGACATCATCATTGTGTAACTTTACTTTCATAGTCTTTAGCTTTCCCAAACCATTAAACAATGCAGGAACTTGACTTACTATTTCGTGGTGAGCATTCAGATTGTAATTCACAGAAATCAGTCCCATATCAGCAGCGGTACTGAAAGTTAGCAGACAGGCGCTGCTGTACCTTGGAGCACATGAATGGGTGCTTGCACCTTCATTTTCTTGTGTTTCAATGTCGCAACAAATTAACCTTGACTTTTTTTGAGCATCGATGCAGCTCAAGTGTATACTTTGGGTTTTTTCGATGGTGTAAGTCGAGGTAATGGAGACAGTTCATGATATTTCTATTCAGGCATTAGGTTTATTGATGCTCCACTGTCTGATGAAAGGTATCGAGCAGTCATTTATTTTTAATGGTATTTTCGGACAATGTTTGTATTACTTTGGTACTTTGGCATGTCGTCTTTTATTTGACTGACATTTTTCCTTGCTTGCAGCCAGTCAGACATGCGCTTTTTTCTCTGAGGTAAACATTGACATGACGCAACCGTCTTCCTCAATTTCACTGGATACTGAGGCAGATTAACTGTTTGCCATCTAAATTATCATCAATCGACTTCATTCAGTGCCAATTTGCCTCAATTGATGTCGCCGCTTGGCCTTTGTAGGGGTGCATCAAATGTTGCCTCTTCGTTCCATCACGCAATTGCTTTTTCCTTTGCTTTACAAACTTTCACAAAATGGTTCTCTTTTCCACAGGCCTACATATCTGACATTTACCTTTGTGTGGAAATGAAAATCCTCACATCTACACATAATTTCTTTTTACTTGTAGACAGCACTTTGTGTCATTCAGTCTTTTGCTTACTTTTTATGCTCATGACTGATTCATTCTGGGCACCTCTGGCCTCCATGTTAGCAGCTTGTCTTTCAGCACACTCTTCAGCTCTGGTAGTCATCAACACTCACTCCAGACTAAGTTTTTCTCAGCATTCATTGTCTGAATGAATCTGACATACATACATCAATAACTGTAAGTGGCATAGCATCTTTATCAATAAATTCATTGAACTTAGTGTTTGATGAGCGTATCGAGTCTCTCCACAAATTCATCAATGACTTCACCAACTTTTTGGCATTCGTGACTGAAAATGTATCTTTTGTAATCGCTTTGCACGGGATTGAACTTTAGAGTTAGAGTTTCATTAATCTGACAATATGTAGTTTCTTCGCCAGTTCGCAGTATTTTCTTTGAACTTCTTTCACACCATCACGAGCAAGATTTTTGAGATACTTGATAATCTTTTTATCAGTCTCTTTGAAGTGCAGCAATGAAATCATCAAATGTCTTTATCCAAGCAGACCATCTATTGCCAATATTTTGCTTTTTGGTAATATTGAAAGGTGGTGGTGGTTTCAGGAATGCAGCAATGTTGTAGATCAGCTTAGAACTTAATGAGGCCGTGGGTGGTTCCTTCTGACTTGGTGTATACAATTCGCCTGAGACCTTGCGATGTGCTGGCCTCCGACTCATCTTTATTTAGAGCTAGAAACGTGATTTTCTTTGCAGCCATTTGAAAAATTTCACGATTCCAAAAGTCACTGTCAGACCTTTATTCTTTAAAGACCTGTGAAGTTGTTCTGAGCCCCATTCTGCAACTTTATGAATGACCCACTTTAAGTATGGATGGCTCTGTAAGCACAAACCGAACACTTCTCCTTGAGCCACCTTCAGAGTGCGGTAGTTTGAGGATTCTCTTCAGGGCATTCAGTAAGTCATTTATTTCTTTTTGTCTAAATGTCAATTTGCTTTTTGTAACACCTGGTTGATCTCCACCTGCAGCCCTTCTGTTCGCAGCTTTTATTTGGAGGTTGATTATCAGCGACTGTGCTTTGTAAACCAGGTTGAATCTGCTTTCATCGTTACTACTCCGTATAATGTACAACTTTAACTTGTGTGGTAGTGCCGTACCTTTATATATGGCTTGACCATCAGGTTCTCTAACATCAAGGTAGAAATTCTTTGCAACACTTCCGTTGTCTTCACTTGCTCTACAGTGGCTTGAGTTGCGTTTTGACTCCACGTGCATGAAGCGTCGATTCAGATCTTCGACAGCAACACAGGTGGCCTGCACAAGCAGCTTGCTTGGACCACAACAAAGTCTCCCTATTACGTCGACATTTGTAATGTCTTCTCAGCCAGCGTATCCTCCAATGACCCTGCCAGACACGGAGCTTAGTATTGAACTTCTTTATTCTGCTGTGTATAACTGTGAACTCAGCATTGTAAAACAAGCTTTCATGGAATTGCGCTCTGACACCTACGTCAAAAGGGTTCCGTTATAAAATATAGCAAGACACTACAGTGACCAAAGAGTGTATTGTTTTATGAGTGAAATCTGGGAACTCATTGAGAATCATTCTTAAAGATCTTAATGGGCTGGGGGGGCGTGGCTTGGCTGGCTGCAAGATGGCCGCACTTTAGTGGGCTCTGCCGGCCAAGCTTTATAATCTGGCAAAATCCTGCAGGCTATCAAACCCTACCTGCACTTCAACACCGATTCCTGAGTTCCCACGGCGAGAGGAATCGATGGGAGCTGTTTTGTTCTCCTGCTCGGCCGGGCGGCTGTGATACGCCGTTGTGAGGCGGCGCCTGGCCTGTGATTCGGCTCCCGTGTGGGCCGCGACGACTTCCTCTGGGGTCGCGCAAACTCTTGGTGCCGCCCGCTGCAGGCCGGGATCGGAGGTCCGACCATCGAGTCCCCGGTGAGTGGCGCTGCCTCGGGGGGGCTATTGCTGGCGTGGTTGGGAGTCCGCGGGCCGAACCACCGGGTCCGGGTCACCGCGGCCTTGCTGCTGCTATCTTGCCCCGCCTCCCTCCAGCTGTCTTCAATGGCAGCCGCCTACGTCTGGAACCGGTGACGGGGGCGGCGGTCCTCCCGTGCCTCCTTGCCTGCCTTGCCCCCTGAGTGCTGCGCGCCCCCCGCTCGTCTTCCGCTGAGGCCCGGCCGGGACCCCCTGCGTTGCTGCCACAGCGCCGCGACATCTCCCTGGCGGCCCGCCTGGACTCTGCCTCTGGCCCACCTGCTATTTGGGCCCGAGCTTGTTTTGCTCCAGCGCACCATCGCCTGGCTCCTGTGACCGGCGGAGCGGCCCCGGGTGCATACCTTGCGGGGCCTCGCCCTTGTGGACTCCCGGCGCCGGCCTAGTGTTGGGCCCTGCATCAGGCTCCTGCTGACTGCGGCGGGCCGCTGCGGCCTTTGGGAGGCTCTCCTGCACAGGGCACCCTCCTTCTCCTGTTGCTGGTGCGTGGTGCTGTGGGTGTCCCCGGACGCTGTCTGATAGGGGGGACCCGCCTGTGCCTTGTCTCCCCGCTTGGGGGGCTCTCCTGTGCACTCCGCGAGCGTCGTGGGACTGGGTGTGTCCACACCCGGCTATCTACTTCTGTGTAATCCCCCCCTGGACCTGCTCTCCTGTGTCCTTGGTGCCTTGCTGGGGTGCCTGGAGCTGCCCTTCGTGCTGCTGATCTTTTTAAATTGCTAGTGGTATCTGCGTGTGACTGTGGATGCAGATTCGCTGTTCATTAGACAGACCCACTGGCTTGGCGGCCCCTGACCTCTCCCATCACCCCAGGAATCTACCCTCTGGACCACGCCTACTTCTACTGCGTGGGCTCTGCTGAACTACATCTCGCCTCGTAACACCAGCTACTGGGGGACAGCTTGCTTCTTTTTTCTTTCTGTTGCATCTCCGCCTTCCGTTGGCCTTCTTCCGGTCTGCTGGGTCTTTCATCATGGGGAAGACTGACCCAAAACAGCCCAAGATTGCTTTTGAGCTCCGGAGGTCTTCCCGACAGGACGGAGCTAGCTCCGAGGGCGCCGACTCTGCTGCCACGATGGATGCCCCCCCCAGTCACAATGACGATCTGAAAGCCATAATGCTCGATGTCAAGTCGACCGTGACTGGCATCGCGACCCAATTGGACCAACTCTCTGCCCGTCTGGACTCGGTCAAGGCCCGTGTTGACTCCCACGACAATCGTCTGCTTCATGTCGAGTCCAGGGTGTCGGACGCCGAGGATGCTGCCACCCAGGACCGTCAGAAACTTCTTCAGATGGATAAAATTTTGGCGGTCATCCGGGAGAAGAACAAGGACTTGGAGGCCCGCTCCCGCCGGAGCAACCTCCATATTACGGGTCTTCTGGAATCCACCAACATTTCACGAATGGAGGACTTTGTGGAACAGCTGATAAGGGAACTCTTCAGCGATGCCCTCTCTCCAGTTTTCGTCGTGGAGTGCGCACATCGCTCCCTTGGCCCGCGTCCCAGTCCCGGACTCCCTCCACGTCCCATCATTGCAAAAATTCGAAATTTTCGGGTTCGGGACGCCATTCGTCGAGCGGCACGAGATAGGGGCACCATTAACCATCAGGGTAACACACTCTCCTTCTACCCGGACTACACCCTCACTGTACAGGCGGCCCGGCGGGAGTTCCTTCTGGCCAAGCGCATTCTTCAAAAGCATGAGGTCTCGTACTCCCTGGCCTACCCTGCAAAACTGAGGGTCCGTCAGGGGGCAAAAACACTGGTCTTTCCGGACCCAAGAGAGGCCCTCACCTTCGCCAAGAAGCTTGACAAAGCGACCCGCTCCTCTCCTTCTAAATCTCAGACTGACAGTGTAGATCGCCTAAGTGACAATGATTGAAGTGTGCACATTGATTCTCCTTTATTCTCGTTTTGTGTGATGCCTAACACCACCCAAGCTTGGCCACCCTGATTTACTGCAGGGGTGTGTGCCTAGCCCTGCCATGCCCCCACGGGATGATTCCCTATTCTAAAGTTGGCCTTTCCTCTCCTAGTTGTGGGTTCCCGGGGTGGGGTGGGTGGGTTACTCAGCCTAATTGGGGGGTTGGAGTGGGTGCGGGGTTGGGGGGTTTCAGGTCGCTTGGGGGGTTGGGTTGGGGTGGTGGGATGGGTCTTTGCCTGGGATGGTTGGGTTGGATTGGGGTGGGGGGTTCCTTCCTGGGGTTTTCTGTTCCCCTATTGGGGTGGTGGCTTCAGTTTGCCACCGTATGTTTGTTAAGTACTGTTCTCACAAGTCTTGATTGCAACACTGTACTGTGCTTCTTGCCTCGCTTTGTTTCAAGTCACTGGTTATCCTCTGTCCGTGATCACATTGCGCCTCTGGTCCCTCCCCCTCCTTGTTTGTTGCACTCCCTGGGTCTGGGCGTACGGGGCATCACCCCTGCTCACCGGCGCGCTCTGCGCTTCAGTGCCACATCTGCTAGTCCGCTGCCTGCACGCTCTCCCCATGTTGCCCTGTTAGTGGACATCCCTGCTGTGCTGCTTACACCTGTCTGCGGAGCCCCCCATCTGCGTTGCATTTCGCTGCACTTAGGACCACCTTCTCATGACTGCTGCATCTGCTTGTGGCGCTCCCCGCCTGCGCTGCGTAGCGTTACACTCTGGACCACCTCCCCATGACTGACATTGTCTGCTGGATCTGGAATGTCCGTGGTCTGAATGACCACCGTAAGGCCAGACTGATCCACTCACACTTACAGAGACACAGGGTGGATATATGCCTCTTACAGGAGACGCATCTGATGTCCGGATCCCTCTCCAGACTCCAAGCGCGCTGTTGGGGGGAATCCCACTCTTCTACCTACTCTGCTTATGCTAGGGGGGTTTCCGTTCTGATACGCAGGGGTCTCCCTTGGCACACCGCCCAGGCACTTATTGATCCAGAGGGCAGGCATGTTATCCTCCACGGCTCACTCTTGGCCCAGCCCGTGACGATCGCCGCGGTCTATGGTCCCAACTCGGACGATCCAGACTTCTTCAATCACATTTGGCACCTCATTTCCGCTTGTGGCCCTGCGGCTGTGGTCTGGGGAGGGGACTTTAATGTCACCCTATCGGCGGCCCTGGATCGGTCTGGCTCCTATACGTCCCACCCACATGCCACCGCGGCCCTCACATCCATCTTAACTGACAACTCTCTTTACGATGCTTGGTGCCACCTTCGGCCTGATGCCCGTGAGGGTACCTGTGTTACTGGTGCGAGGGGCTGTTGGTCGCGTATAGATTTTTGGCTGATTTCCCCGGATGCCTTGACTTGGCTCACAGACGCTGCACACATGGCACGCACCTTTTCCGACCATGCGCCGGTCCAGATCCGCCTCCGTCCTCCCCACTCCCCGCAACGTGCATTTACCTGGCGTCTCCCCGCAAACACCCTCCGGGACACTGTCTTTTGTGCGGAAATTCAAACAGCTATAACTAATTATTTTGACCTAAACACGGGATCCGTGGACTCGGCTTCGGTACTGTGGGAAGGGTTTAAGACCGTCATTCGGGGTGAATGTATTTCTAAACAGGCCGGTGTCCTCCGTTCCATCCGTACTACTCTGGCTAAGCTCGAGGCGGAAATCAAGGATCTGGACGCCGCCCAGGCTGCAAGCCCCTGCCCTGAGACGCTGGCATTAATACGTCAAAAACACACTGAATTCTCTGTAGAAGCTGACCGCGAACCATCCTTCTTGGGCAGGGAGGGTCGGGCTCGTCGTTTCGGTGAGTGCGACCGTCCGGGTCGCACTCTTGCCAATCTCCTCCGCCCACCACGAGCTGCTTCCTATATAACGGCCCTTAGTGACGGTGGTTCGTGTAGGACTACCTCCCCAGAGGAAATTAAGTCCTGCTTCCTGGACTTCTATTCACAGCTATATTCTGTGGAGGAACTCCTCCGTAACGGGAGGCCTTTGATCAATATTTTTAATCCTTTGCGCTGGTCTGGCTGGAGGACTATCACCGGGAATTTCTAGATGAACCATTCTCTAGGGAGGAAATACTCGCTGCCATTAGTAGCTTACCCGGGGATAAGGCCCCGGGCCTGGATGGCCTGCCGGCCTCATTCTACAAAATGTATGCTGATCTCCTAGAACCACACTTGGCGGCTATGTATAATGAGTCCTTCGATAATGGCCTCTTTCCACAGTCGCTCTGTGAAGCAATGATAACTTTGCTCCTCAAACCCGACAAACCTGCTGACCGCCGCGATTCCTACCGCCCCCTTTCCCTAATTAACATTGATAACAAAATTTTCGCTAAACTGATCGCCTCCCGCCTTCTGTTACTTATGCCCCTCATCGCCCTTCCTGATCAATCTGGTTTCATTCCCGGTAGGGCCACCTCGCACAACCTCCGCACAATTTTCTCGGTTTTACACCAAATCAATCCCAATCTTCCGGCGGTGGCTGCTCTGCTGGACGCTATAAAGGCGTTCGATACGCTCGAGTGGCCCTTTTTGTTTTACATCTTGCCACGCATGGGCTTCAGCGAGCTGTTCATGCGTAAGATCAAGCTCCTCTATACCAATCCCTCGGCACGTCTCCGTCTCAATGGCCAGGTCTGCGACCCCCATTAGTATTACTCGTGGCACCCAGCAGGGGTGCCCTTTATCGCCCATGCTCCTCGCCTTGCTATGGAGCCCTTACCCGCCAGGCTCCGGCAGCACCACACCCACAGGGGAATAGGTTTCACGGCCCGCTCCCTTCTCGTCTTCATGTACGCGGACGATGTAACCCTATACGTCCGTCATCCTCAGGAAAACCTCAGCCCACTGGTCCGGGAAATCATACGTTTTGGCGGACTTTCCGGCATCCAAGTGAATTGGAGCAAGTCAGTGTTGTTTCCCTTGACTGATGCCACCACGCTGTTCACACCGGACTTCCCATTTGTGTGGGCCACGGGCCCCACGCGCTATTTGGGCATCTGGTTGAGTAGGGACCTGGACGAACTGTGGAGATCTAATTTCGGTTGTGCAGTTGATTGGCTGGAATCCAGGATTCCATCTTGGTGCCGGCTTCCGTTATCCCTGGCTGGCCGGATCGCAATCGCTAAGATGGTGGTTTTGTCTAAATTTCTCTACCTGTTTTTGAATGTCCCCATCCCTCTCACCTCTCATTTCTTTCGCAAATTACGCTCCCTAATCATCTCACTCGTCTGGGCGGGTAAACAGCCGAGAGTCGCATACGACATCCTCACTCTCACCATGTCTGTCGGAGGTATGGGCGCTCCAGATTTCCAGATCTATGCCCTGTGCGCCCAGGCCAGCTTCCTGTACTTTTGGATCCACCCTACCCCTTATCAACCTCACGTGGCTGTTGAGACGGATATAGCATCCCCTTGGCCCCTGTCCACGGCCTTGTTCGCGCCGGCGGTGCGCCCGCGGGCGGAGGTCGATACGGTCGAGACACTGCGCTGGGCCTGGTCCGGCCTTCGCCGGCTCTCCAATCTTCCCTTGCTTTCTGCTAATGCTGTGCCAATAGTGAACCACCCAGATTTTCCCCCACTTCAGCCTTCTGGCATGTCTAGGCATGCGACACGATTGGGTCAGCGGACGGTGGCGGACCTTTACCCTGGGAATACTTTCTATTCTCCTCCTGACTCCTCGGGCCCGCTGGACACGCTTTTGTTTTACCAGCTTTGCGCTATATGCCGGAAACTACATTCTACATTCCCTCAGCCCCCACCCACCATGCCGGCTCTGGACTTCATGTATGCATCCCCGTCCCCACACAAATTAGTTACTAAATTATACGCTTTCACTCTGTCGTCCACCTCTATTTCTTCGGATCGGGCGCGGGTGGCTTGGGGCGCTGATCTAGGTATGGACATTGCGCAGGCTGACTGGCTATATTGCTGTAACCAGACGAAGAAGCTGTCACCCAATTACCGGCTCCGTCTGATACATTTTAAGTATTTACATAGGTTGTACCGCACCCCCGTTCAGCTCCACAGGCTCGGGCTCATTCCAAGGGACACTTGTATGCGTTGCGCTGCCCCCGCTGCGGACTTCGCACATTTAGCGTGGTTATGCCCTAAGGTCTCTGAATTCTGGCGGGAGGTGTGCTCCACTATTTCTGATATTACTAATGCCACAGTGCATCCTGACCCTCCCATGTGCCTCCTTGGTTTCGTAAAATTCTGTCCTGATGCTTCCCGACGCCTGATTGCGATGCTGCTGGTCCTGGCTAGGCGTAGGGTGGCCATGTGTTGGGGTCGTAGACCTGCTCCTAGAGCTGCGAGTTGGCTGGAGGACGCCTCGCGGTGTCAGACTCTGTTATCGGAGTTCTGGGATTTACTGCCCGTCAAGTCCCGTCCTGTTGACATTTGGGGCCCTCTGGTGACTTATCTCCATTCCTGTTCCCACCCCAGTGGAGCTGCCTCTCTCACGCTCCCCGCCGGCCCTGCGCCCGCGGCGGCCGCCGGTGCTGGTCAGTGACTGCCTCCTCCCTCCCTGTTGGCCCCCCGCCTTTCGGCACTCCTCACTGTTGTTTCTTTCGTATGTGTGTCCCCCCATGAGGGGAGGGACCCCTGGTAGTGACGCTGAGATTTCAACCTTAACGTATTTCTGTGTGTTGCAAGGTGTAATCTATTTGTTTCCGACTGCATGACTTGATTTTTCCTGTGTCAATCTGAGCTGCTATGTTGCACAGTGTAATGTGTCTGACTTGAATTTCCTCAATAAAGGTTTTGAAAAAGTAAAAAAAAAAAAAAAGATCTTAATGGGCTGGAGCAGGAAGCCGAAATGGCTTGAATCTGGAGTTTGACAGATGTCTCCCTCAAATTTGATCCACAAGGGGGTCTAAATTCTTCAGCCACTATCTGTGTAACTTGGGTTAAGGCGAATTGCTGAAGAATAGCATTTCAGCCTATCTGACTATAGGGCCTAAGTTAGATCTTGGCTGAACTGGTCCTATTGTCACTTTCAACGGTTTCACTGCCCGCCTACTTGGCAGTCTCCCCGCTCACTTGGTTGTCTGCCTGCTCCATTTAGATGTTGATATGTCTATGGATGAAAGACTGTCCGAGTGCCGCTGACTCTGTTAGAATAGAAATTGTTTATGCTTACGCAGTGCTCCACGTAAGTTAGCATTTGCTGCACCATTTTCTATTTGGGTGCCATTTTAGGCTGTTCGAAACTGATCTAGTTCAGTTCCGAGAAATGCTTCTCTCTGAGTTTCGTTTCTGTCACATTAGGTTTGTTCCCGTAATGACCACACTGTTCATGTCAGCACATAGCTTTCTCACTAGATAGAGGCCCTCTCCCCCTTGTCTGGTGGCGGGCTCCAGATGGAACGACCTTGGACTATGTTACTTTGTGTAAGATATGAGCGCTGAAACCATTTTTTCTGTATTTTGCTGTTTAACTGCACCTGCTTGGAAAATTCCACTGTGGGCGTGTTTTCCCCTGTTTACGAAACGTACATAATGCATCTTTATGCTTGTTGATTTCAGTTCCCTCTGCAGTACTCTTAGTGACTGGGCATATGGGACTCCGCACTGAGTGTAAATGAATAAACAGTTATTGGTTTGTATTCTCTACTGTCTGACCGACTCTTCATTTAGTACCGAAGGCTGAGAGGTGGTCATTAGTGACCCGGGTTGCCCTAAACGGGTTACTTCCTTCAGTTGGCACCCGAACAGGGACTCCTTTGGGTGATTGATCCATCACCTTTCCGCAGAAGGGGGGGAGTCCGAGGACATCGTCGGGTCGGACTGACGGCTCAGGGATCCCTGCACGAAGAGTTTCTGTTGCTCGCAGCTGCTCCTTCTGTCCCGCTGGACGGTGTCTCGCCCAGCGGTCATCCCGACTGGAGTCCTGAACGGCGAAACCCTTGGATCTGACTGTTTGGTCTGAAGAGTCGGCAGTGAAGAACGGGTTCGTTTGTACTTCTAATATCAGGTGAGTCTGTTTTGGTTGTTTGTGGATATGGTACCATTTGGGTTTGCGTGTAGAACGGTCTAGGGACTGTCTCGATAAAAAGTATTTGCAAATACTTTGCCAGGTAAAAACTAACGATTTGTTTCTTTTTCTAAATGCCTGGCCTAAGCAAACTTTGGAATTTGTGTTGTTGTTGTTGTTCTGCAGATGCTTGATTGGAAGAAGCTCAGCCTGTGCCTCCTGAAGGCAGCCCTAATTTTGATATGTATTTGAAACATGGTCTTGGCCCTATTATGTTTAGTACATTATGGCACAAATATACAAGGGACAATGCCGAGTTGCAGTGGCCTTTGACGGGCACTTTTGATGAACAAAAGATTGGGTTTTTACAGGAACAGTTATTTAAGAGACGAAGTAGACAGTCGATGTTTGACTCCCTCAGGACTTGGCAGAAGGAGGCCAGACAGAGGCGGTTAAAGATGTAGAGGGATGCACGGAAAGGGCAAACGCAAACATTGACACAGAACACTGTGGCATATGATAGAGAAAAACAGGAGACAGGAATCGAATGTGAAGATAGGAGATTTCGGCTGCATATTGACAAGTCTTATTTGGCCAACGAGGACAATGATGCTTTTGTAGAGGAGCTGTTAGACACTCGACCCCGCCTCCTTATGCCCAGCAGAGGATATATCCCACTGTTCCTTTACAGTCACAGCAGCCTGTTTCATCTGCTGCGGCCGTTCCCGTATCTACGGCTGTTACTTCAACAGCTTTGGCTACCGCGCCCCCTGCTCCTTCTTTGTCCTCGCCACCTTTGATGACTGTGACCTCTAGTGCATCTACTGTTTCCACTCCTGTGTCCTCTGTACTTTCTCCTCCAGTGCAACAATTAACAACAGTTGTACCCACTACTTCTGTTGCTTCTCCTCCTGTGGTTATTCATCCTCCGATATTCTTGAATGCTGACATGCCAGTACGGGGGTTTGAGGACAGGGATTGGGTGAAATTTAGGGAGCGAATGGGTCCGTTGGTGCGCTCTGGAAAAGGTGAGGATGAGAAGAATGTATTAGCAAGGCAGGCTATGAAGTGTGCTAGTAATCTGGTTTATGGCACTGAGGACATTTGGCAAGCTGTGCGTGAGTTTGAGCCTTTCCTACAGCAGCACGTTCTTCAGCATATGTCCGCTACATTGATTGACCTTTGGCACAAACACATCAAAATTGAGGCCCCACAAGTGTAATTTGATATTAAGCACCGTGTTTATGTAGCTGATTTAGCCCCAGGACAGGTGCTCGCAAATATTGCCACTATAGTTTCTTATAGAGTTCGATTGTATGAAAAGAGTCCCACTAAAATGACTCAGTTCCCTATGCGTGAGGTTCATCCAATATATCATCCAGAAATACCTGAGTTAACGGACCAGCTCGGTAACGTCACTAGACCAGCCGCAGCTGCCCGTTTTCAGGAGCAGTGGGTTTATACTCCATGGAAAAGAAGTGAGGTTTTAGCCCTTAAGGCTACGTTGCCTGACCCTAGAAAAAATCCTACAGCTTATTATAAGGAATTAAGATAGGCTGCCTCTTCTACCGTAATGACTCTGGCTGATTTTGAAATATTTTTTGGTCTTCTTGTTCCAGTCGATATTTGGAGACAGGTCCATACTCAAGATCAGGTTGCAGAATTTGGTGGTACATGGGATTTAATTAAAGGATGGGATCAGGAAAGGAAGCCAGGTGATGAACCCCTGGCTGAGATACTTGCTTTGCCTGGTCGTATCATTACGTATACGCACACACTTATTCCACCTAAGACGGTAAGTTGGGATACGTTGACAGCTTATCAGCAGAAGAAGGATGAGAGTGTGTCTGATTTCTTTACTCGGTTTGAAGACACGTTTTTGGATTTTAGTGGGCAGGATATGTCCACTGATGGAGGAGTTCGATTGTTTGTTGATAGGTTTGTTACTAATCTTCTTCCTGAAATAATGACACGTTTGCAGGCGTCCTCTCCCTATGTTTTTCTGAATATGGTCCAATATTATGAACACCGAGACCAGGAGGAAAAGGATAAAACTGATAAGAAACATAAGGATTTAAAGACAAAGGTATTGTTGCAGCAAGCATTTGGGGGAAATAACAGAGGGCGAGGAGGTCCTTCTCGACAACTGCCACATACTAGGCAGCCTTCAACGACACCTTTGGGGCAGAATCAGTGTGCATATTGTAAGGAGGAAGGAAATTGGTGTGACCAGTGCCCTGTGCTTTTACAGAAGGCTGCGTCCCCCAGAGGGCGAGGTTCTGGTGGTAAAGGTCGTGGGACCGACAGAAATCAGAATGCTGCGACTTCTGTGGGCCGTTCTGATAATAATTATTTTGATGACAGTATTATCATGATGATTATGACATGGATGATGTGACAGGTATGTCTTATAGTTAGGACAGCCAGGGACAGAGTGAGGGACCGGTTCAGATACCTGTAGACCAGCGTGGTCCTTATGTCACAGTGGATTTGCAAGGCTCGACTAAGGAATTTTTGGTGGATGCAGGTGCGACAAGGAGTTCTGTTTCTCGACATATGGTCCCCGGGGCGGCTCTGTCTGGCCACAATAATGTTTTGTGGGTTTTTCAGGTGTACCGTTGTAAACCCCATTTCCCGACCTCTTGCATTGACTGTTGGTCCTTTCACTGTGGAATCTCCATTCTTAACATCTAACTGTGGTGAAAATTTGATGGGTTTGTGTAGAAATAAAAACCTTCTTAGGGGTTCACTGATACATCTGGTCCTTAAGACCAACAAAGAAGAGATTGGCACAGAAGCTGTAATATCAAAAAACATGTTTTATTAACCTCAGTTGAGGGAGATTGCATCTTACGGTACCCGCAGGCCACTGTAGGAGGCATTCTAATGAGTGCAGAGAACAGGGTCCTTATATATGCATTTGTTATATAGTCAGCATAAAATCAAGGGGAGGTCCTAGCACATACAAGCATGCTTATTGACTAATATGGGTATACAAAATTTGCTTGCTCCACAAAGTGGGAGGGGAGACTAAACTGCTTACATGAGTAAGAATAGCCTGACAGTTCTATACTAGGAGCAGGTGCATTCTACCAGCTAGGCCTCTCTGAGCATGTGCAAGACTCTGGAAGAGGGAGAAAGCACATGGCGAGCACATGGCTAACTAAAATGGCTGCCAAGTACAAAATGGCTTTCAGCTCATGCTAACAGCGATTCCTGCAATCTTTAACAGATGATCCTTTTAGCATGAGCTAAAGACATTCCCATGATCTAGTAGAGACATAGAAAATATTTTGCACATTTTCTTCTCATAAATTCATCAATATCCTATGCTAGGTGGGCATTTACATTCTAAACATTTCATTAAGCAGGTATATACAAGGTATAAGCAGGAGTACAAAGTGAACAGAGCATTGGGTCATACAGGTAGCAAGAGAGAATAATGACTATTATCTCAAACAGAAATCTCAATATTTTCCAATCCTAAGCAGAAAGCAAATACCAAAACCATCTAGTCTAATTCTAAGTTTCAGGGCTCTGATGTATTTCAGTGACTATTAATGTCAATTTCAAAATAGCCAACAGCACATACCTAATAAAAACATTTTCAATAGACTTTCTCAGTATTTTTTATGAGGGCTAAATTATCAATTAATATACTTAAGGAAAGAGTAAAGTAACATGCTCAGATGAACTTTTCTCGTGCAGAATAAACATTACTCTTAAAAAATATTAAAGCAATCAGACATATTATTACAAAAACAATTGTGGCTCCGGGGGACCAGGAGGACCACACAGGGCCATAGGAATTAGGACAAGGAGCCGCAAAGGGCTGCTCCTCCAAAAAAAATGGGACGACCAAAGGGGTACATTACTAACAAAAAAAAGAGTCCTTGGGAATTTCTAGAACCACCAGCCAGAGGGGAGTCTTCTCCCTGTGTCCGTTTGAGCCTCACAGGCAGGCTCTTGTTGTTCCCATGGTGGAGCTGCACAACTCGCAACTCAAGAATCACGGAGAAGGAAAAGTCTTTCTTTCAGGATAGGGCAATCACCCCCAGGGCAAATACCCTCAATGATCCTGTCCAGTGTCTCAGGCAGTGCACCAGTTTTCTTCACTTTAATCTAACAGGCACCAAGGGCACAGCACCTGTACCCTAAACTCAAGTCCTTCCCTAACTCCTGTATTGCACCTCTGGCGCACTGCTCTTTTGTTAGGGCCACAAATTGTACCCAGTGTGCTCGGGCATCTCTTGATCAACAAACAAAGGCGTAGACTTGCATTCACTTGGGACCAGGACTCAAAGGCCTGAAGCAACCCTTGTTTCAAAGGGGGTCACCTCAAGCAAAAGCCTCCTTGCCGTCCTTGTCGTTCTGTGACTCTCTCAGCTGGGCATCAAAAACTGGATCCACACAAAGATTTCTCCATCCTGATTTGTAACCCCGTCTTTCGCCCAAGACAGTGGCAGGGGTACACACTTCACGTCCCAGTGCTTCCGCCTTCACTGAGGTCCTAGTTGCCAGCAACGCCTATGCTGGTTCCTTTCACTTTGACTGTAGGCTGGACTGGTGCTGACTCCCAGGCTGGATCTGATGTCCGGGCCCCTCTGGCAATGGTTGTAAGGCAGCAAATATCTATTGGTGGACAGAACAAGAGGTCTTTAGACAAGGCACAGAAATAATCTAACAACAGAGAGGATAGTCTCAGAATACTCTCTTAGTCCTGGGGCGCCCCATACATTAGCAAGGCACCCAAGAGCCACTTCATCTATCTGAGAGTAGAAAACCCTGGACCTATTGGCAAGTATAAAAGGAACGTTTTGGTGAACTGACAAGAGTAATACATCACCCAATCCCAAACAGCCAAGGAAGTCTGTGTTCATTTACTAAATTCTGAGGAAAAGAGAAAAACAATACAGACATACTCCAAATACTTACATTGGTGTATTCCTATATTACCAATCTGAAGAATCTTCAAGAAAAAGGAAATGTTCTACACTTTTACTCATAGATTTTACATTACTTGTACAGGACTGCAGACACTTGTAAAATAATTTCTCTTACATGTTATGCTTAGGACCATGCTCTCATGTTATAGGTGCAGCAGGAAAATCTAAAACTGCTAATTTAACAGGGATTCTTATTGCAAAAAGAACTAAACTTCAACATAGTGAGTACATTTTCTCCAGCAGAACATGTTATGACAAACAAACTCCTATAAAACAATATTTTCCTTCAAAATGTTTGCTAAGGATCACATGAGCGTCTTTCCTGCATTGTACTTTTCACGATCTGGACTATGCAACATCATTTTCAAAAGGAAAAAAACCCTATCTCCAGCTCTAATAAGGGCTGTCAGCTTATTGACAGAGACTAGCTAATAAAAACTAGCAATGCCCTTGCAAAACTGTATAGAACATGAGAATAACATAAACAATAATAGTGTTGCCACCTGAGATTTTTTAACAGAAACCGCCACTATACAGTTCTCCTTAAAGATCAAATAAGGGAACATCAATCTGTTCTACTCATTCTTTCATACAGGATGGGCAGTAACATAGCATAGATTTTATCATTTTATTAATTCTAACAATTTTAAAACAGTATTACAGAATAGCCAATAACTATCACATGGCCAATTCCTAGACAGCTTAGACAGACTCAAAAAAAGTGAGAAAAAGAAGAGAGAAAACATAATTTTGCCTACCCTTAATTTGTAGAGGAGCTAGCCTCCTTCCCCCATTTTGACAGTAGGAAAACCTGAAACAGGTTTTACTTCTGTCAACACTTTCAACCCCTATTTGTAGCAACTGGACACAAACAAACTTGTAGGAGATATCTTAGAAAGTGGCTATTCTCTGATTCAAGCACATCGAGTACTGTAGAAAGCGTCAGCAACAAATGTATCAATTCCTTGAGCAATTGTACTAGATTAACATGAGGGCGCATGAATGCAAACTAAAATCCATTTCCTCCTTATCGTAGCCCCTACACAGTATTCTTTAAACTAAAACCATTATTTTATATACCTGGCAGATCAATGCTCAACTGAGGGTTGTTTTCCTTCGTTTCATATGATTGCGCTAAACGTGTGTTTGCCAAAAATAGGAAGCAAAGCTTCTCTTCCTCTCTTTGCGCTATCATCTCGTCTTTCAAAAACTTTTCGAAGGTCGAAGTGTCCCAGCAAACATTACCCTTCACCCTGCTAAGTTGCTAAATGCAGAACTCCGACCTTTGACCCGTCTCAGCAGCTGCTCATTTTGTTTGTGCAAGGCTTGCCATGCGGTTTTCGTAATGCAAAGCAACTCTGGAGAATCACAGCTAAAAGGCAGTCCTGTCCGATCCGTTTGCCAGTAATTTAAAGGTAGGATAATAACGTCTGCTGGTTTCTGTATACTTATTTTCATTTATGTACAGTATGTTGGGTGCAGTAGGTCAGCTGTTTGTTTTATACTTGCATATACTTTATGGAAGCCTGAGAGAACGTTAAAACTGCCTTGAGTGGTAGAACTGCTTGTAAAATTGTGAATTTAGCTCAATTTCGACTTTGGTGGTAGGGGCACTTAAAAATGAATATCCTACAATATTTTTGCATAATAGGAACCCCCAGAGTGTTCTCTAGATAGCCCAGGAATGGGAAATCAGAAATGTATAAGATATACCCTTATAAAAATGAGTTTTGTACGGCTGGGTAAAGTGACATTTCACATTTAAGTTCCCTTCTTATTGCGGTACAGCACTGCTTAAATCCAACTTTGATGCTAGGAATTCACAGTATGATGATTAGGCTTTATAAAGATGAAAAAACGAATTTAAAGCATTTATGTTTAACAATATATTTCTTTTCATATAATTAATTTTATTTATTTTTTTAATCAAAACCAACCATTTTGATGATTCCACATTTGAAAAGCAAGCTTCATTCGTAGCCTATCATATTTAAACACATTCATTCATAACCCTAAGCACAGAAGCCTTTACTTGAAACAGGAAAAGTCTGCGCCACTTTTAAAAGGACAGTTATCATTTAACATCAGAACCACAGATGTACTTATGTAAAAAGGCATTAAGAAAGGAAATCCCTACTTTCAATTTTGTTCTCTGTTATCCAAAATAATGAAACTGGTTTTTGAAACTTTTAAAATAATGCAGGCCCGTATACCAGTTTTACACTGACTTAAAATTTCGCTGACTCAGCATTCCTGTCTGTGGCCGTGATCAGGAATAGCCATATGCTATTTATGCAGCTGTTGTTTGTCAGCAGGCGTCGAATTTTCACGCCTTTCTCAGGAAAAAACCCCTTTATTATTTGAAATACCCTGACAGAGTTAAATCCCCATTTGCTGTGTCAAACAGTTTCTTTTCAGTTAGTCAGTTTAAACACAGCTGTTGGAAAGCTTTTTCTCGGGTGCTGAAAGAAAAGCATGTCACAGTCTATTTAAAAACTGAGGCATTTCAATGCAGTCAAATCTATCTTTCTATAATGTGTATTTAGTTCAGCAACGACCAAATTCACTCATATGATGTGCATGCCTTTTAATGTCTAATACAATGTATTTAAGGAAAATGCTGTAACGTGTATTTTAGTCTATTGATTACAAAACACATAATTTCGTTTTTTTTCCCTCTGTATGAGGCCTATTTTAATCCTATTGAATACGAATTCTAATTTTATCTTTAGCATTGTGGCAATTTGCACACATGTATAGTATCTTACTCTGTCAATTTAATAGTAACATGCAGCTGTTTAGCATATGTTATATAATTCATTTCTGGATTTTTATTTAATATGTAAGTAACTAAATGACATTTTGCATAACAGAATGATGACAGCAAAAAAACATAAACAAACTCATTGAGCTCATTCAGACAGTTACAGAAGGGGGTCATACACGCAGAGTACACAACACAGCGCGCTTAAAGCTAGACATTCTTTCACAAAGAGTACTCGCACAAGTATTACCAATGTCAAACCACAAACCCCACATAGACATTTAAACACACATTTAACCCACAAATCAACACTTAGGACTGCTTACAAAGTGTACGCAAGACCAACCTATTTGTAAATACTAATTGTAAGTCATATTTACAAGAAGAGCTCTCAAAAGTAGCCCAAAAACTGTTCTATGGTCAAGAAGCCAAAATACACCAAATTCGCCAGTTTTGGCTGGTAGAACACTCAAAAAGCGCTCTGCATATCACCACTTATGAATGTTACTAAGTGCGCAGATCCGGATCCGTTTATGTACATATTTAGTTCCATGGGGTACTTAGTCACCAAGGAAGAAATATCTTTTACTATACGTAAACCTATTTAGGTATCCCTCTGAGGGGAGTCAACTAAGTACTTACTAAATCCATATCGGTACCTCCAAAACAGCAACACTTTCTGCGAAGTGTGCTAGAAGCAGGCATGCCAAAAATATTATAGCATATATAATATTATACTCCAAGTGACACTTAACACAATGTGTGCCGTTCAAGTTTTCAAAGTTAGAGAAAATCTCCTCATTACCTGCCTATATGAATTGCAATGCATATATAACTAACAAAACAAATTCCAAAATTGGCCAATCATACAAACAAAGCCACAGTAAGTGTTACTAAAACTACCTTACCAATCAAAGGCATCAAACCAACAGCAAGTGCCGCAAAACGGCTCTTACCAATCAAATGGTGTCCAGGTTCCAACTGCCAAGTTCTGAGTGACCTAACGGTCATTTTAAAATACTCACGCCAAAGAAGTTCTCAGTCAGGAGCGGCAAACACTTGGAGGATCAGATCAGGAAGACCAGAAATATACTGGAGATAACTGTAATGGGTGGGGAAATCTGGGTTTATGTGCTACAATTGTCAGGGCCCAGTCTTAGTGGTGGCACATTCCTCACAAATGGCTACACCCAAAAGCCATTATAGGGTAAGTCTAGAGAAGGATGGAGGATTGTGCCTTTTCAAATTCGAATGTATTTTTGATAAATGATTTCCAAGCGTTCTTTGGTGATTTTCAAATGCATAATATTTATTTGGATTCTCATGCATAGGACACAAAACAAAGTAAAGAAACATCCGACACGTGTTTCGCCCATATGGCCCATCGGCCGAGGGCTTTTTCAAGGCTGAAAAGGGGTAGGTGTAAAAGAAAAGGGTTTATTGAGGGTTGGGGGCAGGGAAAATGCACATATGAGAGAGTAGTTAAGATGTGGGGAACAGTAGTTAGGTGAAAGTGAAATTAGAATATAGTTCGAGGAAAAGTGGGAAATGGAGAGATAGTAGTTAGATAAGAGTAACATTGGTATTGGTTTTAGAAAAGGTGGAAAGTGAAAGTTAAAAGTTTGAGTGACAGAGAACAGGAGAGGGGGTGGTAATGGGTAAGGTACAAAAACCAAATTCACAAAATTAATCATGGTATAATATTCCACAGTAATCATAAATTGACGTGTAAAATCATAAGGCCCTATATTCGGTACAAGTTTAGTTAGAAATGTGCAATATGCCACAATATGATATGGAATGCAAAACCTGATATTTTACATATATTAGGCCCTAGGACTTTAGGTTGCGTCATCCTGTTCTGGTAATGTAAGCCATTACTTATCTAACATATACAGTACAAAGATATAGGGAGAAAGCTACGTATGATGGGGAAGCAGAAGGGAAAATGTATCTGATATCATATCTCGGTCAGTCACCCTGAAGGAGTGTGAATGTAATTTCAGCAGAACACAGTGGCAGGATAATTAGACATGGATTGGGGCTATCTACAAGAGTTCATTAAGCAGATACAAAAGAATAAAAAGCATATTTCAACAAGAAGCGCTTACCAGGGTTCGTGGCAGACAGTCGTGTATCTAAAATAAGAAAATATACTTAAGGTCATGGAATAATAAATCTCTGAAACGGAGGCTATTGATATCTAATCCTAGGAAAGATCATGTTACAGCCTTTATGTACAGTTAAAAGTGGTTAAACAAGAAGTCCGACAGTGAATTGGATTGAACAAGGGATGCTGTTTAACACAGGCGAGAGATGAAAGAGAGCTGCAGTGGGCTTTTGATAGCTCCTTGTTTATACGCTGAAAAGCGAAAGGCAGTTGAACAAGGTTAAACAAAGAGGCCAACAGTGAATTAGATTGAAAGAGGGAAGCTGTTCTACAAAGGCAAGAGGTGAAAAAGAGCCGCAGTGGGCTTGTGGTAGCTCTTAGTTTACGCGCTGAAAATCGAAAGTTTTATCATGGCTTTTAACAATTCTATATTTAAAGCATGCACTAGAAGGCAAAAGTTAAAGTATTGTCATGTGTAAGAGGCAGCCGGTTTAGGCGGGGTTGAAGTCCCCTCTTACCTAGAAATCTCTGAAACAGAGGCTATTGAAATTTAGGAAATATCATGTTACAGCCTTTATGTGCAGTTAAAAGAGGTTAAACAGGATTGAACGAGGGATGCTGTATAACACAGACAAGAGATGAAAGAGCTGCAGGAGGCTTTTAATAGCTATTTGTTGACGCGCTGAAAAACGAAAGGCAGTTAAACAAAGTAAACAAGGAGGCCGACAGTGAATTGAATTGAAAGAGGGATGCTGTTTAACACAGGCGAGAGATGAAAGAGAGCTGCAGTGGGCTTTTGATAGCCCCTTGTTTATACGCTGAAAAACGAAAGTTAGTGTTTTATCGTGGCTCTTACCCAGAAGTCAGGTGAACAGGTCTCTGCGGTCCCAGGAACAAACAGAGGAGCAGGGCACACCAGCAGTTATAGACCCTGACTCATCTCCTGACGTCAGAGTCAGTAATTGGTCATGCTGTGTTGCTAGTTGCAGAGCAACTGAAGAGTTACTTAAGTCCATGAGCTATGTAATGATGCTCACTAACACTATACATATATGTCGCAAATAAAAAGGATGGAATAACAGAAATTATTCTGTGGCTAGTAAGGGAGGAGTATTAGGAAAGAATATTCTATGGTAGAATTATTAATCTGAAGAGGGCAAGAAAAAGAAAAAAATGTAATATTTAGGGATGGCTAATGAAAGAACAGCATACTAGGAGATGCACTAGGGATAGTCACTACAAAAGAAAGAAAAAGCACATTCTAACAAGAAACGCTTACCAGGATTCGTGGCAAACGGTCGTATGTCTTAAATAAGAAAATATACTTAAGGTCATGAAATATCAATTCACTGAAACGGAGGCTATTGAGATCTAATCCTAGGAAATATAATGTTACAGCCTTTATGTGCAATAAAATTGAACGAGGGATGCTGTTTAACACAGGCGAGAGATGAAAGAGAGCTGCAGTGGACTTCTGGTAGCTATTTGTTTACGCGCTGAACAAGGCAGTTTAACAAAGGTGGGTCAAATTATACTTATCATAAATATGATGACGTGGAGGTCCATAGGAGGATCCTGTTGAGCATCCTGAGATCTATAGTATTGAGTAGAATAAGAGAGAGGAAGACGAGAAAGTCCACAACTGCCACCGCAAAAATCAATAGGTTAATGAATTTTAGGGTCACCGCATGTGTGTCAGAGGAAGAAGTAGGGGAGCAAATGAAAGAAACACAGCAGGAGGGTTGTTGCAAAGTTTACAGGTATTACGTAGGCAGATAAGCAAGCTCAGGAGTATTGTCTGATAAATAATTGGCATTGGTTGTACAGTTATAGCGTAGGCAGGCAGACATGCTCAGCAATGTTGTCTGGTACACTGTGGAAAAGACTAGCATTGGCTATACAGTTATGTTCAGTTAATATAACCAGTAATGCATTTCTGCATCTTTGTTGAGTCCTTGTGTCGTAGCGTTCAGACGCATTATGTACTCGCTCTCTTTCCGCCTCATGGTAAGCTCTCGATTGCCTCCTCTGAAGGCTGGTTTCACAATCTCCAGACCGAAAAATTTGAAAGTCTTTTTATGTGGGTGAGCTTCTTCAAAGTGTTCAGTCAGTGGGGGTCCCACCTCATCTTTGTTGATGTTGCGGTAGTGTTCCAAGATTCTTGTTTTAAGTGCCCTGATTGTACTGCCTATGTAGATTTTATTGCAGGGGCAGATTATGATGTAGATGGTATATGTTGATGTACAAGTAATCCAGTCAGTGATTCGAAGGGTGGTGTGTGAGTCATGTTTGTATTCCACCTGTTTATTGGCTCCCAATTTGCATGCATTGCAGTCGTGGCAGATGTAGAAGCCACAGGGCTTGGTCAAGAAATTTGTTTTGGGTTTGTTCCGTTTATCCACAAATTCTGATTTGCACAGGATTTGTTTAAGATTTTTGGCTCTCCTGAAGCCCATTTGGGGAATTTCTCCATCTGGTTGGTTAAGGATGAGTTATTAGTCAGGAGATACCAATGTCTCTTCAAAGTCTTTCTGATATAGTGATGTCCATTATGGTAATCCGTAAGGAACCTGATTTTGTTAGAATTCTCATTTCTTGTGACATCTTTGGGTTTGAGTAGATCATCTCTTGATAGTTTTTCGCATTCTTTGGATGTTTTCTCCAGCAGTTGACTGGGATATCCTCGGTTGAGTAGCCTATTCGTCAGATGGTCTGAACTTTCTTTGTATGAATAGAGCTGGCTACAGTTCCTTCTCATTCTTTGGTACTCCCCTTTCGGGATATTCTGAATAGTTTTTTGTGGGTGACAACTATCCGCCCGGAGGATTGAATTGGCTGAGGTGGGTTTGCGGAATGTCTTGGTTTGTAGTTTGTTGTCCTCCACGTAAATGGTTATGTCTAGAAAATCTATTTGGGTAGGAGAAATGGTACTGGTTGTTTGGATATTCCATCTATTAGTGTTGATGTTATGCAAGAATTCTTTAAGTATGGATTCGGGTCCCTGCCAGATGCACAGAATATCGTCGATATACCGCCCCCAATACATTATGTTGGGGGTGTACTTGGTAAAATTATCGTCCCACAGCCAGTATTTCTCAACCAGTCCCATAAGGATGCAGGCATACGGTGGGGCGAATGTAGCTCCCATTGCGCTCCCTTGAGTTTGTAGAAAATATTTGGAGTTGAATGTAAACACATTGTTTGTAAGGCAGAAATGTAGCATATCAAGAATCATCTCATTAGACTCTAGGAAATGAACTGGTTTGGTAGCTAGTGATTTACGAACTGCCTCCATTCCATCCTTATGACGGATTGAAGTGTAGAGACTGACCACATCAATGGTGGCCAGCAGACAATCGTCATTCCACGGGATATTGTTCAATTTGAGGAGGACATCTTTTGTGTCCCGAATATACGATGGTAGGTCCTTCATGAATGGTTGTAATTGATAATCAATATATTCTCCCAGTTTGGAGCATACAGAGTTAATGCCTGCAATGATGGGTCTCCCTGGTGGATTAGTCTTACATTTGTGTATTTTTGGCAGGAGGAATAATGTTGGCATGGTTGGATATTCTATGTAAAGTTCATTGCGTTCCTCCAGGGTTAGTAGATTTTGCATATACCATGTGTCTAGTTTCTTTTTAGATCTTCCTGTGCTTTAAATGTGGGATTGGTGGATAATTCTCGATAGCAGGTAGTGTCTTTTAGTTGTCTGTGAGCTTCCGCTATGTAGTCATCCGTATGTTGTAGTACTACGTTGCCCCCTTATCCGCTTCTTTAATCACCACCTCTGGGAGATTCCTCAATTCGTTAAGGGCCTTAAGTTCGTCCTTCGGTAAGTTATGTGGGAGAAAGCTTTTTCTTCTTTGGTATTTTTGATGTTCAGCAGTTAGGTCTTGAGAAACTGCTGTGTAAAATAAGTCAATTGTATTGCCTGGTGGTAGTTGGGGGCAAAAATTGATTTTGAAGTAATCTTGCTGGCAGTGGGGTAAGCTGTGTCTATACCCAATTCATGTGCTAATGTCAGAGAAGTTGTTTGGTCTCCTGGATCATCAGATAGGGTAGTCAGTAGGTGTATATTCTCTAGATCTTGGACTGACAGAGGACTGGTAATTGGTGTTCTGCTTTCCTTCCGGATAGGTGGTCTATTGTGAAAGAAGGACATCAGCTTGAGTTTTCGAATGAATTTGTACAGGTCTATCATAGTTCTGGTGAGATCCCAAAATGCTGTAGGGCAAAAAGATAAGCCCCTGTTGAGAATTTCTGCTTGTGCAGTGGTATTATGATGGTCCGAGATGTTGACCATCAGGTTGAGCGTTCCTTCGGTTCTGTTTCCTGCTTTTTCCTCGCTCTGGTTGTAACTCCTGCGGTTGGTTTTGGCGTTGAAGTACTTTGGGTGTTTTCTGATGGGATTCTGGTATCCTGGTTGGGTTGATTTCGGAATCCTAAGCGATGCCGTCGGACCTCCTCTAAAAAATTTACTCCTACTTTAACTGTGGTGGCTACGGTTTCAGCTCCTGGTGATTCCGCTTCAGAGCTCGTGATTGTATCGTACGCTTGTCTTGTCAATGATGTTGATGCGCCTTTTGGAATATTATCGTAGCGTTTTGCAAAGGTGTACACTCGCCCGAGTTGGTAATCTATCTGATCTCTCCGAAATTTTCTGTTTTTTCTTTGGATCAAATCTTCTTCATATTCGTCGATTATTCTGTTTAATATCTCATAATTTTTGGTTGTAATATCACCCCAGTTTGATTCTTCTATTTTCTTTGTAAATTCGTCTACTTCTTTTTTGTGTTTGATATGTTCTTCTTCTGCTATGTCTATTAGTTGGCGTATCATGTTATTGGAGGCCTCTCTCAGGTTTTCCTCCCATCTCGCAATCTGATCTGGTTTGGTTGTCTCTACAGGAGGAAAGATCAGTATTCGAAGTCCTCTGGGTATTCTTTCAGCTTCCAGATATTTTTTTAGGCTGGCAGCTTCCCACCATTTGGTAGTTTCCTTTTTAGGGCTTTCTCCAAAGCTTGAAAGGTGGATTTCGCAGAGTTGGGATTCAATCTACTTGGTTGTACAGACGTTGTAGACGTAGAGAAAATCTCGTCTATTCTTCGGTTACGGTGTTCTCTTCGATCCCTGCAGGTGGCCATAGAGCCAATTCACAGATTTGTTTCTGCTGTAGTTATTCTTTTGAAAAAATGTGGGCAACGTAGCGCATTGAAGACCAGATCTTTTATTGTAGATAACTGTAATGGGTGGGGAAATCTGGGTTTATGTGCTACAATTGTCAGGGCCCTGCTCCTCTGTTTGTTCCTGGGACCGCAGAGACCTGTTCACCTGACTTCTGGGTAAGAGCCACGATAAAACACTAACTTTCGTTTTTCAGCGTATAAACAAGGGGCTATCAAAAGCCCACTGCAGCTCTCTTTCATCTCTCGCCTGTGTTAAACAGCATCCCTCTTTCAATTCAATTCACTGTCGGCCTCCTTGTTTACTTTGTTTAACTGCCTTTCGTTTTTCAGCGCGTCAACAAATAGCTATTAAAAGCCTCCTGCAGCTCTTTCATCTCTTGTCTGTGTTATACAGCATCCCTCGTTCAATCCTGTTTAACCTCTTTTAACTGCACATAAAGGCTGTAACATGATATTTCCTAAATTTCAATAGCCTCTGTTTCAGAGATTTCTAGGTAAGAGGGACTTCAACCCCGCCTAAACCGGCTGCCTCTTACACATGACAATACTTTAACTTTTGCCTTCTAGTGCATGCTTTAAATATAGAATTGTTAAAAGCCATGATAAAACTTTCGATTTTCAGCGCGTAAACTAAGAGCTACCACAAGCCCACTGCGGCTCTTTTTCACCTCTTGCCTTTGTAGAACAGCTTCCCTCTTTCAATCTAATTCACTGTTGGCCTCTTTGTTTAACCTTGTTCAACTGCCTTTCGCTTTTCAGCGTATAAACAAGGAGCTATCAAAAGCCCACTGCAGCTCTCTTTCATCTCTCGCCTGTGTTAAACAGCATCCCTTGTTCAATCCAATTCACTGTCGGACTTCTTGTTTAACCACTTTTAACTGTACATAAAGGCTGTAACATGATCTTTCCTAGGATTAGATATCAATAGCCTCCGTTTCAGAGATTTATTATTCCATGACCTTAAGTATATTTTCTTATTTTAGATACACGACTGTCTGCCACGAACCCTGGTAAGCGCTTCTTGTTGAAATATGCTTTTTTATTCTTTTGTATCTGCTTAATGAACTCTTGTAGATAGCCCCAATCCATGTCTAATTATCCTGCCACTGTGTTCTGCTGAAATTACATTCACACTCCTTCAGGGTGACTGACCGAGATATGATATCAGATACATTTTCCCTTCTGCTTCCCCATCATACGTAGCTTTCTCCCTATATCTTTGTACTGTATATGTTAGATAAGTAATGGCTTACATTACCAGAACAGGATAGACGCAACCTAAAGTCCTAGGGCCTAATATATGTAAAATATCAGGTTTTGCATTCCATATCATATTGTGGCATATTGCACATTTCTAACTAAACTTGTACCGAATATAGGGCCTTATGATTTTACACGTCAATTTATGATTACTGTGGAATATTATACCATGATTAATTTTGTGAATTTGGTTTTTGTACCTTACCCATTACCACCCCCTCTCCTGTTCTCTGTCACTCAAACTTTTAACTTTCACTTTCCACCTTTTCTAAAACCAATACCAATGTTACTCTTATCTAACTACTATCTCTCCATTTCCCACTTTTCCTCGAACTATATTCTAATTTCACTTTCACCTAACTACTGTTCCCCACATCTTAACTACTCTCTCATATGTGCATTTTCCCTGCCCCCAACCCTCAATAAACCCTTTTCTTTTACACCTACCCCTTTTCAGCCTTGAAAAAGCCCTCGGCCGATGGGCCATATGGGCGAAACACGTGTCGGCTGTTTCTTTACTTTGTTTTGTGTCCTATGCATGAGAATCCAAATAAATATTATGCATTTGAAAATCACCAAAGAACGCTTGGAAATCATTTATCAAAAATACATTCGAATTTGAAAAGGCACAATCCTCCATCCTTCTCCAGAAATATACTGGGCTGGAAGACAAACAATCTCCGTGCGCAGGGTACCTCCTCAGTAGATTCCTGTCCTGTACTCCTCAGTAGATTCCTGTCTCCCTTCAAGACCACTCCCTTGGATAGCCGCTGCACCGATGAGGTCCACTTTCGGGCGCCATTTGTAGAAATAAAAACCTTCTTAGGGGTTCACTGATACATCTGGTCCTTAAGACCAACAAAGAAGAGATTGGCACAGAAGCTGTAATATCAAAAAAACATGTTTTATTAACCTCAGATGAGGGAGATTGCATCTTACGGTACCCGCAGGCCACTGTAGGAGGCATTCTAATGAGTGCAGAGAACAGGGTCCTTATATATGCATTTGTTATATAGTCAGCATAAAATCAAGGGAGGTCCTAGCACATACAAGCATGCTTATTGACTAATATGGGTATACAAAATTTGCTTGCTCCACAAAGTGGGAGGGGAGACTAAACTGCTTACATGAGTAAGAATAGCCTGACAGTTCTATACTAGGAGCAGGTGCATTCTACCAGCTAGGCCTCTCTGAGCATGTGCAAGACTCTGGAAGAGGGAGAAAGCACATGGCGAGCACATGGCTAACTAAAATGGCTGCCAAGTACAAAATGGCTTTCAGCTCATGCTAACAGCGATTCCTGCAATCTTTAACATTTGGACCAGTTAAAGAAATTACATGCTACTATCTATTTCTCCCCTGCAGGTGTCTATATTACTATAGGTCCGGATGTGAGTACAAGGCAGTGTTTGTCTCAGGATGCGCCCCATCCAGCTGAAGTTGCTCAGGTACCACCCACACTGTGGGCCACAGGTGATACAGACGTGGGTTTGTTACATATACCACCGGTTTCTATACAAGTTAAAGATAATGTTGTTCTACCCCACATTCCTCAATATAAGATACTGCAGGCATGCAAACGGGCTCTTCTTCAGATTATTCAAGACTTGATACGAAAGGGAGTAGTTGAGGAAACGTCTGCCAACATTTGTAATAGTCCTATTCTTCCGATCCTTAAGAGGACACCTTTGGGTTCCCCTGATGTTACTGATGATGTTTATCGCTTTGTGATTGATTTGTGAGAGGTTAATAGGATTGTAGTCCTGCAGTTTCCAGTGGTCCCTGATATTACTACGCTCTTAGTATGATTCCATCTACTGCTAAGTTCTTTTCTGTCATTGATCTGAAAAACGCATTTTTTTTGTATTCCTATCCACCCGGACAGTAAGTATTTGTTTGAATTTACACTGGCCGGCAGAAGCTTTAGATTCTGTCGCACTCCTCAGGGCTATACAGAGAGTCCTAGTATTTATAGTCAAGCATTGAAAAGTCAATTGGATTTGTTGTCACTCCCTCCAGGTAATGTATTGGTGCAATATGTCGATGACCTGTTGATCGCTTCTGATACGGAACAGGGTTGTAAAGACAGTACGGGGAAATTGCTATTGCATTTGGCACATCATGGTCATAAGGTTTCTCTCTCCAAGTTTCAGTATTGTCGACAGGAGGTTACCTACTTAGGTCACCTACTGTCGAAGGAGGGTAGGAAATTGACCCCTGAGCGTATCAGTACCATTGCTAAAATGCCTATTCCACAAACTCAGGAAGACGTATGTGCTTTTATAGGTATTACTTCCTACTGTCGCCAGTAGATCCCAAATTACTCTCTATTAATCAAACCTTTGCTTGCATTAACAACGAAAGCAGTGCATGAGCCTTTGCCTTAGACGCCCGAATGTCAGCAGTCTTTTGAGCAATTAAAAACTGTGCTTTGTTCGGCTCCAGTACTTGGCACACCGAATTATAACAAACCATTTGTGCTCTATGTCCCTGAGATGGCTGGTTGCGCACTTTCTGTATTAACACAAAAATTTGGGGGTAAACAGAGGCCTTGTGCTTACTTTTCTGCTGTGCTTGATCCTGTCGCTAGGGCCCTTCCGAGTTGCCTGAGAGCGGTCGCGGCTGTGGATACTTCGATCAGGCTATCGGCTGGGCTCGTACTTGATACAGACCTCATAATTATGGTACCCCATGCTGTGGATACACTTTTGAATAAGACAAAGACACAGCACCTCACCAGTGCACGTCTTACTGGCTATGAATTGACATAGTTTGCTAAACATATTACGATCAAGAGATGCGCCACTCTGAACCCAGCCACGTTACTACCCCTTCTTTCTGAGAATGATGCAGTCGACAAACACGACTGTATTTTCCAGACAGAGGAAGAGATGAAAGGACGGGTAGACCTGATTGATGTTCCCTTATCTGACCCTCAAGGAGAACTATATGTCGATGGCTCTTGTTTTAAATTACCAGATGGCACCACCACTGCAGCCTAGGCTATCACTACATTGCGGACAGCGGTAGAGACATCACAGGTCCCTTATCAGTCACCTCAGGCCGCTGTGCTTGCTGCCCTTATCCGAGCTTGTGAATTAAGTGAAGGACTGGTTGTCAATATTTATACTGACAGCCAGTACGCATTCGGGGTCGCGCATAATTTTGGGCGGCTTTGGGCAGAGAGAGGGTTTCTTACCTCCCATAATACCACGATTCAGCATGGGCACCTTATATTACGGCTTTTGTCTGATTTAACGCTCCCCAAGAAATTGGCAATCATCAAGTGCAGCGCCCATAGAAAGTTTACAGATGATGTGGGTAGAGGAAATGCTTTTGCAGATCAGGTAGCTAAGGAAATGGCCCAAAGTAAAATAAAACGCATGTTTGTTGCAGGTCCAGCTAGGTGGGTTCCCGAGGTCGTTATGTTTGAAAATACTTTTGAAAGTGTAAAGGAGATACAAAGTGAAGCCACGATAGAGGAATTAGCGAAATGGCAGGAAAGTACAGCACAGTTGAATGAGGAAGGGTGTTGGATTGATAAATCGGGGCAACAGAAATGGATGTTGCCTGATGCATATGTACTTCCTGTGGTTACCATGGCCCATGGTCCAGCTCATATTAGTGCAAAAGGCATTTGTAAATTGTTAGTCCCTGTGTGGCATAATGTTAACATCTCCAAGACGGCTGCACATTTGGTGAAATACTGCATGGTCTGTATGACGCATAATCCAGGGAAGGGTACCCCTACACCACCTGGAAATTTTGCACCACCCACTTTTCCTTTTGAAGTCCTTCAAATGGACTACATCAAATTAGAGAGATGCAATAATCTTAAGTATGTTTTGGTGGTTGTATGTGTGTTCAGTAAATGGGTTGAGGCCTACCCCACGGAAGATAATACAGCCATTACGATTGCGAAATGACTCCTTAAAGAGTACTTTCCTCATTTCGGCTTGCCCCGAGTTATCTGGAGTGACAACGGAAGTCATTTTAATGGGAAAGTGATTACATTAATTTGTGAGGGGTTGCACATTAAGCAGAAATTTCATGCTGCCAATCACCCCCAGTCAGCTGGCCTTGTTTAGAAGTACAATGGTACTCAAACTGTAATTGGCGAAAATCCAAGAAACAACAGGCTAAAATGGTCAGATGCTCTACCGTTAGCTCTTCTGTCAACAAGAACAACAGCTCATTCTAGAACAGGATTGTCACCATATGAGGTTGTATTCAGGCACCCGGCGAATGTTTGGAGTGTCCCGCGTCCACGTAAATACTCAGATATTGAACATCCTGTGTTGCTTGATTATCTTGGCCAATTAACAGAAAGTTTGCGTTCTATTCACCAACAGATACAGGAGTCTCTACCTTCTGTACCAGAGGGGCACGGCCACGACATCCAGCCCGGGGATTTTGTGCTCATCAGGAATTTCCAGCAGAAGAAAAGTTTGGAGCTGCGCTGGAAGGGTCCTAAGCAGGTTCTGTCAGTGACACGGACGGCTGTGAAGGTTGCTGGCCGAAAGAAATGGGTTCATGCTACTCACTGCCGGAGGATTCCCTTGGCGTTGCCATACGATCAGTGGGTAAAAGAAGCGTGGGCGACACAGAGTGCGAGCAGGTGCCCAGGTTTGTTCCCTTCAGCGACGCCCAGCTGATCTGGACCCAGACAGATCAGGAGAACGATGATGTTTTGAATGAGGCTGTTCCCCCAGAGATTCGAGCTATTCAGCAGCCTTGGTTTATTGAAAACACAGTGTCTGGGGCTACCAGGTACAATTTGCGCCCTCGGCTGAGGGATACTGACTTCAAGGAGAAGAAAGATTAGGGATGGACTGCGCAAGATAGGTTGTACTGAGTTATAGTACCAACAGAATTACCTGAAATTAGTTAAGAATTTTGTATTCACTTTGCCTTTATCTTCTGAACATTAGCTAGGGAGAGCAGAAGTATACCTTGCAGGTATAGCATCTTTATCGATGTGGGATAGATTAAAAGAGCTTAGGACAGAGCAAGCTTCACCGACGGGGCTCAAGAGCGCCAACTTATTGATGGACGATAGGAGCCTGTACCAGTGAGGCTCTGACGGACACTGGGAACTTGTATATTTTCTTTGCATTCTTCCCCCTTTGCAATCCATTATGCATCCCTTTGGTAGAAAGGTTGCTGAGGAAGAGCAGCCAATGGTTCTTGTTGCACAGCATAATATGATGTGGACACGGAGAAACAAAATGATATGTGTTGTTCTTTTGGTTTTGCTGATAATAATATTGTGTGGGGTGTCATAGGTTTTGGAAAATGATCTTACGCGGCAAGGGTAAGGTTATCTCCTCGAGAAGAAACAAAAGAACAGCCCAGAGTAATGTATTCCTGGAGACACATAAGAGGTTCTTTGGAGAAGGACAGCTTGTTACCCCACCCAATCTGTCACTAGTTTGTGGACTGCATATCCATTGTCACTTGTAAACTATACTTACACTCGGCCACCCCAATTCACAGAAGTAAAAGGAGTATTTAGTTTTGGTTATCCGGGACCATGTCTGGACCATAGAAAGTCACTGGGAATGGGTTATCCAGGTTGTGATAACAATACATATTGCAACAATTTCTACATGAAAAAACAGAATGGTACATTGGTGGGCTGGCATTACAAGGAATTGATAGTTACGCGGGAGGCTGGTTATTATCCCGCTTGTTGCCCTATTGTGAATAGCACTGATACTTCACTGTATATCAATTGTTCGGGAATTGTGCTGTATAAAAGTACAATTCCCTTGGTGAATGACGAGGATCCAAGTACTTTTGGAATAAACTCCAGGTATGCAGCAGTGGATTATAAAGGACCGATTTATGCACACCCAGGGTTTTTCTTTTTGTCCAATGGGACGTATTCTAATGTCCAAAATGGTACAGATGATGTAGCTCTTGGAATGGTATTGCCTTTGGGTGTGCCTTGTAAATATGCTAAGCCTAACATACGATGGGTTAAAAGGACTCTGACAAAAGAATTTTGTGAGGGGGTGACCGATATAGAGGTCGATAATTACAGCAATGGGATCACTTTTGGATACAGCCTTTCTTCTATTTTCACTTTGGGTGGTACCTCTATGGCCAGAGGTGAGAAATCTAGAGAATATTTTGGGTGTAAGCTGCAAATTTTATCTAACACCACAGTAGCGGCTTTGCGCGACATCACCACTCAGTTGGAGAGTATGCGGATATATTCGGAACAGACCAGATATACAGTTGATTTTTATTTTAGCTAAGAGTGGTGGTGTATGCATGGTAGTAGGCGATCAGTGTGTGGTCGGGATCAAGAATATGGAAAAGAATATTACCAAACACATTTTAGATATCCTTGAAAATGTAAAAGGAATGGAAAGTGGGAATTGGAGTTGGTCTCTTTTTGGTAGCTGGGGCTGGATTCTTGAAAAAGTGATTTATTTGACTGTGATATTGGTGCTCTGCTGTGCCCTTATTCAGTGTCTTCCCATCTGCTGCTCTTATTGTGCCACTATTCTCACCCCTAGAAAGAAGATATCGATTCATGACACAAATGCTGCTATAATGATTCAGAAAGATATTGAGGATCTGATGAATATCGATGAAGGAATTTTCGAGAATTCCTCACTCCTTACTGTTTCACTTCCTGATGTTGATAGTATGGAGTGCTCATAACTGTTTATTAATGAGATTTCTTATTACTGTTTGTAGTTTTGTTTCTTCTTGTTGCCGTTTGAAAATGTTTTAGCTCATGCTAAAAGGAGGGTCTGTTAGAATAGAAATTGTTCATGCTGACGCATTGCACCATTTTCTATTTGGGCGCCATTTTAGGCTTTTCGAAACTGATCTAGTTCAGTTCCGAGAAATGCTTCTCTCTGATTTTCGTTTCTGCCACATTAGGTTTGTTCCCATAATGAGCACACTGTGCATGTCAGCACATAGCTTTCTCACTAGATAGAGGCCCTCTCCCCCTTGTCTGGTGGCGGGCTCCGGATGGAACGACCTTGGACTATGCTACTTTGTGTAAGATATGAGCGCTTAAACCGTTTTTTGCTGTATTTCGCTGTTTAACTGCACCTGCTTGGAAAATTCCACTGTGGGCGTGTTTTCGCCTGGTTATGAAACGTAAATAATGTATCTTTATGCTTGTTGATTTCAGTTCCTTCTGCAGCACTCTTAGCGACTGTGCAGATGGGGTTCGGCTCTGAGTGTATATGAATAAGCAGTTATTGGTTTGTATTCCCTACTGTCTGACCGACTCTTCATTTAGTACGGAAGGCTGAGAGGTGGTCATTAGTGACCCGGGTGGCCCTAAATGGGTTACTTCCTTCAACTTCACCAGGAATCATCACCCACATTGACGGTGTCATAGGCAGAAGTGGCTGTCAGTGGGAATCCAACCAAGATTACTGCCGAGCCAATCATGATATGCTTTTCTGTCAAGGAAACTATGACTGGAGCACCTCCTACTTTGAGTTGGCAGAATCGAAGGAAACGAGGCAGAAACATACCTTTTTTTATGTTTCCCACTTCTGTTTTATTCCTGATCCCCATTGTTCAGGTCCTTCCTTTGCTGAGTCTACTTGACCATGACGGTAATCAACTCCATTGTCACCGGTATCTAAGATAAGCATCTTTTACACTTGTCTTAATATGAATCGTGTTGACAATTGCTTTGGGCTTGTGAATGTTTACATTGCTTTTACATGCATTTTGTTTTATGTGTAATGCATTAGTGTTCATTTTACAATTGATCAAAGTAAAATGAACACACCTGTATTGACACATAAAATATATATGTTGTTGTGGGTGTTGTGCTTGCGTTGCCTGAGGGTGTGAATTCAATAGTGTGTGTGTTGTCTTTGTACAATGCCAGCAATCAGTTACCCAATAAGCTGAGAGCAGCAGCCGGTGAGATGCAAGACCTGACCCAACCACTTGAAAGAAAAGACATCTACTTCAGAAGTCCTAAGCCAACCGCATAATTTGGCAGAAGACGTTCCATGTAGCTCAACACACCTGTTGAACCCAAAGAAGAATGATAACCTAACCAGTCGGTCTTGAGGAGAAATCAAAAGCAAGAAGGGGTTCGAAACATGTCGACGGACACACTTGGGGAGTGTTAGATTTGAATTAAAAACCTTTGTAGCAGGCAATCTCAATAATTGGAAAGCGTACTTTTATAGAGTATTTGCTTTGACCCCCAACAGATATTTCAAGCAAGAGTTCATTTATGAAAGAATAATAAGTATTATAGCCTCTGCATAACGTTTATTAACGTTCATTATCCAAGTGAAAAGCACTTCCAGATCACTATTAAGTTTTATATGTAATAGTACACTGTATTATACATTTTGTAATGTTATGTTTATTCATGATTGTTCAATGCAGAAATGTGCCTGACATTTGAACTGTGGTAAAAAAGATCTTTGTCTAAGTATACATGAAACATTTGCATAAGAAGAGAAATTATTTTATATAAATATTCATTTACTTGACCCCAAATTTAAAGTGCTGTTCTAAATAATTTCAGCTTGGGTAATTTGTTCATATATGTGTAAAAAGGGGCATAACACATTACCTACTTATATTGTAGAAGCAAACACAACATATATGTACATTAATAAGTAGCACTTACAGTCTCTACTCAACCAGGGACTCAATCCATCAGGAATCCGCTGCTAGGACAATGCCAGCACAATGGGGAAATCTAAATGGGCTCAGCGAAAACCTGCCAGCCTGATGGTGACGGAGTACTTTCAGCAAGCAGAAGAGTCCGCCGCGTCGACGGAGGTCTACTGCTTATGTGATGGTAAACAGTCTGTTGATGCGGACGGCGGTTCAGCCAGCCCACTCCTTCAACTCGACTGAGCCGCCACAGAGGGATGACGGGAGTCCCACCACAATCAAAATCAGCCCCTTAGTTTTAAACAGCTGTGGTGCCTCAATCTTGTTACTGCATTAAGGCAGACCTGAAATCTTCCCACTACCGCCGCATCTGCCTGATGGAATGAGAGCATCAGTTGAGTGTCATTAGAATGTGGCATGATTTTAAACCCCAGAGTTTCACTTACACTGGGGGAGGAAGATATATTTTTTGTGTGTTTCAGTCACTATGTGACCTTGCTCACATACGCGCCGTGCAATTTACTGGTATCTCATATAGTGTCCATATGATCAATTACAGGAACAACAGATTGCATTTCATAGTCTGTTTTCGTTTCACTAACCTCCATGTTAAATTATATTCAAACAAAAGTTGTAACATTTATATCACTTCAATCCATGATACTCGCAATGTGCAACCAGACCTATAAAGTTAATTGAAGTTCATAAATCAATCAGTCTATGAATTGGTAATGACCGCATGTCATGATCAGCCTAATAGCTTTAAATCATCTCTGGCATATTACCACCACTGTTTTGTAAGTTATTAACTTACTTTCACAAATACGTTTGCATCATCATGAACTATCTGCAGAAATGCATCAATAGGTAAACACAGACTAACATTTTGTTCCTTACTCCATGACACACTTGAGCCCAAGTGGGCAATCCATAAGCTATGCCAACTGGACTTTTCATGTTTACACTACCCATATTTGACCATGATAAAAAAAACATACAAAACAATTACTTAAAAATTACATATGAACCAATTAATGCAAAATAGTCATGTCATATCATAGTTAAGTGTTCACTTAAATCATATTAAGACATCTCATTTCCTTATAAGGATTTCAAAGTAAAATGATCATGCCTTAGAGGCTTTTTCGACATCATCACAGTTTCTATTGTTAGTAAACATTTACTGACCATTGTATCATAAAAATGTGTACAGTTCCTCTTCGGTATTCAAACTGTTAGGACACTTTGTTTCAAGGTTGACAGTGTACCTGCTTTCCAATTGCCACAATGCTTGCTCAACATTGCCCCCCCAGGGTGTTTTGGAATTGCATCTATCACAAAATAAGATCGAAATCTTGGATCATTACCAAGCAAATCGTAAATATGTCGTTCCACAGGGTATGCCCAATCCTTGTTGTTCACTGCCCTTAGATGTTGCAGTATTCTGCGGTGGACTTGTAAAATGGTACTCCCAATGTACCTTATGCCACATTTGCAAACTAATACATACACCGTAAATTCTGATTTGCAGTTGTAAAATCCCTAGTTCTTACTGGGTTGATCATCAAATGCCATTCTGTATTCCTTTGTATTGATGCCATGGGCACATGATTTGCGCTTGTGACTTTTGTAAAAACCATCAGTTCACTTCAACACCTTTGTTTTTTTATTTCTGGGCTGTACAATACCAAGACATCCCTCATGGAATATGCTCTACGGAAAGGTATCTGCAGGGATTTGGGTATTGTAGGCCCTAAAATGGAATCTCCCCAAATGAGGTGCCAATGTTTTTGTAGTATGCCTCTTAGTTGTTTCTCTAGCCTGTTGTACGTTGGTATCGGTCTAATGGTGGAATCCTGTTTCTTCTTTTTCCTACTTGAGAAGAGTGAGCTGTCCCTTTCCTTTGATTCTACCTTGGTCACAGCTGAAGACAGAAAGGCCTTAGTATAACTACGCTTCACAAATCAGCCCATCTCTTCCTTTTCTGTATGCCATTCATCAACGCAACTACAATTTTGCCTCAACCTGAGCAATTACCCGTAGGTGATGCTCATTTTAAGTGATGAGGGAGAAAGCTGTGTGCGTGCAAGGTTGAATTGCTTGATGTTGTCTTTTTTTCTGAACAATTTTGTCTTTAATCTACCCCCTCACAAATACCTGAAGATCTAGAAATTCTACTTGTGTTGCACTTATGTTGCCAGTGAAGTGTAAATTAAGATCATTTTGGCTGATTGCCTCAAATTCTGTGGTTGCCTGAAATGAACCTCTCCAAATCACAAAGGGGTCGTTGATATATCGCAACCAACAAATGGCATGCTGATCCCACACTGCCCCCTGGTCATTGATGAGCACCTGCTCTTCCCCATCAAAACCATCTGCAGACAAGCATAGCTGAGGGCAAAGTAGGTGCCCATCACTGTACCATGAACCGGTTTGAAAACCTGATTGCTAAAGAAAAAATAGTTGTTCAAACACCACTTAATCATCGAGATCAACTTTTAGTATATTTATACAAATTCAATGACCTACTTTTCAAAAAGTGCTCTTTGCACAAATGCAATCATCATGCTTAATACTGGTGTATATGGAGGAAATGTCAAGCGTGATTAACAAATACTCACCATGGAATGTCATACATCTTCTTTAAAGTCACCAGTGCCCTTGGCATTCAAGGGTAGATTGTGAACATACCCTTGCAGGAAATAATCAATGTATTTTGAAGTGTTTTTGAGAAGACTCTTTAGCAGAGATGATTGGCCTTCCAGGTGGTTGTTCAGGGTCTTTGTGAATTTTGGGGATAAGGTATAGGACTGGTGTCTTCGGGGAGTCGTTCCTCAGACATAGCTATTCATCTTGGTTGAGTAACCCCATGTCAGAATGGTATTGCACCTTTATCCTGCGTAAGCTGTCCATATCACTTCTGATACAACCGCTTTCATTACTGATTTGTTTATATGCTTCAGCAGTGTACATAGTGAGAGGCCACAACACTATATTCTCTCCTTTGTCCGAATTGTGGATTACCATGTCACTTTAAGATTGTAATTTCTTAATCAAATTGCAGTAGGTTCATTGTTCATTATCCAATTTCTCACGTTTTCTTTTTGTTACTGTGCATAGTCCTTTGATTTCATCTAAAATGCAATCATAAAAAGCATTGATAGAACCTTTCTGTGACATCGGCAAGAACGTTGATGGTGGTTTGAATGGGGGTTTCGATCTCACCAAAAGCATCCACTTGCAGTGGATCTATGACATTGTGTTCCTCAACTGATTCGTGACAGCCCAACGTCTCATTCTCTAGCACCTGCCGTTCTTACAGGAGTCTGATGTCAGAGATTTGTAAATTCGTTTGATTGCCTTGTATTCGAACTCCCACATTGGGTTGCCGCTTGTTTTTTTGTAAGTGATATTTAGCAAGCTTCACTTTCCACATAAAATTGAATATGTCCACTCTAGTCTGTGCATAATTCATACTGTGTGTTGGACAGTAGGCTAGGCCAAGAGATAAAATTTACTATTCAGAGATAGTCAGATTTAAATTTGTTAGATTGACAACAGTCATAGCAGATTCCCTAATTTCTTCAGTCTCCATTTTTATTGTTTTGGTTTTGTATTTCCTGCTGTTTTCTTTGTATCTTTTTCCTTTTTTTCCTCCTTTGTCTGGTTTGTACTGTTACCCCCTTGGTCTTAGGGTTTTACTCCTGTCCATGCGTAAAAAATACAGTTTGTCACTTAACGATTGCTTTGCCATTCCTTAGGCACCCGCCAGTAGTCTCCCATCCTCTGAGTCAGCTTCCAATTCGGAGCTGTATTCAGAGCCTGTTTCGCTCACCTTATTTTCTTGTAGCGCCCAGTTGCTTTCAGTTAATCTCTGCTTTTCCACATTATTGAACTGCCTGGAAAATATTAACACTTGTACTCACTCATAATCCACCTTATCCCTTTGGAATTTATGTGCCTTTTTTGCTTTTATAATATCCTCTTGCTTTCTAGGTCGGGTTGTCATGTCCTCACACATTTTAGAGACTACTTCCTGTTATGCATCCGTTTCATCATTAAGTTGATCGATTTGAGCTTGTTGTTGGTTTCTATCTAGCTCAGCATTTTTTTACTATGATTTGCATGAGCACATTGAAGGCTCAATATTGCTCTCAGCCCACTCTTTCATCATCTCGACATTAGGACTATTGTAGCAGTGGGACACAAGAATTCTTAGTCCATGAGATATTTGTCAAACATCAAAGTACTTAAATATTGACTTCATCTCCCACCACTTTGCTGGCTCACTCCTCTAATTTTCCTGTATGTCTCATTTTGGCCTCGACATCCGTACCATTTTTACAGCTGGCCGGTGCCTGCAGTTGAACTGATTCACTTGAGCTGGATACATTGTCAAACAGTTTGTCAGCAGCTGCCTCCTCTCATGCACCGCGTTCACCGTCATGTTTGTGTGCTTTGAATCTCTTTACAGCGCATTTTGCCGTAAAGTGGAGTTCCACCCAACCTGCTGTGATCACTTACCCCGACTGCAGATCGTGTGTACCGCGTCATCCGACTCGCTCCATGATGCACCACTACATATGGGACCATGTTTATGTGGGGGTAGCGCAGCCACCTCTTCTGAAGTAAAATGAAAACGACACGCTAAATACCGCCACTGCTGTTTTGCCATGCCCCACCGTAGGATGAGGGTCTGTTCATCCGGAGACAGCCACTCTGTTTCACATGAAACACCACCAGTAATGTAAATCCACCAAAGGACCAGGCACAGACTCCTAATATCTACAAAGATTTATTTTCATTTAATCAGCCATTATGCATTTTGGTCACTGCGTGACCTTGCTCACATACACGCCGCACCACTTTCTGGCATCTCACATAGTAGTATCCGCATGATCAATTACAGCAACGACAGACTGCATTTCATAGTCTGTTTTCATTTCACTGACCTCATGTTAAATTATATTCAAACAAAAATTGTATAATTTATATCAGTTCAATCCATGATAGTCATAATGTGCAACCAGATCTATAAAGTTCATTGAAGTTCATAAATCAATCAATCTATGAGCATGGTTTGATTGGTAATGACCGCATGTCATGATCAGCCTAATAGCTTTAAATAATCTCTGGATTAATACCACCACTGTTTTGTAAGTTATTAACCTACTTTCACAAACACGTTTGTTGCATCATAATTACCTTTCTGCATAAATGCATTAATAGGTAAACACAGTCCAACATATTGATCCTTACTCCAAAACACCCAATTTAACCCAAGTGGGCAAACCATAAGCTATACCAACGGGACTTCATGTTTGTACTACCCGTATTTGATCATGATTAAAAAAACATACAAAACAATTATTCAAATATTACATGTGAACCAATTCATTCTGGGTGTCAGATAATTGTAATCATCATTTAAGCACTTTTTACAAATTCCATTTTGACTTTTGGAACAAAGTTCAATAGGATTATTTTATTCTTTCAAGAATTTGAAGAACGATCCAATGTGAATCTTAAATTTGATCAAAATTGATGTTAGTCAACCACCCTAAATTTTGTTAAATGACCTCGAAGTTAGGAGATCAAATGAATTCGTTTTTTTAACATTTCTTAATTAAAGGTTTCACAAATGCATAATACAGCACATTGCTGAGGCAGGATATTCTGTCCTAAGAAATGACAACATATATTGCAGTGCAATTAATTATAACTAAAACTGCGGGACTACTTTGATTAATCTGTGAGCCTCAAAAGCCCAGTGCATACTGCTTGAGTATAATAACATGTTGAACATGGGGGGGGGGGATACGGGCTGGGGCAGGAAAAGAAGCGCACATCAAGGAAACGTCAGAGAGAGCCACATTATAGCATCCAGGGGTTAATACTAGTTTGACGCAATAATATATCAACAAAGATCTAGGGGTGTCCAACTTTTGTGAAATAAGAGCTACTTAAGTGCATTGTGCGCTACTATCAAGTTATCATTGTGCACTACTATCAAGTTTAGATTGGCCAAAGTCTGCACATCAGCCTCTCTGAAATGCCCAGATGCTTTACCCTTGATGTTTATAAGGATCTGGAATACCCCTGACAGGAAGGCTTGTTTATCCCCATGAATTATTGATGGGCAGAGCAATGAGACTTTCTGCAGTTCCCACAAATATGAATATCACTGATGATATAATATTGGATTACTGCAAAGGATTGGCTGATGCGGTTTGTTCTGTTTCTCACCAGGTTTCAGCTGCCATACAAAACCTGCATCAAGAACAGTGCCACAACCTCAATCCTGCTGATTGGGTCATGATCAAGAAGCACGTTCTGAAGACTTGTCTTGAACCCAGATGGAAAGACCCCTTTCAGGTGATCCTCACTACACACACTGCTGTTAAGTGTGCTGGAGTCCCAAGTTGGATTCATGCTTCACACAGCAAAAGAGTGAGCAATCCAGAAGAAGTGCCTCTGATCCTAAACAAAGAGCTTTGGTGGTTGCACCACCAATCGAGAGACCTCCCAGACCAGGAGGAGCAGTGCCAGTCCAGCCATTGGAAGAGGAAAGGGGTGAAGATCATTTGATGGGAAATCAAGTGCAAGTACCTGAAGTAACAGTGTGACATTGAGATCTCTAATGGAGGAGAAGCAGAAATCCAATCACAAAGGGAAAGCGCTGCCAACATGGTACTGAGACAAGAAGATGATCCAGGCAAAGGAACCAGCACTGGAACGAGAAGAATAAATAAACAAGCAGAATGGCCGCAAAGCTATGAAAACAAAATCCAAGGAGAAGTTCTTTACTCGCACAAATTCCAGAAATAATTCCTGAAGAGATTGAGTGATGAAGGTGGCCTGGATCCAAATCAGCAAAACCTAAGAAGATAGAAAAGAGCACGAGTTCCCTGTCGCATAAGCAAAAAGAACAGAGGATGGATGGAATTCTGAACAAACTCAAACACTCAGCCCCAGCCACAGATCTGGGTTTAATCCATTGTTTTTTTACTCACCCAGCCATATGCAAATCAGACTTGACCCTGCTCCCCATGGGAACAGGTCAGCCTGAACTGCCAGGCTAGGTCCTCCTTGGACCGGAAACAAGCATCCTGGGACCGGTTTCGGGGAATCACCCCTCATCAGCCAGGCTACCTTGAATCCAGTGGCACAGTGAGCATTGGTCCCACGTCTGGGCATACCCTTCCCACTTATGGCAACAATATAAAAAAAACAGATGATGGATGGAATGCTGAACAAATGAAACATTCACCCCTAGTCACAGATCTGGGTTTAATCCATTGGTTTATTTGCTCACCACGCCACCCCAGTTTGGACCCAGCCATGTGCGAATCAGTCTTGACCATGCTCCCCATAGGAACAGTCCAGCCTGAACTGCCAGGCCAGATATTCAGCAACTGAATGGTCATACTATGTGAACACTGCTTTGAATGTCACATTGGAAGACTTGTGCAATGTGAATCCTCAGCTATTTGAACCTCTCTGAAAAAGAGAAAACAAGATTGATGGAAATAATCTGAAGAAAGCTTGAAGCTAAACAAAACTGAAGAAAGACTATTTGAACTGTGCTAATTAGATGTTTGTTGTTTTAGTTCTTTGTTTTACAAGCAACCTAGGCCTGAGTTGAAAGTTACAGAAGAATAGGGACAACATTTTAGAAGAACATGGAGAAGGATTAGGGATTGTCTGGTTAGAAGCTTGACTGCTAAAGAAAATTAATATTGATTGCACTAAAGAAGCTACACACTAAAACTCGTTATGAGCTATTGAACAAAGTGTTTTTGAGCTGACTCAGAGAATGTGTTGCATTAGAAATAATTCTAAATATATCATAGGTTCAACAGTAATGATGAGTACTAATAGGATTTTACCTAGCGCCAGAGTCGGAGCCTAAAGCAAAGAATGTCACTAATACATCTATTTACAATATAAGGGAAGACCCCATTAGTTACTCCTCTGTAAGCTATATGAAAAAATGATTATTCTACTAATGTTTATTCTAGGTTTGTACAAGAATACACTAACGCAATGGACTCAAAGGAGTGATAGGTATGCGCATACTTACCTACTTCAGTTTCAGAAGTAGTTACCTATTACCACATTGTTAGAAACGGGGTAGCTTGGCACAGAGCGGGTAGGCTAAACTTAGGAGCAATGTGTAAAGCATCTGCGCAGCACACACTCACAGGCGACACACTAGGCACACTACAGAAGAGACTCCACACCAGGTTATATAAAAATAACTTGTGTATTAGGTAAAACACATTATAGAACCATCACAGATACATATACACTGCGCCAACCGGCGCCAGGTCACAATTTACAGGGGATTATGTACAAGGCAGCGCCAATCGGGTCGCTGCCAGAACCATCCCAACAGTACATGTAGTAAATGCAGAACAGCCAGTTCCTACTGGCAGGATCATGAACTCAGCATCTTCGTAATAGCAGGAGGCATGAACACATTAGGTCAGGTCTACACAAAACAACCAGTACCTACTGGCAGAATAAGGAACTTGGCAACATCACAATAGCCATAAGATACCTTGGCATTCGGCCACGCTACCTTAGGTTAGGCATAGAAACATATGTCGTGCATTCTCATTAGGCCTAAGACCCTGGCCTAGAGGCATCATCATCAGGGTAAAAGCATTAGCAACACCTTAGGCATAACATTAGGCATACCTCATTAGCATAAATCACGTTTGCAGTAGGCCTAGAATGAAAACATCAGGTCAGGCATAGAAACACATTATGCACCGCAACAACATAAGTACATTGGGCATCTCGTTAGCATAAACAACATTAGCAGTGGGCACAACCACATGAGCATGAAGGCATCAGTAGGCAGGAAACACATGAGGGGGAAGCATTAGGTAGTATCTCTTATCCACATGGGCACTAGAGTACACCCTCATGGACGGCCCACACAATACATGCCCAAACGTTGCAGGTTAGTCTTTGACGCCACTGCGCCGGGGGAGCCCCACTCTGGGGCCCTTAAAGCAATATGCGCCACGTGGCAGCTGCCCACTGTCAAGCGGGGCAGCTGGGAAATCAGTACGGGCACTCACGATGCCCTAAGCATCACCACAGGGGGGTGGGCACCGGCAATGTGCCCCGACACACCCCCCAACCAGTGTACAACCGAGCCCCACTCACCGGGCTCTCTGGACTCCTTGTGGCAATCTCCGGGCACCGGCAATGTGAGGGAGGTATGGAAGCAGAAAGCCTGAGGACGGTAGGAATCAGGAAGAGCCCCACTCACCGGCAGTCCTGGGACTCGCTCTGCTGCTCCCGGTCTCCGTCTGCAGGACTCCGCCCTCCTTCCCGGGCGGGACACGGCCCGATCCTCGGCTTCCTCCGGCCTCCTCCTGCGCAGGTCCCAGGCACCGATCCTCGGCTTCCTCCGGTCTCCTCCTGCGCAGGTCCCAGGCACCGATCCTCGGCCTCCTCCGGTCTCCCGCTGCAGGCTTGGCAACATGCGGGGCTCTCATCAGCTCACGAGAGCCCCGCCAACAGCAGCGCCTCTCCTGACTACACCCGGGCCCCCTCCTGGGACCCGGGACTTCGATGGGGAGCCCACGAGGCTCTGGACGGCTTCTACTTCCGCTGCCGCTCACGGGGCTCCCCTCAGGCACACGGGAGCCCCGCCCGGCGTGTGCAGGCCTCCGGTCTTCCTCCTCGTGGGCGCAGGGCTTCCCTTCCACACAGGAGCCCCGCGTCACCGGACACCCTCTCTTCCCGGCAGGAAATGGAGCTCTCCTCTTGGCGGCGGCTCTCCTTCAGCTGCTCGGGTCGCGGCGGTGATTCTTGGGCAACCAGCGCTTTTCAGCCACAGCGCTCTTACGTCACGGCATCCTCAGGCCCCGGGCAGCGGCGGTGATTACTTTCCTTTTGGCGGCAATGAGGGATAGGCTCCCTCTTACATTAAAGTGTCAAGCGGGGCGGGCACCCGCTCTCCAGGCGAAACGCGGGGTAGGCTCCCGCTGTATTTTTAACTGGGCAGCTCTCCCTGGCAGCACGCGGGGTGGGCTCCCGCTGTTGAATAAAAAGTAAAGGTGGGGTGGCACCTGATCCTTTGGCACCACAATGCGGGGTGGGCACCCGCCGAAGTTTTCAGCATGCGGGGTGGGCACCCGCTCTTCTTCTAAGATGCCAAAAACGCGGGATAGGCTCCCGCCGATCCCAGGAGCACCGGGGGAACCCCACACACCGGGGATTCCCTCACAGCCTCGCGCTGCAGACGCCAGCTCCCCTTCTCCTGGGCAGGTTCTAGCTGCAGCGTTCACGAGGCGCTAGAAGGCTGGCAAAGATTTAGGGTCCCACACAATAAAGTAGCGCCCACGAGGCGCTAGGGGCCAGGGGGAGCAGACAGGCAATGTTGGGCAAGATCAGCAGGCAGTGGGCAGCTCATCAGAACAGGACAGCAGTTCCTTGGAACAGTCAACCCCCATAATGTGGCACTCCTCCTGGCACAGCAGTCTTCACTCCAGCAAAGGTCTCTCACTGGTCATGTGGACAGCAGAGGGGTACAGATGGGCACAGGGGCCAGCACGCAGGCCCTTGCGGCGGTACCTCCTGGCAGAGTGTCCCCTCCAAGTCAAAGTCCAAGCACACGCACATGGAGTCTCAGCTCCTCTATATATACACCCCTCACCCCACCTAATAGAAAAGGCCAGAAGCTTCTGGTAGGGTCTCTGGGGAAACCGGTCCCAACTGGTTTTGGGGGAGGTGTAGAGCACCCTGTCTGCCAGACTTCCCTCCTCCCTTCCTGAGCTGGGGTCTGGGAGACAGACACACCCCAGGGGGCGGAGCCAGCCTTACACAAGGCAGGCACACAGCACACCGAAATGCCAAGGTTTAAAAGTGGCATTTCCACAAAGGTTAAAATAAATCTGTGCACACCATTGCGCAGCATTTAATATTTCCATCTCACACATACCAAACATGGCATACATATTTTCTACCATGGGGGAGTTATCCCATAAGGGGGTTCCTAATGTAAGCCTATGGAAGGCAGAAAGCACACGCACTTTGCACTGCTAACCAGCGCTAAAGTGCCCAGAGTCCTGAAACCACCAACCTTATGTCAGGAAAAAGACTAGGGAAGGCCAAAAGTTTAGGGATGACCCTGCAAGCAGGGCCAAGTCCAACACAACCCCCTTCCAGCCAAAAGCCAGGGTAGACCAATCAATGCCTTGATGGGATTCCCTGCTTGGGGCGAGAGAACATGGACGCGGGCCCGCAACTGCAGGGGCACCCGCAGGTTCTCCGCCATTCTGGACCCCGGTGGTTCCCTCTGTCAGAGCTCCCAGGACCCCCCGAGCTACCCCACTGGTGCTCTCTAGTTGGTCGCGGCCAGGACCGGGCCCTAGGCCATCCAGATGTCTCTGGTCCTTGCCATCTCACAGAGTGGGGGCAGTAGCCCCAAGCACATAGTACCCCTTGGCCACTCTACCTCTCCTCCATGCAGTTCCAAACTGCCACTGGTCCTCCCACCTGGGGTCCGCACCCTCAGGCTGACCAGAATTCAGAGGAGGCTCTCCCCCCGTACCTCTCCTTCTGGGGTTCCGCACGCTCCTCTTATGCGAGGCACCCTCAGAACACCACTCTCCCACCAGTCCAGGACCTTGACCCTGTAACTGATTCACCAACCTAGGGTCTAAACCCTTAGGTGGCACCGGTGCCAGAGGCGAGTCCTCCCTCCCTCTGCACCCCCTTCCAGAGTTCCGCACCCTCCCACCTGGAGAAGTACCATTGGAAGACAAACCGGGGGGACACTGATGACAGATGTCCCTCCCTCCAGATCAGGCAGTACCTGAACCTGGCCTCCCAACCCAGGATCTAGACCCTGTGGCTGAGCCGGTGCCAGAGGCAAGTCCTCCCTCCCTCTGCACCCCCTTCCAGAGTTCCGCACCCTCCCACCTGGAGAAGTACCCCTGGAAGACAAACCGGGGGGGACAATGATGACAGATGTCCCTCCCTCCAGATCAGGCAGTACCTGAACCTGGCCTCCCAACCCAGGATCTAGACCCTGTGGCTGAGCCGGTGCCAGAGGTGAGTCCTCCCTCACTCTGCACCCCCTTCCAGAGTTCCGGACCCTCCCACCTGAAGAAGTACCCCTGGAAGACACAGGCTCTCCTGAGACTAGGAGATCCCCCTCAATGGCCGGCCCATCAGGACAGCCTAGGCTCCCCAATGCCTCCTCAGACCTTCTGGCACTTACCCAGAGGTCTGCCTCCCGTGCAAGCTCCCTGGGATCAGAGAACCCACACTGCAACAGGTGTTGGCGCAACCTTAGAAAACAATTCCTGAGCATGTGCTCCCTGATAATTAGATGGAACAGCCCTTCCAAATCGTTCACCGCGCTACACACCACCCAATCCTCCAGTGCACTGCAACACGCATCCACAAACTCCCCCCAGGACTGGTGAGCCAGTTTTCTACTGCCCCTGAACCTCAACCTATACCCCTCTTCCCGGGAACTAGGTACCGTCTTCTGGGCTCTGGGAGTGGGACTTCCTACACTGGAATCACTTCTGCTGCCACCACTGGACCCCACCCAACCGGGTGAGTCCAGACTCCTGAAACCACTCTCAGGGGACAACCTACCCTCTAGAGCTAGTTTCTCCCTGGCGAAGGCCCTCTCTGCCTCCGCCATCCTCTCCTGCGCTAGGACCCTTTCGGTCTCTAGCTTTTTCTCCTCCAAACTCAGCTGCGCTAGCTCCACTCTGAGCCTTTCCAACGCCAGCTGATGCTCCCTTTCTTCCCTCCTATCCACCCGCTCCTCTGGGGACAGGGAAAGGGATGGGGCACTGCCCCCGGGACTGGACCCAGCAAGGGACTCCCTCTCTATGGTGTCCTCACTATCTACTGGCGTCCCCACCCTGTCATTTTCTTCCTCCTCTTCAGGGCCACCGCCCTCCAGGGTTATGGACTGGGAACCCTCGCTCTCAGAGTCCTCCCTACTCCTGGGATCCTCCTCAGGGTCTCCCCCAAATCCACCACTTAGATATGCGGAGGGGTAATCTGAAAGGTCCCCACAGAGCTCTAAGGGTTCTCCCCTTTTAAGGGCTTCATAGAAAACAATTTCCTGCGCAAGTCGCATTCTATCGGTATCCCCCTTTCTCTGCAGAAATTCATTACCTCCTCCTCAGTGTACTCCCACAGGTCACCCTCATCATAGGCTAACCCCATCTTGGCGAGATACACCACCCACAGTAAACAGGGGAACACAATTCAAAAATAACACCTTTAGGAGGAACAATGATCAGAAAAAATAATCCCCAAATCTGTGATTATTCTAAGTGCAGAGTTTGTAGTGCAACCAGTTGTCGCTGTGGTACTGCGCAAACGCAAGTCCTATCCCACCGCTGAACACCAATGTTAGAAACGGGGTAGCTTGGCACAGAGCGGGTAGGCTAAACTTAGGAGCAATGTGTAAAGCATCTGCGCAGCACACACTCACAGGCGACACACTAGGCACACTACAGAAGAGACTCCACACCAGGTTATATAAAAATAACTTGTGTATTAGGTAAAACACATTATAGAACCATCACACATACATATACACTGTGCCAACCGGCGCCAGGTCACAATTTACAGGGGATTATGTACAAGGCAGCGCCAATCGGGTCGCTGCCAGAACCATCACAACAGTACATGTAATAAATGCAGAACAGCCAGTTCCTACTGGCAGGATCATGAACTCAGCATCTTCGTAATAGCAGGAGGCATGAACACATTAGGTCAGGTCTACACAAAACAACCAGTACCTACTGGCAGATAAGGAACTTGGCAACATCACAATAGCCATAAGACACCTTGGCATTCGGCCACGCTACCTTAGGTTAGGCATAGAAACATATGTCGTGCATTCTCATTAGGCCTAAGACCCTGGCCTAGAGGCATCATCATCAGGGTAAAAGCATTAGCAACACCTTAGGCATAACATTAGGCATACCTCATTAGCTTAAATCACGTTTGCAGTAGGCCTAGAATGAAAACATCAGGTCAGGCATAGAAACACATTATGCACCGCACCAACATAAGTACATTGGGCATCTCGTTAGCATAAACAACATTAGCAGTTGGCACAACCACATGAGCATGAAGGCATCAGTAGGCAGGAAACACATGAGGGGGAAGCATTAGGTAGTACCTCTTATCCACATAGGCACTAGAGTACACCCTCATGGACTGCCCACACAATACATGCCCAAACATTGCAGGTTAGTCTTTGACGCCACTGCGTCGGGGGAGCCCCACTCTGGGGCCCTTAAAGCAATATGCGCCACGTGGCAGCTGCCCACTGTCAAGCGGGGCAGCTGGGAAATCAGTACGGGCACTCACGATGCCCTAAGCATCACCACAGGGGGGGGTGGGCACCAGCAATGTGCCCCGACACACCCTCCAACCAGTGTACAACCGAGCCCCACTCACCGGGCTCTCTGGACTCCTTGTGGCAATCTCCGGGCACCGGCAATGTGAGGGAGATATGGAAGCAGAAAGCCTGAGGATGGTAGGAATCAGGAAGAGCCCCACTCACCGGCAGTCCTGGGACTCGCTCTGCTGCTCCCGGTCTCCGTCTGCAGGACTCCGCCCTCCTTCCCGGGCGGGACACGGCCCGATCCTCGGCTTCCTCCGGCCTCGTCCTGCGCAGGTCCCAGGCACCGATCCTCGGCTTCCTCCGGTCTCCTCCTGCGCAGCTCCCAGGCACCGATCCTCGGCTTCCTCCGGTCTCCCGCTGCAGGCTTGGCAACACGCAGGGCTCTCATCAGCTCACGAGAGCCCCGCCAACAGCAGCGCCTCTCCTGACTTCACCCGGGCCCCCTCCTGGGACCCGGGACTTCGATGGGGAGCCCATGAGGCTCCGGACGGCTTCTACTTCCGCTGCCACTCACGGGGCTCCCCTCAGGCACACGGGAGCCCCGCCCGGCATGTGCAGGCCTCCGGTCTTCCTCCTCGTGGACGCAGGGCTTCCCTTCCACACGGGAGCCCCGCGTCACCGGACGCCCTCTCTTCCCGGCAGGAAATGGAGCTCTCCTCTTGGCGGCAGCTCTCCTTCAGCTGCTTGGGTCGCGGCGTTGATTCTCGGGCAACCAGCGCTTTTCAGCCACAGCGCTCTTACGTCACGGCACCCTCAGGCCCCGGGCGGCGGCGGTGATTACTTTCCTTTTGGCGGCAATGAGGGATAGGCTCCCTCTTACATTAAAGTGTCAAGCAGCGTGGGCACCCGCTCTCCAGGCGAAACGCGGGGTAGGCTCCCGCTGTATTTTTAACTGGGCAGCTCTCCCTGGCAGCACGCGGGGTGGGCTCCCACTGTTGAATAAAATGTAAAGGCGGGGTGGCACCCGATCCTTTGGCACCACAATGCGGGGTGGGCACCCGCCGATGTTTTCAGCACGTGGGGTGGGCACCCGCTCTTCTTCTAAGATGTCGAAAACGCGGGGTAGGCTCCCGCCGATCCCAGGAGCACCGGGGGAACCCCACACACCGGGGATTCCCTCACAGCCTCGCGCTGCAGACGCCATCTCCCCTTCTCCTGGGCAGGTTCTAGCTGCAGCATTCATGAGGCGCTAGAAGGCTGGCAAAGATTCAGGGTCCCACACAATAAAGTAGCGCCCACGAGGCGCTAGGGGCCAGGGGGAGCAGACAGGCAATGTTGGGCAAGATCAGCAGGCAGTGGGCAGCTCATCAGAACAGGACAGCAGTTCCTTGGAACAGTCAACCCCCATAATGTGGCACTCCTCCTGGCACAGCAGTCTTCACTCCAGCAAAGGTCTCTCACTGGTCCTGTGGACAGCAGAGGGGTACAGATGGGCACATGGGCCAGCACGCAGGCCCTTGCGGCGGTACCTCCTGGCAGAGAGTCCCCTCCAAGTCAAAGTCCAAGCACACGCACATGGAGTCTCAGCTCCTCTATATATACACCCCTCACCCCACCTACTAGAAAGGGCCAGATGCTTCTGGAAGGGTCTCTGGGGAAACCGGTCCCAACTGGTTTTGGGGGAGGTGTAGAGCACCCTGTCTGCCAGACTTCCCTCCTCCCTTCCTGAGCTGGGGTCTGGGAGACAGACACACCCCAGGGGGCGGAGCCAGCCTTACACAAGGCAGGCACACAGCACACCAAAATGCCAAGGTTTAAAAGTGGCATTTCCACAATGGTGAAAAGAAATCTGTGCACACCATTGCGCAGCATTTAATATTTCCATCTCACACATACCAAACATGGCATACATATTTTCTACCATGGGGGAGATATCCCATAAGGGGGGTTCCTAATGTAAGCCTATGGAAGGCAGAAAGCACACGCACTTTGCACTGCTAAACAGCGCTAAAGTGCCCAGAGTCCTGAAACCACCAACCTTATGTCAGGAAAAAGACTAGGGAAGGCCAAAAGTTTAGGGATGACCCTGCAAGCAGGGCCAAGTCCAACACAACCCCCTTCCAGCCAAAAGCCAGGGTAGACCAATCAATGCCTTGATGGGCTTCCCTGCTTGGGGCGAGAGAACATGGACGCGGGCCCGCAACTGCAGGGGCACCCGCAGGTTCTCCGCCATTCTGGACCCCGGTGGTTCCCTCTGTCAGAGCTCCCAGGACCCCCCGAGCTACCCCACTGGTGCTCTCTAGTTGGTCGCGGCCAGGACCGGGCCCTAGGCCATCCAGATGTCTCTGGTCCTTGCCATCTCACAGAGTGGGGGGCAGTAGCCCCAAGCACATAGTACCCCTTGGCCACTCTACCTCTCCTCCGTGCAGTTCCAAACTGCCACTGGTCCTCTAGGGGGACTAGGGGAAGGCCAAAAAGTTTAGGAAGGACCCTGCAAGCAGGGCCAAGTCCAACACACATGCCTTTATTTTATGCTATTTCTTGCAGCATCCTATTGTCATTAGTTTATAGGCAAGGACATTTTGAGTATTTCTATTCTAATAATGATCTAATACTTTCCAGTGTACCATCAATAAATAACATTTACACTCACAAGGCAAAGGAAATGGACACAGCTTTGATTTATTTATTTCCCCATAGACCCAAAGATAGTGGGAAGGCTTACAAAAACAATTTAACCTGTTTAATGTGACCAATAGAGAAGCTTCATATAATGGCTTTACAAAAGAGATACACTAACATGACACAAACTACTGACAAAAAGAGCGATGTGTTAGAGAATGCTTGGATTAAGGAAGAAAACTATTTTAGAAAGATGGTTTACCCTAAACTGAGAATTGACAGCCAACACAAAGGGAAAATTTGTGTGTACAGAAGACGGACACCCAAAAACACTAGATATGCAGTGATTAGTAGTAGTGAACACACATTCGAATCAACAGGGGGATCTTGGCAAATTTTACAGGGAGACGAAAATGCTATTCCAGGTGTTTATTACATTTGTGGACAGAATGCTTTCTTATTACTGCCAGTTAACTGGGAGGGAATTAGGCATATTAATTCCAAAGATGTAACATGTGACGAGTTTAGATGCATTGACATTAACACCCGCACACAGACAAAAACGCAGCACAAACACAGGAACCTGCCTAGTAGAAGACATCTTTGAAGCTGTCATTCCACCTGTAGGCGTCATCTTAAATGGTGAAAAGATTAGAAAGCTGTCAACAGTTGTCGACAAATTGGCAACCAGCCCATACGGAGCTGTGCTTGTAATGAATACAGAACTAATTGCTATACTGTTGACGGATTTACTAGACCAACTTCCCTTAGACATCTTACTCACAGAAAAGGACAGAGTCTGCAAAATGCTTCAATTAACTCATTGCTCTACATACATACCTGATGAGAGTATGGAAATAGAAGGCTTCACAAAGAACATCTCAGGTGTAGAACCTGAATTATGGGAATTGGACACACCAAGTCTGTTTAAAAAGTTTGGAAAGGGAGTTGCCAAAATTTGAAATTTTCAACAGCAGGAAAGGGTATATTGAAGGCTATTCTAATGTCAATAGTAATAGTAGGGCTTTGTCTAATATTTCTTTATTCACTGTTCCTTAGCTGCAGATACATACTATGCAAGAGGAAGGAAAGGGTGGAAAAGAAATGGTATGAGAAGGATTTGGATTTGAGGGGCATTATGAATGAAGATTACATGAACTCTTTGAAATTTAGGCCTGAAAAGAAAAAGATGAGACACAACAGACAAGTGCCCTCTGAAATGGACTCACATGAGAAATTTAGATATGTGAAGATTAATACAATCATCAGACGGGGGATTGTAGAAGTTGAAACTTTTTATGTAAATTTACCTCATGACAATGTAGAAATGTAACTTAACGTTAATGAAGAAAATGCCTGCCAATAAGTGGTTAGAGAAAACGTGCTTCATTAACATGCAAATAGAAAAATGCTGTTGATTGCTTAATATTTTTCTTTATTCTTACCTTTCCCTTTAATAAAAAAAATGCCTTTTTGTAAATGATGATTTAACGTTATTAAATGGAAGAACTTAACATCTTCATAAATTGTGCTGTTTGCTGCAAAATGTATTTCTTTCTTCACACCATATGACTTCATCTTATTTTAGATAGTTCCCTCTGCCACATACTTATAAAAGAACAGGTATATTGAAGAAAGAGAAAGCTTGCTATAGATTTGAATTTCATGATATAAACAGGACATGCTAGATAATAATGTTTTATTTCATAGAGTTACACAATGGGATACTGAACAGCTAACAGAGTAGGTTTGCACAGGTTCTGATGAGAACCTTCCTAGATGTATCTTTTTGTAATATACTGTAGCCGCATTCAAATAACAACATGTCGACATGGACGTTTACCGTGGGAATCAAGTGAGAAGACTACAGACCATCGGAAGATCCTTCTTCTTTGGCTTGAAATGACTTAAGCACTTATTCTTGCAAAATGATTTGTACTGTCTATATAGTACGTGTTCCTAGTTAGAGACTTACTGTATTTGATGCATTCTGTGTAAATCTTTCCCTGCCATGCCCTCTGGCACTTGATTGTGCTACTCTTGCCTGAAATTACTGTGAGCTACTGCTAACAGTGATTGATTTTCTGTTATTCTGATGCCTTTTTTCAGACTTTCTCCATGCTGCTCATAGCTACTGCTGTGACTGATTCCTTCAATCTTTTTTAACGGTTGCTACTGCAGCTGTCTGAGAACTCGGCTGAGTTTCCAGAACTACTCTTTATGGGGAGTTCAACGTTTTATAGCTATTAGCCTGATGCTCCAAAGTTTCACATGCTCTTTTCTAAAGGAACTCTTTATGGGTTCTGACTAGGATAGGTTAGGTCCTTTAGATTAAGATAGGAATTGATTCCTTTATGGATCACACTGATTTTGTATGTTAATTCTAACCAAAGTGTCTTGATATTTCTGTAACCAGACTTATTTTGGTTAACTTAAATAAAAAGAAAAAAAAGTATGGGCTAATTTCTTAATGAGAAAATAAGACTATTTTTAAACTTCACCAAACCTCTCATCATTTACTGAACATTAAATTCTATAAGTTGATGATTATTTTACGATTGTATTTGGGTTGTGCTCCATGCTAACACGGTGGCAAAGATTAATCTACCCGAGGAAGAAATTGGCATTGAAATTCGAGACTATCTTACCAAGTTTCAAGGTGGAGCTGTTTATAAATTGTATAGATTCCTGCGCTTGCACATGTCAAATCCTCTTTCAATAAATCTACTATTAGTGTCTGTTAGACCTGTCAGCCTTAGGGCGGTCTTCCCCCATGCACTTTGCCTTCTTCCTACAGTTTTGCAAATTGTTTTGTTGGTGTTAGGTCTCCGTGCACTTTATTACTGCTAACATGGTTGTGCTCACTCACACTGCCTCCAATACCTCCTGTGAGGCCTCAGCTTTTAGTATTCATACGGCGCAATGTAGGACCTTTAAAGGTATATTGCTCTACCGTCCACCTGGCCCTAAAAGTGGGTTTTTGGACACTTTAGGCTCCCTGCTTGAGGAAGGGCTATGCCTAGATTCCTACTCGGTGTTGGGAGACTTCAATTTCTATTTGGAGGCCCCCCAGGACCCAGATACCGCTAGACTGGAACAAATTATGGGGGCGGGGGATCTCAAGCAACTGGTGAAGGTCCCTACCCATGAAAAAGGGCACACCCTGGATGGGATTTACACTAACAACCACGACTTAGTCTGCACTTCAGTTCTCCCTCTCTCGTGGTCCGATCACTGTGCCATCCAATTTGAATTGAGCAGTCACGGGGGCCATTTGGCTAGTACAAAGTCAACCCAGGAGATTGCAACCAGGGCCTGGGGAAAAGTGGACATTAAGAAACTTGGAGAAGCCCTGAGGCGCTCAATATGTCCTCTTCCCTTGGAAGTGGAAGAGGCCACACTAGCCTATACACAATGGCTAGGTACAACCTGCAACCACTTAGCCCCTGAAAAAAAGTGGACCCCCAAACAGGCCCAACCATCAGCACCCTGGTACTCTGAGGAACTCCGCGCAAAAAAATTGGCTTGTAAGCAATTGGAACGGGCTTGGCGCAAAAGGTACACAGATGCGGATAAGGAAAGGTACAAGCTTAGTATTACCACCTATAAACAGCTACTACTAGAAGCCAAAAAAAAGTTTTTCACAACACAAATAGCATTTGCCAAATCAAATTCTAAGGAACTCTTTAAAACCATTAAAAAACTTGCCACCCCGAATGTCCCAAAGAGTCAGAGCAATTCTGAACTTTGTGATAAATTAGCTGATTTCTTTAAGCAAAAAGTAGAAATCATTTTGACTTCGTTCACACAAGCTGATAAAAAGGCACATGCCCACCCGTATACGGATGGACTGGACAGTTCCCGCCTTCCACAGGTGTTGGAACAATTTAAACCCCTAGGGACACCAGAAACTATTAAAATGTTGAACTCCATCCGCTCTGGAGCCCCTACCGATCCCTGCCCAGTGCGGATTATTAAGCAAATTCCAGAAGCTATTGGAACAGCACTCACACCCCTGCTGAATACTATATTCAGATCAGGCATTTTCCCCAAAGTATGGAAAAAGGCCTCTGTCCTTCCTTTATTGAAAAAACAGACCTTGGATCCTAAAGATCCTAACAACTATAGGCCGATCTCACGGCTCCCTTTCCCGGCCAAAATATTGGAAAAAGCCATGAACACGCATCTCAGTGCGTTTCTCCAGCTCAACAACTCTTTTGACCCATCCCAATATGGGTTCAGAGCAGAGCACAGCACAGAGTCGGCTTTACTTAAATCCACGTAGGAAATCAGAGAGGCCTTGGACAGGGGTGGCAATGCCGTGCTGATCCTGCTGGATTTGTCGGCGGCCTTCGACACGGTCCATCACGAAGTGTTGATGGACCGTCTGTCCGATATAGGAGTAGAAGGGCGAGCTTGGAAACTCTTGCAATCTTTTTTATCTGACAAATCACAAACCGTGGATCTGGATGGCAACAAGTCCAAACCTTTTTCCCTTCCATGTGGGGTGCCACAGGGCTCGTCACTGAGCCTGACGCTTTTCAATATCTATGTGGCACCCCTGGCTGGAGTCATTAGATCTTATGGCTTCCAACTCACCTCTTATGCTGACGACACTCAAATAGTGTTGTCACTGATGGAAGGGAGGGAAAAGGAAACCGGGGCATGTTTCCATGACTGTATGGGGGCCATCTCGGGCTGGATGTCCTCTAATTGTCTAAAATTGAATTCCAGTAAGACCGAGGTCATAAAGTTTGGTAACAATCCACGTGTGTGGACACCTGATTGGTGGCCAGAAGAACTTGGTGCTTGCCCCTCACCCGCTAGGAAAGCAAAAAACCTTGGGGTACTGCTGGACAATAAGCTCACCATGGGTGACCAAATAAACATGGTGATCTCGGCTGCTTTCTAGTCCTAAGAATTATAAGGAAAATTAAGTTCTTCCTGTCTGAAAACAGCCTTAAGACAGTGATAACGGCCCTTATAATGTCGCGCCTGGATTATTGCAATGGCCTATATCTTAATGCCCAAAAGCAGCACATCAATCGGCTCCAACTAGCCCAAAACGCAGCGGCAAGATTGCTGTCAGGTACTCCAAAATTTGTCTCAGTAAAAGAGGAGCTGAGGCAACTTCACTGGCTCCCGGTGAAACAAAGAGTTCGCTTTAAGGCACTCTGCACCATCTTTAAGGCCATTAATGGAGCAGGACCTGACTTCCTTAGGCGTAAATTCCAATGGTACGTCCCGGGAAGAATGCTACGCTCCACAGGAGCTAAATATGTTCAAGTCCCCCCATTCAAAAGAGTCAACTGGGGAGGTAGGAGCTTCACCAACTGTGCCTCCAGGGCATGGAACGAACTTCCTTTCCATCTCAGAAACGCCCCGGATCTCCTCTCCTTCAGAAAGGGGTTGAAGACATGGCTCTTCTCCCAGTAGCACACATCCTTTTTTCCCTAGCAACCAGTGCTTAGCGCCAGGACACCCCAGGGTAACCGTGCGCTCTACAAGTGCGATTAACATAACATAACATAACTCCCTAAAACATGGTACAACTGGCTTACACCTGATAAGCATATTTTATTTCCTTCTAAGACCCTAGAAAAGTGGTATACCATATACCCATGGCTGGTAAATTAAATGCTACTAGTAGGCCTGTAGCACTTATTTTGCCACCCACTTAAGAAGTAGCCCCTTAAAACATGTCTGAGGCCTGTCATTGCAGCCTGTATGCAGTTTTAAACTGGCAATTCTATTTGGCAAAATATACCCCTTGCCCAGCATAAAGATCCATTTCTATTACACATAAGTCACCCCAAGGTGGACCCTTAACAGCCCATAGGACAGGGTACATTGTATTTAAAAAGTTAGACATGTACTTTTAAGTTTTTCATGTCCTGGTAATGAAAATGTAAAATTTGCTTTTCCCTGCTGTGAGCCCTATGTCTCCCAAAAGATAACATTGGGTTATTTTATCACTGAAATATTTTGTTTAGGAGCAGCTACAAATGTCACATTTGGTGTCTAAGGAACTGTAATTAAAAAACGACTTTACCATTAACGAGGATTTTAAAGTCACAATCCTAAAAATATCAGCTGCATATACATTTAATTGATCTTTCATGTGATCCATCATTTTATAAAGTTGGCATTTTCTTGTCTTCACCATTAGGTGCCTGCAGCCAGTTTCCTTGGCTACATGACTAGGTGTAGTTGGCAGTTGGCCTTTGTGTATTCCTCCCTGTCAGCCACATAATAGAGGGACTCAGTGTTGGTAGGATCGGCCATCCGAGGAAGATGGGGGGCAGAGATGTGCATAGCCCCGATTGCACTTCAAAGACACTACCTCAGCACACATTCAAAGATCTATACACTAGTCTATTGGGCCCCGACATCCTGGGACTAGAGCAGGGAGGCAGGAAATTCCAGGCACTCTTGTGGGGGGGGGGGGGCAGTTTCTTCCACTTCAAACCTGGCACCGTATAAAAAACAAACACCCTCAACCCGCTTTTCAGTTCACTTCTGGATATGCAGGATTCTCAGAGGACTGCCCTGCTGCCTGTAGCCTGCTGTGTACTTCAGAGGACTGCCCTATTGCACCAAAAGAATTTGCCTGGTGCCTGAAGCTGGTCTTGTGCCCTCAGAGGAGTGCCCTGGTGTTTGAGGCCTGCTTCTCAGCCAGCTTTTAAAAAAAAATGTTTAATTTTTTTTAATTAAGTAGCTTTCAAATAAGCCACAGAGTCCCAAAGCTGGGACAAGCAATACCATCATAGCATATATAATGATACAAGCAACAAATGTTCCCGTTTGGTTGGGTTCCTATCATTCCATCTAACAAACAGACAAAACAAGAACAATCCTGCAAAGAACGAACCCCCACCCCTCCCGGCACTTTAGGTGATAGTACATTATTCAGTTGTTGAATCCCAAGCATCTGAGACACACATGAGTGGCAGTTCATAAGAAAAGGAAGTCCCAATTCCAGCAAGTCCTGACAAGGCATCACAACAGTTCAATTTAACAAAAGAGAAATAACTACAAATCAGGGTGGCTCAATAAATACATAGTGAGCGGGGCCCAAAAGTCTTTGGGCCGCGAGGACTCAGGGAGCTCCTCCGCATAGGTCTCCAACTGCTCCCTACAATAGACCAAGTCGCGAATCCATTTCTTTACAGTGGGAGGGTTTTTGCTCCCCAACATTGCGCTACGGCTCTTTTTGCCAACAAAGTTGAGACAGCTACAAGTCGACGATTGCAAGGCTTAAGACTCGTCACGCTGCCCAGCAGGCAAACCTACGGGGCACATCACACACGTTCCAGCACTACATCCATTATCACGCTCACCACCCTGGTCCAGAAAGCATATATCCCTGCACATTGCCATGCTAGATGCAAGAAGTCGGCATCAGCCACACCTCACACAGCAAGCAGTTTCACGCAAGCCAAACCTCCGCAGTTGCATTGGGGTATAGTATAACTGAAGCAAAAACTTAAAATGAATAATGCGGAGGTTACAATTCGCCGTGAGGCGACCCGTTAACTTACAGCAGAACTTCCATTGCTCGAGCGAAAGTGTGAACCCCAGCGCAGCATTCCATTTGAGATATGAGGGGTGTTCCCCTGGCTCTCCCTCTCATAGGGACACGTTATATAGCTTAGTTGTCAGGCCCTTTCGCTCCTCACCTGCCAGCACCGCCCGCAGTGCCAGCAACGTTTGTGGTTCATTCGGATAGTTAGGGTAGATGGCTCGAACTGCTTGCCTCACTCTCACATAGGTAAATCCCAACATCAGGCCGTGATTCCGACCCCCCTGTACATCCTGTGGCGAGCGGAACTGACCCTGCTTGTACAAGTCCCCTATCTGTGTAATCCCGGCAGCCTCCAGCACCTGCTGAGCGAGTCGCTCCTGTGCCACTGAGATGTCAGGGTGCGCCATTATAGGTAGCGACGGGGCATATAAGTAATCCATCTGTGCCCTTTTGGCAAGGGCCTGCCAGGCCCATATAGTGCACAGCGCAGGGTTAATTTCTGTTCTGGGACCTCCCCTACCACCGGAGAGTGCCGCCGCTGCCAGTGGCATCGGGAGCACAGAGTCCGCCTCAATGGCAGTGTGGGGCAAAACCGCTGCGGAAAAAAACAATACGCAAACTGCGCCTGCGCAACATAAGTGGTACCCCCCCAGACAAAGGATAACAAGGCTGACTGGAGCGTCTTAAACAGTGCGGTGTTCAGCCGAATAGAAATATTCACAAACAGATAGAGAAGTTTGGGCAATAAAGACATTTTGATCACTGCGATCCGATCCGCAAGCGATAGAGGCAGCCGAGCCCATCGCTCCGCCTGGTCAGTAATCTGCGCAATAACACGGCCATAGTTCTCAGTGATAACTTGATCAGGATCTCGATGCAACCATATCCCAAAGTAGTTCACCGCGTCCTGAGTCCAAGTCAGTGGAAAGTCCAGCTCAACCTACCACGTGCCTGCCGTCAGCGGGAACACCGTTGACTTTGCCCAATTAATCCTCAGGCCGGAGTACCTCTCAAATTTAACATACTCGCGAAGCAATTCCGATAGGTAAGTAGCAGGCTCTCGGACATACAGGAGCATGTCATCAGCATATAATGAGACCACAAGTGGTCTCTGGCGGAAGCGCAATGCAGCAGATGCATGCCGCTGGCGCAACTTACAAGCTAGAGGCTCTAGCGCCAATGCAAAAAGCATCGGCGACAAGGGGCACCCCTGCCGTGTGCCTCTGCAAATGGGAAATGCCGAGGACACCTAGCCATTGACGTGCACACGCGCGACGGGTTGAGTGTACAGTACCTTAATCCACTGGAGGAAGAACTGGGGAAGACCCATTCTCGTCAACACATTGAACATATAGTCCCACTGAAGGGAGTCGAATGCTTTTGCTGCGTCGAGCAGCACTGCCACTGCCTGAAAGTCGGGATCAAAATAATGCAATGTAGCGAAGACCGTGCGCAAGTTGTGCGTGGTTGACCTAGCCTGCACAAAACCGGACTGGTCAGGAAGAGCCACCAGGGGAACAAGCGGCTAGAGCCTAGTAGCAATCATCTTTGCCAAAATCTTGGCATTGATATTAATAATCGAAAGCGGCCTATATGAATCGCACCGGTTGGCATCCTTGTCTGGCTTCAGAAGTGTCACCAGGAGGGCCTCCTTCAAGGTAGGTGGGAGGCGCCCCGTCTCATAGGCCTCCGCATAGACCGCCAGGAGCCTGGGGGCCAAGTCGTCAACGTAGGCCTTGTAGAACTCGCTGGGGAGTCCATCGAGGCCCACGGCCTTGCACGTGGGGAGTGACATTATGGCCAATTTCACATCGTCGACATCAAATGGCTGTGTAAGATATTCCCTCTGTCTGAGGGATAGCCACCCAAGTGCAACATCATCAGGATAGGAGTGTATATCCTCTGCCTGCATCGTAGCCGGGTTTTCGTAGAATCGGGCATAGCAGCCTAGAACCACCACACTAATCTCGGGTGTAGTGTAATGCGCAACCCCTTCGTTATCAAGCATCTCTGTGATATAGTCCTGACTTCTGGGAGCCGCCAACTTTTGTGCCAGCGAGCGACCAGGCCTGCCCCCCTCCTCGTAATAGCGAGCTGTACTGCGTCGGGACCTATGCACCAATTCCTGGTCCACAGTATTATTGTGCTCAGTCACACGGTCCTGCATCGCGGATAACGTAGCTGTGGAAGTGTTCTTGTCATACTCACGTGCCAAAGTAGAGATTTCCGTAGCTAATTTCTGAATTCTACGCCTTAGATCTCTCAATACACCAGCCTGTGCACCCATGCAGACTCCCCTGATGGTCACCTTGAATGCCTCCCACAGAACCCCAGCGCTCTCAACGGTACCCTCATTCTCCCTAAAGTAGTTGTGGATTGCCTCCCCTATAGTATGCTTAAAAACCGGGTCAGTCAGGGAAGCCTGCTGCAAACGCCATGTAAAAGGAGGTCTCTTGCATATGGGTACCTGAAGCTCAAGGACCACCGGGGAGTGATCAGAGAGCGTTCTAGCCATGTGACTAACCTTAACCACCCACGTGCAGGCGACCTCAGTGACAAGCCAGAAATCCAAGCGTGACCAGAGGAAATAAAAGTACTCTCACGCACCCCAGGATGTTGCAAGCGCCATACATCACGCAGACTCCCCGCATCCAATAGCCCCAGCAAGACCTCAGAAGCCTGCTTTGGTTGCACTATTCCACTTCCCAGCCGGTCCATATCCACATCCAAACAGACATTAAAGTCGCCACCCCAGAGTATCTCCGCTGTAGGAAATCCCAAGACGGGCGCCACACATCCACAAAAAAGGAAGGATCGTCAACATTCGGTCCATAGATATTAACCAGTAATACACTCGCTCCGCCCAGCTGGCCATGCACCATCGCCACTCTGCCTTGCTCATCTATTTCAGTCAGAATAACAGTAAATGGGACCCCCCTCTTAACAAGGATCATCACGCCCGCGAGTAAGTAGAGTAAGAGGACGCTATTCGGACCCCAGCCCAGCGCGCACCCACATTCTTTTCGAGACTGTAGTGAGGTGCGTCTCTTGTAGGAAGGCTATTTGAACGTCCATCCTGTCCAAATATGCCATAACAGCGCAAATTTTCTTGGGAATATTCAGAACCCGTACATTCCAGGTCAGTAACTTCACTTTACCACTCATTCAGACTGCTCGGCAATGAGAAAGAAACAAGAAAGAACCACCTGCATACGCCCACCATCGCGTGAAACCAATTGGATTCAAGCACACTGAAGAAATAAAGTGCCCGTGCCCCACCATCCACCACCCCCCACCCTCCAGCCCCCCACCCACTTCAGCGTCCCCAACTCGCTAAAGCCATCCCAACTCTTTCTGACCCTTCCCCAACAAGAACAAAAAACAGAAATATGCATATGGGGTTTTCCCATTTGGGGGGCGTCAGAGTGCTACTAGCCTCCAGTCATGCAGGAGGTGGCTGAGCAGGTCTAGTATCTGTGCCTACACATATACACACATCCGCACTGGCACATATCACAGTATAAGCATACCCACTTGAGGAAGCACAGAATGCCTTAACCATAAGAAATCAGCTAAACAAACATAGCATGGTACAGGGCCGGAAATGTCTGCATAGAAGAGCGGGGGAGAGTGAGCCAGCAGGAGACCGCTCCACACCGCTACTGCTCCTCATCGTCTCGTATAGTCTGAGACTCATGCCGTCGTCGCTTCAATTGTTTGGCATGTTCCATGGCCGCCTTGGGGTTGGAGAAGATTTTGGAGTCCCCATCAGGGTCCACCAGCAAGCGAGCGGGGTATAACTTTGCATATGGGACCCCCTCCGACTGCAAGAACTTTTTCACAGCTCCAAACTCCCTACGTGCAGCCTGCACAGTGACCGAAAGTCAGGGAAAAATTAGAGGGAATTGCCTTGATGTGCAATATTGCCCTTATCCCTGGCCATACGCAGGATGATATCGCGGACCCTGTAATTTAACAGTCTCGCAATTATTGGGCGGGGGGGAGCCCCCGGGACAGGTTGCGCCGCCAGGGAGCGATGGGCTCGCTCGATGATAAACATGGGGGACAGATGTTCGGAGCCAAATATGTCCTTAATCAGGTTTTCTACGAAAGTCTCCATCTTGCCCATATTAGTGGACTCTGGCAGTCCTGTAATCCTAATATTATTTCTCGGGGACCGGGCCTCCAAGTCCTCGTTATTGGCCTGAATAAGAGCCAGGATTTTTTCCATGTTTAGCGCCTTCCCCGCGACCTCACTCAGCCCATCCTCAGCTGCAGAGACCCGTTGCTCGAACTCCCCCATGCTGGTATTTTGCTTCTTGAGCTGTGCTGACATGTGGTCGAGGCGGTGATTCACGGCCGCCATGGTACCCTCGATAGATTGGAGGCTTTGTTGCATTGCCAACAGCGTTGTCTCAAGTGTGGGGGGGGGTCGTCACCAATGGCGTCCGCTTCCGAATCCGAAGCCGCTTTCTGCTGTGTTTCATGGACTTGCGTGCTTCAAACGTGAGGCGAGGTTGGGATTTGTCTGTTCTCCCCATGATTACCACAGGCGAGGTAGGGCCTAGCCCGCCGGTGATACACGCAAGATGGACTCCTCCAGGTTCACACAACATCGGTCCGGACGATCCCACCCAGGGCGCAAGTAGAGTTCAGGGCCTGCACTCTGAAAGTCTCCACGCAACACACACCTCACCCGTGGCACCAGGGGGAGGGAGGCACCTTCTCAGGCCCAGGTGAATTCACTGTTCCGCAGGATTACAGGTCACAGGCTGCAGGACCCCCTCCAAACCCGTTGCAGTGCGCTCCACCGCACAGGAGGAAGGTGCCCCAACAGTCACAAGGGCCCACAGACCGGCAGCGCACCAAGGGTGATGAACCAAGATCAGCACTGCAGCAGTAGAAAAGTCAATGCAGTCCCCAGGTCACTCCATCCGTATGTGCCGATGTCCCCCCAGCCTCAGGATGGCCTAGGAGTGCGTCCCGCTCGTAGAGTAGAGTAGCCACCAGGAGCGACCTTGCAGAGTTGGTGGCACTATGTAGCGCGTGGCTGCCCTGAGGCGGACGCAAATCGATCTGGTAGGAAGTAGGGATATTCCAGCTGGACAGCAGGACTTCCAGCCCGCTGCGTCCCTCGTCAGCCGTGGCCCCGCTGCGTCCCTCGTCAGCCGTGGCGGTGTCCTTACTGCCAAATGGCCAAGGGGTCACCCGGGGCGCCGGTTACTTCGCTCTCCTGCCCCCCAGGCGCCCACCACAGCTCGCAGGCCACGGGCCCAGCCAAGGCCCACACCCGCCGCCGCAGCCATGGACCCAGGCAAGGCCGCGCCCCACTTACCGCAGCCAGCACCAGGAGCGTTGCAATTCTCGTCGGGTCACCGCCAATCCAGCACCGGGCCCAGGACAGGCCAGCCAGGCAGCCGTGCCTCGCCTCGCACAGTCAAGGGCTACGCACCAGCACCGCAGACGTCCGGAGCTCTTCCGTCCAGCACTGCCGCACCAGGGTCCCCAATGTCAGCGGCGCCGCAACAGCCAATCGTCCTTTGCCCTGTCGCAGCCCCTGTATATCGGTCACTTCTACGACGACGAGAGTGGCCGCGAGTGCACTCCATCACCAGGGCCCCGCGTCGGCCGCCATGTTGCGCGATCACCACCGGGAGCAGACGGATCAAGATTCTGGTCGTTCACACAGTCTCCGGTACTCCACAACCCCCTAGATGTGGGCAGGGGAGTATTACAAAGTGGATCGTTCGACTACAGGGCTCAGATGCTGCAATTGAAGGGGGATATTGGACGGATAGTGGCTCAGCCGGGCAGAGCAACACTAGGGTGCGGCCATCTTGCTGTGCGCCCTCTAGTGCCCCCTGCTTCTCAGCCAGCTTAAACCTAAGACTTTCAGAGGGACTCCAAGGGCTAGTTGGCTGGCCCCCTGATTAGACCCTCTGGGGCAGAAAAGGCTCCAACCATCTTGAACCCACACCGGTACCCAACACTCCGAGTAATTCCCTGCCAGTCCTGGACTCTTGGAAGTGAGCTAAAGGTGCCCAGATAGCTCAAACCTAAAATTTGGGACTTAAGAAATTTTCAACCAAAAAGTGCTCTGAGAACCAAGAACTGGGACCTACCTGCTCACCGGTCCAGCCAGGGTTTATCGCCTGTTGGAGTAACTTTGCAGTCACTCCCGTTATGTTGTTCTCTGCAGCAGCAAATCCTGTTCAGCGGCTCCTCGCAGAAGGGGTATCCAGTCTCATAGAGTCCTCGTTGGCTACAGTTTCATCCCGCTGGATATCTTAGACTTATAAAAAGAGACTAAATCTGAACGTAGAAATCTTCACTGTGACTTGTTCCAGCAGCTCGATGACAACAATGCCTCCTCCTCGGACAAAGCTGGCTGTCTTGCCCCACTGAACTTTACCTTAAACATTTTACTTCGAAATTTCTTTTTTTAAGTCCGAAGGTAAGCAGAGACCAAACCCAATCCACTTTGTGTATCCGACCATGCTCCGACCCATGCTCCATCGCGGTCAGTCATAACTCGATTTTGCCAAGGTCCCACGCATTTTTTTAAAACTTTAAAAATTCATAACTCCAGTTCTACTAATTGAATTTCTGTTTTAGTGGTAAATATTTTTTATTAAAAAAATCTTTATTGTCAATCCATGTCATTGTTAAACCAGTTACAATTCTTATGGGCATATAGATATTTACACCCGAAAAAAGACACCATAAATCACATTTTCATCACATTCATAACATGCCTAAAGAAAAGTAGTTCATATAGTAAGGAGATAGAAAAACAGTAAAAAATCAGCTGCATATACATTTAATTGATCTTTCATGTGATCTATCATTGGACCCAATATGCTTAAGCCCAGTTTACTTCTCCATGGCCCTTTAAAAGAATAGAGACTATACTCACGATTAACAATGGCATAAAATCTAGCTCTCCACATCTCGAAGGTTGGGGGTTCCTTCTGTAGCCAGGAGGAAGCTATACAGAGTTGGGCAACTGCAGTAGCCATAAATAACAGATACCTAAATTGCTGTGTGGCCCGTCTCTTCGTCGCCCCCCCCAGGCCCAGTAACATCGTTATAGGTGAAATATTCATTTCTTTACCAGCCTCCTCCGTTAAAAAAGCCTCCATTCGCCCCAGTAGTTGTCTTAATTGAGCACAAGAAAAAAACATATGCAGAATGTCTGCCTGTTCAGTCCCGCAGCGGAAACATTTACCATCGTTCAACTCCCCATTTAAGCTTTTTTGTGGGGGCATAATACAGATTAAAAACAGTTCTAAAGTGCTGTGTTTTTAAACTAGAGGAGATCAAAATTTCCTCTGCTGTCTCAATAGATTACTCCAGAATTTCCCCATTTTAACCCAGTAGATTATTCCTTTTAAGATTTTGAGCCTCCATAACATCCTGTTGGGTATCCACCAAACAATTATATAAGTTACTAATCCTATCCCTCCGTCCGATTGCCCCAACAAGAGAATTTTCCATTACTACCAACTGTTTTAGTTTTCTCTGTAGGAAATATCAGATCTGTAAAAACTTAAATAATTCGGTTTTGGGGAGAAGATATTTTTCATCCTTGAAAACCAAGGAGAGGGGCTCTAAAAATCCAAAGGGACAGAGCACCTAATAACTTAAAAGTTCAAAATAAATGTTCCCTTTGGAGAAACCTTACATAATGTATCCTCACTCAACTTGTACACCCACTTTCACACTTCACACAATTAATGCTCCACTCAATCAATCAATCAATCACGGCATTTATAGAGCGCGCTACTCACCCGGGAGGGTCTCAAGGCGCTGGGGGAGGGGGTAAGTTACTGCTCGAACAGCCAGGTCTTGAGCTGCTTCCTGAAGGCGAGATGGTCCTGGGTTCGCCGAAGGTGAGTGGGGAGGGAGTTCCAGGTCTTGGCCGCCAGGTAGGAGAAGGATCTTCCTCCGGCGGTGGTTCTGCGGATGCGTGGTACGGTGGCGAGGGCGTGGCTGGTTGATCGTAGCTGGCGTGTGGGCGTGTAGAAGGACATGCGGTCGTTGAGGTACTTTGGGCCCAGGTCGTGGAGGGCCTTGTGTGCGTGGGTGAGGAGTCTGAACGTGATTCTCTTGCTGACGGGGAGCCAGTGCAGGTCTTTCAGGTGTACGGTGATGTGGCTGTGTCGGGGGATGTCCAGGATGAGTCGTGCGGAGGCGTTCTGGATGCGCTGGAGTCTCTTTTGAAGTTTGGCTGTGGTTCCGGCGTAGAGGGTGTTCCCATAGTCCAGTCGGCTGGTGACGAGTGCCTGGGTGACGGTCTTCCTGGTTTCAGTGGGGATCCATCTGAAGATCTTGCGGAGCATGCGCAGGGTGTTGAAGCATGAAGATGAGACGGCGTTGACTTGTCTGGTCATCGATAGGGAGGAGTCCAGGATGAAGCCCAGGTTGCGTGCGTGGTCCGTTGGCTTGGGTGCGGTGCCCAGGGCCGGGGGCCACCAGGAGTCGTCCCAGGCGGAGGGTGATGAGCCCAGGATGAGGACTTCCGTCTTGTCTGAGTTCAGTTTAAGGCGGCTGTTCCTCATCCAGTCGGCGGCGTCTCTCATCCCGTCGTGCAGGTTGGCTCTGGCGGTGGTGGGGTCGTTGGTGAGGAGAGGATCAGCTGGGTGTCGTCGGCGTAGGAGATGATGTTGAGGTTGTGTCGGCGTGCGATGGCTGCGAGGGGGCTCATGTAGACGTTGAAGAGGGTCGGGCTGAGTGAGGATCCTTGTGGAACGCCGCAGATGACTTCGGTGGCTTCGGATCTGAACGGGGAGAGGCGGACTCTCTGGGTTCTTCCGGCGAGGAACGAGATGATCCATTCCAGTGCTTTCTCTCGGATTCCGATGTTGCTGAGGCGCTTCACTAGGGTGCGGTGGCAGACGGTGTCGAACGCCGCGGAGAGGTCCAGGAGGATGAGGGCAGCTGTTTCCCCGTTGTCGGTTAGGGTTCTGATGTCGTCGGTGGCTGCGATAAGGGCGGTCTCGGTGCTGTGGTTGGCCCGAAACCCGGACTGCGAGGGGTCGAGGGATCCATTCGTCTCGAGGAAGGCGGCAAGCTGTCTGTTGACGGTCTTCTCGATGACTTTGGCCGGAAACGGAAGGAGCGAGATGGGGCGGTAGTTCTTGAGGTCGGTGGGGTCCGCCGTTGGTTTCTTCAGGAGGGCGGTAAGCTCGGCGTGCTTCCAGCTCTCCGGATGCTCTCAGGATGTTAAGGCACTTATGCACAAATTTAATAAGTATTGGAAAAAATATCACAATAAAAACATAATAATGTACACTTTAATTTTTTTTTTGCATGAACACTTAAAAACACAATGAATCACAATAGAATAATTCCATTACACAGAAAGGAGAACCCAAAAAGACAGTAATATTTGTCTTGTTGTTGTTAATTTGGAGAAATAGGCAGCACCTTGCACGGGCATAAATTCCCTGTCTAATTCTGATTGCTGACTTAAGCCAAATTTAACAAAAAACACTCGGCGTCGACGCGTTTCAGTGGGACAATCACAAATTTTTTTTTTCCAAATGAACCATAACCGAGAGAGGGCACCGGAATAAGCAGGGTTCTCCTTTCTGTGTAAAGGAATTATTCTATTGTGATTCATTGTGTTTTTAAGTGTTCATGCAAAAAAAAAATTTAAAGTGTACATTATTATGTTTTTATTGTGATATTTTTTCCAATACTTATTAAATTTGTGCTTAAGTGCCTTAACATCCTGAGTGGAGCATTCATTGTGTGAAGTGTGAAAGTGGGTGTACAAGTTGAGTGAGGATACATTATGTAAGGTTTCTCCAAAGGGAACATTTATTTTGAACTTTGAAGATATTTTTCAGCCAGTGCTGAAAACGGGAGAATACCGTCTTTATTATAGAAATCCCCTACCGTTGTTATCCCCTTTTGTCTCCATCTAGCCGTTGTAATATCCCAGAAGCTAGAGGGCAATAATATAGATGCAGTAAGAGGTGTATAATAACAAACCCCATCTATCTTAAAATATCTACGAACATGTTTCCAGACTTTAACTTTGCGAGCAGGACCTTAAAGTGAGTTTTCTTATAGTAACTTGGTTCGATTATCTTAAATAAAAATCTCTCGGCCTCTGACTCAAGCAACACTTGATATATAGATGGAGCCTCTGCCATCTCACTAATACCTTCCCCAGTAAGTAATATTTGCATATTCTGCAAGAGGCAGGCATAATAATAGAATGTAAAAGTAGGAACTGCCCAGCCTCTGCGCTTTCCGGGTACAGTCATAAATTTCATTGCCCTATGAGGTTTCCTCTGGCCCCAAATAAATCTGCTGCATACCGACTGCAGGTTCTGGAGCTGAATGTGACTAAGTTCTAATGGTACTGATCTGAAATCATATAGCACCTTAGGTAGTATGTTCATTTTAAGCACAGTGCACCTTTCTACCAGCGACAGATGAAGACATTCAATCCTATGCAACTGTTTTTTAATACCAGCCAACATAGAGCCCCAGTTAGCCTCTACAAGTTCATTCGGGCATGTTCTAATTTGAATACTGAGGTAAATGACTTCTTCTGTGACCCTAGGGTCGCCAGCACAGGCTTGATTTGTACAAATAATCTGAGTTTTAGTTGTATTTAATTTATGTCCAGATATTTGCCCAAATAAAAAAGCCAATCGCTCTATCTCCAGAATAGCAGTAGTTGGATCGGGAGTGACAATGGCCACATCGTCCGCGTAGGCAAACACCTGGTAACTTTCCTGCCTATGTTGGATGGATTTAATGATCACACTATCCTCCAACAAGGTCAAAAATGGGTTGATATATAGAGCAAATAATCAAGGAGAACAAGGGCATCCCTACCTCACCCCCCTGGAGATAGTAACCAGCTCTGATTCTAATCCCATCATGCAAATTCGAGCTGTAGGGGTTCTATACATTGCCTTTATGGATTTAATAAAACCTACCCAAAACCCAAGCCGACGAAGAACCATCCACAAGAACTCCCAAGAGACCCAGTCAAATACCTTTTGGGAATCCAATAGTACCAGCCCCATTGCAGCATGGTGTACATTAGCCAAATCAAATAAAATCACTACCCTACTGATATGATTAACCGTGCCTCTTCCTGGAATAAAACTGTGCTGTCGATTCAAGACCAAAGGGGAGATAACCCTGGCCAGACCCATGGCTAGGATCTTAGCATATATTTCACTGTCACAATTCGACAGGGAGATGGGTCTATATGACTCAGGTACTGTATGTGGCTTGTCTTTCTTTTTGAAAATGACAATATTCACCAGATCCCAGGATGGCGGTGCCATCCCCTTCTGTGCTTTCCGGAATGTCACCAGCATATCGGTATTCCGGTCTTGAAAAGAGACTTTGTAAAATTCTAATGGCAGTTTATCTGGGCCAGATGCCTTGCCCATAGCCACTGTATTAATCGCTTTTTCTAACTCATCTAGTGTAATAGAGGCATCGAGTTGCACAGATTCCTCGTGGCTAAGGCTCTCCCTACATACGTCCAGTATAAGTGCCTCCCCCGCCAGGCCTCCAGTACTACCACTCACAGTATAAAGGTCCTCATAAAAAGTCCTAAACACTGTAAGGATCTCAGAGGGTGTCTCCACTAGCCTCCCTGTTGGTTCCTTCATAGCAGCTATCCCTCGATCAACCTCCCAAGACCTGATCCGTTTCGCCAAGCATCTTCCTGTGGCCTCCCCATATTCATAACAGTCTTTTCTATATTTATGATATTTACATGCGATCTCTGTGGTCCAGTGTGAGTTAATCATAGCCCTACAGCGGGCAACCTCAGTTTGTGACAGCATAGTTAAGATATTATCATGCACACATTGTATGCGATTCTGCTCGGCCCTGCTGAGATCCTCAAATAAGCCCTCCATCAGGAGCTTATGCTGCCATTGTGTATGGAGCCCAAAGCTAAGAATCTCCCCCCTGAGACCTGCCTTTAACGCATCCCATACCACCGAACAAGCAAGTGTTACGGTTAATTTCAAGGATTTGTACAACCCATTGTTTGATATGGCTGACAAACAGGGTGTCTTGCAGGAGTTTCCTATCAACAGAAAAAGATCTTCGTGGTCGAGAAAAACCTATAGCAGGCATATCTAGTAATAAGGGACTATGATCAGACGAGATTCTAGGGTTGGTTTGAATTTTAATCCCTGCTATTAATGTCCTGGAGATAAAGAAGTAGTCTAGTCTGACAAATTTGTTATGTCTGCAGGAATAGTATGTGAAACCGGGGTCGGGATACATGCATGTCGTCCAAACATCAACTAGTTCATTATCGACTAAAAGCCGCTGCAATGCCTTGAATATTCTAGGCTTCCTACCCCTATACCTTCTATTACCTAATTGTCCCTCCAAACAATCTAAATCAATATTGAAATCACCGCAGGGCACCAGCGGTGTAGGCCAAGACGCCAATTCTATATTAAGAAAATCGAGAACCTGTGCCTCGTCCAAATTGGATCCATATACTGAGCAGCTAACAAACTTAGTAGACCCTGCAGCACATTCCACAATCACCCAATGGCCATATTTATCCACCAGTGTTCTACCTACTATATGTACGGTTTGCTTTGCCAGAATGGCCACCCCTCGAGTTGTAGTACCCTGTTGCATACAAGCTATTAAAATGTACCCCAATTCTGCCAACATTCTGCGCTTGCCTCGAGGGATATGAGTTTATTGTATACAGACCACATCATGTTGTAATACCCGTAGCTCTGCCACCACTCTCTGCCATTTAGCACTGTTATTCAAGACAAACACATTAAAAGAATATATACCCAACCCTATGGCCATCATCCTATCCCCCATCTGATCATATTGATCTCTCCATTTAAAATATTAACCATGATTAAAGTCAAAATCTGCATACATCCATTTTGCTCCAACCTTGCCATGACATGGATTGTCTTCCTTTTATCCCAAATCTGACCCCCAAGGTGCCCCCTGCCCTTACCCTGTGTACCCTCCCCGTAACCTCCCACCAACCCCCAGATGACCCAAACCCCCTGACTCTCTTCCCGACCCCACCCCTCTCCCCCGACTATCGAGGCAATAGGGTCCCTAGTCCCAAGGGATGGGAAGCTCCCACTCCCCCCTGATCAACCCCCCTTTTCCCAAAGACAGTTACCATGCAGCATTACTATAGTTTCTTACATCCCCTCCACTACATCCCAGCCCTAGACTTCCACAACAATAATAATAAGACACTAGTAATAAATCTAGAGTGACTGTAAGTACTCCTTAGCTTGTATCCCAGAAAGAAAAAAACTTTGTTCATTATTTATAACCTTCAATTTTGCGTGATTGAGAAGAAAGACCTGTGCCCCTTTACCCTGGAATAAAGGATTAGCTGCTAAAATTGACAATGTTTCTCAACTATCATATGGCAGGAATCAGGTCTCACAAAAAACTCATTCCCCTTCCTTACCCTCTTCTTCTCTGGCCGTGCCAGATCGTAAACTGCTTGTCGAGCCAGGAAGTTATTAAAACAAATTAGAATTGCCCTAGGTCTGGAAGATGTTTGTCCCGGTCTATGATGTTGCTTAAAAGGAAATCGATGAGCGCTCTGGACTTCCTGGTCCCAATTCCACTGTGTGATGTCAGGAAAAGCTTCAGTAAATAAATCAACGATAAATTTTCAAGACGTCCTGTTCTTCCAAGCCCTCCGGTATGCCCAGAACTCTGAGATTGTTCCAACTGAGATGATTCTCCAAGTCCGTCAGTTTCCACTGCGTATCCTCCTTCTGAGACCGTATTGCCTCTGTTATAGATCTCTGGGTTGTAAGCTCATCTTCCAGAGTTGAGATTCATGCCTCAGCGCCATTTATCCTTTCAGTGAACTCTGAGCAAGTCTTTGCGACATGCCGACTAGAATTCTGTAACTTTCGGCATGCCCCCTGAGTTTTTTTACTCAAAGTTCTTGTCTCCTCTCTATGCGCCATGATACTTTGATATATCACAGACAGTGAAATCTCATCTGGATTCTCCGATATCACTGGGTGGTATGCTTTGGCGAGGAGCCTCCGTCCGCCCTAAGCCCAGGGGTGAACGAATAGTCCCACAGGAGTGCTCCTGCAATATCTGATTGTTCTGCCCCCTCAAGTAGCTCTTTCTTTTTCCGCACTGTAGCTGGTTCAGTATCTGTATTTCCCATGGCTTCCTCCTCGAGGTACAGACTGCTTGACTCACTCCCACCACTGCCTGGTGATTCTCCCCCTGAGTGAACAAGTGAAGTCTCATCTCCTGATGAGTTGGAAGGATCCAAAAGAGACAAAAAATTATCCTGAGTCTGTCTTTTTCAAGGCATCATGGCTACCAAGATTCTCCCTTGATTCGTCCCAACTCTGGTCCTTGTGGTTCCCTGTCTTAGACTTCTTTGATTTTTTTTAAAGGGAGATCTCAGCGGTGTTATGCCATTTTCCAAAGCTGGCTCTGAGACGTCGTTAGTTGCTCTTATGCCTGAAAGAATTGATACAGGTATGAGCCCTGCCCCCCCTCACCAGCAGTCCCCCCACAATTGTTTTGCAACCTTTCATCCTTAAGAGTCTTGCCAGTGTTATCTGGATTATCTTCATTGGTAGGGGTCACTACAGCCTTCTGCCCGGACAAACCAGCCTCCTCTAGTTGGTTCTGCTGAGTACCTTTAATGGCTTCACAGCCATCCGCCACAGCACTGACATTCTCCCTGTCGGGTTGGGCTAGTTGACTCTTTCTGCCTTTGGTAGACAGAAAGAGTGCTGAGATGGATTTTTTACCAAGGTCGGTGCAGCGGGCTTTCTTCGAAGCATTTTACGGATCGCCGACAATACCAGCACAGCCGTGCTGCACACCCAAGCTGCCTTTTGCTGACCTGGAAGTGTCGGCTGGTCCACGAGTTTTCACTCCTCTCGTGACCTTCGGGGGCATTGCGGCAGCTGAAGCCAAAGAAGCTGTACCGTGTTCTAGCGCGACGAGCGCTGGTTTGCAGCCAAATGGCAAGCACCAGGAGAGGTGATATCTTAAACATAGACGTAAAGAATATATTCCATGTGCGGCCCGGATCATAGCCAGACAAAATTGCTGCATGGTTGAGCCTGCAGTTGAAAAGCCTGCGGGGGGGGGTCGATCAGGAATGAAACCTTACACGGCCGACAGAGCGGACGCCATCTTGCCTCCTCTGAGTATCTCGCCTAGTAGTAAATAATTTAATCAAAAATTACTCTATTTTTTTAAATTAGTGTGGGATTTTTCTTGTGTTGTGTATTCCCTTTTATTACTGTTTAAGTGCTGCATAAATACTTTGCTCATTGCCTCTAAGTTAAGCCTGACTGCTTTTGTGTCAAGCTATTACAGGGTTAAGCACAGGGTAATTTAGTGACTTTTGCGGTTCACCCTGACAAGGATTGTTGCTGTTTCTTGAGAAGGGCTCTCACCTTCAGCCAGCAACCCAATTCCTCACTGTGTCCTTGAATTCGCCACAAAACGCATGTTGTTCACTACAGTAATGCCTGACATTAATCATTTCTCCAAAAGGATATTGCTGATGACTTAATTGAGATGGGCACTCGATGTGTATAAAACACTATTGCGTGCAGTGATCTTGCTTAGTATAAAAATATTTACATAAAACATAAAAACACAGATCCAAAATGTCAATATAAACATTTCTATGGTTCATGGTCCATTTTAAGTTAAATGTATTCTCCTTCAAAAAATAATGATGTTCATTCAACTGACCCTCACTACCTTTCCACAGCATTATTTTGTCATCAATGTCCCTCTCCCAGAACAAGATTTATCCCATCAAAAGGGAGGCATGTCAGCCCCAGGCATGCTCGCTCTCAGCCCAGCTTAAGGGAGCAAACCTGGACCCCATCCCTGTTCCTTGTAGCTGATGGAACCATGTCCTTCATTCAAAAAGTAGTTCTTAGAAAGAATGATGGCTATCATCTCCATGAGACTACAGTTATATCTGTAGTGGTCTGCCTTTCGTTGTTTCAAAAATGATTCCACAGCTATCAAATCAAATCAAATCATGGGACATTTGTAAAGCGCTCATATCACCCGAAGGTCTCATGGCGCTTAGCAGACATCTCCAACCAATATAGCTGATAGAGGAAAAAGACAGGGTGGTCAGTTGTCAAAAGACCATGTTTTTAGTTCCCTACGAAAACGGTGGTAATTAGCCATAGCGCGTAGGTGTAGTGGCAATTTATTCCAAAAAGTGGGGGCTAAGAATGAAAAAGATCTTCCTCCATTACGAGTTGTACGAATTCTGATGGAGGCAAGGAGGTGTTGATTGCTGGATCTAAGGGGCCGGCTTGGTTGATGCCAGTTCAACTTCTTTTTCCAGTAGCAAGGGCCACTGCCATACATGTTTTTGTGTGCCAAACAGAGAATCTTAAAACGCGTTCTCTTTCTCACAGGCAGCCAGTGAAGCCGTCTCAGGTTTGGGGCCGAGGAGAACCTGATGGAAGATTTAAGACCAACCTAGCTGCAGTGTTTTGCAGGACCTGCAGCCTAGATAAGAGATCTTCATTAATAGCTGACAGTAAGGCATTACCATAGTCCATGCGATTGATGATCAATCCCTGGACCAATGGCTTCCTTGCTTCCATGGGGATCCATTTAAAAACTTTACGCAAATTGCGCATAGTACCAAAACAGGACCTAATTATGTGGTTCACCTGGTTTTTCATCGATAAATTATTATCGATTTGGACCCCTAGATTTCGAATCGATTGTTTGGGTATTGGACTATGACCCAGGGTAGCCGGCCACCAATCATTAGTCCAATATTTTTGTGCGTTCCCAAAAATACTATCTCAGTTTTATCACTGTTTAGTTGTAGATGGTTTTCGTTCATCCACCTGTTGACGTGGATCATACAGTCCCTGAAGCGGGCCTTGGTGTCAATGGGGTTCTGACCAAGGGTGACTAGAATTTGAGTGTCGTCAGCATATGACATTACGTCAAAGCCGTACAATCTAATCACCCTGGCCAGTGGTGTTACGTAGAGATTGAAAAGTGTTGGGCTCAGAATAGAGCCCTGTGGTACTCCCATCGTGACTGGCCTACTACAGGAACTGATGTCGCCGACTTGGACAGTGGTAACTCTATCCATCAGATAGCTCTTAAACCATCCCAGGGCCTTTCCTCTGACACCAATCTCCCCTAGCCGTTGTATTAAAATGCTGTGGGAGATGGTGTCGAAAGCTGCTGACAGGTCTAGCAGAATGAGAATAGAGGATTGTCCTCTATCCAGCTATGACACCAATTTCTTTATGACACTGCTGTAAAGGCATTTAATATCTAATGTTACAAACATCATATAATCAGACGAGGGCCCGTGTTACAGAAATGCCCTGGGGGGGCGCAGCCGGCATTTGCGTACGCTTTGTGGCCCCAAGGGCACTTGGTTATTACAGAAGGGGCCGCAGACACTTGTGTGGCTCCTTCTGTAATGCAGATAGTTCTGGTGCACATGTTGCACCAGCACTATCTCAGGAGATTGTTTCGTCATTTGCATGTGGTGGCTTCTCTTCCACCAGCTGTGTGCACACACACAAAGCCAACAGATTTTCGAAGTCAGAAATCCAGGCAATCACGCACCATGAAGCATGATCCGGGAATCATGGCAGAATTGGAATGCTTCTATGCTAAGCTATATGAGGTGGAATCGCTTCTCCCTGCCGACATTTCTTCATACATAGCGCAGACGCCCCTAACCAAGCTTCTTTAGAGAGAGGCATTCTCCCTGGACAAAGATATTATGATAGAGGAGGTCTTCAGGGCTATAGAAAAACTCACGCTGGATAAAGCACCAGGCCAAGACGGTTTCACAGCTGCTTTTTATTAAAACAATTGCCACACAACTAGCTCTGGTACTGACCAGGCTTTATAATTCCTTTAGTATGCAAGGTTCGCTCACAGATGCCATGAAATAAGCTATTATCACTGTAAATCCCATGCCCGGGAAGGACCAGGTCCATTGTGCTTCATACTGCCCCATATCTTTGTTGAATGTTGATGCAAAAATGTTTACCGGCATACTCGTTGCCTGCTTGGGACCTACATGCCTGGTCTGATCAATCTCGATCAGGCTGGCTTTATCCCGGGGCACAACTGTGGGAACAATACTAAGCGCTTAATCCATCTTATTGACATGGCCCAGCCGTTCTCCGGTGCCAACCCTTTCGTTATATCTATAGAAGCTGAGGAAGCGTTTGATAACCTACACTGGCCCTTTTTGTGCTCCGTGCTAGAGGCGGTGAGACTAGGCCCCCACTTCTGTCAATGAGTGTGATCAAGCTACCCTAACCCCACTGCTTCAGTACAGGTCAATGGGCTGCTGTCCTGCCCATTTCCCATCTCTCGAGGGATGCTGTAGGCATGTCCTCCATCGCCGCTCCTTTTTGCTCTCTACATGGAGCCTATGGTGAAGACGATCAGATGGCATTCCCTCAAAGAGTGAGTTACTATGGGTAGCCCCCGACCTCGGGAGCCCCTGACCTCGGGAGCCCCCTGACCTCGGGAGCCCCCTCTCCCCCATGGAACACGCACGCAATCTCGGAATCATCATGGACTCCGAACTCAAAATGGACCGCCAGATCAATGCCGTCACCTCCTCCTGCTACCACTCCCTCCGCCTCCTCCGAAAGACCTTGAACTGGATCCCCCTCGAACACAGAAAACCCATCACCCATGCCCTCATCAGCAGTAGACTGGACACGAGCAACGCACTCTATGCTGGGACCAACAAGAACCTCACCCGCAAACTCCAGAACATCCAGAACGCCGCCGCCAGACTAGTCGTCAACCGACTGCGCCACTGCCACATCAGCCAACACCTACGGACACTAAGGCCTCCACAATACCGGACCAGCCTACATGAACCATCGCCTCTCATTCCACGCACCCCAAAGATCCCTCTGCTCAGCCCAGCTCTCCCTTGAGATGGTCCCCCACATTAAGAAGATCAGAACAGGAGGACGCTCCTTCTCCTTCCTCATGGCCAAGGCACGGAACACCCTCCCTCTCCACCTCCGACAGACACCTTCACTCGCCAAGTTCCTGAAGGGCCTCAAAACCTGGCTTTTCGATGAAGCACAGTAACATCCTGGAGACGGGTTTCCCCCCCGCCTTGAGACCCTTTCGGTGAGTAGCCTTGCTTTACAAATGCATGATTTATGGGTGGTCAAATGCACCAGATTGCATTGTACTCTGACAATGTGCTTCTAGTTGTCACCAAGCTTCGCCAGTCCTTGCCCCCGTTGCTCAAAGAGCTTGAACTATTTGTCCATGCGTTGGGGTTTAAAATGAATGTACATAAGTCTCAGGCCCTCAATCTCACTATTCCTCTGGATGACTAGGCTTGCCTGGCAGCCCTCTTCTGGTTCCCATGGACGATGCATGGAATTCAATACCTGGGAATTCAACTGTTTTCCACACTGGAGAAGTTAGTCGCGCATAATTATGCATCCCTGCTAGCTGCCATTCACTCCACAGTTCAATTCTGGCATGTCCACCCTATACTGTGGCTTGGGAGAATAGCAGCTATTAAAATGTCCATTCTCCCTCGGATCCTGTATCTTATGCAGACATTGCCTCTCCAGCCCCCACCCCATGCCATACAAAAACTTCAGCAGATTATTGAAACCTTCATATGGGGAGATAAGCGACTAAGGATGGCCAGAGAGAGATCATACTTTTTTTAAATAATATTTTGATTATCATTTTAACATTAAGGTCACAGTATCATACATTGTGTTTACTATAATATTTGTTTGTATATAACAATTTAAAATTAATTTTCAATACCAGTTTTTCTCAAACAACAGACAATACGTTCATTCTATACTCCACTTTTGACACCATTATCTAATGTGTCAGATCAGGTCAGGTAGTTTTGAATTATTCTCTATGTATTTATAATAATCAATCCAATACCAGCGTGTGCTCTGGGAGGTATGCGTGTTAGTAAATAGTGACAAGCATTTATTCCGAGTCTTGATGTATGTTCTGTGTGTCTCGCTCTCTTAGATACTCCCACAGGGGCTGACATATGTTTTTTGGCCTTGATGAAGGGAGTTGTAATTCTGCAAATAGTTCACTCATAACATCACAATAGACCATGCTATTGATCCAGTTCTTTACTGTGGGCCCCTTTTTCTGCCCCAGTGTATGGCTGTTTCTCGCTTTGCCAGGAGTATTGCTATTGCTACAAATCTACGCATGCTTTTAGGGATACTATCTACTTATCTTAGTAGTGCTATTAGTGGGGATTGTTCTAGCTGCAGGTAAGTCATTCGTTGCAGTTCCACAAATAGTTCATGCCAATAAGGAGTAATTTTAGTGCATGTCCAAGTCATATGTGGCATTTGGGGCAGTGTGCAAATCGATTACTGTCTATTCGGGACATCTGCTGTGGTGTAACGTAAGCCCTTCTCAAGAACTTAAAGAGGATCAGTTTCTGCCTGTGGTTGCAGGAAACTAACTTCGTTTGGAGTCAACATTTCATCCAAATTTTGTCGGTGAGGGGATGCCCCAAGTCGGCCTCCCATGCTGCTCTCACCTTAGTATACTGAGACGGTATGAGTGCTAAGCATGCACAATATAGTCTGGAAACAATATGCTCTCCACCTTTGCCTTCGATAATGAATGTAAGTGGTGTAAATTCTGTTGGTTCAATGGGATATGTTGGTATTATATCTCTGAGCGCTGCCTGTATACAGGTCAGGACAAATTGGTCCATATAGGAAGCATTTTGAAAATGGGGGTCTTCTGTACGTGAAAATACGTGCTTGCTGGGAAACAGGTCTCCGATTTTCTGTACATCAAATCGTTGAAGGGTACGCTGTACCAGTGGGTCCAGCATGGGTGGTACCCATGGATTAGCTAATATTGGAAGTGCTGAGGAATATAGTATTGTACCACCTGATCTCCTAATTAGTCTCGTCCATGCCCAGCAGGTGGTGTATTTTGTTTGGATGTCATGAGGGTCTCTTGCCATCCCAGTCGGTAATAAAGATTCCAACCAGGTGGGGTCTGCTAAATATCTCTCCGGTTTGGCGTACAGGACGCGGGCATCAGGATGGTACCAATACCATGAGTAGCTACATTGCACCACTAGGTAATAGAGTTGTATGTCTGGTACCCCAAATCCCCCCTGTCGTATGGCAAAATCAGTGTGCTCCAGCCTATCCTGTGTTGTTTACCCCCCAAATCAATTTTATTAAAGGCGTTCAAATTTGGAGAAAGAAGGCATTTGTTAAGAGGATAGGGATAATTTGAAAAAGGTGGAGCAAGTGGGGTAGGACCACAAATTTGATAATTGCTATACGTCCTGCTACGGATAGTGGAAGACGGATCCATCTCTCCACCTGTGTAGTTAAAGTGTCCACTATTAGCCCATAATTTAATCTCAATATCTGCTCTTTGTCTTGGTGGAGGTATATCTCCAAATATTTGGTTTATGCCTTGCACCACTGCACCGGGTGTCTCTAACAGCTCCTGTCTTGTACCTCTGTCAGTGGGAAGATCTCTGATGATTTACCCCAGTTTATATGAAGTCCAGAGAGAGCCCCAAACCTGTCTACCTCCGCCAATAACGGCGGGAGATTGTCCGACGGCTGTCTCATATAAAAAACTATATCGTCTGCATATAAGGTTATCAGCAATGGGCCAAGTTTGAACTGCAATCCCCTATGCAAATGACTTTCTTGCAGGTGTCGCACCAGCGGGTCCATGGCAATTATAATCAGCAATAGTGATAGTGGGCATCCCTGCCTGGTACCACGAGATATAGAAAGGGGTCCCGTCACAGTGCCATTAAAGCGTATGTGAGCCGTAGGCCCAGTATATAGTATTGCACCAGAGCAGAGAATCATTTTGGCATTCCCAATTTCTCTAACACAGCCTACAAAAAAGGCCATTCCAAAGAGTCGAATGCCTTTTCAGCATCCAACAAAGCCGCTACAGTTTGGACCCCGGAGTCTATTCTGTACAGGACTGAGAAAAAGGTTCGCAAATTTAATGCCATGGACCTATGCCGTATGAATCCTGCTTGTGCAGGCGAGATAATCTGTTCAATGAGTAACGCGAGTCAGGTAGCTAGCATCTTAGCCAGTATTTTATTGTCAAAATTAAGTAATGATAGTGGCCGTTAGGAACCACATTGCACCGGGTCTTTCCTGGAATTCAATATCAGGGTTATGGCTGCCTCCCTGAGCGTGGGGGGGCAGGATTCCTGCTTCTAGTGCCTCTGCATACACCTCAAGGAGGTGCTGCGCAAGAAGGTGCTTATATGTTTAATAAAAAGGGCCAGTTGAAATAGGTTCACTCAAGAATTGTTGTTGTGCGTCTGTTAGCCAGACTATTGCTATTTCATTTAGATAAAAAGAGATGTTATCCTGATTATTTGTCAATCTGGAAGTGTACAGGCCAGTGTAGTATGCTAATAGTTCCTGCGCAATGGTCGGTGTGTCTGCCATGCACGTGCCATCTGATCTCTGCAGCTCAGTAATGTAGGTCTGACTTCGCAGCGGTCTAAGTAATCGAGCTAGTGTACGTCCTGGCCTGGTTAGAGCGAGACCGAGCGAGTGTATGCCACAAATCTCGTAGGAGCTCAGTTTGCGTGGAGATGCAGACTCCTCTAAGATAAGCCTTAAAAGCCTCCCATAGGGTGGCTTGTGTCGAGACTGACCCCTTATTATGGTCAAAATACTCAATAATTGCTGTGCATAGCTCAGTCCTGAAAACATTGTCTTGCAGAGCTATGGTGGGAAATCACCATTGTCGTTCGAATCCTCCCTCTCCAGGAATACGCATTGCCATGAGCACTGGAGAGTGATCAGATAGGGTGCGGGGCAAGTGTTTAATGGTCTGAACCCACAGCATAATTGATTCTGATAGTAGCAAATAGTCTAGCCGTGTCCAAGTGTTATGTTGCTGTGCATAGTGTGTATAATCAGATCCCTGACGGTTCCTCTGTCGCCAGGCATTTGATAGCACATATGTTTCACACATCTCCCTCAAAATCTTAAGTGAGCGGGGCTTGTTGACAGGGGTTGGGTGGTACTGTACAGCGCAGGGTCTATCAGGATATTAAGATCACCCCCCAAAAATTTGTGGTCTGTGTCTACAAGGTCTATCTGCAATTTGTAAATGCTGGTAGAATGTGGGGTCATCTATGTTCAGGAAGCATGCATTCACAAAAAGGACACTCTGTCCCGCTAAGTATCCTGATACCAACAAGAACCTTCCCTCGGCATCGACAATTGTGGAGATATGTGTAAATGGCAGTGTCTTGGTGATCAGTATGGAGACTCCACGGGAATACAAGCTATAATTCGAGAAGAAGCGGTGTGACTCCCAGGTAGCGGCAAATGTGAATGGGTTTGTAGGTGCTAAGTGTGTTTTCTGTAAGTATACAATATCAATCTTATGCTGCCGTATATATTGGAGTACCTGCCTACACTTTCTCGGGTTGTTAAGCCCCATCACATTCCACGTCAGCATTCCAATATCTATATAGGAGCGAACATCTACCCGGTGTGCCATTGTATGTAGTAAGCCATATAGTGGTGCATTGTCATGTCTATCTTAATATGTGTAGCTGTGAACAAAAACAAGAAAAATGAAACCCTAAACATTCTGGACCCTACTATTCTCATCCCCCTCCCAAACCTAGTAGCTGTCTGCTAGGTTCGATTCCCATAGAATCATCTCCCAACTTCACATTTTCTCTATGCCTAAAGGCCAGATAATGCAATTCAACTTCTGTTGTGAATAGCACAGGGGGGGGGGGCGGCAACGCTACATGAGTTCCCCGCACATCCAATGTATCATACAAATCAAATCCTTACTTAGCCGCGCCACGGGGTCCTCTACCAATTACCAGTACTAATCCAACACATAAGTGGGATGGTTAGGTCATCGAGTGCCAACGAAAACATTAGCCTGAAATAATAATGGGGTCCCAGCCTCAACTGGATGCAAAGAGGTCCACACTCACGCTTGAGTGGATGTCCGGTGGTGATCTGCCTGAGGAGTTCCCTCCAGACGCGGATTTTCCTCCAGAGTATTGCCGACAAAAGTGCTGGACATCTATAGGGTTCTCTAAAAGCTGTTATTTACCATTTACATCAACTTTTAGACGTGCTGGATACAACATTCCGTATCTCAGTCCCAAATTGTGTAGTGTTGCTTTTACTCTGATGAATTTGCACCTGGCCTCCTGCACCAGCATTGTAAAATCTGGAAATATGGATAGTGAGGATCCCTGCCATGATAAATTGCCAGCCTCTCAGGCCAACCATAAAGCGGTGTCGCGGTCTCTAACGTTCAATAGTCTTGTGAGGATGGGCCTGGGCGGGCAACCAGTCTTAGGTCGAGGACCCAGTGTTCGATGTGCCCGTTCCACTACAAACGTGGATGTCAATAAACGCTCAACGAATTGATCCATCCTCCCTGTATTTGTAGATTCTGGACCCCCATTATCTTCGTTTTTTGTGGCAATCATTTTTATGACCCTCTTCAGTCATTCAATTTTCTTGGCTGTCTGGGCTGCACCATCCTTTAGGTCCAAGACCCGTCCCTCCGCTGTGTCTACGCGAGCTTCATGCCGATCGGCAGGCTAACACTCAATCAGCCCCAAACCCACCCCGCAGGGCGCCGGATCACTCAGCTCACCAGTTCCCTCTTTTTCAATGAGAGCTGCGTCCAAGTCCAGGCACCATTTTCTCAGCGGGCCGCTCCAGACAGCGTCCGATCATCAGTGATCATGCCGCGATCCAGCTTAAAAAACAGGTTTGCAGGTCGCGGCGAGCGTTCCAGACCCCGGTTCACCGGTCTTTTCAGGCAATGACCCGGCTGTATGGCTGCATTTAGGTGCTGATGTGCAGGGTTCTCACGAAGCTTCAGCTCCGTGCGGCCATTACAGTCGGCGGTCAGGCCACGCCCAGGGAGAGATCATACTTACCAGTGGTGGGGGAGGTTTGAGAATCCCACACCTGATAAGATATTACCAAGCTGTACAGTTGTGGTTCTTAATAGAGTGGCAGGGTCCGAAAACAGAGAAACACTGGTGTTTTTTGGACCAGGCAGTATGGGCATACATATTTTGAAGATTCTGTGGCTCCCTCAGAAGCAACGTCTACATGGGGTGTACATCTCCCCAGTAGTCAGGGCGACGGTGTAGACGTGGGACAAACGTATTAAATTTAAACAGCTCAACTCCCGTCTCCTTACTCATGCCAATCCTGGGGAATCCGGATTTCCCTCTGGGATTACAAGGTGCGCCCTTCTTCTGCTGGCAGGAAGCTAACTGCAAGGGCATAGGAGACTTATTTGATGTACGGGGACTACTGGATTTCTCTCAAATACAGGTAGACTTTGGACTTTCTGACTCCAAACACTGCCACTACATTGCAGTTAGTCAATGGGTACAAGGCCTGTCAATATGCCCACATGCGAGTAGACCACTCACACCCTTTGAGAGGTGTCTCCTCTCTAGACGTGATGACCAACATATCTTCTCTGACATCTACGCTTTCCTAAACACTTTCCCCATGCCACTGTTTCCCCTGCCCACACACGATGGGAACAGGAGTGAGAATGACAGTTTTCCGATGAAGAACGATCTGATATTTAAAGGTGGGTTCGTACTTCAGCCTGCAGTGCCTCGGGAAAGGAGATCCTTCTTAAGTTGGTCCACTATTGGTATTACACACCGGCATGTACAGCTAGGTGGAAAAGGGGTGGGGGGCAATGACCCATGCTGGCACCACTGTAATAACCCGGGCACTCTATCCCATTTTCTGCAGCAGTGCCCCAAGCTATACACCACTAATGGTCCGACGTGCTTGTAGATATCGACCAAATGTTTCACATGGACGTACACCGTTTCCCCAGTTATATCCTCCTGGTTCTCCCCAATACATTCAATTACCCCTTACAATCTCCAAGGGGGAAGGGCTATCACTCTGGCACTCTGTGCAGCGAAACAGGTCCTGCAAAGCAAATGGGGCACAGATGTGGTGCCCACACATACTGATTTACTCCATAAGCTCTGGGACTCCCTAAGCATGGAGAAGGTAACGGCCTATGTGGAGCACACAGTTCCCCGGTTTGAGAAAACATGGGGCCCATGTTTGAAGTTCTTATCCACTACTTTTCGAGAACTTTCCTGCCCAAGGTATCTCATGTACTTCGCCTCACAGTGGATAATACTGATACAGCATAACCATCACCCCGATGAGGCGCAAGATGTCGATTTGTGAGAGCATCTACTTATCTCCCTCTCCTATATTTCCCCTTCCTTCCATCACCTTTTTCTTCTTAAGCTATCTGGGTTTCTTCCTATTTCTTTCCCCCCTTTCATTACCAACTTCTCTATGCCTTCGCCAGCCTTTGGATGTAGGCGAGATGTTACTTATCTCTACAAAAATTTATAAAAGTCGATTTAAACCTAAAAAGGTGGCACACTGTCAGTGCTCTCCCTAATGGTAGCCATCTGGAAGGGGTCAAGGGGGTCCTCTGGACCCCACAGACATTTCCTTGCCTGCTGGTGTAGTCACTCATTGCATCCGCCTTCAAGGGGATCTTTCTCCCCTCTTTAGTATTAAATCTGTTTTTTATTGACAGAACACCAAGTGAGTAATTAGCTCATTCGCCTACAACCCATCGGGCCGGCGTCAGAAGCTCAAATATGCCGGCCAGTCAATGTCAGCAATACAACTGTAAGTCGAAGCTTTAACACACAGCAAGCCGCCTACAACCCCTCAGGGCCGGCCGCGTCGTAAGGCAGGCGGTAGTTAGAATATCTGTTAGCTAGCAGCCTGCTCGTTGGTCAGTGAGAAAGACGCCCCCCAAATCAATGGATGGCCCGTGGAAGCTGCCACGCCACCTGGTATTCCGTGATTAAACACTGGCCTAGGCCAGAAAAACCCCTAACAAGAAAAGGGGAAGGAAAAAAAAAAAAAAAAAAAAAAGGGCCCAAAATCCCCTCCTCCCCCCTCCCCACCTCCCCGATGAGCCAAGCGAAAGAGAAAGATGTAGAAAGATACGCGCTCCAATTAAGCCTGAGCTCCTCTCCTCTAGGTACCTAGTGTAGGCTATGGGCCTGTAGTATTAAGGTAGTGCCGAGATATCCTCCGGGATCAATTTAAGGATGCGGAGGTATTGCGGGCAAGTGAGTTCGCGGAATTCAGTGGAGAGGAGCTGTATAAAAGGGGCCCATACCTTAGCATAGTCTGCCATCTTCCCCGCAGCTGCCATAGAGAGTTTCTCCATTGCTAATAGGTTCCAAAGTTGGTGTACCCAATGGATATGTTCGGGAGCCTTATCCGATTTCCATCTCGCCACTATAGCCCTATGTGCTGCATTTAACGCTAGCGCCATTTGCCGCCCCCGAAGTGAACGCAAGGGAAAGGTGAGCGCATTGGGAAGCCCCAGGATAGTGTATGCGGGTAGCCGGGGTATAAAGGTGTTAAAAGCCTTATCGATGTCATCGAGGATCTGCTCCCAATAGCGGGTTAGTTTGGGGCAATGCCAGAGAAGATGTATCAGGGTCCCAGGACTGCCGCACCCCCTCCAGCAAAGGCCATCACACCCCTCCTGCCATTTGGAAAGCCTAGCAGGGGTATAGTACCAATATGTCGCTAGTTTATAGGCCGTCTCGGAATGACTTGATGAGTATGTGGTGTGGTGTGGTGTGCGCGATAAAAAATATCCTCCCACTCTTTGTCGGATAAGGTGCGCCCTAGTTCCGCGTCCCAACGTTTCTGTCCGGCCGTGCGTGCCCTTGGTAGAGCAGAGGTAAGAAAAGAGTAGATCTCCGATATAAGGTGCTTGTCATCGGCTTTGCGAACCACCCACTTCTCAAAGGGTAACATTGGCCGGTATGCCCGGGAGCGCGTCTCAGGCTCAGATAGCCAGTGTGTCATCTGAGAGTGTAAGTACTGATCTGTCAACAATAGCTGGAAGTCCGCTTGGAGTTCCCTGAAAGGGATATACCCCCGAAGGTCGAAGAGGTGCCCGAATCGCTTACAACCTCCCCCAATCCAGCGAGCAGCCACTCCCTTATTCATCCCAGGTTGGAAAGCAGGGTTCATGAAAAGCGGTGTCAAAGGGGAGGGAAATGTGGTCAGGTGAGCTCTTCGGGCGGCTCTGTCCCAGGCAATCATCGTGGGGCACGTGACAGGGGATGAGTAAAGACCCCAGGCCCTGTCCGATCTCGGTAACCATGCGTCACGCCAGATATGATGTCCTGCTACCGTCTGGTCCATAAATACCCAATGTTTCTCGGTCATAGGGCGGTTCCATTCCACCAGAAACCGGAGGAGGGAGGCGTGATAGTAGCGAGTGAAATTAGGAAATGCTATCCCCCCATGTTTTTTGGAGCGCTGAAGCTGTGTCTTCGCCAAACGTGACGCCGTGGGGCCCCTCACAAACCCCTCCACGGCCGCCTGGATCTGCCCCAGGGCCCGGGGAGGAGGCTCCAGTGGCAAAGTCTGAAATAGGTATAGGGCGCGTGGCAGAACGTTCATCTTCACCGCTGACAGTCGACCGAACCACGTCAGGGGCAGTCGCCGCCACCGCTGTAAGTCAGTGCGAATGCGCTTTATTAAGGTCGAATAGTTCACCTCTACAGTTTGTGCAAGGCTTCTATGTAGGACCAACCCCAGGTATGGTATGCCGCTCGTCACCCATTCGAAGGCAAAGTCAGCTCCCAGCTTCGTTACTGTCGTAGGGGTAGCAGAGAGATTAAGGACCTGTGACTTCTGCATGTTGATTTTGAAGCCAGAATATTGACTAAACACTTGCAGATCGGCAACCACCGCCGGCAGGGTAGACAAAGGCTGTGCCAGTGAGAAAATGAGGTCATCCGCATATAAGCTAATAAGATGCCGATCCAAACCGAATGGTATACCGCGCGCGAGGGGATTGTCTCGGAGTCTCTGAGCCATTGGCTCCATATATAACGCAAACAGTAGGGGAGACAGAGGGCAGCCCTGCCTCGTACCCCTCCCCACAGCAAAGTAATCAGAAAGCATCCCGTTAACCCGTACCGCCGCCTGCGGCGCCCTATAAATGCTCGCAACCCAGTGTCGAAACCGTGGGCCCAGTCCGAAGCGCTCCAGGGTTGCAAAGAGGTAAGGCCAGTGTACACGGTCAAAGGCCTTCTCCGCGTCAACAGCTAAGAGGAGGGCCTCCTCCTTTGACCGGTGAACTTTATCAATGAGATGGCAGAGGCGTTTTGTGTTGTCCCCACATTGCCGCCCCGGAATAAACCCAGACTGGTCGGGATCGACGAGTCCCGGCATATGAGGGTTCAGTCTATGAGCCAGTATGCTAGAGAATAATTTAGCGTCCACATTCAGTAGGGATATCGGCCTGTAAGAGCCGCACAGCTCCGGGTCTTTGCCCGGCTTAAGAATAACTGCGATGGAGGCCTGCAACATGGAGGGGGAGAGGGATCCTGTCTCTGCAAAGGAGTTAAATAACCGGGTCAGTAAAGGGCCGAGCTCAGCACAAAAAGTTTTGTAGAAAAGGGCGCCGAATCCATCGGGCCCCGGAGCCTTCTGCAACTGCAGTCTTGCAATTGCGGATATTACTTCGGCTACTTGGATGGGCGCCTCTAGGGCCTCCATGTCTCCTGCCGGCAAGGGCGTTACCCCCGCTTCCTGAAGGTAACTGAAGGGGTCAGCGTGCAAAGAAGAATCAGCCATGTAGAGTGAATTATAGAAAGATCGGAAAGTAGAGACAATAGACGCATCGTCAGTGCGTAGTTGGTCCGTTGCGTCCCGGAGTGCAGATACTGAGTGGGCCTCTTGTTGGCTGCGCAAACAGTATGCCAACATTCGGCCTCCCTTGTTGGAACCTACAAAATATTTATGTTTTAGACGAAGCACTGCGTGCTCTGCACGATCCAGGTCCAGTCGGCGAAGCTGGAGACGCTCTGTCTCCAGCTGGCGCCAGATCCGGGGGCAACCGTGCGCTTGTGTATGGCTTCAAGTTCTCGAACCGCTGCCTCCAGTTCAGCCCGTTTCGACCGCCGTATCTTGTTCTCAGAGGCTGCCTTAGCGATTAGGGCACCGCATACGACCAATTTGAGCGCTTCCCAAACCGAGGCTAGTGGTGTGTCATCTCTAGTGTTTGTGGCTATGTAGTCCGTAATGCAGCACCATATATCCGAAACATTCTCTGGAGACCCCAGAAGGGAGTCGCGCATACGCCAGCGCATGTTGGACGCAACCCGCTCCGAAGGGAGGCGCATAGATAAAGTAATGTGTGCATGATCCGAGAGACTCCGCGCCTCGATAGTAGAATCCGCCACCAGGGCCCAAGCGGCTGAGGAGACTAAAAAATGATCAAGACGCGCGTACGTCTTATGTGCAGCCGAGAAGTAGGAATAATCCCTTTCACTCGGGTGAATCCCTCGCCAGGCATCCCTGATGCCCGCTTCGCGCAGCCAGTCCTTACCCGTGTCAGTCAGAGCGCCCGTATGTCCATAACGAGAGCCCGAGCGATCCTGCACCCCATCCATTACCAAATTGAGATCCCCTCCCACTACCACTACTGGATCAGGAGACTGCAGGACATCTGCGCATGCCTCAAGCAGGAATTTCTCTGGGCGTTCGTTAGGTGAGTAGATGGAGTCTATAGTGCAGTGCGATGAACCCAGCTGGAAGCGTAGTGCTAGCAAGCGTCCCTTAATTTCCGAGATGGTCCCAAGGATTTTACCCTTAAACTTTTTAGCAACCAGAATGGCTACCCCTCCCCGCTTTTTATTGGTGGAGGACCAGAACTGGAGAGGGAAGTGCGGGTTGCGTAGGCGGTGCGTATCAGACTGTAGCAAGTGTGTTTCCTGAATAAGGCAAATATCCCCCCCTGAGTTTTCTAAAAGGGACAGCACCGCCCTCCGTTTAACCGGATTGTTGAGACCCCTAGCGTTGAGACTAACTATTTTTAGATCCAGGTGGGAGTTTGAAAAGCAGGTATAGCTTTAGCGACGGCCCAGAACCCCCTAAAGGAGAAAGTGGGGGCACGAGCATAGTGGCAGCATGCGGGAGGGGGAAGGACGGAGGGGGCCCACGTGCCCAAGCCACAGATAGCGCAGCATCGAAAAGGCTCATAGAGGAGGAGACCCACCCCAACCCAACAGACCCAAATAGCAAAGACAAAAATAAACGAGGAACATGACAAATGTCTGTCAAAGTGTAACTGTGGGGACATAACCAAGGTCTACCCCAAATGAGGCAGAAGACTGATGTCCAACTCGAGTCCAGAATCGGAGGGGGAGCGTGAACCGGAAAAAGACCTTCCCGTTTGTGGTGGCGGCCGGTCTACGGACCGCAGGTGAAGGTCACGGGAGTCTGAAGAGGCGGTTCACTCCTATGCTCCCCCGGCCGTCTGGCATTGCTGCCGTCCATGCAGTGAGGGAGGTGTAACAGCCTCACGGGGCATCCAGGCGTTCTTGTGCTTGGGACAAGGTCGTGAGCACTGCCTCGCGCTCTTTAGCCATTTCCTCTGGGGCTGGTTTCTTGGAGGCCGACGGCTTGCCCACGGTCTGCCATCGAGGAGGCGATCGCCCGACAGGGGCCGCGGGATCCCCCCGAGAGTTCGGGGTCCCTTCTGCTTCCAGACCCAACAGGTGCAAGGTGTCTTCGAGGGATCGCATCTGTCTCAACTTCCCCTGGTACTTAAAGATAATACGAAAGGGATGGCCCCATGAGTATGGAATCCCCTTGTCTCGTAGGTACGACGTGGCTGCTCTGAATTCTCTCCTTTTGGCCAGGGTTGACGCTGCTAAATCTTGAAAGAGGGCCAGTGTATGTCCACGGAAGAGGATCGGCTGGGCCGTCCGGGCCCTGCGCATGATTATTTCTTTGAGCAGGAAATCATGCACACAGACCAGCACGTCTGGCGGGGGGCCCTCCCTCCTCTGTGCAGGCCAACCCGATGGACGCGGTCCAGTTGCGTTTCCTGCGGACTATCATCCCCCAAGATCTGTCGGAAGAGGGACGAGACATACTCCCGGAGGTCGTCCCCCTCAGCCTTCCAAGGGACTGCACGGATGCGGATGTTATTCCTCCGGGAGCGATTCTCCAGATCCTCCGCATGGGCCTGGAGGTCGAGATTCTGGTCCCTCAAGCGGATGACCTCCTGTTGCAGCTGGTGTAAGTCGTCCTCCCGTGCCAGTTCATGCTCCTCAAGGGCTGCCACCCTTTCCCCCACCTCATCAACATCACGCCGCACCTCTCGAAGATCCGAGGCAAGCTGGCCCTTCAGCTCAAGAATGTCTGCTTTGATGGCCGTGAACAATTCCAGCATGAAGGCCTTCGTCGCTGGTTCATCTGCTCCATCGATCGCCGCGGCGTTCCCCCGGTCCCCGGATGCCCCCTGGGAGGTCTCTGCGTCTCCAGTCGGTGCACGCATGAGTTCTTTAAGGGACTTTTCCCTTCGTGCTCGGGCAGAAGTCATATCGGCACTCGGACGTGCCGATGGAGGGTGGAGAACCAGCTTCAGTTCCGGAGTGTCGCCTCAATCACCGCCTCTCTCCGGTACTTCTCAATGCGGGGCACAGTGACACCGGGCGTGCGGGGGTTGACCGTGTGCACCGCTCCACCCCGAATTTGATCGCTCCTCGCGAGGCAATCAATGCAGCAGCCCTCCAGTCCAGGGAGCTCACAGCGCCCAAGCGGGCACGAGACAAGGGGGGCAGAGTGCAGGCAGCCGCAGTCGGCGGGCCCCCCCGTGGCTCCCTCCGGCGGACGGTGTTCAGGCGCAGCACCCCCGGGGGAGTAGGCGAGGCTCCCAGTGCTCAGGTCTCTCTTTCAAGGAGAGAGCGCCACGGCCCTCACTGCACTCTCCCCGACACTCCACCCGGCCCCGGGGCCCACAGCGCCGGCGTCTCCACGATGCGGCCCAGGCTCCTTTGCACCCCTGTGCGCCACTCACCGGTAAATCTCAGTTCGCCGTTCCTCTCATCAGACATCCAAAGCCACCGGAAGGCCAAGCCACGTCCTCCAACTCTGATGACCCCCTCAGTGTGCAGAGCAGGCTGTAAGCTGCACTTCTTAGGCCTCGCCGCCCGTCCTAGGGTCAGGGTCAAAATGGCGGCCGGAGAACTTTCGTCCGCCAGCCCCCAATACCGCCTGCTCCCAAAATGCGGGACTGTCAGTGGCTCTCCCCCCGCCGCAGCTCTTATCGGCAGGAGCCCGGTCTCCAGGCGTGCAGCAGAGGTCTCCAACCTAGGCCCCTCCTGTGTCCGTTCGGGCCGAGGCAGCGAGATCAACAAAATGGCGGGCGCAAACCGGCTCGGGATCCAAGTCGGGTCCTCGACACCCCCAGCGCGGCTGCCGCCTCACACAAACACCCCCACCGGGGCGCAGTCCTCCTCAGTTCTGCTGCAGTATGCCCACCTCAGTCTGGGGCCCCGCTCCGGACCCGCGATCGGGGGATTCGCCGATGCGGTCTCCGCCGACCCGGCCTTCGCCGTCACACTCCCAACGCGGGCTTCGGTCGGTGCTTAACAGTGCCCGCACTTGGTCACCGCTGCACTCTTCCTTGCGCCGGAGCCCCCGGGAAGCGCCCACCTCAGGCAGCTGCAAATTGCTGGCCGGTGGACAGGGCAAATTACAAGGCTATTTTTCGGCGAGCCGGAGGAGCTGAGAGACGCGTCCTACCGTGCCGCCATCCTGGCCACGCCCCTCTTTCTCCCCTCTTTAAAATGCAGGCGGGTGCCGCCTGCACAGTGAAACACGGTGCGGGTTTGAAGCAGCCGCTCTGTATTTAACTTGAATGTGCTGCCCCCAGAGAAGCATGAGTTTGCGGCTGCCCTGAGGGCAGTGAATTCAACCTTATAGTTGAATATAAGCAAGTAGCATATTTTGAACGATGCTTCTGTAATAGCCTCAGATTCCTTCATCTGGCAAAGGAAGATCTTCTGCGGGGAAAGAAGAGGTTGCTTTAATTTCCTTTAAAATGCTGGCTTTATTAATGTAGTATTCAAATAAAATTTCAGCTGCTGAAAGGAAACATTTCTTCACCAGCTCTGCCTCTGTAAATGGTTTCTTATGTGTGGCAAGCAAGTAGCATATTTTGAACGATGCTTCTGTAACAGCCTCAGATGCCTTCATCTGTCAAAGGGAGATCTTACGTTGTGAAAGAAGCGATTGCTTTAACGATGCCTCTTTTGCAGAACGCAGTTTTGAGTTCAATGGGAAGTTCTCAGTGTATCAGGATTGGTATAGGCCGCACTTTCTGTATTTGCACACGGCGCACCTGTTTGAAGGTGCGCCGTGGCGCAAACAGGGAAATCGCGCCCTATACGTTATAGGGCCCCAGCTGACACTGTTGAAGTTATTCAGTATAATCTTTTCATCTTCTTTGTATGATAGGTCACACACAAACCCCAGAAGATGTTTGTCAACATACTCAGATAGGTATTCCATTGGAGAACTAATACCCAAGAGTATAAGTCTGCCAAGTGGAAAATATGACCTTTGGCGATATGTAAATATATGGAATTCTGGCATTGCTGACATATAGATATTTATGTTCGGCTGAGATTAAGCATCTCTCTCTCCAGTCTGACAACTTCATTTTAATAAGTCCGATTCTTGATGGGCTTAGATGGGACCTTTTCATAACATGTGGTATCAATTAGATTGTCTATATTTTACCACAGTTGTCCTCCCTGATCATAACAAGCATATTCCCACCTTTATGTACCTTGCGGATGATGATGGTCTTATCATCTCAGCTTGTTAAGTGTCAACTTCTCGGGCCAGTGTAAGATTGTGTTCATGTGTGATCATGGGTACTCACAAACTTTCTCTTGTGCCATAATTACATTGTGATTTATGGCCAAGGGCTGCACGGTGAGGGGTGGGGCAAGTGGGGGGTGGGGCAAGTGGGGACGGGACTAGAGTAAAGAAAAAAATCACCACCTTTTCAAAACATTACTAGACAATGCAACAATGCTGTATTTCAAAAGCAGATATAACTACAAAGAGCGTATTTTGATAATACATTTTTATTGTCAGACAATACCAATCTTAAGAGGCATTGCATGACAATTCTCATTAACCAGATATTCAGCACAGGCCCAATGCAGCACAGGTTTAACTGAGCCCGAAAAATAGGTAAGTAAAAGACAGATATACTAGGAACTTATATTACATTTCATGTCTTCTATTAGTGTCCTGTAATTTGGTACTATGTCTGAAACAGCAAGCTTTAAGAGCTGATCCAGATGTAAGTCTGTAAGCTTATTTCTGAGTTTACTCTTCAACAGTCCCATTGTGGAAAATGAACTTTCACAAACATATGTCGACCCAAACATGCAAATGACTTTCGGGGACACTGTAAAAAGAAGAGGAAATTTTCAGAAGGCACAATTTTCCGGAATTCATCTGGTGCCTGCCCCCAAAAAGGTGTTTTGAGGACTGAATTGTGCTGCATGTCAATCAGTTCGATTTCGGGCAACAATGTCAAGATTTCGTGGACTCCCCAGCCAGGGGTTTTCAACCAGCCTGAACAGAGGGGTGGGGGCTCTGAAATGAGAAAATTGCCTTTTGATCTTCCCAGAAATTTCCTCAAGACATGCACCAAGGTCTAGCTTTGACAGAATTTCTTGTGCATCTAGAAACCTCTGCATCATAGCCAACAGTTTTGGGAAGTGGGTGAAGTCAGCATTATCCAGCTGTTATTTGAATAGCACAAGCTTACTTTCAAATGAGTAAATACCATTCATCATGGAGCACACAAGCTGTTGTTTGCCTTGCAGCATCAAATTGAGAGCATTGAAGTGTGTGAATAGATCTGAAAGAAAATAGAGCATAATAAGCCATTTCACATTCTTTAGTTCCAGGAATGACTGACCTCTACTGCTTACAAAGAGTTCGATTTCAGAAAGCAATGTGATGAACAGCTCCAGAACTTTCCCTTTGCTTAGCCATCGCACGTCAGTGTGCATCAAGAGGTCTAGCCTCCCGTCAGGAAACTATGTGGTTGTCGCAGAGGGTGAGTGAGATAGCATCTGGGACACCTCCCCCATCTCAAGCATCATCTAGTAGCTCTACATCAGAACATAACCCACACACTGTAGCTCAGGTAGTTCACTCAGTTTCTCCCCTTATCCCATTAGCCCCCCTGAAAGGTTTAGCGGGGTCCTCAAAAGGCCCAGCTCTTTCTTACACAGTGTTCTTTACATTTCATGTGCCGCCCCACTCTATTCCCCGATGCTCAGTCCAGAATAGCATTTATTTTGTCTTACTTAAGTGGGGATGCAGCGAATTGGGCCATGCCTTTGGTTTTCCGTGATGATCCATTTCTTTATGATTTTGAACGTTTTAAAACTGAATTCCTCAGAATTTTTGGCAAAGGATTTCCCAGGCCACAGACAATGAGTTGTTAGAACTGCGTCAAGGAACTAGAGATTTGGTAACTTACCTGACTCAGTTTAATAAATTAATAGTGGAGACCAATTGGCCTGAAGAGAAAAGAGCCGCACTCTTCTATCATGGTTTGCGAGATGAAATTAAGGACACCTTGGCCCAGATTCCAAATCGCCCAACAGAGTTATCTGAATTAGTGGATTTGGTGTTAGAAATTGACTTTCGTTGGTCTGAACGTAAGGGAGAAAAGAAGATGAAAGAATTTAAATTGAATATCCAGCGATTTGACCGAATCAGATCTGAAGGGGGCAAGACTTTTGGAACGATTGCAGAAAGTGAGCCGATGCAGATCGGGTCTGTGCGAGGCCCATTGAGTAAAGAGGAAAAAGAACAAAGAAGTCTTAAGAAGTTATGTATGTACTGTGGAGGATCTGGACATTTTGTAAAAGAATGTCCCAAAAAACCCAAAGTATCGGTTCAGGGAAACGCCCAAAACCATCTGTAGGCGGGGTCGCTCAGATGGCGAAAATTGATAAAAGGACTCCAGACTCTCATCATTTAATGAATACTCTTCAGACTCAAGCTCCTCATTTGATCTTGCATATGACGATTAAATTTCGGGCTCGAGACATTTCTGGGGTAGCTATCATGATTGATTCGGGTGCTACCGGTAATTTCTGTGACATCAAGTATGCCAGGAAAATTGGAGTTCTGGCAATACTCAAAGAAAGAAGCGAACCAGTTCGGGCAGTGGATGGTACTAACCTCTCTTCTGGTCCGATCACCCATCATACTGAAACTATGGAGTTAATTCAATCTAATGGTCACCAGGAAGTCATTCAATTTAACCTGATAGATGCCCCACAATTTCAAATAATTTTGGGCCTCCCTTGGCTTTCGGTGCACAACCCAACTATTGATTGGGAGAACAGGACTGTTGAAATGAATTCGATTTATTGTTCTGAACACTGTTTTCCTCATGCAGATGAGAATCCTGAACCCTCTCTAGCCTCTTTGTTGTCACTAGGAGGGGAGTCCATTGGAGTAATCGACTCCTTGGAAATTCCCACGGAATACCAAGATTACCAAGACATCTTCTGTGAGCAGGAAGCGGAGAAGTTGCCCCCTCATCGTTCGTCCGATTGTACGATTGATTTAGAACCAGGAGCAGTTCTTTCTTGCAGCAGGATGTATGCACTTACAGAGGCCGAAAACAGTTATCTCAAAGAATACCTTGATCGCTATATAGCAAATGGATTCATCAGGCCGTCCCAATCCCCAGTCTCGTCCCCGTTATTCTTCATACCTAAGAAGGAAGGATCTTTGAGAACATGTATTGATTATCGCGCCATTAATTGAGTCACTATTAAAAACCGTTATCCTTTGCCTTTGATTTCCGTTCTACTAGATCAGATCAAAGATGCCCAGATTTTTACCAAATTGGGTCTTTGAGGGGCGTATCACCTCATTCGGATGAAAGAAGGTCATGAATGAAAGACAGCTTTCCGGACAAAATATGGGCTGTTTGAATATCAAGTCATGCCCTTTGGCCTTTGCAATGCCCCAGCGTCCTTTCAACATTTTATCAATGACATCATGGGAGATTTGGTTGACAAGATTGCCATGATCTATCTGGATGACATTTTGATATTTTCCAAAGACCCTCAAGAACACCCTGAGCTAGTCAAATTAGTACTTGAGAGGCTCCGCATTCACCAGCTATATGTCAAACTGGAAAAATGCGCTTTTAGTGTTCGTACAGTGGAATTTTTGGGATTTGTTTTGTCCCCAGAAGGAATCACTATGGATGCTAAGAAGGTGCAGTCAGTTGTTAATTGGCCTTCTCCAAAAGATGTCAAAGAGGTCCAAAGATTTCTTGGCTTTGCCAATTTTTATCGACGGTTTATGCAAGGATTTTCACGAAAAATCGTCCCAATAACTAGACTCCTCAAGAAAGGCATGAAATTCCAATGGTCAAAAGAAGCCGAACAAGCCTTTGAATATCTAAAGAAAAGCTTCACTTCCGCTCCAATTTTGTTACATGCCGATCCAGCTGAACCTTTCTTTTTGGAAGCTGATGCTTCAGATCAAGCGATTGGAGGAGTCCTATCGCAGCGTCACAAATCCACAGGGCAATTACATCCCGTGGCATATCGATCTAGAAAACTGAATCCGGCAGAGATCAATTACACGATTGTGGAGAAAGAATTATTGGTGGTGAAGGACGCTTTTGAAGAATGGAGACACTACCTGCTGGGAGCGAGACACACTGTTACGGTGTTTTCTGATCACAAGAATGTTCAATTCCTGAAATCCGCAAAGACTTTAACTCCAAGACAGTTACGCTGGTAACTTTATTTCACAGACTTTGATTTCGTGATCACTTATCATCCTGGAAATAAGAATGGAAAAGCTGATGCCTTGTCCAGGATTCAGACTGAGACCCAGGAGCATTCAATTGTCCCTCAGCCTATCAGTCCAGAGTCTAAGATAGTTTGCTCTCTTTCTTTGTCAAATCTCAAAGAAGAAGTTGGGAAACTTATGACCACTGAGGAAATATCGGATTGGGTGAATCAAGAAGTAGGAAGAGAAGTGATTGATTCATTGCCCTATCATCATGGTGCTTGTATTTGCCTACCAAGGAAATTCAAGAAAGAGCCTTAAGAGAGTGTCACGATCAGCCATTAGCTGGGCATAAGGGAATGCTTAAGACTCTAGATCTGGTTCAGCGTTATTTTTGGTGGCCCGAAATTAGCTCTCATGTCAAACAATATGTAGCTTCTTGTGAACTCTGTGCTCGGGGGAAGTCTAGCAGACAGGCTCTTGTGTGTTTTGCATTTCGCCCTATGTGGGAAGGGTATGCCCAGACGTGGGTCCCGTGCTCACTGCGCCACTGGAGTCAAGCTATCCTGGCTGATGACGGCTGATAGCCAGAAACCGGTCCTAGGATGCTTGATTCCGGTCCAGGGAAGACATGGCTTGGCAGTTCGGGCTGGACTGTTCCCATGAGGCACAGGGTCAAGACTGATTTGCATATGGCTATGTCTGAACTGGGGTGGCGTGGTGAAGCAAAATAACGATGGATTAAACCCAGATCTGTGACTGGGGGTGAATGTTTGCCAATGTGCAACATTCCGTCCATCATCTTGTGTGTTTTGCTTTTCTGTTACAACCTTTGCCCACATTGAATCATCCCTGGCACACAGTCACAATGGATTTAATTGTAGAACTTCCCTTGAGTCATGGGTTCAACACAGTGTTGGTTTTTGTGGACACCTTTACAAAAATGAGCCATTTTATCCCTTTGAAAGGAGTTCCTTCTGCTCCGGAACTAGCTAGACAATTTAGCGAACACATTGTAAAGATACATGGGGTACCTAAAGTCTTGATTTCCGATAGAGGTTCCCAATTTGTGTCCCATTTTTGGAAGGCATTTATGCAAGGATTAGGAGTGGAAGTCAGACATTTGACCAGTTACCACCCGGAAACAGACGGTCAAACTGAAAGAGTTAACCAAGAGTTAGAACAATACCTCCGGTTGTTCCTTCTGGATCAGGATGGTGAATGGTCAGAATTGCTATGGATGGCAGAGTTTGCACATACCAATGCCAGGAATGTTTCCACTGGATACTCCCCTTTCTTTTTAAATTATGGGCGACATCCGAACCCATTTATTTGTCAAGGAGATTTTGGGGTGCCAGCTGTTAGAGATATCATGAAGGATTTGACTTTTGTTCATAAGTCAGCAGAATCTAATTTAATAAATGCTAAGGTAAATTACAAGAAGCAGGCAGACAAACACAGAAAGTCAGCACCAGAGTATCGAGTGGGGGATCAGGTGTGGCTATCCACTCGTCACCTCCGTCTAAAAGGCAATAGGAAATTCCAACCTCGTTTTGTAGGCCTTTATTCCATAGAACAAGTGCTAGGGCCAGTCACTGTCAAACTCAAAATTCCACCTAATTCTGGCATTCATCCCATCTTTCATGTATCCCTTCTAAAGAAGACTACACCCAACATCAGATTAGTGAAGCCTCCTGCCCCTCTGTTGATAGATGGACATCCTGAGTATGTAGTGAAAGGAATTTTAGACTCAAAGAGAATCAGAGGAAGACTTCATTACCTAGTAGATTGGAAGGGTTATGGGCCAGAGGACAGGTCATGGGAGCCAATAGAAAACATTCATGCCCCTCTGCTTACCGGACGTTTTCACTTGCAGCATCCTCTCAAACCAGGACCGATAAATCGGTCTTTGAGAGGGGGTACTGTCAGGAATCTTGTTAATACTATTTCTCTGGAAAAGGACAGTGGTAAAAGGAAACTCACAAAAAGACATAGGGTTTTAGTTAAACCCACTCGTGTCAATCTGTGGATTGACATTTAGTAGAGGAAAGACACGTTACAAGATGGCTGCCGTGTTTTCACGGCATTCTGTGAATAGTAAAAGGGGTTGTGTGATCTCGCAATCCTTGTGATCTCGAGTTGCGAGAGCGCGCGCTTATCTGCGCACTTCAATTTGAGTCTGAGGGAAGGAGACTCGTTTCTGAGCCGCTCCTCCGTATATTCCCTTTTAAGAGTAGCGGTCTGATTTTCGTAGCTCCTAGCATCCAAGAGACTTCATATCTCAGCCCGGGGCTATTGTGATATTTGAGCGGACATTCCTCCGGACCTCCCAAATTGTTAATATCTTCTCAGCAATACTTGTGGAGGTTCCGGAACTTCTGTCTGCAGTATATTCACTGTGCCAGTGAATTCAGTCAGCGTTACCTCATAGCCATCTCAAGTGACCTTTCTGAACTCCTCCAAGTCAACTGTTTCCTGAGCTCTAGCAAGTGAATCTCCAGAGTTCCTGTTCTTGAGGGTTTGAGGAAGGCATTCTCAAACCTCGAACTCATCGGTCCAGCATCCAAGTAAGCCAGTAGTTTCCAGTGTTTGAGCATCGTGTTCAGAGAGTTCTGCAAGTGACTTCTGGCGGACTAGGTAGAGCGCCTAGTCAGTGCCTCATCATTGCCTCTGCCTCCCTAGCGTTCCTTCCTACTTCTTCCTCCCTATTATTTTCCTCCCCTGTTCCTTTTTGCGCGCTAACTTCTGGAAGTCCGAACTGTCTGGAACCAAGCAAGCTCAACAAGCCTTCATAGAATCTGTAGAAAAAGAAACTATTACTGAAAAAGACATTGGCTAAGCTGAAACAAGTGAAACTCAATTCTAACTTCGCTTGAACAGAGATCATAATTACTTCACTCTGTTCACTATTATAGAGGAGAAGCTTTAACTCCTTCGATACCTGGTAGGGAAGGTTTAGCATTTAGTCAGACACAATCATTTGAGAGAAAGAGAGGAATGCATAGAGTGTATGTTTACATTGTATCTCCCTCTGTGCTTTAGGTACGCTACTGAATAGATTGCAGAGTCGGGAAGAGCGAAGACTCCATAGCAGAAGCGAGAGAGAGAGTGCAGGTCGAAGCCAGAGTTGTCTCTTCTCTGTCCCCATCCCCTTTCCCCCTTTCTAGTGCAGCCGTATTGATTAAGACGGTGTGTACCGGGTAGCAGGGATTGGGAAGTAGCTTCATTCTGCTTCTGTGGAGATCCAGGTACTTTGACACATTTCATGAACCTTTTTAGCTTTGTGCTGTCCTCCTTATTCATGCCCCAATATGTCACGGGTCTAACTAAGCCACCTCAATGAAGAGCTCCATCCGAAAGTATACATTACCGGACTGATGTCTCAAAATGAGAAAACAAGTTCTGATGGCAGCTAGAGAACACCTCACTTACTTTTTGTGTTTCTGTGATGTTCCATTGAACATTTAAAGCTATGTATTTCAATTAAGCAAAATCTCAGGGGTGGCAAAAGCAACATCATACACACTTTGACCACAATTCCATTCCAGGGTTAATTTTGTCCCAACCTTAATCCCTCAATAGCCTCCAATGTCTTGCTAACGGAATGGTGGAAAGGCAAGGACCAAAAACTGAAGAAAGCCAACAGGGCTCCTAGCGTTTAGATTTATTACTGGAGCAACCACCATGACCGCTGAGGTTGGAAGTAGCAAGGGTTGTCCCACAGGTTGCAACTGACAATCCAGGACTACCTTTTGCGGTCCCAGGCTGCGTTATTTGACATTCAGGTTTAAGGGTTTCGGTGCATTTAATGTGTGTGAGTGCTACTCTTCCATAGCAGAATGAGGGAAAAATAGGGCAATGAATTCTTCAGTGGTAAATAGAGTTCAGATACCACATTTGGGAAGAAGGCAATTACAACCCTAAAATCCAGTTTACTTGACATGGGTCAATGTAGGTGTAACTGGAGCAATGTGCCTGTAGTTCCCCAAACCTAGTAGTAAATAAGTTCAGAAGAAAAGCAGCCTCCAAAATAAGCAACTGCACAAAGAATACATGGTCTCAAATGTCACACCAAATTCAAATCCTACACAGAAGGAAAAGTGCTGAAGAAAAGCTTTCATGAGCTTGTTTAAGTACGGAAGCACTAGTAGAGAACTTTGTCCACAAGATGCATCCAAAATAAAAACAGCCCCAGGTTGGCTTCATTGTGTCTATATTAGCACCCACCAGTCAACCAGACAGCAACATTAAGCAAGTACTGAATCCAAGGAAAGAAAATACCTAAGATACGTAAATCAAAGCAGGTTGAGAAAAGACCGACTTCACAGAAAGTGTTTAGCTGCCAACTCACCACTTTTGCCAAATACCCAAAAAAATGGGAAGAAAGGAGAAAGCTATGAAAATGGAGGGAAAAGCAAAAGAAAACACTCAGAAACAAGGAAGGAAGGTGAAAGAAGTGAAAAAAGGAAGGGAAAAAGAAGTTGAAAGCACTCTGCAACCCTACCTTAAATGGACGGTTCTGTGGGCGATGAGGAGGAAAGCAGGCAAGCCCTATCCAGGGAGGCCCCCTGCTGTAGTCCAAATGGTGCCGGGGGTGCAGCCCAGAGCAGGCTGCAGACAGCGGTAGAAGAGCACCAAGCTGCGGGCAGAGAAGAGCACCAAGCTGCTGGCAGAGAAGAGCACCAAGCTGCGGGCAGAGAAGAGCACCAAGCTGCTGGCAGAGAAGAGCACCAAGCTGCGGGCAGAGAAGAGCACCAAGCTGCGGGCAGAGAGGACGTCGCAAACAACAAGGAAGCTTGTAAACAACTTAAGATCAAGTTCACCAGGGCAACCAACATTAGCACAATAGGATGCACTAATTGATTCCAGTCAATCCAAAATTATGGGACCTGCGAAAGAGTCATGGTTCATTAACAGAAATAATTCACCATGTCACAGCTGAATGAGAAAGTTACTGGCCTGTAATAACGAGCAGGAGATGTAGAGGGTGAAATATTAAACCAGTAGAGCAGAATTGGATGCACAAATCAATGATTGCAAGGCGCTGGGCAAAAACCGAGGATTCAGAGATCCAGGCCTGATTGCCAACCTTGTTATAATCATTTAGCTTTGCATCCTCTTCTGGAATACTAAAAAATACAAAGTTGAACTAAATGAAGACAGATTTTGTGAATTAGAGGCTGAGGAAACCCATGAGCATGTCCACTGAGCACACATCATTCAACTCAAGTTCAATAATGATGGAGCTGCAACAGCAGATCACAAACAGCATGTGATAAGTAATTTTTTTTCAAGTTAAGAAGTATATGTTTTTGTTATATCCCTCTTTAGATGTGTTGCAGCCTTAAGCTGTAGTTCTATGGCCTGTGTTCCATGTTGGTGACATCCTGTGGAATGTTCAGGTGTTGCCTAGGTGCTTAAGTGTCAGTTGGGAGTAGGATCTCAAAAGGGCTTGGGAGCGGTTGGACAACTGGTGATGGTGCCTCGATGTTTGTGCTGTGTAGCAGTTCCACAATAAATCTGGAATGAACTTTGCCGCGTTTCCCAGCGTCATCTCTACAATTTGTGGCGACGATCCTGCTACACAGCCACTTAAAGAACCCTGCGTTCATCAACACAAGCTGTGGTAAGACTGTTCTTTTGTACGTACAGCCCGCTTCGTCATTCTGCCATCAAACATCGAGCGCACGAACTCACCCCCTGAGCATACAGACACATTATCACCCTCCGACTGCATCTACTGCCTAATGCTCACCGCTCTACTGCCTCTCCTTGTCTGTCAAGGCTGTCTCCACTCTTTCGCGGCATCCCGCCTGGCTCCCTGCTGACTCGCCTGTAAAGACTGTCTCCGCCTGGCTCCTTGCTGACTCCGGCCGGCGCAAGCGCTCTGCCTGTTCTCCCGCTCCGCCCTACCAGCTCTGAAAAGACACAACGCTTAGGCCTCACGCTGCGCACCGTGGTCATGCGCAACAGCAGGCCTCACTCTGCCTGACCTGCCTGACCCCCGCGCAAATCATTTGGTTGCTGAGCAACGCCGCATGCGCACCTCACAGAGGATCTCAACACAGAGTTCCTCTTGCGCGTTTCAAGGACAGTAGGCCTCATTTTGCCTGACCTGCCTGACTTCTACATTTCTCCCAAGGCCGCATTCATGCTCAGTGAGCCAGAATAGTGCCTGGCTACTCAAGAAAACCACAAGGCAGTCAAGATTCTTCCGTCTGAGTGCCTTTTTAAGAAAAAATAAAGAATTTTTTTTTTTTTAAATAACGAAGACATTTTTTTTTTTTTTTTTTTGTGTATCAAAAAGTGCTTTATTTCGTTGGGTGTCATACTCAAACTTTGACATTCCTCTGTTTCGTCTGTGGTCAAACACTAGCAGTCAAATACCCTGACATTCTTCTTTTTCTCCTCTGGTCTTCACGGTGATTCGCACACCAAATGTTAGGTGCAGATGGATTTACGGTGATTCGCACACCACTTCGCACTGGTTTGCTGAGGATTACCAAACGGTGATTCGCACGCCATTTTTAATAAGTGCGGATGAATTTACGGTGATTCGCACACATTTTTTTTACTCCTGTTTGCTGTGGATTACAAACGGTGATTCACACACCATTTTTTTTTCTCGTATCTTCATTTCAAATCACGTCTTTTGTTGTTCCTATTTTCCCACTTTCTTCTCCAGGTCTCTGCTCATTCATCTAACTCCTCATATTCCTTTCTTTACTTGTTTTGTATTTTTCTTCAGCTTTCTTCTTCTGCGATGCAGTCTGTCACTCCTCCTCCTTCTTTTCTCGAATCCCCAGGTGAACCTCCTGTTTGGTGGGAGATTTGGTTTGATGCATTTCAAACCTATCTTGGTGCCATTGGTGCGTCAAGATTTAGCAATGATCGCAAAAAATTCCTTCTACTCCATTCCTTGGGTTTCGAGGGTAGATCGATCTTTAAGCACCTTCCGGAAATCAATCATCCCCCTGAAGAAGTTGTTGACGTCTACCAAGACACCATCATCAAACTCAAAACTAGGTTTGATAAACAACCCAGCTTAATGGTTCTACGCCACAAGTTTCTAAAGAAACAACAATGTGAAAGTGAGGATGTAGACTCCTACATTTCTGCATTACGCATGCTAGCTGCTGTCTGTCAATTTGATGTGTTTACGGACCAGTTGATCAGGGATCAGTTTGTGTGCCACTGCAGAGACAAACAGATTCGGCAAAAATTGTTGTCCTTAACTAATCCTTCGTTGGAAGATTCCATTAAAATCGCTAAGAGCATAGAGACTTCTCAAGTTTCACTGAAGGAGCTAGAAGTTAAACCTGTTGACTCCGTCAATAGTGTGGTTGAAAACAATAAGAACAGGTATTCTACATATCAACAAAATTCTTCAAGATACAGTTCTTCAAAGAACGCGAATGCTGTCAAAGGGGTTCAACCTTCAAACAAGAGTTCCAGAACTTCAAGCATATGTGTTACAGATGTGGGAATCCACCTCATCAAAAAGGGGGAAAGTGTCCCGGTGCCAATGCCATCTGTAACTACTGTAAAAAAACAGGACACTTTGAAAAAGTTTGCTTGAAAAAGAAAAATCGGAGAAGAACTGTGGCATGTGTTTTAGAATCAGATCAAGAGTCCGACTCTGATGTAGTCTCTGTAATTGTTGATTCTTATGATTTTATATCAAATGTACATGAATCCCACGAGTGCGTTGATCCCATTGTCGAAATTTGTGTAGGAGGTAAACCACTCAATCTTCTCGTTGATTCTGGGGCTAGGATTACCATGATTACACAGAAATTGTTCAATGAGACTTGGGGAGATAGAGCTCTCCAGCCTCCTGATCGCTCTCCTGTCTAGTATGAGGGACGTAAAATTGACCTCCTTGGGTTCATCGAGGACGAACTTATTTTCAAGGGAAGGAAAATTTGGGGGAAAATATATGTTGCGGTCAAGGGGTTGAATATTGTGGGGTGGTATCATCAAGGTCTATTCAAAATGATCCTCAGACCAGGTACGTCAGAACAAGTCCTAGTAGTTTCAGATGAACATGATTTAAGAGGATGGAACGAACGCTTTCCATCTGTTTTCTCAGGGAACCTCGGAACCATCCTAGGATTCAGACATAAAATTGTCGTAAAGGATGGAGCGATTCCAATAAAACATAAGCTGAGGGGCGTACCTTTCAGTGTGAGAGATGATCTCGAATCTGAACTCAAGTCCCTGTGCGATCAAGGGATCATCGAACCAACAGAGTCTTCTCTTTGGCTATCACCCTTGGTCGTCGCGCGCAAGAAATGCGGTAAGTTGCGCGTCTGTGTGGACTTGAGGTCTCTCAATAGAGAGATCTGGGTCGACTCTCACCCCTTGCCCAAAATTGATGACCTTTTTGCGTGTGTCAGGGGGTCGCGCTATTTCTCCAAACTGGATCTAGCCAGTGCATATCATCAGGTAGAGCTAGATCCAGAATCACGACCTCTCACGGCATTTGTCTCACCATTGGGTACCTTCCAATACAAACGGATGCCGTTCGGGCTGGCCTCTGCGGCGTCCGTTTTCCAACGTGTCATGCAAAACATGTTGGGAGGTATCGAAGGGGTCCTGGTCTTTCAAGATGATGTGTTAATACACTCTAAAGATGTGCCTTCGCACGAAAATATTCTCAAAAAGGCTCTTGAAATCTTCAAGAAGCGTGGGGTGGTTGTCAAATCAGATAAGTGTAAATTCCTCAGTGAGGAGATTGAATACTTGGGTCACCTTATTTCGGGAGAAGGGATCAGGCCTAGACAAGGATTGTTAGATGCCATCACTCATGCTCCTGCCCCACTCGATAAGACGGGAGTCAAGTCTTTGCTTGGACTTCTGGAGTACTATTCTAAGTTTATTCCCAACTATGCCACTCTCGTACGTCCCATCAGTTCTCTCCTCAGAAGGGGAGTAAGTTTTGTGTGGGCAAATGATTGCGCATCTGCTTTGAGCACCGTTAAGGATTGTTTAAAAAATAGTTCTGCTCTGAAGCCTTATGACCCCAGTTTACCTTCTTGCATAACGGTGGATGCGAGTCAAGTCGGGTTAGGGGCAGTTCTGACCCAAGATGAGAACACTACTGAGTACACGGTCGCTTTTGCTTCCAGGGTTCTAAGGAATGGTGAACTACAATACTCAGTTATAGAGAAGGAACTTTTATCCTGCTTGTGGGCCATTGAAAAGTTTCGTCCCTATGTCTGGGGAAGGCGCTTTCTTTTGAGAACCGATCATAAGCCTTTGGTCAATATACTTGGTGCAGGCACCGGGAAATGCGGTTCTCCTAGAATCCTTCGCATGGTGTCACGGCTTATGCAGTACCAATTCGATGTTGTCCATGTCTCTGGTGGCAGGAATGTTAGGGCCGACTTCTTGTCTCGCTTTCCCATAGCCGATGGTAAAAGGGACGGAGATTTGACTGACCGTGGGGAGGAGGATTCCGACGATTGTCTGGTAGCCTCAATTGATTTACTAGAGCATGGTGTTGGCACAGAAGACGAGTGGTTGAAGGCTCTTGCTGACGATGACGTTCTGCAACAAGTTTGTGAGTTTGTTAGAACTGGATGGCCCAGAGAGCGGGTCCTTCCTCAAAACCTACAAGTCGTTTTGGAAAGTTGAATCAGAAATCTCCTTGGAGGGTGGAATTTTGCTTCGTGCCGACAAACTCATTCCTCCACTAAGTCTTAGGAGAGGTATTATCACTAGTGCTCACGAGGGACATTTAGGGTCCACACTCACTAAGAGACGTATCCGGGAATGTTTCTGGTGGCCCTCTATGGACGGAGAGATCAATGAAGTGGTAGATTTGTGCCGCATTTGCCGATCGGCAGATAAAGGATTGAAAGTAGTTACTCCCCCGCTTATTCCCATCGAATGTCCTGCCGGACCTTGGTCCAAAGTGGGTTTGGACATCATGGGACCTCTGGATATATTATCAGGAGGGTGTCGTTTTGTGCTGGTTCTGATTGACTATGCCTCAAAATGGCCAGAAATAAAACTTGTCAGGGAGACATCCACTAGTGTCATCTTATCCTTTCTCAAGGATATCTTCATGAGGAGGGGTTCCCGGAGACCATTGTAACAGATAACGGTACCCAATTCACTAGTCTAGAGTTTTGTAATTTTCTACAATCATGTAATGTCAAACATGTTAGGAGTTCACTTTACCATCCCCAATCCAATGGGCTTGTGGAGCGCATGAATAGGGTGGTGGGGGATTGCATTAGGTGGGCCAAAGCAGGAAATTGCGACATTCTTGATTCCCTGGAAAGCATGTTATGGTTCTATAGGACAACTCCCCACTCTACTACAAAAGTTTCTCCTTTTGAGCTCCTAAGAGGAAGAAAAGCCAATACTAACTTCAAACCTGCCTGGATGAACAGGTGGATTAAAGGGGTGCCTGATATCGATTCTCTTATGGATTTGGTAAGGGAAAATGTTTCTAGTTCACAACTCAAACAAAAAGCATGGTTTGACAAAAAGAAAAGTGCTAAGTTGGTTCCCGTTGGTGTTGGGGACATGGTACACATTAAATCTCCTTTCCACGTCAAGAAGGGTGAGAGCAAGTTTGGCCCACCCGCTGTTGTCACTAAGGTGGGAAGGAATGCTATTCAAGTTGAAGGGGGAAAGTGGTGGAATGTATGTAAAGTTGTAAAAATTAAAAATGTCACTTCGTCATTTTCTCCCGATACAGAGCTTAGTGGACCTTCAGGGGTTGCACTTAGGAGAAGTGCAAGAACTAGGGTTATTCCCAAAAGGTACCGGAGGTGAAATGTCATGGTACTCTTTGTGTCATGCCTTACTACCAGGCTTGGGTTATTTATCCTTTTCAGTATGATGTGTACTAATGTTTTTCATGTTCTCTGTTTTCTTTTTATGTTTTTGTTTTCTTGTTTTTTTTAAAGGAGAAAGGAGGGTATGTTATATCCCTCTTTAGATGTGTTGCAGCCTTAAGCTGTAGTTCTATGGCCTGTGTTCCATGTTGGTGACATCCTGTGGAATGTTCAGGTGTTGCCTAGGTGCTTAAGTGTCAGTTGGGAGTAGGATCTCAAAAGGGCTTGGGAGCGGTTGGACAACTGGTGATGGTGCCTCGATGTTTGTGCTGTGTAGCAGTTCCACAATAAATCTGGAATGAACTTTGCCGCGTTTCCCAGCGTCATCTCTACAGTTTTCTCTTAGTTGAACCAAGAGCGCCTGCCTTTATTCTCTTATAACTTACCACTCCAAGGTGCTGGGCACACAGTAGTAAATTCATTAAGTGTTTAAAAGTGCATTTAGAGAAAAGAATGATGTGATAACAAATTACAGCTGCCATTCCTGCCTAAGAAGTAAAAATAAATATTTTTTTTAAATGTGAAGGCGAGGAAGTAACAGGAGTGGGGGTGTATAGAGAATTAGCGAGCCAACTCCGGCAGTGGGTGGCAGTAAGCAAGGAGGAAAGCAATGGAGTAAGTGAGAGCAGAGGGAGGGGTTTTGGGGAGGTATAGGGGAAGCAACAGATGAGTTGAGGGTGGGGACTCAACACTGAGAACATGGTGGGAGAGGTGTGAAGGGGATATCAGCACATACGGAAAGCAGGCGAGAGCAAGAAAACACATGAACTCCCATTGAGTGCTAAATTTTGTAAAAAAGTAATTCCCAGAAGCTAAGTAGTGGAAGGATACAAGTCATCCAAACAGAAGGATTGTAACGAAGCTACGGTTTAGTGAAGGGACAAATATGAAGAAAGAAAAGGCATCAAATAAGCAAGTAAATGAAATTGGCAAAAAGCTAACCAATGATGAGAAATGGGTTGACTCAAAGCCCACTGTAAGTATTGGTGTTGTCCAAAACTAGTCTCAGATCACAGATGTGTTGGTGTGTTGTGTGCTGATGTAGGGTCTTGACAGCCAGTTAAAGCTGGTTGTAGGTGTTGAGAGGTGTTGTGAAATTAACCTATCTGAGGGTGCGAACATGCCTGCGGCCCACAAGGAGGAGAAGACAAGAGTAAGGGGTCATTGGAAAAATGATGAATGATGTGTATGAAGTGACAGATCCGCCAGAGGTGCAATGAGCTTCCCTGAGCCACATTTCATGCAATTACAGATATCCCTGAGTGACAGTGGATTCAATTAACAAGCCTTTCTGAGTTGCACTAACTTTGCATGCAGGGCATTGTGACAAATTCGTCTGGGCTTTGGTGCATGCAGTGACAGATCTTCCTGAGCTGCAATATATGCCATGACAGATCTATCTTGACAGCAATGCATAATGTCTGATTTCATATATTTGTAGGGAATACAGTGGCACATCTCATTGGTTTGCAGAACTTACTGTGGTAGGCCTCATGGAACTGTGGTACTCAAAGAGCATACTGAGTTGCAGCGCATGCATGACAAAATCTCCCAGAACAATAGAGCATTTCCCTGCTATTCAATACATGTGGTGCCATTTCCCCTTGCAGCAGATGAAGAGTGAACCCCCTCTAAGACTGATGTTGCTTGAGATGTGCTCCTTATAGTTAAGGAGGTATTTGCAGTGCATAGTCACAGATGGCCCTCAAGGGCAATAGATACAGCCACACATCTTCCACACTGCAGGGCTTTCAGTGACTTGTTTAGTTTGTGATCATCTGCTTTTCAGCATTGCCTCTTTGAGCTGCTCCAGGAGGCCAGTATCGTATTGCAGCTCATGATATTGCCAATTGATCTGCTGCTTCTCATCTAGTGCCGTCAGCCTGTACAGGCCACCTGGATCTTCTTCTAGCAAATCCCGTGCAGATCGTGGTAGAGCCTCTATAACTCAGCATGCTGCCAGTCAGTGCCCCCTGGTTGTAGTGGTCACTGGTTGTACCACTTCCCTACTTGCATTCAAGACTGCTAACACGCTGGGGTAGAAGCTCCACTGCCAATAAGTGTTGTCTCTGAGCAGGTGAAGAAAGTCCCCAGCAGCAGCTGAAGCTGGAGGAGCTAATGCTGGGATCACATGAGTCTTCTGATATTTAATAGGGTGGCCTTCCCTCTCATCTGATGGCAATCATAAACCTGCAGGACTCTCAACACTGCTCTGTGCCTTCTCACTGTAATGGGAGTTTGGGTGTGATAACATTTGCTAAGATGCAGTTTCTTGTGTGACTCTTTGGAGTAGCGCTAGCAGCCATGTTAGGTAAGCTCTGCTAAGTGTCACCACAGGCCGCAGCAGTTTCTCAGGCGGCTGTCTTGCTGATGGCATTTTAGGGTCAGGGAAGCTCTGCTGCTCTTCATGCTCAGCAGAAACCCTTCAGCTCGCTCTGTGGGGGATGCTTTATGCAGCTGTTCTCCTGTGCCCCACGTGCAGTGGCAACTTCTCGGTGGTAGGGTCTTAGAATGTTGCTGGGCCCTTTGAAGTTCCAAGGGGTGCCCTTTCCCTCAAACTGGGTTTCCAGTCATTCTAGCAGAGGGATCTGTTTTTTTTTGTTTTACCCATGCTGCAAAAGCAGAGGGGATTATTTATACCTTACAAGGCAGGAGGGATTCTTTTTCCCTTCACTTGTACAAGAATGCTATTAGTTTTCTCTGACAATGACGTGCCACTGCTAATTGCATTGACTGTGGCTTTCTTCCATGGAAAACATCAATAAAACATTTACTCTTAAAAGCGCAATTGCACAGCTCTATTAAGGGCATAGTTGCAAGAGACATGCTAGTAGCCAACTCATATTTCACCCATGATGAATAGAGCTGGGGGCCTTTCTCAAGGCATAGAATTAACATGACATACACATCTGTATATTAAATATTCTTTTTATGCATGCATTATTTTGATCACTGCAAAACTTGTTGTGCTCCACACCTTCAGGATCGAACCTACCGCTATTAGCAATGTAAATAAAACTTACTTCTAGATTCCCCAGTTTGTAACTCATTGCAACCGTGCACCTTATTTAGACTTCGGAGTATACTGGATATCCAACAAAAAGCAGCGGACGTTCCATCCACACTATCTAGAGTAAGTAGCGGCACTAATCATTCTAAACAAAGTAGACAAGACAACTGCAGTTTTTAGCCTCAGCCGCCTAATTATAGATAAGGCCCTATGCGTGCTTGCAAGTGAATCATCTCTTATCAGTTTATCACTTTTTGGTGACTCAGTCAAGATTCCGGATGTCATTACACGACCCTAAGTCTCTATTCATGTATAGAGTCCTTGCTCTAATTAAGCTGCATCCTACGACCCACAATACCTAATTGCACATGCATAACTCATTGCATTGGTCTAAGAGATTGACCCCATCTTGTGCAAAATAGCCAAGTGTGACAGTAAGTAAGATAATATTTGGGAAGTGAAAACATGAGTTCTTGGTAAAATTTTGCATTATTGCATTCGTCCTTCTTGACGCTTTGATAGCTAAAGAATATCTGAACAACAGCCATTTACCAAGTCTCCGGAGCAACACCCAGGTGCATATTTACAAGAAACTGTCAGAGCGAGGTGTTACCCCAAAATTGGTAACGCTGGGCTCCGACAGTTTGAAAACGCTGGGATGCGCTGTATTTACAAGAATGTGGTACACCCCTTCATTACCCGTCGCGCTGGCGCTGAAAAAGCTCCCTATCGCCAGCGCAGGCACCCTAGCGCCATTTTGCTAGGGTGCCTTGGCTGCAGGGGCAATTGTTTATGTGCAGGAAGGAACACCTTCCTGCAAATAAACAATCTTTCCAGGATATTTGTTCTAGCTATGTGTGCAAAATACGGGAAGAAATAAAACATGTCTCCTTTTATCGCCTGCTTAAGACCAGGTATTCCCGGGCGATATTTTTGGCACTGCCCCATACCTTGTAAATATGGGGCAGCATCAAAATGCAATGGGTATGGCGGTGGAACGCCCACTGCAACAGCAATTTCACACCCCTTTCACGCTAATGATGTTTAATGCTGCCTGATAAATATTAAGGCGAAGGAGTTAACGCCACTAGAACGTTGGGAAAAGTTACGTTCTGGTGGCGTTGACTCCTTTTAAATATGCCCCCCAGTGTTTACCAATGTGCCTCTCTTGTCAAGGACCTGTCAAGCTGTCAAGCATAGCCATTTTCCTTGGTATATCTTAGCATTATGAGTTCGAGCTCACCTGCCCACATTTGCTGCCTCATTTTAAGTTTACCTCATTATCCACCCAGATGCCCTAACAATGAAATTGCGTCTGATTACCTCTCTCTTGTACCTGCACATAATATAGAAAGAAGCCCTTTTGAGTTTGTTATGATGGCGTCACCATTTGTGCCTTACCTGTCTAAAGACCGCCCGGCAACTGCTGGGCATGGCATGTAAGTTAAATCCTTAGCACATTAGATCTATGTCCATGCGGTGGGAGGGGCAGTGATAGGGGGAATATGTTCCTTCAGAAATCGATACTGCTGCAGGATTTTACTCAGTGATTCAATCTTAATTGCACATGCAATTTCTTGGTATGCCCTTCCTTTGTTCAAGTTATCCTTCAAATGCCCATTTTTGTAGGTTACGTTTAAACCTCTGACTTGCATCGTATGTTGAAAGATTATAAACGTATAGTTCATTGTTTGTTTTTTTCTAACAAATACCACACTTCTAAGACTACAATGAAATCTCAATGGAGGTGGGAAAGCGCAATCTGTTTAAGCATTACAAGTATACATTCCAGGCCTAATCCCTCTACTGGAAATATTATAAGAACATCAAATCTTTTGCACTATGTGATAATAACCTCTAGTCATGGCTACGCTATAAATATATATTATATCATTGAAAACATTAAGTACCACACCTCGTAATTATTCCTCTCATGGATGGAAGGAAATGCTTGTATATCATTAGTTTTGCACTCAACTATTTAGAGGATGCAAACGCAACACTTTGCACAATGATGTCATGGCCTTACATACAGCTTGAAGTTATTGAATGCCAATCAACCAATGTCATGATTTTGGACACGCGAGGCCCTTCCTGAATGTGATGAGTAGATCCGTCCTGAGTGAGTCCGGCTGTTTGTTGAGCTTTAACCAGCAGTTTCTTAAACTGAACTATGGTGATAACTTATCTCTTCATACATAAATATTTTTCTTGGACTTGGACTTGTTGTGGGGGACAGGAGGGGCCACTGAGCAGTACCTAATTACCCCTCTGTGACCCTGTGTGAACATGGTATCCCTCCCCACCTGGTCAGCCTTGGAACTCCTTGTTGTGATTTTTGTGTAACGCTTTTGTAATAGAATGTTTATGAATGGACAACCCCCTGAACACTGGCACCTTTTGACCTTGCAACAATCTCACTGCACCTAAAGGCACCAAATAAAGTCATTGTATTGAGAGTTGCAAATAGCATGTAGGGCATCAAAATTTCTTTATTTATCGACCTCACTGGGCATTCTCCGGTCAGGCACCTTCCATTTGCCTGTAGCTCACCTGCATGGTAGCATGTACTGGGAAATTGGGAGATGGACTGGCCTGACCATGCAGCTTCAAAAAGAAGGGATTCATTGTGATCTCTGACCCACAGCACAAACTGGTGCATTCTTGATTCCAGAATGGTTACTTTCCTCAAAGCATGGCAGCCCACTACTGTGAGCAAAGTGGAGAAACAGCTTCTGTACCAAGTGTTTCCACCTTGTTTTAAAGCTAACTTGCCTAGAGCGCTTAATCTAGGGTCCGTTGTATCATCCTGCATTCATGCCAGAAAGGCCTCTTCACTTGATCTGCCTGCTTACTAGGGTGGTCTGACTCCCTCCTAATTGTAACAAGACAGTATACTATGTTTTTCAGGCAGTAAACGTGGCAGATACAGAAATCAGCATTGCCTTATAATCACACCATGATCATGATCAATTTACTGGTAGCAGCCTAAATGCTGACTCTGTGGCATCTTTATTTATATTTGCTTGCCTCTTGAACAGACCAAGCCCACTGTGCCATCAAGTGAAGTATTAGTCACTGAACAAGAGCACTGTACCCAAAAGCCATTGACCAGGGAGTCTCTAGAGTGTGAAAAGTGATGAATACAGTCTTATTTCAAAGTGAGCTAAAGAATGATGATGAATTCAACCCAGATCTGTGACTGGGGGTGAGTGTTTGAAAAGTTTCAGCACTCCGGCCATCATCTCCTTGCGTTTGCTTTGTTCGCCCTCAGTTGGCAGGGTATGCCCAGACGTGGGTCCCTTGCTCACTTTGCCACTGGATTCAAGCTAGCCTGGCTGAAGAGGGCTGTTAGCCCGAAACCGGTCCCAGGATGCTTGTTTCCGGTCCAGGGAAGACATGGCTTAGCAGTTCGGGCTGGACTGTTCCCATGAGGCACAGGGTCAAGACTGATTTGCATATAGCTGTGTCTGAACTGGGGTGGCAAAGTGAGCTAAAGAATGATGATGGATTCAACCCAGAACTGTGACTGGGGGTGAGTGTTTGAAAAGTTTCAGCACTCCGTCCATCATCTCCTTGTGTTTGCTTTGTTCGCCCTCAGTTGGCAGGGTATGCCCAGACGTGGGTCCCTTGCTCACTTTGCCACTGGATTCAAGCTAGCCTGGCTGAAGAGGGCTGTTAGCCCAAAACCGGTCCCAGGATGCTTGTTTCCAGTCCAGGGAAGACATGGCTTGGCAGTTGGGGCTGGACTGTTCCCATGAGGCACAGGGTCAAGACTGATTTACATATAGCTGTGTCTGAACTGGGGTGGCAAAGTGAGCTAAAGAATGATGATGGATTCAACCCAGATCTGTGACTGGGGGTGAGTGTTTGAAAAGTTTCAGCACTCCTCAGTTGGCAGGGTATGCCCAGACGTGGGTCCCTTGCTCACTTTGCCACTGGATTCAAGCTAGCCTGGCTGAAGAGGGCTGTTAGCCCGAAACCGGTCCCAGGATGCTTGTTTCCGGTCCAGGGAAGACATGGCTTGGCAGTTCGGGCTGGACTGTTCCCAAGAGGCACAGGGTCAAGACTGATTTGCATATAGCTGTGTCTGAACTGGGGTGGCAAAGTGAGCTAAAGAATGATGATGGATTCAACCCAGATCTGTGACTGGGGTGAGTGTTTGAAAAGTTTCAGCACTCCGTCCATCATCTCCTTGTGTTTGCTTTGTTCGCCCTCAGTTGGCAGGGTATGCCCAGACGTGGGTCCCTTGCTCACTTTGCCACTGGATTCAAGCTAGCCTGGCTGAAAAGGGCTGATAGCCCGAAACCGGTCCCAGGATGCTTGTTTCCGGTCCAGGGAAGACATGGCTTGGCAGTTCGGGCTGGACTGTTCCCATGAGGCACAGGGTCAAGACTGATTTGCATATAGCTGTGTCTGAACTGGGGTGGCAAAGTGAGCTAAAGAATGATGATGGATTCAACCCAGATCTGTGACTGGGGGTGAGTGTTTGAAAAGTTTCAGCACTCTGTCCATCATCTCCTTGTGTTTGCTTTGTTCGCCCTCAGTTGGCAGGGTATGCCCAGACGTGGGTCCCTTGCTCACTTTGCCACTGGATTCAAGCTAGCCTGGCTGAAGAGGGCTGTTAGCCCGAAACTGGTCCCAGGATGCTTGTTTCCTGTCCAGGGAAGACATGGCTTGGCAGTTCAGGCTGGACTGTTCCCATGAGGCACAGGGTCAAGACTGATTTACATATAGCTGTGTCTGAACTGGGGTGGCAAAGTGAGCTAAAGAATGATAATGGATTCAACCCAGATCTGTGACTGGGGGTGAGTGTTTGAAAAGTTTCAGCACTCCGTCCATCATCTCCTTGTGTTTGCTTTGCAGTCTTATTTCCCCAATGCATTTTTTTTACGCCGCATCCAAAGGGGAGAATATCATGTTGACCAGAGGTGGCTGATGTGGAGTTAATGTCAATGTTTCTGTCTAAGGGAACATATCGATGAGACCATTCTCACAACAACAGCTATACAATTGGACCCTTAATATAGGCGTGGTCCAGAAAAAAATATTTAAAGCTTTTGAGACAAGGATCAATAATGCAGAGAATTCTACAAATGGAAGTCAAGAAGCCCCATCGTCTAGAATGAGGAGCAACAGTAAGCAATCGACAGACTGCAATAGTGCTGCTGTCTTTTGCACTTTAGAGACCAAACAGTTGACATTAACTTCATATCAGTCTCTAAATAATTATGCACAACTTCTGTACTCTCAATTTTGAGTCTCTATAATAAGACTGAGATGAGGTTTTACATTATCCTGTGGCACTTTCTTTCAAAATATTTACGTACGGCGCTCTAATTTATGTACCTTTACTGATGTGACCCTCGACATTTATTGCATCTGACTGCAACTGTACTTTGTATATTATTGTGAAATGTAAATGACTTTAGAATTGTCTGTGGCCTATGCTGTATCTAAAAATAATTATATTCCACTAAATATACCAGTACACATAACTTTACTTAAACCATTAGGAGTACTCTTGTGCTTAAATTTCTAGTACTGAATTATATTCATTAAGAAACCTTATTAGGAGCCTGGATCTCACTGATCGACGATAACAACAGAAAATTGAATAAATATATTTGTTTAAATAATTCCTTCAGGAGTGTTCAACTGCGAAACCTGTACAAAATGTCACTTACAAGGCACCTGGTGGATCCTTCTCCCTTTAATACTGCCTAGAGTTCCTTGAAAATTGTGTGGTGACACTTGGTCTTCCAAGGAGACTCAGCCACTTGTGCCCTGAGGCACTTCATCTGTGAAAGTGTCAATGTGGAAACAAAATCAAACTCAAGTGATATTTGCATCCTATGCTAAGCCCAATGTTAGAGGTTTGCTTAGAACCTTGCTTGGGTGAAATTAAGAAGTCTAACTATAATTCTATAATTACACCATTTTCTTTTCTTTTTTAATAAGCTTCTAACGCAATGCACTGCCAAAGCCCAGCGTGGGGAAACCTAGCCCAACTGTGTGGCATGTGTGGGTGGAGTATTGGCTAGACAGAAATAAGTACATAGGTAATGATCATAATGCATATATCATGGTGAAATCCATTAGCCTTCTGAACCATTGCATACAGACTTGCAACTGATGTTCTTGAACATCTAGTATAAATTATCAAGCTTGATGACACCGCCTGTCTTTCTGCAGTATTTAACCAGGTAACTACATAAGAACAAAAATATTTCAAATAATCACAAATGGTTTCAAAATGGGGAGAGGATGTGGCCTTACGGCTAGAGCGGTCGACCTTGAAGCGGGGGGACCGGGTTCGAGTCTCGGCAGGGACGCTCAACATCCTGTAATTCTGGGCAAATCATTTAATCTCCCTGTGCCCAACAAGAATGAATGTGTCCATCTGTAACGAAACTGGTGCTAATGTAAAGCACTCTGATACCTTCAGGTCAATTTGCACTATATAAAATTCTGAATAAAAAAAATAAAAAAACTATAGTGCATTCAGAATATATTGTTGCTGCCCAAGTGTTAGACTACAACTTCTTGGATCATGGTCTCTGCACAACAGGCTGCTCTTGCAGCTTTCTGCCGCTGCTCACTCAGTTGAAGATGTCCAATGCCCAGCCCCAGGTCATTCATGTCTGATGTGCCTTGTCATTTTTCCCATCCAATTACATGACCTCTGCATGAATGAGAGGATGAATGATAAAACTGTCTGCACTGTGGAAATGAGTAGGCAAGATAAATGATTAAATTAGCGACAAAGCATGAGATACAATGTTAGAAGAGGTACATTAATCTCAAATTGCCAGAATTACTCTCATATGCCAATCTACATGATTTAATGTGGTTCCAAACACGCCTCTGTAGTTGCCTGTCACTCATTTTACAAACTTTATTTGGGTCTTTTAGGCCTAGGAGTCATAGCACTCAAGAACTTACAAACGTTTAAAACATGCAGTTATGCAACATTGTGTATTAATATATGGAAAATTAGCATGCCAAGGGTATGACACGTTAATATGTTGCAAGAGGCTATCGTCCATATATTCAACTCTCTCAAGCTTCATAGAAAACACTTCAGGATTCTTAAAAGAAAAGGTAAAACTCACAATGAGGCTTCTTTTACATCAAGCCCTCTTTCAGAAGACTATGATAAACTAAGTTGGCAAATCCCCGACCCGTGAAGCATTGTTGATGTTGCTTGACTATTTTCAAAGAATGCAGGATAAACTGTCCAGGGATCATCTGGCCCTCTCCAACGCCAGTGAGCATACCCTTCCAAATGGACACTAAGCTTTGGCCTTCATGAAGAAACAAAGGGTGTATTTGCACTATAGAGTGCAGGACAAGACACATAGTAAGGGACTGCCAATAGCTTACCCCAATGTCTCCTCCTGTTTTGATCAGTCTTTGACATTCTAAACCATACCTCAAATACTCTGCTGACAAAATGATATCGTACCTTTGTTTACCCTATTGAAAGTCACTTTTGGCTTTTAACACGAATTTCCTAGGTGAAATACCCCATAAATGGACAGAATGAATGCTAACTTGAGGAGTTATACGCTAATCTCCAAGTGATATGAAACAGATCACGTCAGTCGAGTGGGATAGCATCTGGAAATCGATAGGCCGCTTATTTTTCAGCACCTGTCTCCCCCTGAAAGTTGGTTGAAGAATGGAATTGCAGCAAATTACAAAAATGCATCTACTGCAGAGCATCCTACTTCCTTCTTGTATGCAACCCACCCCTCAGCAGACGATATTACACTGATACCTTTCCTTCAAATAAATCAACTGTAAGAATCAAAAGACCCCTCATAGGTGTTTTTGGCTATGTGGGCTAGAGACACTATGCTGAGCCATGGCAGACTGTGCCACCAATATTTTAAAGCTCCCCCAAGAAATGTGTCATGTATTTGGCCTTTGCTGAGTGATAAGCGTTAGAATTCTTGCATCTTGGAAGAAGATGAAAAAAATAATCATTATTCTGGTCCCCGCTAACAAATTTTGCTCTAATCCCAATGATGTCTTTCAAGTGAATTACCACCAGCCTCAAAACCAACTTATAAGTGGCTCTTTGGTGATTGATTTCTGCCATCACAGGTATGCTTCCAGACTAATATGATACCATTTGCAGAGATTTTTCCCCCATTTATGTTGGGCTACCACAACTGGGAAGAGTTCATAAAGGATGTGAACTTCCTTACTAACGCCAAGAGGGAGGCCAACAACACATATACCAATCTCTGACATGTGCTGCAACAAAGCGACAAATGCCAAGGCCAGCTCCATGCAAATCTTATTTCTTACAAGGAAAATATAGAAAGGAAACAGTTCCATGGGTCTCATTCAAGTGTCAAAACAAGGCTATTCAATTAATGAATTCAAGTATTTGTTTATGAAAACATACAAAACAACATAGCTGTTCATGAAAAAAGCCTGATAATCTAGAAGATATGTTTGTATATTACATTGGGGTAGATGGCGTAGTGTTGTGAACAATAAACGTATGATACATATATATGTACACAATCCCCCAATTCCCAAATATATACAGTTCAATGTTAATACACTTTTTCCGTGTTTAGAATGAATCAGTACTGGGGAGAGTCAATGCTATACCACCATTTCATCCCACGCCCCAATTCCAGTGGGTCTCCTCTGGACAAAACTTGCCATCTGGCAAACCACCTCACAGCAGTAATAAGCCTTTGTACATGCCAAAGTTGTCTAATTTTGTGTCCCCCGCCCCCTGAGGAGGTCTCATCAGTTTGATTGCACTGCATGGTCTTTGACAATCTGAAAAATATGCCGTCTTCTACTGTAAGTGAGTTTAATCAGTACACCCACAAGTAGCTTCTGACATTGTCAGAAGGTATATTACAGCTGTGAGATGTTTTTCCAGATGGCATGTTTTGGCCTGTGGAGAGGTCGTTCACACTGGACTGTGAATATTCAAAATGGCGTGGCCAGACAATCCCAGGCAAAATGACATACATAGTTAATTAGTCTTTAAGAAAAAGAAGAAGTAAAAAGCCATGTCCCTGATGTTCTCAAACAAATAAGGGAAGGCCAGCCACACTAATTCCCTCCAGTCAAGGTAAACCTCTGCAAGCTATTGAGTTTTGTGAGTTCAATCAGGAAACACCAAAAAAGAGTCAATTTTGTGTTTTCTGTATCTGTTCCTTTTAATTTCTTTCCATGTGCAGCTTCTTTAGAGCATAGTAATTTCCTTTCCCTCTGTTTACAATTTCACAGATCCATAATCACCAGGGCCAATATGTGTTTCATCTGGCACAACACAACCACCATGACTTGCTCAAGGTTAGGCAATATTTAAACTAAGTAACTTTCATACTAACTTTAGATACAAACAACACCATCACCCAAGTGATTCGTCCACATAACTCAAAATCAAAGAGACTTTTCTAACCATTAAGTATGGCTGACGCCCAAAGCAGTAAGGTAAAATAATGTGCTGTAAAGAGTTGAAGCCCTAATAGGTCTCCAGAACGCCATAGTGATAAGAGTCCATGAAAAACTCCCTCATCGTTTAACATACAATTAATTCACTGCTCACGTTCTCAACAGAGCAGAGACCTATATGATGCAAAAAATGTTGCATACTTTCACTAGTAATACTCTTGTGTCTTCATATATATCCTGAATCTAAAAAGTATCTGGAAACAAACTGTACAAAACAAGAACTCTAGTATTATAAGTATCTACATGACTAAACCAATTAGCACACTCAGCAATCTATGTTTAGTAGTGACATAAAACAACAATTTATTGTGAACCATCTAACCCTCTCAAAGTATATGAACCTCTGAGGAGGACCTCCTGTGCACCAAATGGTGAAATATTTGTTCTCACACAAGTTAACCTCTTGACAGTAGTTACACTGCTGTGCACAATAAGTCCTAGCACTGTGTGCATATTGACCCCATACCACACTGCTGTGACCACCTACATGAATAATAATTATCAATATTTACCATTCACACCCAGTTAAATTAAGCAGAGAACACTACAATGTATACAATGCTCATATCGTAGCTATCAATATCTTACACTATAGTTTTACATAAGCTTACTGTTAGACCTGACAGCCTTTGGGTGGTTTCCCACCCACCTTTTTGCCTTCCTCCTCCATTTTTCTAACCTTGTTTTTACTGGTGTTAGGACTCTGCGCACTTTATCACTGCTAAATAGTGCTAAAGTTCTTGCGCTAACTCCCTAAACATTGTAATATTGGTATGCAGCACTGACTGTGCCAATCACTTAATTAGCCCTTTAACCATGTCTCAAGCCTGCCATTGCAGATCCTGCGTGAGAAATTTACAGTGCCAGGCCCAAATCTTCCCTTTTTATACATTTATGTCACCCCTAGGGTAGGCCCTGGACAATCCAGAGGGCAGGGTGCAATGTATTCAAAAGGTAGGACATGTACTTGCAAGCATTGAAATTTTATTAAAATTTCCACATACAATGTCATTTAAAACATGGAGGATCAGCGCTTTTCTAGGTCGATGAATCTTTGCCACCGTTCTAGAATAGAGCTTTACTCAACAAAGACATTAAAAATTTCATTCTACTTTCAGTCAATAAAAAGAGGTTTGGTGAAGCTACAAAATTTTATTTCCTCTTTTTAGTAGATTAGGTGCTATTCTTGTCCTTTTTATACAAATTAGTGGCAAATCGATTACAGTAGTAATAAGAAATAAGACTGGCTAGAACAGGCATGGATTAATAAAACCAGTGTGTTCCATTTAGAGTATTATCCCTATTCTAAACTCAAGGACCAATCCTATCCTAACAAGAACCCATAAAGAGTTCCTTCTGGAAAAGAGCAAGTAGATCTTGGAGCAAAGTCAGATAACTAAGGAAAAGATCAAACTCCCCATAAAGGGTAGTTCTGGAGGCTCAGCCGAGTTCTCCGGACAATTGCAGTAGCAATTGTCTATGCAGGTGAGAAGAGGAGAATCACAGCTATAGCTGTGATCAGCATAAAAACTGAAAATCTCCTCACAAAGAGTAAGAAAACAAAGAAATCACTGTAAGCAGTAGCTTATAGCAATTCAGGCTAGCACAGCAAAGTGCTACGGGGCATGGCATGGTAGAGATGCATTGAATGCCTCAGGATGAGCAAGAGTCTCTCTAGCTAGGAACATGTACTATATAGAAAACAGCTAAACATGTTGCAAAGACCGATAAATATGTCATCGCCATCCAAAGGTGAGAGAACTTTCGATGGTCCATCGTCTTCATCCTGGATTTCCACAGTAAACGTTCATGTCAGATTGGAGTCAGTTAGAGATGGCTACAATGTACTGCAAAAAGTTACATCTATGAAGGTTCTCATGAGAACCTTTTCAAGCCTACTCTGTTAGCTGTCAGGTATCCCATTGTATAACAATGAGCTACACTATGAAATAAAAATTTACATTCTGATATGTCCTGTTTAGATCACAAAATGTAAGCTGCAGCACACATTTTCTTTTCTTTAATATGCTTGTTCATGATATATATGTGGCAAAGAATGCAATGTAAATACAGTGAAGTCATATGGTGTGAGGAAAGAAGGAATACATTTTTCAATAAACAGCACATTTCACAAAGTCAAGCCCTAGAATTTGATTATAATGCTAAATCACTATTTTATGAAAAGCATGAATTCTCCTAAAGGGATAAAGTAGAATAAAAAAAAATAGTGTGGCCTAGTAGGTGGAGAACAATAGAAATTATAGCTTTCTGTAGAAAATAAACAACATTTGGGTGCAGTTGTCAGTTGGGCTTTGTGTATTCCTCCTAGACAGCCACACACCACGTGAGCTTATGTGTCGCCTAATGGGCCATCTCTAGCAGGAAGGGAGGGAGGAACTGGGCCCAGCCTCACTTACACCTGAATAGGCTGTGTCCTGTCCACAAACAATGGGCTGCATACCCAGCTGTAGTGAGTCTGGAGCCAGGGCAGGAAGGGAGGACATCTTTGCACTTCAATGGCATGTCTTTGAAATCTCCCCCACTTCAAAGGCACCCCTGGGTAGAAATACTGGACCTCAGACACCACCACTTCAGTACACTTCTAGACCTATGGATACTCTGCCAGGAAGGACTGCTGTGTTGCTGATTGACCGTCACTATGCTGGACTCCTGCTTTGTTGTCCTGATCTGCTGCCTGCTGCCCTCTAGCCTGGGTAAGAAGGACTGGATCTGCATCTCTTGAACTCAGAACCCAGAAGGACTAGTTGGCTGGCCTCCTGATCTGAAGCCTCACAGACATAACAAGCTTCCAACCTACTTGAATCTGCACCTGGAATCTACCATCTATGAGTTTACTCTGCCAAGTGGTGCCTTGGAAGTGGGCCTTAGGTGCTTGCTTACCAGCAGAACTGATGCCCCTCCTCGACTGAGTAACGCGTCCCCAAACAGGACTGACACATGGCATCAGCTGTGCGGTGCATCCTCGAGCAGAACCAAAGCATCGCCGCTGCTGCGTGGATTGGACCCATCGCAAAAGACTTGAATCCCTGCCACAACCCGCATTGTGGGACTGACGCATCACCTTCAGAATCGCCACTGTGTGACGCTGTCCCCAGCACAGCTCCTTGCATCTCTCGCCGACGGCAGCCTTACCGCCAAAACTACACATCACAGCTTCACTGCTCATTGGAAACAACGCATTGCCTCAACTGCACATCACATCCCCGACACCAGACTTGGCATCGCAAGCCCAGTTGATGGAATCCTCAACGTCTGCACAACAGGACCTCACACCACAGCCTTGCCGCATCTCAGAACTGATGAAGCGCCTTGGTTGCGCAAAGCATCTTCTTAGGTACACGCAATGCGCTGCAACCAGGATTTAAGGTACTCTGCTCAGCGACCCTTTCTGGGTCCATGTAGCTGGCCCACGCTCCATCACAGTCAGCCTGAACTTCTGACTTTGTCCAGGGCAGCCGCGAACAGATATCCCCAATAGGGGATGATTACGATGTCGGTCTGAAAGGCTCTGAACAGCATTCGGTTCGTACGAATCCGCGTCGGAACCCGTGTTTTCAACGGACTCGGAAACATTTCCGACTGACCGATTACGATGCAAAGTAGTTGGTCGGTCATTCCGAATTGGTTCCAGCCGGCATTCGGAGAGTCCGAGATGGTCGGAGCCGAATCGTAGAGCTCTATGGGCCGCGTTTCCGAACGACCGATTACGATGACGGATTCCGACGGCCGTTCCGACTCGGTCTGTCTGACACGGATCGGCTTCAGAAACCAACTTTGGGGACCCATAGCAGGCCTCCCTTAACCCGGAGGGCTCCGAATGGGCCCCATGGGGGTACCCATGGGACCCCTCTTTCCAACCATGCACAGTGTGGCAGGCACCATGGGGTGCCCACCACAGGGTGCAAGGTTTTCCGCAACCACCCCTTTTTTCAATGGGAGCCTGTGTTGTCGGTCGGAACACAGGCTCCCATTGAAGTCAATGGAAGTCTGACCGAACTGTGTTTAGAACCATCGCAATCAGTTGGTCGGACTCCCCGATCCCGAGTCGGTCCGAAACCATTCCGACACCGAGTCAATCGGAAGGATTTCCGACCAACATCGTAATCAGCCCCATAGTGTTTTGTGCTTTTTGGTGCCATTATTCCCTATAGACTTTAAATTTCAATATCTTCGGTTCTACTAATTGGATTTTTGTAGTTTTGGTTTTGTTTGATTTATTAAAATCAGATGTTTTTCTAAAGTGGTATGGAATCATTTTGTTTGGTGTTTTGTACTGTTTTACTGTTTTAAGTGCTGCACAAATACTTTGCACAGTGCCTCCAAGTTAAGCCTGACTGCTCTGTGCCAAGCTACCAGACCGTGAGCACAGGTTAATTTGGGGTTTGCTTGTAACTTACCCTGACTAGGATTGTGGTTATTGCTTGACCAGAGTTTATACCCCAGTCAATCAGTAACCTAATTTCTAACACTTACCAAGAATGCAGCGTGTGTGCTGCCATATTAGGACATCATCTGATGGCGCCCATGTCTGGGGCCATCTTAAAAGCATCTGATCGAACATAAGATCTATACTATCAACCCCAAGGCAAATGCGAGTGCCATCTTAGATTGGTGAGCAGAACCTCCCTGTCGCCCTAGTAACAACTTGTTTGCACATCTATTGTGTATTTTCCTGTCTAAATTTCTTAACATTATTGCCAAATAACACATAGTGTATTATCTCCTAATGAACCCAATATTCAACATATGTTTGCCAAAATCTCACTCAGCTGTTATCTAACAGTTGATTGCGAGTCTTGTAGACACTTATAATACTAGAGTTCTTATATTGTACCGTTCATTTCCAGATACACTTAGATTCAGGATACCTATGATGACCCAACATTACTACTATGTAGAGTATGCAAAACATGTTCCTTCATTTAGGACTCTACTCTGTTCACTGCCTGAAGCAGGAACATTGGATTCACTGGCCCTTTGAACACTAAATCAAAGATGTAGAAACCCTCCAATGACTGTGCTAAGCCTGTGTTCCCACAGAGAGACAAGAGCATTGAATTCATTGCATGTTCACTCACTCCCTTATCACTATGCAGTTCTGGGCACTTACTAGAGCTTCAACAGTTTCAACATGTTATTTTACTTTAATGCTTTGAACTTTGCTTTGGGTTTCATCCATACTTGGGGTTTCAGTCATACTTAATGGTTAGCAAGCATGATTTTAGACACGTGCCAGGATGTGATGCCTTTGATTTGATTTTGTAGAAAGATCTTTGAGATTTTGGGGTATGTGGACAAATCACTTGGGTGACGGTATTGTTTGTACTAAAGATTAGTACGAACGTTACATATTGCAAATAATGTATGTATTTCCTAGCCTTGAGGAAGTTGTGATGGTTGTGTTGTGCCAGACGAAACACGTGTTGGCCATGGTAATTAGGGCTCTGTGAAATTAGAAACAGAGGGAAAGGAAAATGCTGCGCTTTAAAGAAGCTGAACACGGAAAGAAACTTAAAGGAACAGATTCCAGAAAACATTAAATGGACTCTTTTTTTGGTGGTCCCTAATTAAGCTCACAAAACTCATTACTGGACTGTGTACATCTGGGAATTCGGAGACAGCCCAATGTGCGTGCGTATAAGTATTTTTTCACAAAGGGCTATGTTTTGTATGTTATCATAAACAAATTGTCGTGTAGTCCCTATAAGACCTATATAGGATCTGCGCGTTTAGACAACATACACTGCGGGACTGGTGTCCAGACTGATTCCAGACACCCCCACCGGGTATGTTGGCCTGTGTACCAGCTAGCTCGCAATGCCACTATAACCTCCTCTTACCAAGGAGAGAATAGTTCTTGGCAACTATCGAACATGACAACTCTGATCCGTCAGGACCGTGGAAACAGTAGCTTACTTTTCGCTCAGTCACTCGTGCTTACTTTTTCTCAGAGAGATACACAGAATAAACGGTTGGGACGTTTTCAATAAGTATTTATTGAACAGTCGTTATTCTAGCGTAAAATAAGTGCACTGAAATCACCAGTAGACAGTAGCATATATAAATGAGTAGCAGCACTAAGAAAGTAAACAGATGGTAGGTTTCTACCATTTTGCTAAAATCATAAATATAGGCGAGTATATAAAATACATGGCAATAAAATGCGTACTCCTACGATGCACCCTAACTAGATGTACCTAAGTGTACCTAGCATGTACGTAGGTGTAAAGCCAAGAATCCCTCTAGGATAAAGCCAACCCCATTACCTGATGTGAGACTGCAGGACCCCGTTCTGGTCTCGAGCTGAACACACCGCAAGGGATGTCAGACCACTGCGAGCTGGAGTATCTGCATGCAGGAACCTCAGCGTCTTGCGTCAGTGTGTCGGCATGGAAGTTGTGATCTCCTCTCTCTCTCAGCAAGATGTGGTGTTTATATACCCTAAGGTATCCCCAGGGGTTCTACCTTGCTGTGCCAGTGTCGGACTTAGGATGACGTCGGGAATGAACTTTATACACAGTTATTATGCAGGAGATGATGGTCCTGCTGTGATTCCAAGAAACTAAGAATCCTCATGCATAATTTATGAGGCCAGTGTCCAGGGAAAAACCCTACATACTTATGTGTAGTATTGTAACTGGGTAAAAGGTCAGTCCTCCAAATTCGTTATGTACGTAGTATAGGAGAGAATGTAGGTGAAGGGTTATGATGATACCTAGACATATATCGGAGTACCTATATGAAATATAGCAAAATACTTGGATTACGAGGGTTCATTAAGTGAATAATCTTGTTTCAACACTTGAATGAGACCCAAAGAACTGTTCTTTTTTTTATTGTACCATGGTTCTGATACTGTGCATAAAGGGTGTTTGTCCTGTTTATTTTGTCTGTACAAGCAAAAGGTGTCAAAGGTTATTGTGTCATTTGAAGCCCTTGGCAGGCTCAATCATATTCTCAAATTATCATGCATCTCAGATTAAAGAGTCCTGTGAAGTTTCACTTTTGAACCAGGTATTGACCAAGCTGCAGAACTAGAAAAATAGTGATCCCTGGGAATAACCCACAATGAGACTTTCACTGTTCTAGCAGGCTCTGCCACTGCTTTGAAGATTATATTCCTCCCTGGTCAAACTAAGAAAGGTGACAGTCAATAAACTCAAGATCTTATTCAAGGGCAGCCTACATACCCCAAATCAACACTCTACATCCTCAAGAAGGAAAAGACTATGGCTGGTTCTATAGTTTTTTTCCATACTGCGGGGTCCTCCCATGGTACCTGTCAGTCCTATGAAAGTGTCCAGAGCCCTCTTGCATTCCCAGCTACTAACAGGCCAAAGAACAAGTCATCATCAAGAAAAGAGCAACTTGTTGAGAACTCCATTAAAACGTACTGAAGCACTCAAAATAATTTCAGGAGACTGAATAGCTATAGGAATGCACTTATCAAGAGTAATGTCGATTTGAAATTTACAACCCAATAACATGAAATTTTGAGTTGAACATGCAATAATCTTAAAGGGGCCAATTCCGATCTCGGCCGGTAGTGCTCCGAATCGGATTCGGATTTACCGGATCCGATTCGGAGCCCTGTTACCCGACCGAATCGTACGCGGGTCCGGCCGAGCGAGTACGATGCAGGCACCCGCGAAATCTCCGACCGACTTGAACGCGGATTCAACACGCTCCGACCGACTCGCATGGACACGAGTCGCACCGCGCTATGGAGACGTATCCCGGCCGGGTAAGTACGATGCGCGCCGCGAGCAGTCCGACCGACTCGCGCCGTCCGGCTCGAAAAAGCTGTCGGAGCCGGACTTTGGGGGTCCGCGTCGGACCCCCCTGTACACGTAGACGCGCGAGTCGCACACGTCCCCCCTACCTGTGCATGTACGCCGCGATGCGCATCGACGCGTACCTGCTGTAGGGGGCGCCCTTGTCCGCCTCGCACCCATTGAGTCAATGGGAGCCCGCGTACGCGTTGTACGACAGGCTCTCATTGACTTCAATGGGAGTCCGACCGACTCGAGTCCGATGGCATGCGTGCGCATCGTACTCGTTCGGTCGGACTGCCAGAGTCCGATTCGGTCGGAAATCTCTCCGGGTCCGGCTCGGTCGGAGAGATTTCCGGCTGGAATCGGAATCGGCCCCTAAGTGTATAAAGTGCCTACTTTCATCAAACACGCACCACTTCCTGATTGTTATAAACTAAGCAGCGGAGAGTCCAATAATGAACCCTTCCCTAAATACAGCTAAGCATCAACCATCTTTCACTGAACAACTTATTGGGGTTTATAACTTGTGAATCAGCCAGAGCTCTCCTGGGCCCTTTTAAGGAACAATTCCCAGAACGAAGAAAACCAGATTCTCAAATTGAGAGGAGGAAAACAGACCTGCTGTCCTGCCTAGTGACAATTTTAAGAATTATATTCACTCGCGATATCATTGGTTCCTCACTCTTACTCAATCTTTGACTTAATATACTGAGATCCCGAAACTCTGTGTGAAATCCAAATACAATTTCTTTGCCCCTAAACATTATGATGTGCTAGCATCCATTGAACTAAGCCATCAATACAAACAAAGATGCCAGATTTTGTAAAGGTTTTCTCCCTTTACCAACTCCCTCATTTCTGGGGATCTTTTATCTTTGACATTTTATTGCATATAATATGTGGATGGGAGGCAAAATCACATAATGTACATAAATGCAAGCATATATGTAGAATCTTTTATTCACAAATATTCTACAGAGGACCACTCCACATTGTCAGAAAAAATCTAGACCGAATTGAACATCTATATTCATTTTTGGGTGATCTTATTATTCTGCTGGCTGAATTGGCTTTGACACACTTTTTCTCAATTTCAGGAAATCTTTTACCTGCAAAAACACTGGACAAATACGGGAGCCACTTTAACACCATGTTTGGCAGTCCTGTATGTAGATGTCCTTTAAAGGAAGTACGTTCTCAATGAAATGACACCATATGTTACTCAAATGAGAATGTGGTATGGCTACAATGATGACATCGTTATTTGGCAATGGAATAGACAACATTGATGGACTATGAACAATGGCTGATAATTTATCATAATAACCTGGCATTTGCTTGCCATCATGTTAAGTAGCGGATACAATTTCTTGATATTGGGATAAAAATGAAGGAATAGAAATTATATACTGATTGGTTTATTAAGCCTATTAATAGCAACTCATTACTACACTTTGGTAGTGTTCACCCAGAAATTTTGACAAAGTGTACCCCTTGGGCAATTTTTATACCTTAGGTGAAATTGCTCATTCTTGAATGACTAAGATATTTATGTTGCAAATTTGATCTAAATTATTAGCAAGAGATTTACCCCTAACATAATAACACCATGAAAAAAGGCAAAATGTTATGATCATGAAGTACTCAAGTTACAAAGATAAAATGCACAATGTGAAATGAATTGCTTTTGTATCAACAGGGAGCCTTGCAAGTTTAATTAATGACAATCTGAAAAGAAATCACTAGTCTACTCTTAATGCTCGTTAAAAGGAGGCTCAGGAATAGGCCTGGGCAGTGAACTTCGCTCCGTTCGCGGAGTTTGCGGAGTTTTCTGCACTCCGCACTCCGCTGAGCTCGTGGAGTGCAGAAAACTCCGCTTCGCGATGTGCAGCAGAGATTTTTCCCCGCTCACGATCGGTAAGTTCGAGATCGCGAACAGTAAGTTCGTGAGCGCGAGCTGCCGCTCGGGTAGAATTTCTACCCGAGCGGCAGGAATACAAGCACAAACTGCAGTTCGCATTGCACTCCGCCACTCGCGGAACTTCGCGGAGTTTTTTTTTCTTGTCCTCATTTGCCTCTAGAAAGAGCTCCATTCCATTTGCACCTGTGAAAAGAGTATCATACCCTTTTTGTGCTGGGAGCAGGGAGACAGAGATAGGAAAGGGAGGATACTGGCTTCAATCTTTGCGCCCTCGTTTATTTGAAGCACCATCTTCCATCCTATGTCCCTTGTTGTCTCTCCCCTGCTCTCCCTCATATGCCAAGACGTGAAATGGGAAGCAAGGGGGGACCTTATGGCCAGGCGAGGCAAGGAAGGCATAATCATCGGACTACGTTATTCATTTATTGCTCACACCACTCTATTAAGGGAGACCAAAAATCATGCTTTTTGAAGGCCTTCATATCCAGGCTAGCGACATATTTAATAGAGATTAGCCAATCAATGAGCTTTGGAGGGGATGCAGCTATCCACTGTTTGCAAATTTCCCTGCGTGCCAACAGAATAGAGTAAAAAAGCAGCCTTGCTTTGTTATCCGTTATACTTGCGGGGGAGTCTATGCATCCAAAGATAACCAACAAGACGCTTACCTTAATGTCCATATCCAGCACAGTGGACAGAACCCTACTCACATCATTCCAGAAAGGCTGAATCTCCGGACATTCCACGAACATATGTACGTCATCCTCTCTTGGACTACCGCACCTAGGACAGACCACATCTCCTCTGCTCCCGAACTTTGACAACCTCTGGGGCGTCCAGTAGGCTCTATGAATGGAGAAAAGGTGGTTTCTTCTTAGGTGTGCTGGTTTTACTATTTTAAATAACATAGCCATTGATACTTGCCATTTATTTTCCAGCGAAGCCTCCGGCAAGCATCTTCCCCACAATTCCGTTGGCAAAGTAAAGACCCCATCTTCCAGTTCCACCATCAGCCAGTATATTGTTGCAAGCTCCTTTTTAAGTACAGTCTCATTCAGAAGTCTGTCCTCCAGTTCGTTTGAACTTCCTATCACTGTACCTGGATCTTGAAACCAACTATGTATTTGCATATATTTAAATCTGGACATTTGTTGTTCCAAAAGATGGTTACACGAATCCCAACTTATTAAAAGACCATCCTGTGTAATATGGACCCATCTCATTAGGCCAGCCTCTCTCAAAGGTCGAGCTAATGCATCTTTTGTCCAGACCGGTGAGCCAGGTGAGTCCCATATAGGAGCCATTTGACTGAAGTATGGTATTTTTAAAGCTTTTCTGACCCTATACCAGGTCTCAGCCAGGCCTCTCAAAATCTTTAACCTGACTTTCTTAAAGAATTTAGGGTCTGCGTATTTAAACATAAAGCCGACACTGCCCCCTGGCTCCTGCTTTGCCATTACTCCCAGCAGTCTCCCAATCTCTGAAGTTGTGGGTGTGTTCAGCAAAATTTTCCCATTTTTTAATAAAAAGGCCCATGCATAAAATAGCAGATCTGGTAGTGCTAAGCCCCCTTTCTCCACCCTCCTCCTCAATTTCTTCCAGGCTATTCTGGGTCCCTTGCTTGACCAAATAAAGCTACCTATTTGACCTTGCAGCTTTTTAAGCACTTCCTTATCAAACGGGAGGGGAATGGTATCAAACAAGAAAGTTAATTTTGGGAGGATCATCATTTTTACTAGGTTTACTCGGCCTAGTAAGGTAAGCTGGAGGTGAGCCCAGATTTTTAACAGCCCACTAATCTCTTTCTTTACCTTCTCCAGATTGACTTTGGTCAATCTGGAGATGTCTTGTGGAATCATGACTCCCAGATACCTCATTGCCTCCCTAATGGGTGCTTCCCCTGCATCCAAATTCCAGGTCATGACCTCCGTCTTATTCCCATTTATTTCATAACCCGAGATTTTTCCAAAGTCTGTTGTTAGTGTTGTAATGCGACTTAGGGTGTTTTGTAGGTTATTCGAAAAAATGAGAATATTGTCAGCATAGAGGCACAATTTCTTGCACCAGCCCTCATACTGAAAAGGTACAATCTCCAAATCCTCCCTTATTTTCCTAGCAAGGGGCTCAATGTATACATTAAATAAGAGTGGCGATAAGGGACACCCCTGTCTCGTACCCCTACTAATAAGAACCGGGTCTGTAAAGGAGCCATTAACTAGCACTCTAGCTCTTGGGGTCCTGTAGATAGCCTCCAATGCTCTACAAAAATTTTGGCCAAGATTTACAGATTCTACCACAGTCCGCAAAAAGGCCCAATTCACCCGGTCAAAGGCTTTAGTGGCATCTAAAGCTATTATCGCAAGTGGGAGCTCATAAGTGGATGCCAGGTCAATCGAACCTATCAACGAGAAGGTCAGCTCTTTCAAAGACCTACCCCGAATAAACCCTTTTTGATCCATATGGATCAACTCCGCCATTGGTCCATTTAACCTGTCGGCCAATATCTTTGCAAAGATCTTATAATCACAATTCAGCAAAGATATTGGCCGATACGAATCACAATTTTTTGGGCTTTTACCTGGCTTTAGAATTAGAGAGATGTTAGCCTCATCCCATGAGGCTGGCAGATTAACCCCCCTCAAAAAGAACTCGTTGAAGAATTCGACAAGGATAGGTTTTAATACACCAGCCAGAACTTTGTATACCTCAAGAGGTAGACCGTCGGGGCCAGGGGCTTTTCCTTTCTTACCTTGTCTTAATACAGTTTCTACTTCCCCTTCTCCAATCTCCCGATTCAGTTGCCTACTCTTCTCTACTGAAAGGGTGCTGCTTAAGCCCTGTCCCAACCAAACTTCAACCTCGTCTTGAGTAAATTTTAGATCCTCATGGTATACCCCACTGTAATAGCTGTGGAAAGCACGCTCAATCTCCCTGTTATCACTAATAAAATTGCCAGTTTTTTCACATTTAACCTGGTCTATCCTGCTTCTCACCTGCTCCTTTTTGACCTTCCAGGCCAGCAGCTTGCTACAGCCTTCACTATATTCGAAATGAGCCAATCTACTGGCATCCCATTTCTTTCTTACCCTTTCTTGTATAATTACTGCCAGCTTAGCTTTAACTTCCTGTACTTTTTTAAACAGGCTTTCCCGGGCTTCTTCGTCTATCGTGGGATCAGTCAGATCTTTCTCGAGGGCCAGAACCTGTTCCTCAACAGTTGACACTTCTTTAAAGTAACTGCATATTTTTTCAGCTGCCAGCGCCCCTAATCTACCCCTCAAAAAGGCTTTATAGGCATCCCAAATTATTCCATGTGCTGCTGACCCCTGATTAAGATGGAAAAACTCTTCTGTCTCTCTAGATAGTGCTACCATAACTTCTTCTTCTTGCAGAATTGTACGGTCTAGGGTCCATCTGGAATGAATGATCCTCTCTTGTGACTTCAAATGTAGGACCACCGCTGAGTGATCCGACAGATGAACTCCCACATGCTCAACCTTCTGGACCCAGTCTACCAGGTCGCTATCTATAAGGAAGTAATCAATCCGCGATTGGTGCCTATATTTTTGATTATAAAAGGTAAAGTCTTTTATTTTCCCTGCCTTCTGTCTCCAGATGTCACAAAGCCCCAGCTGAGCCGCAATTTGCTTGATAAATGTGGACATTTTTAGGTTGACGCATGCTCTGCTACGTGAAGTTCTATCTAAGGTGTAATCTAAAACAGCATTGAAGTCCCCTGCCATAATAATAGGATCGGGGACTTCTATTAATTCTGCTAGCAAATCTCCTAAAGGAGAGACATCATCTCTGTTCGGGCCGTAATATCCCACTAAAGAAAGGACCTGCCCCGAGATCTTAGCTTTAACAATTAACCACCTTCCAGCTTTATCAGAAATCGGTGCCCCAAAAACCACCTGTGCCCCTTTTTTTACTAAAATCGCCACTCTCTTTGTTACCCCCGTATGGGATGTACACACTGCCTGAGAGATCCAGTTTTGGGCCCCAAAAAGACCCAAAGCCTCCTCCTCCGACAGGTGGGTTTCCTGCAAAATGATGATCTGGGCTGGACAATCTTTCAGATATTGTAGAATTTTGTCCCGCCGCCCTCGTATTCTAAGACCATTAACATTCCAGGATAAGATTTTAATTTTCATTGCTTTCCCTCCCTTCTCACCCATCTTCTAGAAAATCAAAGAACCAGCTCCAAAATGTCAAACTCCTAGTCAATACTAAAAACTTTATAGAGACAATAGAGGATCTTTTTTTAATTTTTTTTCCCTCTGCTCCCCACCCTGTGCTCCCCCTATACCCCCCTCCCCATGGGAAACCCTCCCCTATTTCCTCATGACCCAGGGTCATATGGGCGTCCCCCCCCCAGAGCGTACGTGATAATAAAAGTAGAAATAACAAGTACGAATTATTTCTAAATAAATTTTAACTTTGCCACTGTCTTATTGTTAGGTTTATAAAATTCATACCGTTAAAATAAGAATTTTACACCCTATCACAATGATATAGTACTTATGAAAAAGTGTAGTGATGATGTAATACAATTAAGGAGAGAGGTCTAGCCACCGGATTGTAAATTTTTAATAAATTCGTCCACCTTCTCTACAGAATGAAAAATGTGCATCTTATTATTTAGCATGACTTTTAAAAAAGCAGGAAACCTCAGCTGTACCGAGGCTCCTAGACTCTTTAACCTGTCGAACCTTGGTCCCATCTCCCACTGCCTGTTAGAGGTGGTGACAGAAACATCTGATCTGATTTCGTATCTAGCACCATCCACCTCAATAGATTTCATCCCCAGGGCTTTTGACAGTATTTTCTCTTTTAGAGAGAATGTTAAAAAATTAATTAAGATCTTCCTGGGTTTGGACCTGTTTGTATTGAGTCTAAAAGGATCCCTATGGGCTCGTTGTATATCTTTTGCTATCTCCTCTTCTGACTCCTCCATCTGGAGTTTATTCTTAATCAGTCTTACTACATATGATTTGATATCGTCACCCTCTCTACCTTCAGGTACTTTCAGTATTTTCAAATTATTTCGTCTCTGGAAGTTTTCCAGCCTTTCAACCCTGTCCAAGTTCTCTTTCTCTGCAGTTCTTAGTTTATCTATTTCAGCGCAGTTTGCCTGTACCGTTTCCCTAAGCTCTGTGACCTCCTCCTCTAATGTTGTAGTTCTACTGCTGAGGTCATCTATCTTCCTTTCCATTACTTCACAGGCCTTCTTTATCTCCAACTGATTCGACTCTGATATTTCAAACCTGTTTTTGATTTCTGCTGATAGTACTACTAAGAGTGCTCCGACAGAAGCGTCGTCCTTCTGTAGATGGTGATGGGCCTGTGCAGGATCTTCAGAAGTAGGAACTAGGCTATCTGGATTTCTACTAGAAGGCTGACTACCTGTGTCAAGATCGGAGTAAGTAGTTATTTGAAATTTTTCTGCCCCGTCTCCTTGGCCCACCATACCGGGATCGTCTAGGTGGCTATCCGGGATTACTGACCGTTTCATGGCTTCCTTCTCCAGACCCATATTCACACCCGCCATCGTATTTTCACGCAAATTTAAAATTTTTGGTAGAACTTTAAAATACGTTTTTAGGGATGGGGTTATTTTTATTTTGGGGGCCTGCACCCCTTTCCTTAATGAAGACTTTTTATTTTTTGTCTTAGGGTCAGATAGAAACGGATTCTTGAATGAGGTATGTGTTGTCTCAGAACTCACACACTCCTCTTTTCTATCTGTCTGCACCCCATCCACCTTAGCAACCTTCTTTCCTCCTTCCCGCTTCTCCCCCTTCAGCCTCCTGTCTCGCTTCACAGAAGTCTCTCTCTGATTCGATAGTCCGTATACCTGCTGACTGGCCCCTTTTTCCACTACCTTTGCGGAACTACGGAGCACGTACCTAGGGACCCCCTCTACAGGTGTGCCCTCATGTATCACTTTCCCCCTACCTCTGTTGGAGTCAGAGCTGATGGGATCAACCTGATCAGGAACTGCTTCCTCTTCTACCTCACCCTTCAGCAGGCCGACACAGTTCTGCCTATAGCATATAGATAGTCCGGTTTTGATAGACTGCTCCTCTCTCTGTGGAAGGTCACCTGTATCCCCGTCCTTCCAGCCACCTCCTCTGCCTCCTACCCCTCGAAAGGGGATCCTGGCCGCTGCGCCTCTTCCTCTACGAAGCTCCAGGGCCGCCCTGCACCACACCTGCTCTGACGCCGTGTTGCCGTTGTTACCAGTGGCCGCGCTCTCCACACCGAGCTGGCCACTTCTCTCCGCCTCCACCTCCAACCACGCTGTGCCAAAGCCTCTGCTACATAAAAAAAAAAGAACACACGTCGCTCCCTGCACCAAACTCAAGGGCGGGAGCCACAGCTGCTGAAAACCGATGAGCAGTGCCAAAAGCCGAAATCAAAGCCCCCCGCCGGGCTGCAACCAGGGACGGCAACCTCCCAACAAAGCAAGCGAATGCGCCGATGCGCCAAATGGTGGACGGCAGCGTCCGCCGCCACAGACCGGCGCACCGCGGCAAGCCGCGCCAAAGAACCGAAGCCGAAGCAGGAGCCGCCACAGCGCCAAAGACCGCTGAAGACCGGAAAACCAAACCACTACACCTCACAAACAAGTCTCATGGTACGTGCATCTTCCATAAATATTTCATCGCTTCCAAGTTTCAAGCAGACTTTACACGGTCCTACCCGTTCACATTGCAGGAACACGAACGCTCCAGGAGTTCTCCCGCGACCGGCTACACGCTGGCCGCCATGTTTCCCCGCGGAGTTTTTTTTGTAACTTCGTGAAGTTCCGCGTAGCAAAACTCCGCGAACTACGCCTAGGTCTACTCAGGAATTGGCTGTAATTGCATGCATTGGCATTAAGTGTGTTAGCCTATTTTTCAAGGCCCATTTACTTTCTCATTTAATATTTGGTCCTCCGACAGATCTTGCTGTGTGCTGAGAGGGGTTGGATATATGGGGATGTCACAGCTATCCAATGAGGACCAGGAATAGGATAACTGAATCACAATCTTTATATTAAACTCATATAAAACAACCTCAATAGAATACCATAAATGAAAATATGACCACTGCAGTTCCAAGTCTCCAAAAGAAATGTAAACGTGCAAGTAGCATACAAACTAATAATTCTGTTAGAGTTAACAAAAATATAAGAGTATGAGTTTGATGCTCAGAGATTTCTCGATTACAAGTCCCTCTAGCCATCTACAAATTGGAATAAGAATGCACATTCACTTTAAGGCACAAATCAAAATGTCAGAGTCAAAATAAGTTTAGTAAATTCAGTTTTATCAGGTTCAATTTAACGTAATCGATTAGCATTAAGAAATGTAGCATACAGATTAATCTCTCTTTGAATGATTTAATAAAATATACCAGAACTCAGAAATTTGAGAGGAGGAAATTTAGGAGCCGAACAAGGAAGGATCCCTCAGCCGAGAGACCCTCAGGCGCACACAGAATATGCGTCAGTCCGAGAAGAGCCAGTTAAGTCTCATGCGAGACTTTTAGGAGAGTTCAGCAAAGTTTCGAGTAAGCCAGTCCAAAATCGACAGCAAGTGCCTGCCTCCGTGGCAAATGAAGATGCAAAGACCATGGTCTCTCAGTCTCTCAACAGCCCCTCGCTCCTTTTGGGGTAAGCAATTATACTCTGTCAGTTACAGGGTGACACCTCCTGGAATCACCTCATCGATCAGGCCACTCAGTTTGTTGGTTAACTTAAGGACAAATGATGCACATGATTCTTAAAAAGACATAAATCTGGAAAAATAGGTGGAGCAATGACTTTATTCCTTAGGTTAGCTTATTTTGTGTCACGTAGAACAATGAAGAAATTGAGAGAGAAAACAGCTAGGGTCAGGAGTGCACTTTCCCATGCGCTTCTACCAAGTAGTATCAATAAATGTTGCAAGTTTCCCGGCCGAACAGGAGGAAACAGAAAGAACAGTTATTTTATTCAATACAAACGAACATAATGTAGAATGTTCATCTTTGCTTTAGTTTAAGCAAGTTTTAGAAAGTCATGTTTAAGAGGAAAAATGAGGCCTACATGTTGTAAAGCTAACACACAATAATATATACTTAAATCATGCAGTAGAAAGGAAATTTAACATGTATTCACATAAAATATTCAGTTCATATTTGATTATTGATTCATCTCCATTGAAATTATTTCATGCCAGTATTGGGTACCCATACATTTTCAAAGTACGAAAGTGCACACATATTTAAAATATTGTTCTATTAATCTCATTCACATTTCAAATCATTAGTACATATATGAATTACATTCTAATCAAGTCTCATGTTAGCAGAATAAACGATAAGTCTGTAGCACCTACTTTTCTCTTGTCATTTTCGGTGCACACATTATTACATATAAAGTTAGTTTATTTCATTTTTACATTCTAATCATGTTATTTTATATAATTATTATAGTAAATCATATCAAAATAACACGCAAATAAGAAATTAATTTGCTTAGTAAAATATTTTTATACATGAATAACTATTGGTTCGTGTTTTTCTAAAACCCTTTTAGTTGCATAACACATTTTCTTTAGTATATGTCAACTATATTATTTTCATAATGTCTAATAAATGTATCTACATCTTTCTGCATGCTTTTACGATGCAGTAACTAGGTTTCTCATATTTGATGTAATTTCATATAACGTGTGGTTTGTGCACGTTTCTTATTATTTCTAAAAGCCAGTGTTATTGACAAGTCCACTTTGCTAGTAAATCTAAGATCATTATCTTTGCTCTATCAAGTGCGTAAGAGATTACTTGGCACATGCAAGTCTTTCCATTAAACTAAATACTACCAAGTTAATGTGATGAATGGGGGTGCGCAGCTCAAAAAGTCCAATAGACCCAAAAATTGTTTAAGAAAAAATAACTTCTTTATTCCAATCAATTTCCTTTGTTAAAAAAAACTTCAGATACAAGCAATCCAGCCAACGCGTTTCATTCCCATATAGGGAACTTCCTCAGGGCTAGAAAAGTGTAACACAAATACAAACATATTACATAAAATACATAAAGCACAGGACTAAACACAAACACTTAATACCAAAGAGAAGAACAAAAACTTGTTTTAAAACAAAACATCATAGTACAATCAAATATACAAATAGGACTAATTTAAAAAGAGATACCAAATAATCCCCCATTCATCACAATATCTTTTGATCTGGAGCACAGTGACGTCATTCAACGGCTGGCGCAGGGGTAGTTTGCACAGCGAATGCACATATAGGAATTGGCACGAGGTGCGGCATAGGAGGTTCGCCGTTGTTGCTTTTGAAAATTTGTACTACCAAGTTAACTTAAAGTTGTTGCATGCAAGAAACTTGAGTGCTTTTCACTGGGCAAATTGCAGTGTATGTAGATTTTACTGGCAAGTCGGTAGAATTATTGCTGAATTAAGCCTGCATTTTTTTCCCTAGAACATACTAACTGTAATTTAAAGGATGTAGTATATGCAATAACAGGTGACCTTGCACTATTACAATAACTTTACTCTAATTATATTTATCTTGTAACATACCTTGTGACATGTTCTCTGTGTCCATGGGAATGCATAACAGCTTGTACGTTTGCACACTGATGCACGCACTCTGGTGTTTGAAGATAAGCAAGTGGGAGGGATAGGCTAAAAAAAATATTTGTGGTCCCATTTCCGACAAACGTTTAGAGAGCGCCTGTAGCGCAAAAAGGCTGCACTTATCACAATACAATGAATATGAGCAATACACTCACTTAATGCCTCTTAACTATTGTAGTCACATAATAATGCCCATACACCCTTGCACACCTCCAAGTAATGGATTCAATGTAAACATAAAATATTGCAAATTCTGGCAAATTATTAAAAATAAAGCCTTGTTAGTCACACTCAAATGAGGTAGGACAAATATGGAAAACCCTTTAATTTATAGTATCTCTGTGTAACCCTGTAGCAATTAAACAGCGTATATTGGGGCATGGCCCGGCAAGATGGCCGATCGGATGCACTAAGGAAGAGCTCCGCCGCCCAAATATAAAATCCTACGGGATCCTTGCAATGCCATAATCATCCGTTATAAGAACCTAATGAAGAGTACCTCCTAGATATCCTGGCCCCCCTCCTGGGCGAAACGGAACGGAACCCAATCCAAACTGCGGGCTGACGGAAGCTGCGCGGCAGACGAACAGGCCGCGAGATCCAGCACGTAGGCCAGAAGTCGGGAGCGATGGCCTGCAAGGAGCAATGCCGAGACGGGAAATAAGGATAGCCGGCGGTGACCAGGTACCAGGGCGGAGGGCCTGGGAAGTGTGGCGGGCCTGCAGAGTCCCTTTTCCCCGATCGGACTCCTGCACGCATGAGAGACGGGATCTGAGTGCCGGACTGCGGCAGACGGGGGTGCGGCCTACTGAGTCTTCCTGAAGACGGCACCGGCGTGGGAGGCACCGAAGAGACTGCCATCGGACCACGGAGGAAGCCCACAACGAGGAGGCAGCAAGTTGAGAGTCCTGGAGACATGGGGAGAGGACTTCCTTGCCTGATTGGCCTGCAGCTGGGATCCGGCCCGGAGGACGGAGGAGCTCCCAGGGTGAGACGCACTGTGGCGTCGGCAGGGGAGGAGGGTTGCTGTCTCCCCCCCCCCCAATCCTGATACAGGAGAAGAAGGATTGAGGGGACGGGCCGCAGGCACGGCCGGGTACTGAAAAGCAGCGATAGGCACCCATGAACTGGAGGATTGGCATAAGAAGCACGAGGGGGCAGTGGACTGGGGCGGACACTGTCGCACTCTGATCAGCCCCAAGGTGATATTGCTGGAACAGAGCAGGAGAATAAGACACTGAGGTAGATGAGGCCCAAGGTGGAGTGCAGTATCTGAGATCTAGGTACAAGTGGGAAGCAGCTGGCGGTAAAGGAAGGTTGCTGGGAGGGCCCGATGCCTGGAGAATACAACAGGTGAGCTGAAACAAGGAAAACACACAAAACACAAACACATGCACAGATGAGGTGGCAGCGGGATGTAAAAACAGACAGTCCTCAGAGACCTGACAGAGTCCTAATACAGGAGGCACAGGGAATAACCAGCAGCCATAGAGAAGGACTGCCTGCGGAATAAGGAAGCTCCAAATAGGTGGATAGGCACCACTATACCAGGGGAACAAGATGGGGAAGGACAAAACAAACACAGGGCAACAGACAAACACTATAACGCAATATGCCCAATCGCGGGCGCCGCAGCAGAGGGTTACAAGACAGACCTTCGAGAGCAGAGTTAATGGCAGCGATACAAGGCACACGCAGCTCCTTGGAGGGAAAAATAGACACGGTGTTCATTGAGGTGGGTCTTCTTCTTGCGGACCTTCGCAAGGTCTCGGAAAAGGTGACAGCTCATGAACACAGGATTGAGGAAATCTCACTGGAGGTCAGTGCCCTCAAGGAACAGATCGGGAAACTCACGAATCTGACAGCAACACTGGAAAACTGGTCAGAAGACGCCGAAGGTAGATCCCGACGGAATAACAATACGTTTCTTGGGATTTCCGAAGGGAGTGGAAGGGCGGGCCATGGAATCCTTTATGGAAGACTGGATACGTAATACCCGGTGGACAAAAGAACTGTCACCGATGTTCACAGTAAAAAGGGCGCACAGGGCGTTAGTGAGGAGGCCCCCCCGTGGGGCGACAGCCCCGGCAATAATTGCACGTATTTTTTTAATTACCGTGCCGGGACTGTACCCTTAGAGCGGCACGTGAGGCTGGCGCCTAAGAGTCTGAGAATCACAACATCACGATATTCCCGGACTATACGCGGAAGGTGCAAGCACAGCGCAAGTCATTTGTGGAAGCCAAACAGAAACTCAAGGCAATGGGATAACAATATATGCTTATGTTCCCGGCCAAGCTCCGAGAAATAGCGAAGGCAAAATACATTTCATTGAGAGGCCAGAGGAGGTCTGGGCCTGGCTTGAAGCTTGGGACAAGCTGCCACCGAGGGAGAGGGGCACACAGAAAACGTATAAGAGACGTAGAGGAGGACCCAGAAGAGTGGAGAACTGGAATGTGTCCCCCGGAACTTCGACTGGAGAGACCACGGAGACCCCTCGGATAGAAGTACAGGAAGACGGCTCGCTGCTGGCGGTGCAACAAGAGGAAGCAGAAAGCGATATGGAACAAGGAGGCGATGTCGAAGATCTAGTGCAAGGAACGCCAGAGGCAGTGGTCAGAGAGGAAGAAAGCTGAGTACCGCTCCAGATAATCTGGACTGAGAAGCCACAGGAGGTACAAAATGGGAAACTGGGGAGGGGGGGCCCGAATACCACAGGTCGAGAAGTGGGAACATCGGGGACTTTTGGGAAAACCGGTTGTGGACGTACATGCTGAAGGTAATCGATGGAACCAAGGCTGCAGTACAATTGCACTGGATAAGGGTAGGGCAGCTGAGGTAAGATCCAGTGGGGTCTCCAACTCTCCCCTTGAAGGATAGGGAGCCAGCTGGACACCTTACCTCCGCACGAGGGAGGGGAATATAGAGGACAGTTGTTGCAGGAGGAATATTTTTTCTCTATTTTACAGGAGGACATATGGGGGTTCTGGGCATTCGATGCCCCTAGGGGTGGGCGATCATCAAAGTTCTAGTTATTGTATTTAAATGATTGTCTGGGGAGGGAAGGATTGGGGGGGTACACATGTTGATAAAGGTTATAAGTTATACAGATCCTGCGGTGCAAAACTCACGGGGCTGAGAGAAGCGGGAGTGAAGGAACATACACTGGAGCAAGGTGAGACACACTGGGAGGATCCCGACACTGGAAGGAAGAATAGGAGGAGAATGCCACAGCTATGACACAACAATACAAGATGGTCTTGTGGAATGTCAGGGGAATGGGTACTTATGTGAAGAGGTATAGGATACACTCATAGCTGAAACGTACAGGAGTGAGTATAACCTGTATTTAGGAAACACACCTCACAGAGGAAGAAGCCCAGAAGCTACAGAAAAAATGGAGGGGACAGCTATACTCGTCCACATATTCCTCCTATGCACGGGGAGGGACAATATGGGTAGCTCCTGGGATCCCGTTTCGCCTGGTGTTCTCAGAGGTGGACACACAAGGAAGATATATATTGGTGCAGGGAGTGCTAGATGGTATAGACATGACTATACTCTACATGTACGCGCCCAGTGTAGATGACAGGGAGTTTTTTCCTAGACTGCAAAATATGATCACAGATAACATAATAGAGAGGCTGCTCTGGGTGGGGGACTTTAATTGTGTACTGGATGCCAGAATGCTCCTGTGGCAATAGGGCCTTGTTAATATGCCCCATTGTGTCCTTCACACATGTTCTGACATCTCACTGCCTATGAAGGACCCTGACTCTGCAGAGCCCAAATTTTCTACTGTCCTCTGTATTTGTTGTACTGGCTACACAGATTAGGCATTGTTGACACATCTCCTGTTTGATGTTCACAGACAACACACATCAGGCAAATGAAAGTGCATTTATTTACATGTGCAAAGAATAAATTGTCACACTGGACCAGTTCTTTTAACAACAACCCCGAAATATGTACATAGCCAGGGGATGTCCAGACAGAGTCCTTGTGGGGAACATGTCAAGAGACCTGTAGAGGAATAGGGAATCCTCAGTCAGGAGGATGATTGCTGTGTCATTGGAGAGTAATGGCCATATTCACAGTCCAAAAATGTCCAAGGTGAACGCAGCATAGTCAATATGAGGACAGTGATAGGTGATGTTCCCAGACATAATTTTAAGCACAGGGCTAAGCAGAAACTGGCCATTTGACACAGATGAATGCTACCACTGGCTTCTCCTTATGAAAGATGTACCGTCCACATCTTCCTCCTCTGTTGTGTGAGGTGTCTCCTGTGAGGGTGGTGTTGGTATTGCGGCAGGCAAGGGAGACACAGAGACATCAGGGGCAGAAGATGTGGATGCTGTAGCTGCAGCAGCATTCATCTGTGCCAACAGATGAGGCATCACTGCAGCAAGGATGAGCTGCAGGCTTTGTAAAACTTCAGCAACGTCGCGGTGGTAGGCAGCCATGGCAGCCATGTGGGAATCCTGCTTCCGCACCATGGTCTCCAAGATTTTTATAATTGCCCCCAGCTCTTTGGCCACATCGCTAATGCAACTTTGGCGGGACATTTGGTTTTGTCTCTGCATCATGACACCAGCAATGTCAGCCAGGGACTGCTGGAGTCCACGGAGAGGAGAGTAGGTGCCTCGGATGGCAGCTACGTTGTCTCTATTGGGACTGAGGCACCCATGGATTCCCTCAAGTGTGGCTGCCAGGGTCTCCAACCCCACCCGCACATGATCTGCCATCTCACGATGGACTCCTATCGCACTGCATTGAAAAATTATCTGTGCGTCCTCAGAGTCCATGTTTGTGGTTGTGGTGGTAGGTGGTGCCTGCTGGATGTTTGGCAGGGTATGTGGAGATGCTGCTGTCTCTCCCCGGGTCCAGAGATGGGCTGCCTATGGAGTCAATCAGCTCTTGGAGGGTGTCATCATCAATGGCTTGAAGATCTTCATCTACATCGTCATCTTCGTTGATGAGTGGGACAGGGTGCTGACCAGGAGGTGAAGTTTCATCCTCTGCAATGTAAAGGGCAGATATTATCGTTTTATGTCTGTTACATGTTGACATGTAGTTTAGCATTTGACAATCCGAGTGCATGACACTTTCCATTCTCATGGTACACCTGTTACACAAAGCTTTGTGTGTCACTTTAGAATGTCCCTGATTGTTCAAATTGAGCTGTCATTAGCCCTGTATGCCAACTGTAAGGGGTATTTTTACAAGCCCCTACTGCCACTGGCACGTCATCTATTCAGACTTACCTGTGGTGCTTGATGCTTCATATTATTTACAATGCAGCGTAAAGATACTTCACGTGGCTTAACGCTACATTGTGAATAAGGCCCCCTTACACACTACACTTTGCGTATAAGTGGTGGTCACTGGGATTTGAGGTGGAAATTCCACTGCACCCCCATTGATGTTGCCACTGCCACCTATTTACAAGTGTGGCAGAAGTAGGAGACCGCTCATAAACTCAAGACCAGGGATACTGTGGTTTTCACGTGGCAAAACAAGGAGAAGTGCTGTATTTTGATTAGTTTTTGCATTTTCTATGTGTTTTGCAGTATGCAGCACACATAGAAACAGCAAAATCCCATAAAAGAATGTGTATGTGCAGGGAGGAACACCTTCCTGTACATAAACAATGATCACCTCTACACAAGCACCCTCGCACTTGGGTGCAAGGGTGCCTGTGTTGGTGCCAGGTAACTTAAATACCCATAGGCACAATTGCAAACGCAGGGGTGCACCATAAATTTGACAATCAACGCATCTCAGATATTTCATAATGATGAAGCGTGGTGTTAGCAATTTTTTATTAATCCCACACTTTGCCGTTTTGTGGTAAAACTACTGCAAAGTGGCTATGTCCTAAACTAGTTTACAAATGGGAATCACTGACGCCCTTCATGTTTCATCATTTGCAGGGTAAGTGTTATGCAGGATGTGAGACAGCTTATGTTTTTCTTCTGGACACATCTATGTGTGCAATAATCCCTCTGTGTGTTGGAGACTAAGGTCAAGACAAACAACTAACTGCCACACAGTTATGTAACCATATTGGTGAGTGGTTTATCTTGTACCTACTACTCTTGCATCATTTGTGGCTTGCCGCCCACAACAGAATGATGTTGCAATCGGTTAGAAGGTGGCGTGTCATGCAGCACACCAGAAGATGTTTTTCTGGGGGTGATGGTGGGATTTCACCACATAGACTCCTTAGACAAGATTTTGAATAGACATGGTGTGGCGACAACTTTAATTGTGCAACCCAGCATATTTCTCCATACACAGAATTGGACCAGAGTGAAAATTGTGCGAGCCCTCCCCTTGTGTTTTCCGCAGCAGTGACAATGATGACAACATGCAAGTAGCAAAACAGAGAACTTTGAGGCAGGGTTCAAGGATGGGTGCACTGGTGCACAGCTGACCTTTTTAGAACATCACAGGGGTGAGCATATGGATGAGACACAGTGTAGTGTACATGGTCCATTCATGCATTTGTTACAGGAAGAACGTTGAAACAAAACAATAGCTATGCATTTTCTCCCTGCCACGTTTGACTTTACTTAGGGCCCATGTTCTATGTATGTAAATGTGTGTCAATGACCACAAAACCCTGGGCCATAAATACAGTGTCATACTGCCAACAGAACATCACTTTAAGCAACTTTCATGTGGATCAATGCAGTTTAATGAAAATTTGAAAGACAGCGTGTAGCCAATTAACATTCATCAGTACAACCTTGTGAATGAGGTCCCTTCTCAGCCTTCACTTACCATGGAAGGAAAGGTGAATGTGTGTTTCAATGAGCATTCCATCCACAGCAGGCATGTTGATATTTTAATAAACCCATTCCTACAATGCTGGGGCAGAACCAACGACTTAGTACTGGAAAACACTAGGGTCCTTTTAAAATGCACCTTGCACCTCCATATCTAATTTTTACTAATTATGAAATAGAGACACCAGCAACGCAAGGTGCTTGCAAAAGAGTGCCCAGTTTTCAGGAAAAATAAATAAGTGGAAGCCAACTTCATGAAGATATAGCCAACATTTTTGGATCTTGGTATGTGTGCTGCATTCAGCTGCACACATCGAACCAGCAAAAAAACAATTACTATTATATGTGGCATATTTAGAAGCCCCTATCGCCACTGGAACATCACATTTTTATACTTTACTGTGGGAAACGGGCTTCACCTTATTTACAAGGCAGTGTTGACCCACTTGATGTGGCTTTGCACTGCCTTACAAATATGGTATCCTTTCACACTATACTTAGCGTGAAAGGGGCGGACAATGGGTGTTGCGGTGGGCATTCCACCACAACACCCATTGATTTTGAGGGTGTCCTGTATTTACAAGGATGGCGTTAAGGGCAGTAATAACCAGTCGTAACATTGTGCAACAAGGAGAAATGCTTGACTTATCCTTTTTCTTGCTGTTCTTATGTGTTCTGCATTGTGCATTAAACAGCAAACCACCATGCTTGATTGGTTATGTGCAGGAAATGTGTCCCTACCTACACATCTATATTTGACTCTGCTGCACAGACACCTTAGTTAAATGTTAACAGGGTGGCTGTGCTTGTGCTACTTGCATGGTGAGCAAAAAAACGATGGATTAAGGCCCAGATCTCTGTACTGGGGTGAATGTACGACATTGTTCTGCATTCTGTCCATCAATTGTTGTTTTTGCATTTGTCACCCCGAGGGGGACGGGTATGCCCAGACGTGGGTCCCGTGCTCTCCATTACACTGGAGTCAAGCTATCCTGGCTGATGAGGGCTGAAAGCCCGAAACCAGTCCTAGGATGCTTGCTTCCAGTCCAGGGAGGACCTGGCCTGGCAGTTCGGGCTGGACTGTTCCCATTGGGCGCAGGATCAAGACTGATTTGCATATGGCTGGGTCCAAACTGGAACGGCATGGTGAGCAAAAAAACGATGGATTAAGGCCCAGATCTCTGTACTGGGGTGAATGTACGATGAATGTACGACATTGTTCTGCATTCTGTCCATCAATTGTTGTTTTTGCATTTGTCACCCCGAGTGGGACGGGTATGCCCAGACGTGGGTCCCGTGCTCTCCATGCCACTGGAGTCAAGCTATCCTGGCTGATGAGGGCTGAAAGCCCGAAACCGGTCCAAGGATGCTTGTTTCCAGTCCAGGGAGGACCTGGCCTGGCAGTTCGGGCTGGACTGTTCCCATTGGGCGCAGGATCAAGACTGATTTGCATATGGCTGGGTCCAAACTGGAACGGCATGGTGAGCGAAAAAACGATGGATTAAGGCCCAGATCTCTGTACTGGGGTGAATGTACGACATTGTTCTGCATTCTGTCCATCAATTGTTGTTTTGCATTTGTCACCCCGAGTGGGACGGGTATGCCCAGACGTGGGTCCCGTGCTCTCCATGCCACTGGAGTCAAGCTATCCTGGCTGATGAGGGCTGAAAGCCCGAAACCGGTCCTAGGATGCTTGTTTCCAGTCCAGGGAGGACCTGGCCTGGCAGTTCGGGCTGGACTGTTCCCATTGGGCGCAGGATCAAGACTGATTTGCATATGGCTGGGTCCAAACTGAAATGGCATGGTGAGCAAAAAAACGATGGATTAAAGCCCAGATCTCTGTACTGGGGTGAATGTATGACATTGTTCTGCATTCTGTCCATCAATTGTTGTTTTTGCATTTGTCACCCCGAGTGGGACGGGTATGCCCAGACGTGGGTCCCGTGCTCTCCATGCCAATGGAGTCAAGCTATCCTGGCTGATGAGGGCTGACAGCCCGAAACCGGTCCTAGGATGCTTGTTTTCAGTCCAGGGAGGACCTGGCCTGGCAGTTCGGGCTGGACTGTTCCCATTGGGCGCAGGATCAAGACTGATTTGCATATGGCTGGGTCCAAACTGGAATGGCATGGTGAGCAAAAAAACGATGGATTAAGGCCCAGATCTCTGTACTGGGGTGAATGTATGACATTGTTCTGCATTCTGTCCATCAATTGTTGTTTTTGCATTTGTCACCCCGAGTGGGACGGGTATGCCCAGACGTGGGTCCCGTGCTCTCCATGCCACTGGAGTCAAGCCATCCTGGCTGATGAGGGCTGAAAGCCCGAAACCGGTCCTAGGATGCTTGTTTCCAGTCCAGGGAGGACCTGGCCTGGCAGTTCGGGCTGGACTGTTCCCATTGGGCGCAGGATCAAGACTGATTTGCATATGGCAGGGTCCAAACTGGAATGGCATGGTGAGCAAAAAAACGATGGGTGAAGGCCCAGATCTCTGTACTGGGGTGAATGTACGACATTGTTCTGCATTCTGTCCATCAATTGTTGTTTTTGCATTTGTCACCCCGAGTGGGACGGGTATGCCCAGACGTGGGTCCCGTGCTCTCCATGCCACTGGAGTCAAGCTATCCTGGCTGATGAGGGCTGAAAGCCCGAAACCGGTCCTAGGATGCTTGTTTCCAGTCCAGGGAGGACCTGGCCTGGCAGTTCGGGCTGGACTGTTCCCATTGGGCGCAGGATCAAGACTGATTTGCATATGGCTGGGTCCAAACTGGAATGGCATGGTGAGCAAAAAAACTATGGGTGAAGGCCCAGATCTCTGTACTGGGGTGAATGTACGACATTGTTCTGCATTCTGTCCATCAATTGTTGTTTTTGCATTTGTCACCCCGAGTGGGACGGGTATGCCCAGACGTGGGTCCCGTGCTCTCCATGCCACTGGAGTCAAGCTATCCTGGCTGATGAGGGCTGAAAGCCTGAAACCGGTCCTAGGATGCTTGTTTCCAGTCCAGGGAGGACCTGGCCTGGCAGTTCGGCTGGACTGTTCCCATTGGGTGCAGGATCAAGACTGATTTGCATATGGCTGGGTCCAAACTGGAATGGCATGGTGAGCAAAAAAACGATGGATTAAGGCCCAGATCTCTGTACTGGGGTGAATGTATGACATTGTTCTGCATTCTGTCCATCAATTGTTGTTTTTGCATTTGTCACCCCGAGTGGGACGGGTATGCCCAGACGTGGGTCCCGTGCTCTCCATGCCAATGGAGTCAAGCTATCCTGGCTGATGAGGGCTGACAGCCCGAAACCGGTCCTAGGATGCTTGTTTTCAGTCCAGGAGGACCTGGCCTGGCAGTTCGGGCTGGACTGTTCCCATTGGGCGCAGGATCAAGACTGATTTGCATATGGCTGGGTCCAAACTGGAATGGCATGGTGAGCAAAAAACGATGGATTAAGGCCCAGATCTCTGTACTGGGGTGAATGTATGACATTGTTCTGCATTCTGTCCATCAATTGTTGTTTTTGCATTTGTCACCCCGAGTGGGACGGGTATGCCCAGACGTGGGTCCCGTGCTCTCCATGCCACTGAAGTCAAGCCATCCTGGCTGATGAGGGCTGAAAGCCCGAAACCGGTCCTAGGATGCTTGTTTCCAGTCCAGGGAGGACCTGGCCTGGCAGTTCGGGCTGGACTGTTCCCATTGGGCGCAGGATCAAGACTGATTTGCATATGGCAGGGTCCAAACTGGAATGGCATGGTGAGCAAAAAACGATGGGTGAAGGCCCAGATCTCTGTACTGGGGTGAATGTACGACATTGTTCTGCATTCTGTCCATCAATTGTTGTTTTTGCATTTGTCACCCCGAGTGGGACGGGTATGCCCAGACGTGGGTCCCGTGCTCTCCATGCCACTGGAGTCAAGCTATCCTGGCTGATGAGGGCTGAAAGCCCGAAACCGGTCCTAGGATGCTTGTTTCCAGTCCAGGGAGGACCTGGCCTGGCAGTTCGGGCTGGACTTTTCCCATTGGGCGCAGGAACAAGACTGATTTGCATATGGCTGGGTCCAAACTGGAATGGCATGGTGAGCAAAAAACCGATGGATTAAGGCCCAGATCTCTGTACTGGGGTGAATGTACGACATTGTTCTGCATTCTGTCCATCAATTGTTGTTTTTGCATTTGTCACCCCGAGTGGGACGGGTATGCCCAGACGTGGGTCCCGTGCTCTCCATGCCACTGGAGTCAAGCTAACCTGGCTGATGAGGGCTGAAAGCCCGAAACCGGTCCTAGGATGCTTGTTTCCAGTCCAGGGAGGACCTGGCCTGGCAGTTCGGGCTGGACTGTTCCCATTGGGCGCAGGATCAAGACTGATTTGCATATGGCTGGGTCCAAACTGGAATGGCATGGTGAGCAAAAAAACTATGGATTAAGGCCCAGATCTCTGTACTGGGGTGAATGTACGACATTGTTCTGCATTCTGTCCATCAATTGTTGTTTTTGCACTCAATCTTTGATGCCAAGAGGACTGAGGGACATGCTTGAGTGTGTTGTATTTTCTGTGCACACAGCACATCCCTACATTTCTATTCTGTAAGGGCATCGGGCTGCCAGTTTTGAGTTGACACTGCACTCCACAATATTATGGTATGTATGCCCCAGAGTTAGTAAATATTAGCACCATATCTTGCCAAGGATGCCCATGACTGCTATTACAATGTGTGTTAATCTAGGATGACTGTAAAACTTAAAACACTGCCAGATGCAAACATTTAGTTCAGAGACACATGACTGCTCAATTGTCATTGTATGTATGCATAGGTACTTAGTTACTAGGCCCTTACACCGCCGGTATGTGACTTTCAATGTAATTCTAAATGATATCAACTGCTCAAGGGACATGTGAATAAGCACCAGAGTACCTATGTGGCTAGCATTTGATCTGCACACAGTGTGGGTGGCCGCTGAGCCAAAAGTACCTAGACGGGAACAACATTACTCATTCCTCCCAATGTCCCTGGTTGTTACTTACCCTGTTGCTGATGTAGTTGGTCATAGTCAGCACTGACCTGTCCTTCTACTCCGACCACCGACTCCACACAGATAACTGTGGACACCTGTTCCTCCAAGGCATCAAGCTCCTCCTGTGGCGCAGGACTCCCACCTCCGGTCTGCAGTGCTGCCTATTGATTGCTGGCCAGTTTCTGCTTAGTCTTGAGCTTGGCATCCTGCCAGCGCTTCTTGCAGTTGGTCACTGTCCTCTTGACTTCTGCTACAGAGTTCACCTTGCTAACAGTGGACTGCCAAATAGCATTTTTGGTCTGCAATGACACCTTGGAGCTGACGAAGAGCTGGTGTTGATGCTCTGTCACCTCCGCAATCAGGATCTCATTTTCGTCCTGAATGAATCTGAATTTCCTCTTCCTCTTCCCCTGGGACTCTGGGTGGTCATCCTGGCTGTTGGGGGAGGGGAGGGGTTTGGTAGGGCTGTTGTCTGGTGCTGAACTGGGTCCAGGCTGCTCCATTCTGCATTGAGGTACAATTTTTTTCCCTTAGTGGCAAATTTGTAGTTTATTTTTCACGCTAAACGCTGAAAATTGATGTTCGGCTGACTAGCGGGAATTTTCTTGGTGCTAATTGGCCAGACGTCACTTTCTTCATGCTAACGTGTAGTTTTTTATCACCTTGGCGCTAGAATTAGTGCCAATTTTCGCGGCCGCTAGCTGATCCTACCGCCATGTAGCTACGTCTTGTAAATAATTCGCAAACATAGAGTTAGGATTTGGTGATCTGCAGCGGTAAAAAATTGCTGCTCAGCAGCTTGAAAACTGCTTAGCAGCAATTCTTGTAAATATGCCCCTAAGTGTGTTCAACTGGAAGGGCGGTGATAAAGAGCAGTGATGTGAAGTTAAGGGTAAGTTCAAAGTGTATTGGCTTATGACTGAGAAAGCGCCATCATCAAAAGTAGAGGTACATGTATCTGGAAATAGTCCTGTCTACACCCGGTACATAAAGAAAAGTATTAATACAGGTGCGGAATAAGATCATGGATGGTGCTCCCTAACAAACCATGTGTAAGTGCATGAATGTCATCTGGAGGTAGTCAGGGGTCGCAGCTGTGATCTCTAGCTTGCTTCCTGCTGATTCTGGCACTTCCTTTGTGACCCCTGGCCTCAGCGGGGTAAAACGTTTACCTCCTCTGAGGCCAGGGTTCACAAAGGAACTGCAACTCCTGACTACCTCCAAATGACAACCATGTGTGAGTGATAAACTACTGAGAAACACTCCTAATGAATGTGCTGTGGAACCTAAGTAATCGAACTAAAATGTAATGCCACCACCATCGGTAAAGTACAAGTAGACCGGTCAGAAATATTAGTTTTTAAAAAGTTAATGAGCAAAAGAGAGGTGTCTGATCACTGTTATTAAAAAACATTTAAAGTTTGGATGAAGGTCTTATTTGAAAACTGGATGAAACCTGAATTGACGTAAGTAATATAAATACAATTTGCTCATAAGTTCAAACATAAAGATGTGGGACCAGTGTATCAATGTTATGTGTTCGCTGTGAGACATATTTTATACAGTAAACCACAGCAAGCATAGTAATCATATTAATGGCATGGATGCAAGACAGCATGATATAAGTATAAATTCATACAGTATGGTGCTGATTAACATGACATGAGCTAAAGAGATTATTCTATGAGGAAGGAATATAGTTCCTTATCTGTGTTCAGCACCTTATCAACTGCTAAGTTGGATGATCCATCTCTTTTCGAGTCTCCTGAGGGCTACTGTTCTGTTACCATCTCTCATGCTGTTCTGTAATGTCACAATCCCATGAAATTTTCTATTTATTGTTTCAGATTTCGCATGACAAGTCTTATAATGTACAGCAAAATGATAGTTTGCATGTACATTTCTTATGGCTCTTATGTGTTCTTGAATTCTATCCTTAAGGAGTCTGATGGTACTCTCTACGAAGATAAGATGACATTCACAAATTATACAGTACACCACGCTCTTCGTATTACAGTTTATAAATTGTTTCACATCGTATCTCTTGTTGGTGTTGTATTGAAAAGAGGTTACTTTGTCTTTAGAAAAGCAGCAGACATTGCACTGTCCACACTTTGGCCTTTCTAGTATCCATGTCCTATTGTTTACAGGAAACTATGGTTCTAAAAAACTGCAACACAGTAGATTTCTTAACGTTCTTCCCCTGCTATGTGGCAAGAGTGTTTTAGGGGATATAATGTCAGTCAAGGTGGTATCTGACTTTAGAAGATGACAATGTCTGTGCAAGATTTTGTACATCGATGGGCTGAAGGAACTATAAGCATGCATTCTCTTGTATTTGGTCTGTTTGCATTTCATATTGAGCAGGAAACTTTAGTTTTCCTCATTGTTTTCTGTCTGGCTCTCGTTACTGCGTCTTCAGAAGAACCCCAGGCTAAAAAACTTCTTCTCCATTTGTCGAAGTTCTATGTAAAACTGTTTCTCGCTACTACAGTTGCGTCTCAGTCTTGTCATTTCCCCAAAAGGTATGGCTTGAACCTGTGAGTTAGTGTGTGCACTTTTGGCATGTGGGATGGAATTGCATGCTGTTGGTTTTCTATACAATGTTGACCCTTTGCTCGTACCATCCAGAAATAGGGCCACATCTAGGTATTCAATTTGCAGTTCACTGTAGTGATGTATGAAGGAGACAATGCACTTGTTGTCATTGAGGTACTGTATGAACTGTGATAATGAGTCTGTGTTGCTTGTCCAGATCATGAGCACATCATCAATGTATCTCCCCCAGTATAGTATGTGTGCTGAGTTTGTCAATGAGTAAACTACGGAATTAATTAGATATAAAATATATGGAGTTATAGGCTAATGGTTGTTTTTTATAAGAGATGAATTTCTGATTAATTAAACAAAAATCAGTGTGCATATATGTTTAAGAGAAATTTGGTGTTGTGATAAGCGTTACGAAACAATATTGAATAATACAATTTGGGTCTTTATGCTGATATAAATAGGGGCATATAAATAATGTAGTAATTTCCTGCTAATGGGGAAATGAGGATTGATACATTCTTCATAATACTGTTTCAGCACATCACTGTCTACTTGAACCTTAGTTTTTAAGACTTGTTTTTTTTATTTGTTTGCAGAGGATTGTGGATGTTTGGCAACGTCTGTACTACTTTGAGTGGGTACAAAAGTAATTTTATATCCTGATGAACGTTGACTCACAAGCCAAAAGGAGCCAAGAAATGTCCACTTGTGGTGCAAATGGGGGAATAACTATAAAAATAAATGTTTTAACCTTCATCTCATATAAATTACGATTGAAGGCAATTACTCGAATGTGTTTTTTTACCCCATGGCACATTATCATGTTTGTTATTAAATTCTCATTCACGAGAAGAAGTAAAATATGATTAGTTCTTAAATTGATGGATCAACTAGATTTGATGTTTTAAGGTATTTTGGTACACCATAAATTACAAACTAAAACTTTATCAGTTATATATTGGTGTGTGCCTCTGGGAACCCCTTAACAAAATTTGCTTATACCAATGATTAAGTCAGACTAATGATATTTTTGGCAGGTAAAATTTGTACGTGCCAGAACTTGCAGATTGCTGGGGCTCTAGTACAGACCTTAGTGTTAAATGCCCAACACGGACATTTCTTAGACCTTCTGGCCCCTGGAAGGGATAAAAGGAAGATACAGGATTTAAGGTGGTGCCAATGTTGCACATGAACTCCAGCAAAACATTTATGTTTCTCATTCTATCTAGGAATGTTATTATCAGTCTTTTCCAATCTGTCATATTCTAACTAAACATTCCCACTTACATTTTTGTGGACCTTGAACATCTTCTCCACATAAACCTCTAACTGTATACCTACAAATTAATCTTATGTGTACAATATAATAAACTGTATATTCCAGTAATGAGTTTGTCAAATACTGCTTCACTCTGACTTTCTTTGCCTTAGGGGATAGAGAGTGTAAGCTCTATTGCTATATCAGCAAAAACATATCAAGAAAATTACCCTACCACATGTTTCCTTTTATGCCGTTTAGCATGCGACCAGAATCTAGGCGCAATTTCAGGCCTGCCATAATGGAACACAGGTCGAGCATACTTTTTGACACAGTCTCTGAAATAGAAGTTGAGATCCTCGAACACAGCAAGATTGTAGACTGTATGCAAGGAAGCCCCTCTTGAAATCATTGGCTGAGGTACCATTGAAGCCATTGCTTTTTGCAGGACAATCTCAGAGTGAGAAAAGCTCAAATATTGAGCCCAGGGAAGTCCTCATCAGCTGGATTCTTTTCACGCCTTTTCTTTGTCAAGATTTCTTGGTTTGGACTTAGTCTCTTTTTTGGAGTTCAGCATCCTGTCATGGAAGAAGGCTGCAGGCTGTGTCCGGGAAGGCTGCACCCATGTCAGACAGGCTTGCTGCAAGTGTCCACTGAATGTTTTTTCGAGTGACAAAAAAACCTCAGAGCAGGACCAACTTGTAAACTTCACCCTCTGAGATTGTGCCTTGGTCATATTGACATGAGTGGTTGACTTCTAGACCTTCAGATGACTGGGACCAAAGAGTTTTCCGAATTTCTAATTTTCAGAGATTCTTGGGGAAGTCTAACTGGACCCAAGCCAAGGGGGCTGTTAGGAATTGGGTTCCTGGTTGACTGGGGTGTAAGCCCTGGTCAAGCATTAACCACAAACCCAGCCAGGGTAACGCACAAGTACACCCTAAATTAACCTGTGCTCACCCTCTAGTAGCTTGGCACAGAGCAGTCAGGCTTAATTTGGAGGCAATGTGTAAAGTACTTGTGCAACACTTCAAACAGTGTTTTACAAAAACAAGGGAACCCAAGCAATCAGTCAGGGACCATGGGAACAGTGGTCCCTCACAACACGAAATTATGGCTGTAATTTACATAACGATACAATGACGTCTAAGATCATATATCCAAATAGATATAATAATTTATTTAGAAAATTACAAAAAAAGAGACATACAAGTGGGACAATTTACAACAGAAAGTTAGAGTTACAAAACTCAGACATTTGCATATAATGGCAGAGAAACAATTTAGTTACTAGGCCAAAGAACATACATGGTAGCACCATAGCACATATGATCAGCAAAAATAGAGGATTGAGTCAAGGTGCTGGAAGCCGAAGATGTTTCGATCCCTTTAAAGATAATGGGATCATCATCAGGACATAACAATTGATGTCTGAGAAGAATGCCAGGGTGAGATAGTCTAGCCGGTCCCTCATGAAGAAATTGGAAGGAATCCCCGTCACAAGCATTCCGGCTGGCTCTTAGTCACGGTAATTCACACTCGAAATTAACACACTATGTGTAGGCAATCAATGGCTACTGGTACCGAAAAAGGAGCAGCAGCATGCCTATCTGAAAGTGGCTGGCGATATAAAGTCCGGGGGGACCAGTCAATCCCGAGATGGACCGAGTCAACTCCGGTCCCATGCTCCAGTGGCACAATGGGCCTGTAAATTTGCCCAATAATATGTTAACAAAGTAAGAGGTCTGAAAATTTAACAACATATAAGGCATAAGACCTGTTATGTATCAGTAACTATTTGCAAAGAAGTAACAGTAGTATTTGTCTCTATTTTTTACAGCTGACCAGGGATATGGGATCCAGCCATGGGTTACGACACCCTATGCAGACCCTCAGACGGCTCCGTAAATGGCCTATAACCAGGCTCTGTGCAGGACATGAAACATCATTGAAAGGACCTTTGGCCTGCTAAAGGCCAGATACAGGTGCTTGGACATTTCAGGGGGTCAATTGCTGTACTCCCCGCAAGCTGTGTGTAAAATGATTTTGGCATGTGCAATATTGCACAACATATGTGTGCAGGCAAAGGTCCCCTGAGATGATGAAATCCAATTTCCTGACCAGATGGGGGAGGAAGACGAGGACGATGCCCAAGCTCAACACAATCCTAACACAGCAGCAGGCATTCGCAGACCTGCACACATTGTGCAATTTTTTTTGTCATAAAACATTTTTGTCATTAAGCATCATATATAATGAATGTATATTTCCACATCTCAATAAATTGATCAAACCAGTACTTGCCTGTGTTTTAATTACATGTCACCTGGAATTTTGGAAATTGCTGACATTCAGTCAACTGGGACTAGCCCTCAGAAATGTACACTCATGTAGGATGCCAGGCATACCCCACCATCAGCTGAAAACTATGTACTATCCATTGTCAAGTGTAATAAGTCACTTGTGCCTTTATAAATGACTTAGGTTTTAGACAAAGAGAGTACATATGTGAAGGTGACACCATTGTACGAACTGTCACACTACAGTTTTAAAGGTAAAAAGTATGTTTGAAAGGTAACAACGCTATTGTAATGTAAAAAATTCTAATGCAAAGTCATGCAGAAGCATCAACAGGGACTTTGGTGAACGTAAATTGACGTCTTGGAATGAAGGTGGAGCTATCGGTATCTAACGTCAAAATTCAGCCATGCAAAATCTTGCATCCCACAAAAATTGGCATATGTGCATCTAACGTCAATTTTAGGCCATTGGCAAATCAGTTATCAGTACAAAATTGACGTTTTGAAGATGAAACGTCAAAATTCTATCTCTGTAAAATCATGTAGCATCATCAACAGAGACTTTGATGAATGTAAAACAATTTCTGGGAATGAAAGTGGAGCTATCGGTATCTAACGTCAAAATTCAGAAATGCATAATCTTGCATCCCACAAAAAATGACGTTTGTGCATCTAACGTAAATTTTAGGCCATTGTCAAATCAGGTACCAGTACAAAATTGACGTTTGAAGATGAAACGTCAAAATTCTGCCACTGTAAAATCATGTAGCATCATCAACAGGGACTTTGGTGAATGTAAAATGATGTCTTGGAATGAAAGTGGAGCTATTGGTATCTAACGTCAAAATTCACCCATGCAAAATCTTGCATCCCGCAAAAATTGACATTTGTGCATCTAACTTCAATTTTAGGCCATTGTCAAATCAGGTATCAGTGCAAAATTGATGTTTGAATATGAAACTTCAAAATTCTGTCACTGTAAAATCATGTAGCATCATCAACAGGGAGTTTGGTGAATGTAAAACGACGTCTTGGAATGAAAGTGGAGCTATCTTGCATCCCACAAAAATTGACCTTTGTGCATCTAACGTCAATTTTAAGCCATTGTCAATTCAGCTACTAGTACTAAATTGACGTTTGAAGATGGGACGTCAAAATTCTGCCACTGTAAAATCATGTAGCATCATCAACAGGGACTTTGGTGAAAGTAAAACGGCGTCTTGGAATGAAAGTGGCGCTATTGGTATTTAACGTCAAAATTCAGCCATGCAAAATCTAGAAAAACACGGACATTGGTGAGATAAAAAAGACTCAATGACAAATATGTAGTTCCTAATCTGTTTTGTTTTCAAGTTAACACCAGAAATTGACTCATCAGACCAAATGTGGCTCTTGAGACAAAATAATGTCAGCCGGTAAACACGCATCAGTTGTCCTGTGTGAAAAACAATGCTTTAGCCAATGTGTAACTTACTATTTTCATTATAGCTAAGCGATGCATCTGAAAATTGTGACGCAAAGGACTAAAAATAAAGCATACATCAAAAACGTGTCGCATCCACACAGGATATGATGTCATGGCCCTATCATGCTGCAAACCCGGAAGCAGCAAGTTGCTTTCACTTTCTCTTTCCCTGTCTTTTTGTCTGTGCTTGATGTAGGAGGTTAGAGTTGCTGGCTGGAGATTTGGGTGTTGGTGCAAGGTGTTTTTCCTGTCTGTACATTTTGTATCCTGTTCCTATTTTGTCCAATTTGTTTTGTTGTTGTATATTGCCTGGTTTTGTGTCGTTTGTGAATGAGCGTTTGTCTACATAGGGGTATTTTGTATTAGTTATAGGGGGAAAGGTTAGTGATATTCATAGTTGTTTAAATTAGGTTGTTAGTGAGTCATTTGTGTTTTTACGGAGATGTCGGTCTGGTCCAGGAACCTGACTGAGCAGGAGTTTGGGGGCCTACTGTGGCTCATTGTGCACTATCTGCCCAACATGATTGGGAGTGGAGGCAGGGTACTCCGGGGGTACCCAACACAGGTGAGGTGGTACAAGTGGGAGAAGGTGGAGTACCAAATGAAGCGTTTATATGGTGTCAAGAGGAACCTGCGCCAGTACAAATATCGGTGGCCAGACATTGTCAACCGTGAGCAGGATCTCCTGGATCATCTGGGCCTTGAAGTGTCTGGAATTGTTGGTAAGTTGCCTTATACAATGACCTTTTGGCTGTTTCCTGTTGCTAAACTAACATGTTTTTTCTTTAATTTTTGGAAGTGGTATATAATGAAATATTTGATTATGGCATCATAAAATACCAGCTCATTTATGACAATAGATCATGACACAGGGCCCATGGCCACAAGGGAATCATAATCTTACAAAACAGAGCCATGCAGTGCAGGAGAAACACACATATGAGAGTTTGGACACATCCAGCACTGCAGAGGCAGTTCTGTTTATCTACCTGCTAGGACAGAAATGAACAAAATATAATCTTCATACACACCATCACACAAATTATGCATGGGATACCACTTTTAAAACCGCATCCCAGAGGTTGCACAGGGTGTCTGTCCCCCACCCCACATTAGTCCCAAACATGTCACTTATAAATATTCACATCCTCATACCTTGTTGAGGCATATGTTTTGCAATATTGGAATGAGGCAAACAAGCATTGGTATACCCCAAAATTTCTTTTCATTGGACTAAAGTAAGTATGTATCCAAGAAGACTCTGGAACTGTCATGTTCTGCAGAGTGAGGGCACTTAGGGCCTCATTTAGAAGGACATTGTGACACAGGTGCGTCTGTTGTTTAGGTGCACTGGCATTGCAATGGCCTTGCACATTTTGACAAGGGCATGTAAATACAGCCTGCATTACTTTTCATGGCCTTGTAAATATGGTTCTTCCTGCATGCATTTCTTGAACATGCATACATAGCGCAATCCGCCTATATCTGTTGTTTTCTCATACATGTTTAGGTCTTTTTTTCTGCTTCTGTTTTGTCTCTATAAGACTTTAACATACTGTTGGAAAGTGACTATATTAACATGGTGGTGTTTAAGATATAAGTGTTTACTTGAGGTTTACCTTATGGTACTATTAGAGACTAATGCTTCCTTTGGGGGCTGTATGAACTCACCTCCAGTTGGTGTTAGAAACATTTACACCACCTTTATGTTATCACAAAAGATCAATGTTATCACATTATCGTGACTATCATGCCCGACCAAGACACATTATTGTTGGCACTTAGACTTCTTGACGTGAAACTTGATGTATCATGTGGGTTCGTGAAGATATTGGGAGCCGCACAGATATACAAAATAGTGTTGCATTGTATGCACCCCCAGCCTAGAATTAGATGGCACCAACTCAATGAGTTTAGGTGTTAGTTTCAAGCAGTTTTAGCAATTAAAATTATAGTGTAGTTTTTCCCCAAAATAAACCATTGTTGGAATTTTCAAATCAGATGTTGAATGTGACCTAATCCATGTTATATGATAGAAATTAATTGAATTTCCTAAGAAGATAATTGATTCTATATATATAAATATAGAGTAGCCATTATACCCGAGATCACACTTCCATCCTAGGGGCATATTAGGATTGGGAACTTCCAGTCTTACTTCTTACAACGCAGCCAGGAATCGGGCATGTTAATGCTTTGCCATTTTGGAACCTTATCTTTGGGATAGAAGACTGTACTATATGGAACTTGGGACATGGACTCTAGCATTGGTGTTGTGATAGCCGATCCCTGAGGAAGTCTTGGTGATGAGGCCAGACGAAAACACCTGTTGGCTAGAAGCAAAAAGGGAAGCAAATAGTTTGAGGAAGAATACCAGGAATTGGATCAAATTCTTGTACGTGCTTGCAAGGAATTCTAATTACTCATTTGGCTTTTTTGGCTGAACTTTGGAACGTATTGAAGTGGATACTCCCGCTCTTTCTTTAGCACCTTTAGGAATATATTGTGATTAGTTTTCTCTTGACTGTTGGAGGTTTGCGCTGACAATACTCTGGCAATTTCTTTCATTGCGTACATAATTTTCGCAGCCTGCAGCTGATTAGGACATTTCCAAGAAATCTTTTCATTTGGCAAAATCTTAATGCATTTTTAATACAACAAATGTTCAGTACTTGTTAGAACTGACATCATTGGCATAGAATTCCCCCAAACATTTTGCCTTCTCTCCTATCGTTTTGCTATATTTGTTTTTGTTGGCTTTAGGACACTAGTACAGGTTAGCAGTGGTCAAGTGCTCAAAGTGCACTCTCCTTCAAACATGGTAAAATTGGCTTACACCTAATTAGCATATTAAATTTACTTGTAAGTCCCTAGTAAGTGGTACTACATCTACTCAGGGCCTGTAAATGAAATGCAACTTGTGGGCCAGTAGCACTTGTGCCACCCGCTGAAGTAGCCTTTTAAAATATGTCTCAGGCCTGCCACTGCACCCAGTAGTGCAGTTTTAACACTTCCATTTCAACCTGGAAAAATAAACCTTTTGTCAGGCCTAAACGTTCCTCTTAATGTGTATAAGTCAACCCAAAGGTAGGCTCTGGAGGCCTATAGGGCTGAGTGTAATGTAACTTAAAAAGTAGGTCCTGTGGGATTAAGTTTTACATGTCCTGGTAGTAAAAAATCCTCCACAGTCGTTTTTTCCCATCTGCAAGGCCTATCTCTCATCGACTATCATAGGGGTTACTTTATTACATTTAATAAGTGATGACTTTTGATTGGGAACATGTAGAGATATGCTGTTCAGACTCAAATGAATTGTAATTTTAAATCCTCTTTAATGCTAAAGTTGGATTTTAAGTCACAAGTCAGAACATGCCACTTTTAGAAAGTTAACACAAAGAGATGATGGACGGAGCGCTGAAACCTTTCAGATACTCACCCCAGTCACAGATCTGGGTTGAATCCATCATCGTTCTTTAGCTCACTTCACCACCCCAGTTCAGACCCAGCCATATGTAAAGCAGTCTTGACCCTCATGGGAACAGTCCAGCCCAAACTGCCAAGCCAGATCTTCCCTGGACCTGAAACAAGCATCCTGGGACCGGTTTCGGGGTAACACCCCTCATCAGCCAGGCCAGCTTGAATCCAGTGGCAAAGTGAGCAAGGGACCCACGTCTGGGCATACCCTGCCAACTTAGGGCGAACAAAGCAAACACAAAGTTGGCATTTTCTTGTCATAACCATTTGTGCCTTCTTCCAGTATCCTGGGTCACATGACTATGAATATATCTGCTGTTGAGGTTTGTATATTCCTTCCAGAAGGTGACTCAAAAGGGGATTAAGTGTGAACAGGGTGGGCCATGATGTACCCAGCCCGACTTACGTTTCAAAGGGCTTGTCTCCAGCCCACACAAAGGGACCTGCCACTAGTCTTTGGTCACCCCAGACTTGGATTCTTGACATGGGAAGGGGAGACCTTTCCAGAACCAGATGTGGGGGTAGTATAGGAATTTCCCCCACTTCAAAAGCTGGTACCACATGTAAATATTGTACCTCGATAGCCACTCTTTAGTACACTCCTGGACCTGTGGACATTACAGAAGAAGGCCTGCCTTGATCCCCATAGCACTGCCCTGCTGCTTGAGGACTGCATTACTGTTTTGACCTCTGCCATGTTCTCAGAGGAGGAAAACTGGACCTCCTCCTTTCATCCCAGGCTACCTGAGTGACTCCAAGGGTTCATTGGCTGACCTCCTGTCTGAGCTACAGGGACACACCAACCTCCAGAGACCTTCTTGTAACTGCCCAGCTGACCTGCTACACTGTGACTGCCTGAGTCCTGTTGTCCTCTGCTGGAGTGAGACCCTGATCCCATAGAGATGTCTCCTCATGTCCTGGTTCATTGGCTGTCTTCTGAGAGAGTTCCTCCTTCCCTAACTGAAAGTTCCATAAAATCTGCCACAAAGTAACAAAAAGCGCCGCAAAGCCTCACAGCACAACCGAAAGCTTCATCTGTACTGACGCCGAAGGATGCAAAGCCTTGCAAAGCAATGCAGTGTGATGCGGACCTTGCAGTAAGAACATATGGTTTAACTCCTAGCAGGCCAAACTTGGTCCTGTGCCCAGCCTGTGCTCCCAGTCCAGCACGACCTGGTTCCCTCACTTGCTCCTTTGAGCCTTGTGGATCTATTTCTATTTAAAACTTTAAAATTGCATACCTCCGGTTCTTCTGATGAGATTTTTGTCTTTCTGGCATCATTTTATTCATTAATTTTGTTTTAAATTGGTCTGGGATTTTCATGTGTTTTCACTTTATTACTGGTTGTGAACTGCATAAATACTTCACACTTTGCCTCAAAGTTAAGCCTGGCTGCTTTTATGCCAAGCTACCAGAGGGTTAAGCAAGGTTAATTTAGTGAATTTTGTGGTTTTTCCTCACAGGGATTGTGGTTATTCCCTAAGTGGGGCTACCACGTCCCCTTAACTAATAACCCATTTTCTTACAGGCTTATTGCATGATGGACTAATTACAATGCTCCACTCTGAACCTCATTTCTTTGATATTATTAAATGACTCTTACTCAAACATTCTTTGTTAACCGCTTGTGTGAGTCGGACAGCCAGGAGCCATCTGGCCCCGCAGTGGGCCTCCCAGCCATCCTGGCGCCCCCCTATGGGGGAAGCGCTGGCACTCTCCCATGGGCTGCCGTTGTGCACCCCCCCACCAGGAACGGCAGAAGAGGCGCTTCTGCTGCCACCCTCAATCCCACCATGGCATCTAATGACATCAGCCTGCAACACGCACTAACATCATGAGAAGTTGCCAAAGACGCCTGGTTTTGAAAGGAGGTGACATGCGTTTTTGGTCCCAGGCTTGGCAGCCATCTAGGGAAACCTATCAAACCCAGACAGTTCTTAAAACTAGACACCTGGGGGAGTCCATGGAGGTGTGGCTTGTGTGGCTACCACAACATTTCCTAATTTTCCTCACATTTCTTTGTGAGATCACTGCACCTGCACAAATTTCCTAAAACCCACCATTCCCCTCTGTCCCTCAATAAAAATGATACCTCATTTGTGTGGGTGCCCACAGCAGAGTCATCCTAAAAACTTATAAAAAAATTGTGCTTATCAACATGCTGTGATGCTCCCTCAATCTCTACACGTTTTGGGCTCTTCCCACCCACACAAGTGAGGTAGCATTTTTATCGGGAGACCTGGGGAAACACTGGGTGGTAGGAAATTTGTGCCGACCCTGTGATCCCATGGCTTTCCCACACTGAAATGTGAGGAAAATGTGATTTTTTTGTGGCTAAATTTGAGGTTTTCAGGGGATATCGGGTAAGAAAATGTTGGGGGATCCACACCTCCCTGGACTCCCCTAGGTGTCTAGTTTTCCGAAATGTCTATGTTTTGGTAGGTTTCCCTAGATGGCCGCCGAGCCCAGGACCAAAAGCACAGGCAACCCCCTTGCAAAACCAGGTCATAGATAATTTTGATGTCTCCTCAATACGTTTTGAGGTGTTTCCTGTCACATGCACTAGGCCTTCCCACACAAGTGAGGAACCATTTTTATTGGGAGATTTGGGGGAATGCTGGGTGGGTGGAAGTTTGTGGCTTCCCACAGATTCCAGAACATTCCATCACAGAAATATGAGGAAAATGTGTTTTTATTTTCGATAACTAGAGGCTTGCATGGGATTAGGGTAACAGAACCTGGTAAGAACTACACAAGTCACCCCATCCAGGATTCCACTGGGTCTCCAGTTTTCAAACATGTTCAGGCTTGCTAGGTTTCCCTAGGTGCCGGCTGAGCTAAGGCCCAAAATCCACAGCTAAGCACATTGCAAAAAAGAGGTCAGTTTTCAGTGGAAAAATGTGGATGTGTTCACATTGCGTTTTGGGCCATTTCCTGTCATGGGCACTAGTCCTACCCACACAAGTGAGGTACCATTTTTATTTGAAGAATTAGGGGAACACAGAATAGTAGAACAAGTGTTATTACCAATTGTCTTTCTCTGCATTTGTGCCTTCCAAATGTAAGACCGTGTTTAAAATGGAAGTCATTTTGAAAAATGCCCTCTAATTCACATGCTAGTGTGGGTACCCACATATTCAGAGATGTGCAAACAACCACTGCTTCTAAACTCCAGATCCTGTTCCCAATTCAGAAATACATAGGTTTCCTTGATACCTATTTTTCACTCTTTAGATTTTACCAAATGATTTGCTGTATATCCGGTACACAATGAAAAAACATTGCAAGGTGCAGCTCAGTTATTGGCTCTGAGTACCTCAGGTTCTTGGTGACCCTGCAAGTCCTATATATCCCAGCAACCAGCGGACGTAAAAGTATATTGCTTTTAAAAATATCCCATGATTAGAAGTTACAGGTGAAAACTTAGGCACAAATGACTGTTTTCTTCATCTCAATTGCAATATTTGTTTTAATTTCAACTGTTACTTTCTATAATAAAACCTTGAAGAATCTACACAAATGACCCCTTGCTGAAATCAGAATGTCATTTAGTTTTCAGAAATGTATAGCTTTCTGTGATCCATCAGTGGTTTCACACCTATTTCTACCACTAACTGGTAGAAGGTTGAAAGCACAAAAAATAGGAAAAATCAGCTATGTCCCAGTAAAATGCCAAAACTGTGTTGAAAAATGTGGTTTTCTGACACATGTCTAGCTGTTCCTGAAGGCCGGGAAGATGGTGATTTTAGCACCACAAACCCTTCATTGATGTCAATTGCAGGGAAAACAACAGACGCTTTCTCCTGCAGCACTTTTTCCCCATTTTTCCCCCAAAACCTAAAATGTCTTCAAGTTCTCAATCTAGATGATTGGTTCATGAAAAATCCAACTTTTACAAACTTGACCTTAGAAGAAGATTTATTATCAACTGCAGACTGGAAAGATTCGGCCACGAAGCAGTACATATGAAAGTGTATGAAGGTTTGTCAAAGGGCTTAGGAAGAACAATTGTTCCTTTTTAGAAACTATTTAGGAACACATGACTATTTTGACTCACTAAATTTCGCAAGAGGCAAAGCGGCCCCTTAAATACTGTTTTTGTGCTTTTTTGGCCTATCTCAAGGAATGTATGATATTTTCTCAATAAGAAAGGAGTCACGTGGGCCACTGGACGCACCCACTTCTCCACATTCTGCTACATATTCCTCAGTGGAATCTTAATGTGGCATTGGCTTCAAACGCATACATTTTTAGCCCATGGCATCTTGTGAGACTGAATTTTCATGGTACAGTAAAAGCCAATACAATTCTAGATGTCGTAATGACTACACCAATTGCAGTCACAGATGCATCTTATGCCGTCTTTCACAGGTGATGGAGGTTCTTACTGGTCTTTCTTCTGCAATTGCCATAGAAACAGTATATTTTACTCATCTTTTGTCCAAGAAATTGTTCTTGTCCTCCAATAACTTGGATGGTTGACGCTGTAACACTGAAGATTTAGGATCTGTATCTCCTGTGCCAATCTTAAATAGCAGCCAATGCAAGTAACTATTTCTAGACCAATAGTTACCTGCAACTGTTAATGTGTTGGTGTGGTTCCCAGATGAGGAGACATTGACCCATACTGTATTGATTATAAATATTCCGTGGCTTTGCTGGGGCATCTGTCTGCATCAGACTTGTGTACTAAGCCATATATGCCCATCTCACATTCAGACTGCCCTATCCCTAAGTTCAGGTGAAATGCATGCTTCTTTTAAACAGGTAGTGATGTTCAGGTGGACCCCCTCCTCCCAGTGTATGTGTGTTCTATAATCCTATCCCAACCAGTTCAAGTGGAAGGACAATACAATGTATAGATTCTTTTATGAAAGAGTTGGAGCTAAAACATGCAGTATTACTCCAGCTAGCATATACTCAATTTCCCTCGAGTCACAAGAAGAAAAAAAACACTTTGGAGAACAGGAAAATTAGCTGTGAAGACACAGAAGACGAAATGTCTTACATGCACTGTGGACATAAACCCCCTCTCCTTTCAGATTTTTAAGCTATCAAAACAAACAAGGGTATATAAAATGATAATCTATTAAGCTAAAATTAAAACCCACAACGCCTCAATACCTTGGTGCAACCTCAAATTTTGCTGCCTGATCCATTTGGTCCAAAGCAGCATTGCTAAAAAATAATTTCAACAAACACACAAGATTCACTGGATCAGACTTCTCCAACGAGTATCTCGTGAGCAACTGGTAGCTCTCCAGCTACCTGTAAGTAGATCTCCTGGGTGCATCACAGCTTAGTATATTGAAACACTTTGCTTATGATGGAGCGAAGTACAGAAGATTTTGTGCGTACCCCGTTCAGACCAATCACCCTATAACAAAGTAATATATTAATTTTGATTGCTGTGTATTAACCAAACACACACATTACATGTGGGAAATGCTCTGCATTAACAGGTTTGATTAATATATTAATTAATGGTGTAAAACGCATGTTTTATCTATTTTGCGCATTTAAGTAGTGTAATAGTGCATGTCTATGCTGTAGTGTACATTGTGCATTACATGCTGCTTTTGCTTTATTTTAATGGCTTGCAGTGTGATGCTTTTCCGCTAGGTAACAGTTTTAGGGGATAAATATTAGTACTGGTGGGTGGGGGGACAGAAAACACTTATTTTCTGTGTATTCACATTTTCTTTGTGTTTATCGTAGTTTTGGCTGGTGGCTAGTTTCAAGATGGCTTCGTTTTTCCCGGTTCTGCGCAGTAGAGAATGCTTGCATCATCTGGCTGGAAGAACCTCGCGCATGCCTTGTGCTCCACTGAACTTTGCAACTCCAGCTGACTATGTTCGAGGCCATTTGTATGAATGCCGGCGAGTGGCTGAGAGCCAGAATGATAGCACGAGAACAGTCGAATGCCTGCCAAAGAATGACCACGTGGAAACAGCTGAAAATAAACAGTTGAATCCCTGCCAATGAACATTTGAATGCCTGCTAATGAACTATGGGACAATTGAATTTGTATCTATCAGCTTGTCAAACAAAGTTATTCACGGACATCCTGGGAGCAGATAAATACAAAGTTATTCACGGACATCCTGGAAGCAGAGAAATACATTGTCATTCACGGACATCCTGAGAGCTAAGAAATGCATTTTCATGACCAATCAGAGCAAGGGAAACGGCAAGAGTTGAAACATTTGTGGGTAGAGAGCCAGCAAACACAGTATAAATATCAGACCAAAATTGGGGGTTTTTAGAGAGAAGCTGGTTGGAGAGATGCTGTCTGTCAGAGAAGCTGTTTGCAGAGATGCTGGGAGCTTGAAACCATGCCAGAATGCGCACTGATGACCCCTGTAGGTTCGAGATCGTTGCGGGACACTAGCCTGGGTGAGAGATGCGTCTAGGAGGCCAGGGTTATTAAGAAAGTTGGGGTTTAGTGTTGGTTAGGAAGGTTTTAGTGTAGGAAATCTTTAGAATTAAATGCATGTTTTTAATTATGGTTCACTGATCTTTCATTTTGAGAACCCTCTATCAGTTACATGACCAAGAATTGATTTTTAACCATTTTTAAGAATAATGAAATGAATGCAAACTTACATTTTCTCTTCATGACTTTTATTAAACAGTTTCTTGATTTATTTCCTGAATAAATGGCAATGCTCAGTGAGAATTAATAGTGAGAGAATAAATGATAATTTTCTTTATGCAAATTAATTATATAAAATCTTTTAAATGATTTCAGGTGTTTGTGATTCTTTTAGAGTCAATTAATTATGCAAATCAATGTATTGTTGTAGTGAGGTTAAGCTGGTCTTGACAATCACCATCAACTTGCTCAACTAATTGGTCCATCGACCTAATTGGCGGGGTACATTGATGCATAGATTAGTTAGTAAAATTAGGTGATGAAAACAAATGTTGGTGTAAAAATCTGTGCTTAAAGGTATCTTGTGATAGGAAATAATTAATGCAACCCATTGTAGGATTATTAGCAAGGGTCTGGGGGGTGTGTGTGACAGGGTGTGTGTACTTCGGTGTTATGGGCCCCACCGGAGTGACCCGGACCCTGGGTTGGTGATAATTTCTGGGTAAACGCTGCATCAATTAAATGGTAGCAGAATGATGGTTATTATTGACAAGTTTGGTGATTATTGATTATTTGATGACTAACACTATATGTTGAGTCGCGTTATGTTATATGTGAGTTTTCACGCTTCTGGGATGTAGGAAGTGGAACACGTGTGGCAAGAGAAGTCACATGGAATTTGGTACATGGTCTGAATTCATTTTGGTAATAACACAGGTTGTGTTATGTTAGGGATTTTCTGTATGAAAGGTGTGTAACTGAGATAGCAAATCACGTTTTCTTGTGAAACTCTGGCCTTAATTCTCAGGAGCATAGTCTCCACATGTGTTTTATCCCCAGAGAAACGGGTTTACTGTTTGCTTGAAAGAAGGGTAAGGTAGAGGGAAGTGCTACTTTATTGGCGAAAGTTAATAATTCTGTGGTAGGGTAGAGGTAAGCGCTGCCTACTGGAAATACAGAATTCTTGTGTAAATGGACAAAGCTGTCACTTTTGTTTAGCGAATCAGACAATGGAAATGTTTTAATGTTGTAACTAACAAAGAATTGTTGAGAAAAGTTTGCCATAAAATTTTGTAAAGGAGGGGTCGGCAAGAGCAGGAGTAGTGGGAAAGGCTGACTTCAGAAAGACCGTGCTGAGATTGGTCAGCTGTAGAAAGACGAAGCTTTCACTGATTGGTGCATTAGTGTGAGACGTGCTGGGATTAGAGAATCACCAGAGTGACGTAGACGCTCCGGATTGGTGCGTTAGTGAGAGTCGCGCTGAGATAGGTGGATGCGAAAGTGACGTAGAGCTTTCAGATTTGCTTACAATTGTGTTTCCACAGTGGTATTGGTTGGAAAGGAAACCGCGCAGAGGAAGCTGATTGGTAGAGAGTTTGTGTTGCACTGACGTTTCTAGCTGAATGCCAAGACAAAAAGTTAAGTGAAAAATGTATAATATTGGTAAAGAGAAGAAGAAAGTTTCGCTGTTTGGAAAGGTAAAAAAATTGTTTGTGAAAGACAAGCCTGCAGTAAAGCAGGAGTGGAAACTATTCCCTGCCCCGGGAACGCCTGTATTTCACATGATAATGAAGCATGGCTATCACACTTGCGTGTTTGTAGAGAATTGGGTGCTATATACGAAAGGTGATGGTGCGCTTGCATTTCCTCCAGAAGGTTCTTTTAACATAAAGGTTTTGCGGCATTTGAGAGAAACAATGGGGAAACTTGAGCCTAAAGTTAGACCTACGCAATTTGAAGCATTAATGGATTGGGAAAATGAGGTGAATGAGAAAGAACGACACAGATCAGGAAGAGGTTATGATTTTGGTTTGGATAAATATCGGAATGAGAATATTGAGGACAAAATATGTAGAAGGCAACAGGTGGATGTACCAAATGATTTGTTTCCTGTCAGGAGTATGGGAGGATCTACAGGAGGTAAAAAGAAAGGGGAAAAGAAGCATATTGAAATCTCAGGCTGTAGGTACAGTGATACTAAAGATGAGTTGCTGGATGACATTCTGGATAACAGACCACCTCCATATCAAGGGAGTTTGCGACAGTGGTGCCAAAGGCACCGCCAGCAGAAACTACAAAAGTTTTCCAAACTGTTCCAGTCCCCATAGGGAGTAGTGCAATAAATAGACAAGAACCTGTTCAAATTAATAGTACAGTAACGAAGGCAGAACTCCTTCCAATGAGCAGTACAATTATTTGGCAAGAAACACAAGTGATAAATAGGTCAAATTATGAAGAAGAAAAAAATGAGTTAGCAGTCAGGACACGAGAATTGTCTGAAAGATTGAAAGAACTGCCTATGAATATGGAAACTTTAACAGTCCCGATGAATATAGATTCTGAAATTTCTGTTTGCAAAAGTGAGGTAGAGAAAGAACATTCACTGACCATACCGTTAAATGAGGCAAGACCAGATCCTAGAAGAGAGTTATTCTCTGAAAGTGTCAGGAATAAACAGCTTAGTGTGTCCCGATTGGATACACCGAAAGATCTGACAAAAGCTCCGACTTACACGGTTGGAACTCAGATACTGACTGAAAAACCGACTGGATGGTTGCAGGGAACGAAACCTAGAGAAAGATTAAACGAAGTCTCTTTGAGTCTGACAAGTGAGGAGTTGGGAGAGAGGGAAAGAAGTGGCTATAGAAAAGATGCAGAACGCCAACAGATAGATATTGCAGAATTAAAGGTAGACATGGAGGAATTAAATTTTGGAACGGTAAGCATAAACAGACCAAAAACAGGAGTGGATATCTCTAAATATAGGGATTTGCAGAAACAATATAGATTAGATTTCACAGGAAAAGGCATAGAAAAGTTAAACACTACTGGAAGAAGAGCTAAAATTAAAGAATTGCTGATATTGCTGAGAAAAAGGAGGGATGTTGAAAAATGGAGAAGCAGGCGGAGAAAGAAGAAAAAACGAATAGCTGATAAGGGATCATTAGCATTTCCTGCTGCTCACAAATGTGAAACTGACTACATTACCAGAGGGAATTTGTTTGCAGATGAATTGGCAAAATATTGCACAAAACAGGATTGTTCTTTGAATCAGGCACGGGCGAAGGAAGACACTTTTTCCCAATATCTCATGCTTACTAACACAGTAGAAACATGGAAAGAAGTGAGGCAGTTGCAGGTTCAGGCAAGCGATGGGGAAAAGGAAACGTGGGTAAAAGAATGTTGCACACAAAAAGAAGAGGATGATGTTTGGGTCTACCAAGATGAAAGAGCTGTTATGCCCAATGGTATGTTTGCCCATTTTGCACGCATGTATCATGGACAGGCACACACAGATAGGGAAACTCATTTCGACAACGAAGTTATCAGTCTGATCTGTGAAATACTGAGCACTAAACAGAAACTGCATTGTGCCTATTGTCCAGAAGCTTCTGGAGTTGGTGAGCAGGTGAATGGCACAATGAAAGTCAAATTAGTAGAAATGTGTGATTCCACTGACTTGAAATGGCCGGATGCTTTGCCCCTAGTTATAATAACCATGAGAAGTACACCTGACAGAAGGACATGTTTAAATTCTTACAAGATACTAATGGGACGAGCCATGAGACAAGCATATGTACCTGATCCACAACAAAGGCCACTGAGAAGTAGACTGCAGATTTCGAATACAAGTTCTGAATCAGGTGCTGAGCAACCAGAAGCTGTTAACAGAAGAGAAGCAGACTGTGAAACTAGTGAGACTAGATCAACAGACTCTGCGAGTGTACAGCAAGGTGTAAGACTCAACGATTTTTCACCTGACAACGATTTAGACAGTACTACAGAACTAGGACAAGAACAAAGTCAAGAGCAGAGGCAAGAACAGGAAATTCTGAACAAAGACTGTGAACCTATGGATAAGGATGATTCACACATGTGGCCCAACGGAGTAAAGAGACTCAAGTATAAGATAGTGAGAAAAGGAACAAAAGCTCTTGAAGACCAGATCTCTGAAATAACAAACAAGTTAGAACAGGAGAAATTGGATAGACCACCTGAGTGGACTTACGTAGTCTTACAAAAGATAGAAGAAGTAGATTTTAGAAAGGAAAGGGACAGTGACAACGACAGTGAGCAGGACAAAGAAAACGACTTGAGGCCACCCTAACAGTGTTGCAGAAAACACTTCTGGGTTTTAGCACACAAGAAGAAGACGATTTTTCATTAACCATTTCCAAGTAGTTAAAATAAAAGAAGGGGCAAAGGACAGAAAGTCATTCAAGTGTGGAAACACACTTTGTACATACGGTACATATTTGGTAGATTTTATTTATAGGATAACTTAGATACCATAGCAGATATGAACAGTCCTAAAAATAGATATAAAATGTTTGCTTTAGGTGTAAGATGTGTTTATGTTGTACCATTTTACTAAGGATGCTGTTAACAATGTACAAATAAGTTGCACAAGTAGATAGAACTGCACTTCGCAAGGATAAGTAAGTTTCAGATTTAGAACTAAAGATAACATTTTTGTCGAGAACAAGGGAAATGAGAAAGAAATTTGCTGAACTAACAAAATTATTGAGAAGAAGTGTCTGATCCAATAAAATTTAGTGGGATGAATGGGTGGTTTGGGATTTGGTGATGATGAAATCATCAAAGGGGGGATTGATGGAGCGAAGTACAGAAGATTTTGTGCGTACCCCGTTCAGACCAATCACCCTATAACAAAGTAATATATTAATTTTGATTGCTGTGTATTAACCAAACACACACATTACATGTGGGAAATGCTCTGCATTAACAGGTTTGATTAATATATTAATTAATGGTGTAAAACGCATGTTTTATCTATTTTGCGCATTTAAGTAGTGTAATAGTGCATGTCTATGCTGTAGTGTACATTGTGCATTACATGCTGCTTTTGCTTTATTTTAATGGCTTGCAGTGTGATGCTTTTCCGCTAGGTAACAGTTTTAGGGGATAAATATTAGTACTGGTGGGTGGGGGGACAGAAAACACTTATTTTCTGTGTATTCACATTTTCTTTGTGTTTATCGTAGTTTTGGCTGGTGGCTAGTTTCAAGATGGCTTCGTTTTTCCCGGTTCTGCGCAGTAGAGAATGCTTGCATCATCTGGCTGGAAGAACCTCGCGCATGCCTTGTGCTCCACTGAACTTTGCAACTCCAGCTGACTATGTTCGAGGCCATTTGTATGAATGCCGGCGAGTGGCTGAGAGCCAGAATGATAGCACGAGAACAGTCGGATTGCCTGCCAAAGAATGACCACGTGGAAACAGCTGAAAATAAACAGTTGAATCCCTGCCAATGAACATTTGAATGCCTGCTAATGAACTATGGGACAATTGAATTTGTATCTATCAGCTTGTCAAACAAAGTTATTCACGGACATCCTGGGAGCAGATAAATACAAAGTTATTCACGGACATCCTGGAAGCAGAGAAATACATTGTCATTCACGGACATCCTGAGAGCTAAGAAATGCATTTTCATGACCAATCAGAGCAAGGGAAACGGCAAGAGTTGAAACATTTGTGGGTAGAGAGCCAGCAAACACAGTATAAATATCAGACCAAAATTGGGGGTTTTTAGAGAGAAGCTGGTTGGAGAGATGCTGTCTGTCAGAGAAGCTGTTTGCAGAGATGCTGGGAGCTTGAAACCATGCCAGAATGCGCACTGATGACCCCTGTAGGTTCGAGATCGTTGCGGGACACTAGCCTGGGTGAGAGATGCGTCTAGGAGGCCAGGGTTATTAAGAAAGTTGGGGTTTAGTGTTGGTTAGGAAGGTTTTAGTGTAGGAAATCTTTAGAATTAAATGCATGTTTTTAATTATGGTTCACTGATCTTTCATTTTGAGAACCCTCTATCAGTTACATGACCAAGAATTGATTTTTAACCATTTTTAAGAATAATGAAATGAATGCAAACTTACATTTTCTCTTCATGACTTTTATTAAACAGTTTCTTGATTTATTTCCTGAATAAATGGCAATGCTCAGTGAGAATTAATAGTGAGAGAATAAATGATAATTTTCTTTATGCAAATTAATTATATAAAATCTTTTAAATGATTTCAGGTGTTTGTGATTCTTTTAGAGTCAATTAATTATGCAAATCAATGTATTGTTGTAGTGAGGTTAAGCTGGTCTTGACAATCACCATCAACTTGCTCAACTAATTGGTCCATCGACCTAATTGGCGGGGTACATTGATGCATAGATTAGTTAGTAAAATTAGGTGATGAAAACAAATGTTGGTGTAAAAATCTGTGCTTAAAGGTATCCCGTGATAGGAAATAATTAATGCAACCCATTGTAGGATTATTAGCAAGGGTCTGGGGGGTGTGTGTGACAGGGTGTGTGTACTTCGGTGTTATGGGCCCCACCGGAGTGACCCGGACCCTGGGTTGGTGATAATTTCTGGGTAAACGCTGCATCACTTAGTTGAAGTAATATATATGTACGCCAAAATTGTGTAATCAAGTAAAAAATGTGTGTATTTTCAGAGCTCATTTAAAAAATTGGTAGAATTTCCTAATTATGTTTAAAGCTGATTTTTGAGGGATAGATCATGTGGGGAGACTTATTACTAATATTACTTTCGTGCCAGGGAAACTGCAGCTGTGGCAGACATGTATTATTAACCTTATAGAGCCATTTCAAATTGACAAATTGACAACCCTGTCTAACACACTGAGGTGATCACTGCTGGTAATCTTGGCAGTGATCGCCACTAATGTAATCTTGTCAGTATTACAGAACTACTAACATTAGTAGCGTGCAATGATTTTACTTGTACTTAAGTAGTTCTTATTTCACAAAAGGTTGGACACCCCTATATCTTTGTTGATATAATAATATTGCGGCAAACTGTAGTATTAACCACTGGATATTATACTGTGGCTCTCTAGCGTTTCCTTGGTATGTGCTTCTCTCCCTGCCCCACCCTGTATTCCCCTACCCATGTTCCTCACTGTTTTTTTACTCCAGCTGTATAAGCTGGGCTTTTGAGGCACACAGACTAATCAAAGTAGTTCCTCCATTTTAGTTATAATTCACTGCACTGCAATAAATGTTGTTGTTTCTTAGGACAGAATATCCTGCTGCTGCAATGTGCTGTATTATGCATTTGTGAAACCCTTAATTAAGAAATGATAAAAATAAAATCATTGAATCTCCTAACTTTGAGGCCATTTAACCAAACTTAGGGTGAATGAGTAACTTCCATTTTGATCAAATTTGAGATTCACATTGAATTGTACTTCAAATTCTGCAAAGAATAAAATAATCCTATTTTACTTTGTTCCTAAAGTCAAAATAGTTTCTCCTGGAAAGAGATGCACAGAGTTTGTCAAAAGTGATTAAATGATTACAATTATCTCAAGCCCAGATCATCAGGTTAAAGCCACTGTCTCTAAAAAGCCTGAAATGGCAGATAATTTGTACAATGTTACTTAAAAGGACCTTCCAAAGTCTATAAACAAGCTTGGGCTAAGCCAAAAGAACATAAGACATTCCTCACCATAAGTTCTTTTGATCTAACCTTCTCCAGAGGAGACACCGCTGCCAGCAGTCTGGGCTGGAATATTGCTGCCAAAAGAGGCAAAAGCTATTTAAAAACACCTGTGGGGGAGTGAACAAGAAAGCGACAGTGTGATCACAACTGCTGTATCTCCAGGGACAAGTGTCCCATAAATCATTAGCTTGCTGCATTTGTTGAACACTAGCGGTCTCATACTGAGCCTGGAAGCAACCCTGGCTCCAAGAGTGAGAAGAACCCATTGACCTGCGGCAGCAGAGAAAGATCAACAGGGCCATAGTCCTGTGATTGGAGGCACCAGCAACATGGCAGTGATGGTGTGTCAAGCCGAATAGGACCTAGTGCCATGGGCGATGGAGGATGACTCCTGTTCACAAGTGTGCTTTGGCTGATGCCATCGACATGGGTTGGGGCACTGCTCCTTGACCGTTCATTGTGAGAGCATTTGGGACCGCTGTGACTGGGTGGGTGTCTGTGTACTCTGTGGAGCATTGAGAATACGCCTCTGATGGGCGGCAAGAATCAGTAGCAACCCTGTATGAAGGTGAGACACTGCCCAGGGCTGCGAGAGAACGTGGGGGCTGTCTATCAACAGGAGTGGTGAGAGCACCACAATAGTGGAAATCAACATTGGGTGTCAGAGGTAGGGACCCTGGGTGAACCACCATGTCACCCTGGAATCTTGGTGACCAGCTCCCACCTGACTCCTCCTTCTCCACACAACGATTCAATTTAACACTGAGGAGTGAATTTAGAGATCAGCCAGGGGGGACCTAAACAGTGACATATCAGGAGACAAATAGAGGGGACATTAGTTGTGGATGTGAATGGTCAATCACACAGGGCATTGTAATTGTGAAAACTAAAAACAGTAAACCGGTGGCATCGTCCAGAGATATGGCTGAAGCACTGGTCTGCAACAAAGGCATGGGGAACATTCTTCACCAATGGAAACACTGGAAGAGTATGCAAGTAAATTTGACAAGCTTTTGCAGGCCATCATTGACACAGACAACCTTAGAGTCTAAAATAGATTCAGTGGCAATTGAACTAGGACTGCTATTGGCTGATTACAAGAAACTCAGAGTTGCAAATAATGGTTCATGATGAGAACATTGAAGGGCACTTTGGGCACAATAATATCAAGATTACCAGCCTGAAAGAGCTAGCAGAAAAGCAGAGTATGAAACTGTTGCATGAAGAATGGCTGGTGTCAACAGTTATGGAGTGCAAGATGTCCAAGTTCTTCTCGGTTGAAAGAGCACACAGGGTGGCGGGTTGCTCTCCACTGCTGGGGGTGCTGTCAAGACCAGTAGTAAAGCTGTTTAATTATCAGGATAGAGAGCATATCCTGCAAACTTCAAGAAAGAAGGGCCAGGGCCGTGGTCTGGCCACAAACGATGATGGCTACTTGAGCCCAGAGCTCTGCACAGTGACGGGCCGTGGACGGCAGCAGTGGCTCATCCGACACGGCGGTGGCAGCGCGAGTAGCCTCCCCCAGCCTGCCCGAACTAAGGGTCCGGCATCTGCGACTCCCGGAGGCCACTAACAGCTGGGTTGCAGCAGCCGCTCGCTAACCCCTGAGGCTGCGAGCAGCCCTGTTGCAGTGACCGCTCCTCCCGGCTCGGACCCCCTGGTGCCAGGGGCGTGGGGCCTGATGACACAGGAGACACCTCCACCGACAGCAATCCGGCGCGACCAGCCCACTCCTCACCCAGCGGGGGCCGCCACGCCAGTGAAAGCCCAGCCTGGCGCCTGAACACGTGTGGGCCATCCAGTGCTTAGATGTGGACTGCCGGCTGCTGCCAGCCCTGCGGTCCTCCCGTCAGGGGAAAGCTAGGTGCCTGCCCACCAGCACACGCAGCCCTTCCCTGAAGCCGACGCAGGGAGTGGGGGCCTCCATGAAGAACCAGCTCAACCGCGGGACGACCCCGGGGTGCACCGGAGCCCCCCTTTGTGTCCCCCAGACACTGCCAGCATCTACATTGACACTTCTGCCCCCCCTCCTGGCCTGGATTGCATGGAGCGAGGAGCTCTTGGCCTGGAGGCATGGGAGGAGCCTCGGCCTGCAGTGAAACCGCATGGCTGGCCTGCTCCTCACCTGTCGGGGGCCACAGCCCCAGTGGAGATTTGGCCAGGTCACAAACTTCAGACCGCCCTCCACCTGGTGGGGGCCACCCACTGCTGACGGGCCTGCAACCCTCCCACCGGTGGTCCTTACACTCCCTGCACACAGGGACCTCAACTATTGGAGACGCGAGGCAATGGGGCCCCAGAGCTGTGTCGCCTCAGCAGTGGAGGACAGCAACCACGTGCCCCCAGCCTACAGGAGCACCTGTACCAGACCAGGACCCCATCCTGTGCTGGGCAGATGCTGCCTCCCACCAAACTGCCAGCCCGATCTTGTTACCTATCCTCATCACATGCTCTCCCACACCATCGGTGGCAGGACCCACCCTGAGCCCCCTGGCTGTCTCCACAGGATGCAGGGGACTCCAGGGAACTTCTGAGGCTGTGGTATGGGGGCTGCAGTGGTCAGAGCCTCCTGGTGCTGCACTTTGACCACCGGACCTCCTCATGGGTGGCCCAGATTAGCCACGGACTTGTTCTCCCGCCGCTTGCCTCCCAACTCATGGGCCCCTGCATAGGGGGCCATACCCCTGGAACTGCACAGCCTTCCCCGTGGAGGACCGGAAGGGATCACAGATCAGAACTGCTGGGGGAGTGCCCCCCTGACCCGGATCGGGTCCCAACGCCATCTCTGGTCCCTCACTCTAGTGGACTGACTCAGGTGCGAACAGTAGGGGGACACTACCAGACTTCTGCGGAGCTCACAGACCCGAGGGAGCAGTGACCCCTCACGACACTGGAGCCAGGGCTGGAGATGTCTCCTGGCAAAACCACGGAGAAACCAGCACGGCAACTCCTCTTCACCGAGGCCCTCAATCAACCCCGCACCATGGCCAGTTCCCAGAGGTCAGCACCGCCAGCGCACAGCCAGCCCCTGCCCTCAGCTGGCAGTGCTCAGAACACCACCATGGAACGTATCCTCAAAGAAAATCACGTCGGTGGGTCGCTGAATGGAGGGAATGGACTCAACCATTTCTGTATTGGCGGCTGAGACCAAATCCATCCCCTGGACATTGCAGGATTCCAGACCCGCTTGGACAGTCTGGAACAACAAGTTGTGGCGATGGAGGATCGCCTGAACACCCTACTGGAGTGAGACCAGGAACGTCTATTTTTATGCAGCAAGCTCATCAACCTGGAAGATCGGAGCCAGAGGCATAATGTTTGCCTCTTCGACTTTCCGGAAGCTGCAGAGGGGCCAGACGCCAAGTCCTGCCTCAGGGACGCCCTCCTAACCCTCACCGGACTTGTCTTTGAGCCTCCACTGAAGCTGCAGTGAGCCCACCGCATTGGCCTACCTCGTCGAAAGCCGCCAACATGGCCACGACCTCTTGTCACCTGCTTCCTGAGACATGAGCAGGTGCGACAACTGCTGGCCGTGGCACGCTCCCGTGGTCCATACACATACGACGCCCACGAGATCCGCATCGCTTCCGACTTCTCACGGGAAACAAATGACCATCGCAAGGCCTTCCTATCTCTCCGACCTCAGCTTCGCCGATTGGACATCAAATATGGCCTCTTCAAACCTGCCCGACTGTGGATCACCAAGGACGGCAAATCAAAGGACTTCTTCGACCCGGAGGACCTACGCCACTTCCTGGATAGTCTCTCCACACAGGACATGGACACTGCCTCTCCCACAGCCCTGGAGGCTTGCCATCCGACAACAACGTCCTTGCCAGCCCCCTCCGGCGGGCACTGGAACATGACAGTGGAACTCGACATCAAGGCAGGGACCCCGACAGGGCAGCACATTCCCAGGGAGACAGAGCCCAGCCAATTCAGGCAGTGGCTGTTCTCACACAAGATCAATACAGAGACAAATCGCGCTCCCCCCTGAAACCCGCTCCCTCCGTGGGGTGTTACCACCTGAGGCTGTTGAACTGTGCTGAACTGTGCCTGGCCCCGCCCACCCACAGGAGCTAAAGCAGGGCCGGTAGGACTACCGTACGATGGACAGCTGAGTATTGGCATGCCTGTTTCAATGTTTGGTTGTTACTATTGGGAACTCTGTACGATTTGCTTCAGGCTGTCTTGCCTCCCCAGCGAGGGCACTGTTTGACCTTACCGTGAGCCATGCAGCTGGCCCTATGGCCTGTCCTGGTTCGGCACCACCCCTTCCCCGCTTCCCCGCAGATTTGGCAGATTTGTTATGCAAGTTACTCTGAGCAGCATTGTTGATTTTGGTTCTCGAAATGTTTTATGTTGCAAGGTTAATTTCACTGTTTGGGAATTTATGTGAGTGCATTAGGTCTGGGTGTTGACAGACCCCCATCCCTGCTCATCATATGTGCGCCTGCCTCCGCGCCCCTCTTTGTTAAGGACTCCATTGCCCCGGATATTGTCACCTGTAACTACACCGGTGCCAGCTGCACCACTGCTCCAGCCTGCTTATCCCAACCCCTCCCCCCTCACCACACCATACTGAGTGACATGCCTCACGACCGGGGGGGCTGTATGCATGCTCCTCAGTGCACCCTCAATGTCTCGGCTCCATGGATACCCACACCCGAAGGGCTGCTTTGGAATGCCTCTACTTGCCCTCTGCACCCTAGAAGAGTCACTGCAGATGACGGTCACCCCACACTCATCTACACACTGACTGCTCAGCCTTCACTGACTGCCCGAAAGGGCTCCCCATTGTGCTGACTCTGCAAGCCTAGTCCTGCGCTAAACAGTTCAGTGCCCTCGGGACCTGTCCCGACTAGAGGCATCCATCCCGAGATACTCCCCCCTCCCTCTCTCTTCTCCTACCCTTCCCACAGTAACTCCACCTGTGGTAACCTTTAGCCACCCGTGACCTACATCTGCTGGTACTCCCTGAGGGGCATCGCTCCTACGTGTCCAAGGACCCCCTGCCCTACTGCCCCTCTGCCTCCCACCTCCCCCACACCACGCTTCCGTGAGGCACCTCACACTCTACACCGCTGCCCTTTCTCCCCCTCCTTGCTTGCTGCCCCCTGCTTTCTAGCCTCCCCCATCTTGTTGCTAGAGCTGCCGCATCCTCCCTTCTCATTTCACACTGACCGTCTCCCACCTGCCCAGTCACTCCGCAGGCTCCCCGGCTCGCACCTCAAAGGGCCCTCCTTCACCATCTCCGCCCACCTTACCCGTGCCTGGCTCTTTCCCTCTACACTCCCCCACTGCTAGACATTGTCGCACACCTCTTGGGAGACCATGGCGGGCCTCGCCCCACACCCGCCCACCCTCTTTGCACCATGTCCTGGAATGACAATGGCCTGGCGCACTACATCAAGCTGAAGAAGGTTCACTCCTACCTCCAAGCGAATAGAACAGATGTGGCTCTCTTGCAGGAGAGACACCTTGACAGCCTGGAATCCGACAAACTACGCCGTGAACGGTGCCAACATGCGTAGAGGGGGGTACCTCACGCACATGTGGAGTGGCAATCCTCATCCAAAAGCCATTGCCAGTTACCGTGGTTAAAACATGGTCTGACCCAGACGGTAGGTTCGCATTCTCCAAGTTGCGGCTGGGAGACAGGTCCCTCTGTGTGGGGTCGGTGTATGCTCCAACAGGGGCAAAACGCCTCTTCTTTCTCCAACTGACCGACTACTGGTGGAGATCAGGGCATCGCAGTACTTCATAGAGGGAGACTGGAATCTCACCTGGGATGCAATGCTCGACAGGACTGGCCCTCTTGACAAGAGCAACAACTCTGACAGGGCCCTGCTGGGAGAGGTGGTCTCTGACCATGGCTTGGTGGACCACTGGCACCTTAGTCACCTGTCGGGCAAAGAATTCACCTTCCTCTCACCGGTTCATGGCACGCAGTCCAGACTAGATTACTTTCTCATCTCCCAAGGGGTGCTAGCTCTTGTCAGAGAATCCCGGATATTGGAAGCTGCACTACCCGACCATTCCCCAGTCTTATTGTCCCTCGACATGGGCCTTGCCTCCTCTGGCAGCAAACCTTGGCACCTGAATGTGCAATGATACCATACCCCTCAGGGCAAGTCCCATCTGAAGACCCTCGTCTCCGTTTACATGTCAGGCTACAAAGGCTCAGTGGATTCCCATAGAGTCCTATGGGGGGCTGTGAAAGCAACGATTAGAGGTCAACTCACGAGAGACGTCGCCGTTTCAAACAAGCAAGCGTCTCTCCGCTGGACTGAAGTGGAAGGGCAAATAGCTTCCCTCACCCACCTCTACTCTTCCCACCCCACTCTCCCCAACCATCGCTGCTTGGAACAGGTCTGCATGGCCCTAAATGGCCACTACACTGCCCAAGCAGAATATGCCTTGCAACGGCCTGGGGGGTGAGACAGGACATCGTCACTGAAATTGCATCATTCTATAAGGCATTATACACCCCGGAGACCTCGACTATGGAAACGCCCTCTACGCGGGAGCCCCGGCCAAGCTCATCAAACGACTGCAACGCACTCAAACGCCTCTGCACGCCTGATCCTCAACGTACCACGCCACAGCCACATCACCCCCCACCTGAGAAACCTGCACTGGCTCCCCGTCAACAAGAGGATCTCCTTCAAACTCCTCATCCACGCGCACAAGGCACTCCACAAGACCGGCCCAGCCTACCTCAACAGACGACTCTTCTTCTACATCCCCAACCGCCAGCTCTGCTCCGCCGACCTCGCCCTCGCCACCGTCCCTCGCATCCGAAGAACAACCACCGGCGGCAGATCCTTCTCCCACCTCGCTGCCATGACCTGGAACACCCTCCCACTCAGCCTACGACAGACCCAAGACCTGCTGACCTTCAGGAGGCTACTCAAGACCTGGCTGTTCGAGCAGTAGCGCCCCCCCCCCTTTTCCCCAGCGCCTTGAGACCCTCGCGGGTAAGTAGTGCGCTCTACAAGTTCTTGATTGATTGATTGATTGACCAGTGCGGAATGGGTGGCCTCCTACCTGGATGGGGTGGCCCTCCCCTGCCTGTCAGACAAGGGCAGGGAACTACTGAATGGGGAGATTAGCAAAGCCGAGATTGCACTGGCCCTCTCCAAACTGACCTATCACAAGGCCCCAGGGGAAGATGGCTTCCATGCAGAGCTTTATAAGTGGTCAGGGGAGGAGGTCATCGAGTACCTGCATGCTGCCTTTCAGGAGGCAGAAAAGAAGGCATCCCTAGGGCCTATTTCTAACAAGGCAATGATCGCGGTCCTCCCCAATACTGGGTGGGACCCTTTACTATGCTGCAGCTACAGATCCATCCCCCTGTTGAATGGCGATATTAAAATCTTCACCAGCATCTTAGCGGCACGCCTCAGCAAGGTCATCCCCTCCATGATACACCACACGCAGGTGGGATTCGTCCCGGGCTGCTCCTCTAGGAACCATCTCCGCACCCTTGCTCATACACTATGGGCATCCAAAGACATGCCAGAAGATGTGGTGGCCCTCTCCCTAGATGCCAAAAAAGCATTCAACCATATCGAATGGGGTTATCTCTTCGCAACCATGAGAAGTTTCGACCTGGTGGATTAATTTATAGCCAAGATGCGACTGCTGTATGACTTACCGACGGTTCAGGTCAACTGTGGGGGTTTCCTTTCTGACTCCTTCCAGATACATAGGGGCACGCGTCAGGGGTGTCCGCTCTCCCCCCTCCTGTTTCTGCTGGCCATGGAGCCCCTTGCATCCACCATACGCCACTCACCCCACATCACAGGCATCCCCCTCACTGGCGGGCTATCCAAAGTCTACCTATATGCAGACTATTTCCTGCTCACTCTTTCAGACCAATGCCACTCCTTACCGGCCCAATTAGATGTCAACAAAAGCTTTGCAGCCCTTTCTGAATACTAAGTAAACTGGGACAAGAGCGAGGCACTGCCACTCTCAACTGGCATCACAAAAGCAGCGATTCACGGATTTCCTTTTTGCTGGAAGTCCTCCCCCCTCAAATATCTGGGGATGCTGGTCAATAGGGGACTGGACAGGATGGTTGCGGACAACTTAGACCCTCTGATAACCCACAAGAAACTAGACTTCGAGAAATGGTCCCACCTTGGGTTCTCTATGTAGGGCCGGGTGCAGGCAGTACAGATGGTCACGCTACCTTGCTTCACGTCCACGCTGGGTATGCTCCCGGTGACCGTGCCTCTAGCCACTTTGCACCTCATAGACTCCCAGATCCGGTCCTTGGTGTGGGGTGCCTTGCAGCCCCATCTGGCCGCTGCCAAACCTATGGCAAAACGCTTGTGCGGGGGCTTGGGCCTTCTATCTGTAGAGCACTATGCCCTAGCTCTCCATCTCTCACAACTTGCATACCTGCTCCCTAGTACCCTAGATCTGCTGTAATGGGTTCACACAGAACACCTACTGCTCGCTGGCACCTGGGACTCAACCTCCTTTATGGGGGCCATTCCCTCCAGCCATGCCCCCGCACCCTGTGTTACAGGCCACTCACAAGGCCTGGCAACATGCCCACTGCCTATTTGGGGTAGACCTGCGCCTCCATGATAAAGCGCCCTTTTGGGGCAATGACAGCTTACACTCCTTAGACCAGGTCCTGGGCGACAGGGACCTGAAGCTCCTCTGACCGCCTGACAGAGGAATTTGGCATCCACCTACAAGAGCTTGTATTCACTTTTATCTGCTTCTGTCTATTAATCATTGCAGCACATGTATTTTCTACTAGAGTAATGTTGGTTCAATAAAGTTATTGAAAACGTCCCACTGTGTATTCTCTGTATACTTCTATGAGAATAAGTGAGCACGAGTGACTGAGCAAAAGGTTCTGTACTGTTTCCACAATCCCTGAGGGGTCAGGGTTGTCATGTTCAGTGGTTGCCAGAAACCATTTGCTCCCTGGTAAAGGTAGGGGGGCTCATGGTGGCAGAGTGAGCTAGCTGGTCTCTAGGCCAACATATCCTGCGGGGGTGTCCAGAATCAATCTAGGCACCAAGCCCCTAGTTTATGTTGTCCAACAAACACGCAGATCCTACGGATTAGTAGGAACTACACGACATGATGCTGCCAACATTGGTTGGGATCGTATTTAACGGTCAATCTGAGTAGTTCAGTTGTGCTTTCTCAGAGCCCCCTACTCACATTTGAACCGGAGACGTCCGAAGTGGGAAGGGACACAAATCTGCCTCAGTTGAGAAGGTATTCCCTATGTATTGGCTCTAGGTTATTCAAGCTTGGAGGATTAAAAGTTCCAGCATTGTGTATACCATATTTCCATAAAATTCATTCAAATAAAATACTTTTTTTCTTCACACAATGTCCAGAAACGGAGAAGCGGGTGAGGACATTGAAGAGCAGGTAATTGCTTTGAATATTACAGAGAATTGCAGACAGGCAGTTACTATGAAATTATTATAACATGGCCTCCCGGCAAGGGACGGAGATGTTACCTTTGTGGTTAAGGCACATGAAGCATTAAGAACAGAGGTATTCTACTCTTGGGTTAAAATCCCACCTGTAGATGCATGCACACAGTTGTTTTACACTTACATTGAAGATGAACCACCTGATGAGTACTTCCCATACGTGGACATAGAAGTCCCATTAACTTACCAAGAGCACATTAATTGGTTTAAAGGCACCCTACCCCATACCACAGAAAACGTGAGACTCGGTCCGCTCAGCAAAGAAGGAGTGACCTGGCCAGTCTTAGCTTTATATACACCGCATCCAGACATCGCTACTTAAACAGCAGCATGAATGTGTACACTTGATAGAGACCTAGTAAAAATTTACAGAAATCTTACACAACACATAATCAGAACATTGACCGTCCAACCTATGATGGCTGCTCAGGCGGAACAACCTCAATTGGCAACTACAGGTATTAGCCCCCAAATGCTGAACGCCGTTATGGGAAAGATGCCAACCAGCCGGGAGCAAACCCCGTTCTGGATAGCGCAGAAAACAGCTCAGCTTGAAGCAGTTTTTCGCCATACAGGCTCTCAGGAAAAACACAGAATACTAACAATTTGCTTACCAATGGGGATGGCTCCCCCGATAGAAGATTGTGTCACTTGGGATACAATCTTCGCTCTTGTTTATTCCAAAACTCATGGTACCCCTTCAATAGCAGTTATACCAGATGTACTGAAACAAATACAGAATGAGTATGGGACAGAGCCTGCCCTAGTTCTGGGGATGAAACTAATGGGCAATTTTGCCCAAGGATCTACCATTATATTAAGTAACATAAAAGGTGAGACAGCAGCAGTGGCTATACGCTAACTCCTGAGGGAATTCACTCATGCACATCAGGAGCGAGAATTGCCTAAAATTATCGAAGATGCATATGCTTCACTTGGTAGAGATAATCTGGGAGCCAGACCTTGGAAACGAATAGTTAAGAGCAATTCTGAAAAGGATAACTCTAAGCAAGCACCTGATTCTTCAAAAAAGAAATGGGATAAAAACCAAAAAATAAACAAAACACAGTCACGGTGGGTCTCCTCAACAGGAACACACAGAGAGAAAATACAATTTGAGAAACTGTGACAATATTAGGAAGCCTGACAGGTATCAGGATATTGATACACGTTCCTCTCTTTCCTTTCAGGAGTCATCCGAAAAAAAACTTTCAGAGAGAGACGGACAGCCAGGGCACAGATTGAAAGAGCAAGTCAAACCGAAAAGGGAGACACATCACACTTCGGACTACATCATTAAACAGGAAGAAAAACCTAAGACTACTGAAGCTCAATTTAAAAAGACAAAAGGTAATGGGGATTAAAATTAGAAATGCGCAGGCTGCTGAGGACTCTGCTCTTGAAGGGGGAATGGGCAGTGACGATGCTGGACAGCGCGGCAGAGGTCACAATAGCATGCCGGAACCTGATGGATTATCTGGCGACAGTAACGCTGAGTGAGCATATCACGGTGCAAACATCTGATACAAGGGTAGGTGTCCTACATCGTTTACACAAAATAACGCTCCAAATGGAGGGGGACATAGTCAAGCAAGTGAAGGGTCTCTTTTGGGGGAATCTGACATAAGGTTACGACATTCATTTGGCAGAAAAAGATTGACCAACTGAGTTCGTAATGGAATGTCCAATGGGGGAAGACATCATTTTACCTGCTTTCTCTAACCTCGTACTAGAATCTGTCAAAAATTAATACACGCAGGAGTGGGCGTTAGCACTAGCTCCTGCACTTTACCACAATAATGTTGGGTGGGACGATGAGTCACCTCATAATGAAATCCCTTTAAAATCCATTCGTCAACCACAGAGACAATACCCAATAACACATGAAGCAAAGAAACAAGTCAGGGAGATCCTAGATCAACTTGAATACCAGGGTCGGATAGAGAATTGCAACTCATCCATGAATAATCCCTTATTTCCCGTAATGAAACCCGATAATTCAAATCATCTAGTCTTGGATTGCAGACATTTAAATGCTTCCACGCATACATTTGCAGAACAAAATGCACATAGTTCCGTACTAATGAATAACATTGTGCAGAAAAAATACAAAACAACACTGGACATCTCAAATGGATTTTTCTGCCAAAATATAGCGCCTGGGAGCAGATCTTTGACAGCATTCTCAGCGCTAGGTTCTCAACGTCGATTTTGCAGATTACGGGTTATAAGAATAGCACCGGGCTGTTTTCAGCCAGAGTGACAGAGTTACTTCAAAATTTTGATGAGGAAGCATTGGTCTATGTACATGATATTTATCTGATGGACAATTAATTAATGGAACACTTGGCTACAGTGAACCATATAATTCTTGGGTTTGCTCACCTGGGCTACAAATTTAATTTTAGATAATCAAAAATTGCCCACCTCAATGTCCTGTTCCTGGGATATGAGTTAACTAGTAAAGGCAAGAGCCTGTTAGCAAACTTTTTAGAAAAATGTCCACTGCTCTAAACTCTGACGACTGCAATCCATTCTAGGATTTTTAAAGTTTGGCAGGGCTTACATTTTGGATTACGCAGAAAGGGTAAAACCTTTCTATGACTTAATTAGACCTGATTTTTCAATACATCATTGGTGTGAGAAGTTGGCCTGGTATATGCTGTTCACTAATTAAAGTGGACACCTTGCACCAGGGCAAATCGACTCTTATGGTAGATAGGTTTAAGACAACCTTTTAAAGAAAGCTATCCTAGTGGTAGCTGTGGAGAGCAGCCTTCAGGCTAAGTCTCGGAGGAATGTAAAGCAGCTTGTTTTACCATATAATCTCTTGAATCACCAAATGAAAAGACACCACACAGGTATATATATCAAATATATATGTATTTATTTCTAAATAACTCTCTACTAATCTCTTTATGAGATTAGAAGACAAACATATGCACAAATCAACGTTTCACAATAAGTTAAGCACAAAATATGGCTGGGGCCCTAGGGGCGTACCAGACCATATACTAAGTAAGAGACTTAGAAACAACGACTTGCAAGGAGACAAGGCCTAGGGCCTTCAGAAGTGCTGGGGCCTCACGAAACCACCCAAGGCAGGTAAGTAAAGGACCCACGGGGGACGCATGCAGTGTGGATACACAGGCGCGAATCGCCGTTAACTTCAATGGGGCAAGTCGCGGTTGGAAATAAAGAGTTTTAGGATACTTCGGGAGAACCTACAAGCAAGTCACTTACAGGGTAAGTAGTTCTAGGGCCCACACCCACAGGAGCACCGTAGTGCTGGAGTTACCTCACCCAGGGAAGCCGGGTGCACAGGTGTCCTTTGGTGTCGGGTCGCGGCGTCGTTTTCAATGGCGAACAAAGAAGACTTGCTGCTTGCGGGAGCTGAAGAAGTGTCCGGTGGAATCCAAGCCTGGATTCTGAAGAAGGATGACCTGAAAGCAGAGGGGACAGTGTTCAAAGTCACTTGGCAGTGACCCGGGGCAAGGAAGATGGATGCCCACCGTCGTCGGTCGCTTCAGGTCGGTTGCAGGTGCCTTGACTCTTCAGCCACGTGGTCCAGGAGGCGTCGACGACGACCAGGAGCTGGATTCGGTGTGTCCCTCGACGTCTGCAGCTGACTGCGGTGTTGGCAACTCGATCGGAGCCAACAAGCCTTGGCAGCCGCAAGTCTCGGGGAGATGAAGAAAAGTCGATGGCGCAGACCAGCAAGGTCTGAGGGACTCACCCAGCGAGGGTAAGTCAGGGCAGGCCTGGAGCAACCAGGGGAGCCCTTTGGTTTCTTTAAGAAGTCTTCTGGGGACCCACAAGCCAGCGGGCAAGGGATCGCAAAGACACCTCGGGCGGAATCACTCAACAGGGGCCCACGGTCACTCGGGACGGTGTAGGCCTCTGATCTTCGGAGGGATTCCTGCTGGAGGTCGGGACCACACGTGGTCCAAAGCACAGGTTCGTAGAACGTTGTGAAGGGGTTGCACTCGACAATAGTGCACAGTACCCAGGGGTCGCGGTTCCTCGTTACTCGTGGGGTCCACTTGCCTCAGCTTCGCTGGGGACTCACGATGGCCTGGGAGAGGTCAGGAAATCCACTTCTTGGGCTGCAGGGACTTCGGACTCCGGCGGGAGCGGCGTAGTTTGCGACCGTCGTTGTCGTTTTTGGTGCCTGCCAAGCAGGGGAGTCACTCCTTGACTCCAAGGGAGATTCTTCTGTCTTCCAAAGGTAGTGGAACGTCGAAGGGCCAGGATTCTTCTGTAGAGTGTCGTCCAGGGGTTATCTGCTTTGCAATGGCAAGGTTCCCCCTCTTATACTAAAAAGAGGGGATGGACTAGCTCTATGACCCCACCTATGGGAGGGTCAAGGGAGGGGTGGCTACACCCACTTCCCTTTGTCCAGTTTCGCGCCAGAGCAGGGGCAGGTAGCCCCTGAGCTGGTTTGAACTGGCATATGCACAGAGGAGCCTTCTGCTCCCCCAGTGCAGGACTTCAAAGCACTCTAAGAGTGCACCCACCCAGCCCCAATACACTAAACCCTGTCTGGGAGGTGGTTACACCTCCCTGTGACAGGATGCCTATTGTTGGGCTTCCTCCACTGTGAGTTTCGGTCATCAGCAGGAGGGCAGCCCAGTGTCTGTGACTGGTGGCATCCATTTTGTGATGCCAGGGCTCTTTAGGATTCTACCGCGTTTCCACAGCAGGTACATGTCTTATCCCTCTAGAAGGGTGGAATGCTACCCCCGCCGCCAAGATTGGCGGGGGGTAGTATTCCAAGATGTTTGACACCAAACACGACATGTTTTGATGCAGCCATTCCAAAGTTAGCATTTACCGCGAGGATATAATGCACTTAAGAGTATATGGTTTAACCGCATCCACAAACAGCACCAGAGAATGGACTCTGAGAACTGCAGAGGGGCCCTGCTCATGCAGAGGCACCCCCTCACATAGAAGCCAAGCACCCTGCCCTCAGGATTGATAGGGCCTGCCTTAGGGGTGACTGATAGGTTTATATGTGTGTGCAAGAGAGATATAGGAAACCTATATCTCAGTGAGGGGTGCTAGCACCACCTCACCCAGGCTGCAGTAGCAGGCCTGTGGTGTCAGATTTAGACTGCTTCCCAGGGGTGGCATAACACATGCTGCAGCCCCTGGTAGGCCTGTGAAGTACCTATGCCCTTGGCACCTAAGGTACCATATACTAGGGACTCATAAGGCACCACAGTATCCAATCACTAGTGCACCTAGAGTGCACTCCATGTCGTTTAGAGAGAGCAGATAGACTGGGGCCCTGAATAGCAGGGTCCCAGTCCAACTAAGTCATAAACCAGCTAAACACCATAAAAAAAGTGGGGGCAACCATATAGTCAGATTCCACCTTCCTACATAACCCCCCAAACGAAAGGAGATAAGGCTAACCTTGGCCAGTTGAGCCTTTATTGACTAAGTGGCCATATAAGGAAGCACCTGCACTAGCATGGTTGCCCCCTGTCTTATGGTCCACTAAGCAATCCCTCACCCTAAGGGTATGAGAGGGTCTCCACCATGGGGAATCACTACCTGTGGTGTGCTTTGGTAAAGTACCAGGCTGGTGAGGTGTCTGAGTAGGGAAGTGTGGCCCTAGGAATGTTGGCCTCAGCTTTCTCAGCTCACTGGTCACCATGTATGCCTGTCTTTCCATGACTGAGTGGTACTCTGCTCTAAGGGTCAACCTTTGACTGCCTACAGCCGGGGGTTGGGTCCCTTTGGGTGGAACACTGGAGGGACATGGCATGTTTGGAACCTTTTGGTCCCAGGTTTGCCCTTGCCTAACAGAGTCCTTCTGGGGGAGGTCCCTACATAAAGGTATGGGGGATCCCTCAGTGGGTTGAGGAATTTCTACCTGGCTAGGGCTACTAGCCTGGGTGCCCCTAATCTGCTGATGGGGGGTTCCTCTGGACAGGGGGCCCTGGGGGGTCCACTGACCTCCCTGACCTCTGCAGCCCTGGGCTGACTGAGGCAGGGTAGAGAGGGGCAGGTTACCTGCTCCAGACTGGGTACCACCTTGTAAGGGTCCTCTGCCATCAGGGGGTGGCCAGGCCAGGCCTGACTACCTCTGTGGCAGTTCCTTCACTAGGGGTAGGGTCAGTTCCCTGAGGAGGCTGACCCTTACCTACTGTCTGGAGGGAAGAAGACTTTTCTTCAACCCTTGTGCTCTCTTCTGGGGGAGAGTGGGCCATTCTTCCAGGCTCCATCTCTCCAAAATCTTGGGCTGGGGCTGTGGCCATCACAGCCCCACTAACCTTTACAGGGACACCCAACATCTTCAGATGGGTTTGGTGTTCAATTTCAGCCCAGGCTGAAATTTCCAGATCATTGCCCATCAGGCAATCTACAGGTAAGGTTGGGGACACTGCCACTCTTTTTGGGCCTGTGACCCCCTCCCAGCTGAGATTGACTATGGCCATGGGGTGATCTGTTCTGACACCATCAATGTTGGTCACCTGGTATTTAAACTCAGGTAAAAGCTGGTGAGGGGGGACTAGTTTCCCTGCCACCATGGTGACACTAGCCCCTGTGTCCCTAAATGCCACAGCTTTCTGACCATTAATTATTGGCTCCAGTCTGTACCTGCCCAATGCTATGGGACCCATGGTAAAGGTGGCATATCCTACACCACCATCAGAATCTGAGGAGTCTGTTGAGGGGGTCCTGTCTAAACTAGGGCCCACCTCTGTTCCTCTTGCAAAAGCACCTAACTTCTTGGGTGCACTACTCCCAACTGGAGGATTACTACTGGTAGTACCAGGAGGGGTGGTAGTAGTTGTTGGAGGAACATTTTCTTTATTGCCATTCCTGGGACAACTGGGATCAGATTTCCAGTGCCCAGGCTTTTTACAGACATGGCAATAGGGTTTCTTTTCAGGAGAGGAAGGAGTTTGGGACCCACCCCCAGAAGAGGAATTTTGGGGCCCTGTAGTGGACTTATCCTTGGATTTATCCCCACCTTTCTCTTGGGACTTGGTAGAATCTTTCTTGTGGTCACCACCCTGATTCTTAGGCCTTACTCTGGTTCTGACCCATTTGTCTGCCTTCTTTCCCAATTCTTGGGGAGAGGTCAGATCAGAGTCCACCAGGTACTGGTGTAAAAGCTGGTTTTGACAATTATTAAGGATCTGTTCTCTCATCATTAGATTATAAAATCCTTTGAAATCAGTAACCCTACTGCCAACCAGCCAACCCTCCAGAGCCTTGGATGCACAATCTACAAAGTCTGTCCAGTCCTGAGTCTGTGCCTTCTGGGTATCTCTGAACTTCAACCTGTACTCTTCAGTGGTTAAGCCAAACCCATCTATCAGTGCACTCTTCAGGACCTCATAATTATCAGCATCCTCTTCTCTAACAGTGAGGAGCTTGTCTCTACCTTTATCTGAAAAGGAGAGCCACAAGATTGCTGCCCACTGCTTTTGGGGGACCTGCTGTACTCTACAGGCCCTCTCCATAGCAGTTATCCACTTGTGGATATCATCCCCACTCTGGTAGGGAGGAACAACCTTGCTCAGGTTCCTATGGTCAGGGACATATTCTCTGCCTCTAGGGACACTGTTGCTGCCACCAGGGGGTTCTAAACCCTCCCTTCTGGAAGCTCTCTGGATCTCCAGGGCTTCTCTATCCAGTGCCAACTGCTTGGTTCTGAGGGCCACTTTGGCTTCCTCATACTGGAGCAGTTTGCACCTTCTCTCAGAGGAGGTCTCTCTTAAGTTAAAGTATGAGCTCCTCTCTTGGACAAATTCTCTGCCAGAGTGATAAGAGTGCTCAGATTCCCTGGAAGGGGATCTGTGCCTCTCATCCACTCTGCCAGTTCTCTTAGGGAGAACTCCTCTGTCCTGTTCAGGCTCCTTGAAGCCTGGCCCTTCAACCACAGAGTCTTGGTCATTCGGATTGTCCTCATCTGACCCAGATACTATGATTGACCCACCCACTGATTCAGACCCCTTAGCTCCTAGAGCCAATCTAAGGTCATCTGCTGTCAGCAGATCTATCAGGTGTAGTGTTGAGGGACTCTGTCCTAGTCTCAGGTGTCTGTCAACACACATGGCTCTCAAGTCAGAGAAAGCCATGTCCTTATACTGAGGCTGAGTGGATCCACTGGGTCCACCCTTTAAGGACATTCTAGTGTTGTGCAGTGTTGTACTACCTACACTAGTTTGTGGCCTACTGATCCTAGCTTGAGCTGTGGAAAGGGTGTGCTATCCCTTGGCACACAGCTCTAAGTTCAGTAGAACTTATTGATACTAAGCTTGACTTTATATGTACCTTGAGTACCTATAATGGTTTTCAGTTAGTAATTCAAATAGAGATTTTCTGGTAAAACAATGGCAAGCTGGAATCCCACACGCTGCCCACCAATGTGAGAAGTTGGCCTGGTATATGCTGTTCACTAATTAAAGTGGACACCTTGCACCAGGGCAAATCGACTCTTATGGTAGATAGGTTTAAGACAACCTTTTAAAGAAAGCTATCCTAGTGGTAGCTGTGGAGAGCAGCCTTCAGGCTAAGTCTCGGAGGAATGTAAAGCAGCTTGTTTTACCATATAATCTCTTGAATCACCAAATGAAAAGACACCACACAGGTATATATATCAAATATATATGTATTTATTTCTAAATAACTCTCTACTAATCTCTTTATGAGATTAGAAGACAAACATATGCACAAATCAACGTTTCACAATAAGTTAAGCACAAAATATGGCTGGGGCCCTAGGGGCGTACCAGACCATATACTAAGTAAGAGACTTAGAAACAACGACTTGCAAGGAGACAAGGCCTAGGGCCTTCAGAAGTGCTGGGGCCTCACGAAACCACCCAAGGCAGGTAAGTAAAGGACCCACGGGGGACGCATGCAGTGTGGATACACAGGCGCGAATCGCCGTTAACTTCAATGGGGCAAGTCGCGGTTGGAAATAAAGAGTTTTAGGATACTTCGGGAGAACCTACAAGCAAGTCACTTACAGGGTAAGTAGTTCTAGGGCCCACACCCACAGGAGCACCGTAGTGCTGGAGTTACCTCACCCAGGGAAGCCGGGTGCACAGGTGTCCTTTGGTGTCGGGTCGCGGCGTCGTTTTCAATGGCGAACAAAGAAGACTTGCTGCTTGCGGGAGCTGAAGAAGTGTCCGGTGGAATCCAAGCCTGGATTCTGAAGAAGGATGACCTGAAAGCAGAGGGGACAGTGTTCAAAGTCACTTGGCAGTGACCCGGGGCAAGGAAGATGGATGCCCACCGTCGTCGGTCGCTTCAGGTCGGTTGCAGGTGCCTTGACTCTTCAGCCACGTGGTCCAGGAGGCGTCGACGACGACCAGGAGCTGGATTCGGTGTGTCCCTCGACGTCTGCAGCTGACTGCGGTGTTGGCAACTCGATCGGAGCCAACAAGCCTTGGCAGCCGCAAGTCTCGGGGAGATGAAGAAAAGTCGATGGCGCAGACCAGCAAGGTCTGAGGGACTCACCCAGCGAGGGTAAGTCAGGGCAGGCCTGGAGCAACCAGGGAGCCCTTTGGTTTCTTTAAGAAGTCTTCTGGGGACCCACAAGCCAGCGGGCAAGGGATCGCAAAGACACCTCGGGCGGAATCACTCAACAGGGGCCCACGGTCACTCGGGACGGTGTAGGCCTCTGATCTTCGGAGGGATTCCTGCTGGAGGTCGGGACCACACGTGGTCCAAAGCACAGGTTCGTAGAACGTTGTGAAGGGGTTGCACTCGACAATAGTGCACAGTACCCAGGGGTCGCGGTTCCTCGTTACTCGTGGGGTCCACTTGCCTCAGCTTCGCTGGGGACTCACGATGGCCTGGGAGAGGTCAGGAAATCCACTTCTTGGGCTGCAGGGACTTCGGACTCCGGCGGGAGCGGCGTAGTTTGCGACCGTCGTTGTCGTTTTTGGTGCCTGCCAAGCAGGGGAGTCACTCCTTGACTCCAAGGGAGATTCTTCTGTCTTCCAAAGGTAGTGGAACGTCGAAGGGCCAGGATTCTTCTGTAGAGTGTCGTCCAGGGGTTATCTGCTTTGCAATGGCAAGGTTCCCCCTCTTATACTAAAAAGAGGGGATGGACTAGCTCTATGACCCCACCTATGGGAGGGTCAAGGGAGGGGGTGGCTACACCCACTTCCCTTTGTCCAGTTTCGCGCCAGAGCAGGGGCAGGTAGCCCCTGAGCTGGTTTGAACTGGCATATGCACAGAGGAGCCTTCTGCTCCCCCAGTGCAGGACTTCAAAGCACTCTAAGAGTGCACCCACCCAGCCCCAATACACTAAACCCTGTCTGGGAGGTGGTTACACCTCCCTGTGACAGGATGCCTATTGTTGGGCTTCCTCCACTGTGAGTTTCGGTCATCAGCAGGAGGGCAGCCCAGTGTCTGTGACTGGTGGCATCCATTTTGTGATGCCAGGGCTCTTTAGGATTCTACCGCGTTTCCACAGCAGGTACATGTCTTATCCCTCTAGAAGGGTGGAATGCTACCCCCGCCGCCAAGATTGGCGGGGGGTAGTATTCCAAGATGTTTGACACCAAACACGACATGTTTTGATGCAGCCATTCCAAAGTTAGCATTTACCGCGAGGATATAATGCACTTAAGAGTATATGGTTTAACCGCATCCACAAACAGCACCAGAGAATGGACTCTGAGAACTGCAGAGGGGCCCTGCTCATGCAGAGGCACCCCCTCACATAGAAGCCAAGCACCCTGCCCTCAGGATTGATAGGGCCTGCCTTAGGGGTGACTGATAGGTTTATATGTGTGTGCAAGAGAGATATAGGAAACCTATATCTCAGTGAGGGGTGCTAGCACCACCTCACCCAGGCTGCAGTAGCAGGCCTGTGGTGTCAGATTTAGACTGCTTCCCAGGGGTGGCATAACACATGCTGCAGCCCCTGGTAGGCCTGTGAAGTACCTATGCCCTTGGCACCTAAGGTACCATATACTAGGGACTCATAAGGCACCACAGTATCCAATCACTAGTGCACCTAGAGTGCACTCCATGTCGTTTAGAGAGAGCAGATAGACTGGGGCCCTGAATAGCAGGGTCCCAGTCCAACTAAGTCATAAACCAGCTAAACACCATAAAAAAAGTGGGGGCAACCATATAGTCAGATTCCACCTTCCTACAATTGGACACAGGAGCATACAGATATTTTACATACCATACAAGCTGATATGATGGCTTCTAAACATTTGCACACGCGTGTTAACACAACCAACCTGGTGTTCCGCATAGTCGCTGGACCAACCGGGTACACCTACATCACTTTCAATGAAGGCGATACAGTACTTATTGTACACAAATCACATTTGCACACTAATGCTGAAATGCGTTTTGCATCCACTGAAGAAATACTCACAGAGGTACAGACTGCTATAGTGAGGGAGAGAGCACTAGTGCAGGGGAAACGCATAATTGTTGTGACCCAGATACTGACCCTAGAGGCCATTACAAAAGCAACCATTCCAAATGCTAAAGCATTACATCCATGATGGATTAAATGGGCTAACTCTCTCACTGCAACAGATGTAGATTACAGATTTGACTCTAGATTACAAACACAATACAAACAAGAATATCCTCTGCCAAATGAAATTATGCCTCTAGATCGATATGAATGCATCATTTATACCGATGGTTCTACCCAGCCTGCTGTAGGAACAAAACAGCAATATTCCATGGCATGCGCAATTGTTAAAGAGCGCATGCAAGATGGAAAGTTCCGTCCTGGGAAAACACACACTCAGTCCCTAGGGGACTGCACAGCGCAGCTGGCGGAGCTAAAAGCCCTGATACTGGCACTACAAAATAAGGATTGTGAATTCCCCACACTTATATAGTGTGATTAGTTTTACTGTGTCCAGTTCTATCACGAATATTTACACTATTGGGGCCAGAATGGATTTAGAGATTCCAAAGGTTGCACAGTAAAGCACAAGATGCATTAGCAACAAGTGGCAAAGCTGAAAGAAGGACTGCCATGGGCTCATGTTATTCCTACATTGAGACATCAACGTGTTGGTGTTCATGTTGAAGGGAATTTGATGGCAGATGAAGCCGCCAAAGCAACAGTTCGTACTGTGCCGTTGCTGCAATAACTCGCTCAAGTACGAGGATAAATGGAACAACTATGGTAGCAGTTAATGCCATGAGCAATGGAACAGCCCTGCCAAAAGGCTTTCCACTCAAGTACTCCTACAAGTTAGATGCACAATACATTCCGTACGCTCAGATTCCAGGAGTGGGGGATAGAGCAATACCAAACATTGATCGCAGATTAGGACTGATACTAGCTGCTCATGAGGGTCTGGGTTCCGCTCACGCAGGGATTACTGCTACAGTTTCTTTACTGAAGCACCACTATTCGTTGCCAGGTCTATCAAAACAAACTAAGGACTTTGTTCTTAAATGTGACATCTGCCAGCAGATGAAAGGTTCCACTGTGGAACGTCCAGCACCGACACCTCTGTTAATTTCAGATAAGCCTTTGGCTTGTGTGTATTTTGATCACTGCGGCCCCTTACAATAAGATGGGGCTTACAAGTACATCTTGGTGTCAGTGGATTCATGCTCCAGGTTCCTGTGGGTTTGGCCACAGCGCTCAGCTGATGCTCAAACTGTAATAAAGGATGTGCGAGTCTTCATTGGGACATACGCAATTGGCACACTACATTCTGACCAGGGTCCGGCATTTAGCTCTCATGCATACAAAGAAGCCATGGTAAGTTTGGGTGTGGCCTTGCGGTACTCCTCCTCTTCCATCCCGAGGGAAATTTAGCCCGTTGAGAGGAAAAACAGTGACTTAAAGCAGTCCTTAAGAGCAAAGGTATTAGGCTCGGGTGGTAGTTGGGTCAATCACCTATATGGGGTCCAGAGCGCACTCAACAACATGCCAAGAAAATCCCTAGAGGGTCGTACACCATATGAACTCCTGTTTGGTGTCAGAATGTGGGTACCAGACCTCGATAGAGTCAGCACCGTGGCGGCTGAAACACCATTTGACATCAATGAAAGTTTGGCTGTTTTACAGGAACTCAATGAATTCCAGGCTTTACAAAGCAAAGTCCAAGTAAAACGCACCACCACTGGGGAAGTGAAGGTTGTACCAGCAAGACCTGCCTGTGTCCCGAAGACTGGGGACCTGGTCAGAGAAAAAATAGTGGACAAGAAAGAATTCGGGCCATCGTACAGAGCGCCTGTACCTGACCCGGTTATTGAAGGTACCAGAACTGTACTTCTTCCGCCCCTTGTCGGTTGCAGAGACAAGAGGTTTGTCTCTATTGATCTAATCAAACCACACTATGTGGCCGATTCTTAATAGTAAGCCGCGTGGGCTCCTGAGTAGCCACCGCACTCCTCTCGCTACTGTACAGGAAATTCAAATGGAAGCTTTAATAAAGACAGAAGATTCCACTCTACAAAGAGAAGCAGTAAGCAACAATAAAAAGATACTTCTCCCTGTTGAAACAATTACAACTGTACAATCAACAAGTACAGAGATCTCAATTCGAAAAATTGCCAACGTCTATGTGAACATGCCACAGAGCAAGTTATCTGCCAGTTCTACAAAACCTGCTGAGCTGCCAAGAATAGACCAGACGGCATCTGGCTACTTCGTGCATTATTGACAACTTCTCATCGGATTCAAGTGAACCTGAACTGCCAACGCCGGATCTCCCTTTCAAGCTACGAGTGTATGCTCTCTATCTTTGGCTGAAAAAGACATACTTTTTTGTTCCCTGGATACATCTCTGGATTACAATTGGATTACTTTTCCTGGTTCTCTGGATTGGTTTAGTGAATGTCTTTTTCCTACTTCTGAATGGACATTATCTCCCAGAACACTCCGCAGTACATCTTGTGAACTTGGTTCTTAAACCACATGCATCATCACACTGTGAATTAAAGGACCTGTCCCTGGTGAACATTACAGCAGTTCCAGTTCCTGAAGGCATTATATGGGACAGGGTATCGTATGATGTGTATGGTCCTACTGAACTATTGCAAATTCCTTATTTGTTTAAAATTTCCCTAAATTATACCATCACCTCTAGTACTTTCTCTAATGATTGGGAAATTGAAACTGTGCATAATTTGCTTGCAGCTCTAGAGCAATCAACTGCATTTTCTAATGATGAGTTGTATGATGGTACATCTAATTATAGAGACATGTTCTGTTATCAACATTATGGTCACCATTTTTTACACAAAGCTAGTGTTCCAGTGCTGTTTGTAATTACACACAAAGGGAACACTGCCCAACACAGCAGAAAGGTAGTTCAACAACATTTGCACAAAAGTTTGTTCATTTTTCAGGTTTCAATACATCAGACCCAGCTTCTTATTATTATAGGCTTGCTCCCACACCAGCAAAGAAAAATATGCTAACAAACACTTAGCTGATATACGCTGCTTCCTTTATTTCCCAACTGTCTATACAGCCTTTCGAATTTTGGAAAGACACTATAGACACAAACTCCGTATGAGGTACTAAAGAATGGCAGGTTCAGGGAATTGAGGCTTTGCTTAGAGCATGCCTCATATCACATCTAATGATTTTCCTCAATAAAACAGTGCAGCAAACATCTTGTCTTGGTATAGCCAAAATGAAGGATTTGAACACACCGCGTATTCCCGCATTCTCATGCTTCGAGAATTGGCAGCACTTTACACACTTCAGTGAGGACACACTAATATAACATGATACGTAATGGTTCTTTCAATTCATCAGACCCCAATTGAAAGGGATGGTTGGTTTGGCTGACAGACACAAATAGTTGTCAATCTACATTCCTGGGTAACACCGAAGGGTTCAAGATCAATGGGCCTGATCAGTGATATGTACAAACAGAACACTCGGGTGGTGGTGACATCATATAGTGTTGGGAAGTTGTGCCTAGATTGGCTAAAATCCTCAAAATTTTTCCAGGTGAAGCAACACTTGTCCCTTCTTTCTGATGACATGGATCTCAGGGATTTTTTAATTAGATCCCCGGAACCCATGTCTAAAGTGCTTTTTGTACGGAATATACAATGAGCTGTGGAAGATTTCTCAACAGGAAGCTGCTGAGACATTGCGCAAGTTCTACAGGGTTAATTTAGAAAAGGCTTTGGCTGTGGTTGACAATGGTATGACCACATTATCATCCAGAATTTATCCACTGGGCAACATAGTGTCTTCTGAAATAGACATAATACAGCAAGACATGTTGATTTTACAACACGGAGAGTCACAATTACGGTCCATCGTGATACTGAGCTGGACGTTACAAACATTATGTTCTGGCCACGTGCCATGGCGTTATATCAACAGTACTTGTATGTTTTCTGGATAAGATCTAACTGATAGACAGATAGTAATGGCATGCAGAGCTGCAAAATATACAATGGTGCTCATTGAAAAATTAGACCAATTACCTTTCACTGTGGCTGAGACACCATCCAGAGACTGGATAATCCATGGCTACATCACCATACCGGTCACGACTTTCCAATTCCAATAATGTCTCCAAAACCAACAAGTAGGCAGATATGAAGCGCTAGGGGAAGGTTATGTGCATGAGTACTGGGAATTACCATTCCGATTTAAATGCAGAAATGGGGACACAGAGGTTTTTCTTAGTGGCGCCGACTGTGAAGATGCTTTAAGCGGATTCTTAGTTTGCAAGGACATTTCTCTCCACGAAGCTTACAATGCTTCGGTAGCGAACTTGTCTTGTTATCTGAAGGGTTCTCCAGCTGGCGTGATTCATCCGGTGTTCAAACTGCTCTCGAACGAGAGCTATTTGATGCTGAATGATCAAGGCTGCTGCGGGATGGAACCGAGCATCGCTTATCTAGTGACGGTTAATTCCATAGTGACTTGTTGTACACCAGTACTGTTTTCACCTGCCCACACAGTTAGGGAGGCAGCGCTATGGCCTTCGATAGATGCTTCCAACATACGTTTTGATTCTCTGAGCATACTGAAAGCCATATTTTTTCAAAAGGATATGGCCTAAACTTCAGCTAGAGAGATGTTTGATCTCCAGGTTGCAAAGTCCTCGTCTGAAATACAGACACTGCTCCACACTAAGTTCCCGCTGAATTCTGGGAAGCTTGTCCATTGTATCTTCAACATGTCTGGTACGAGAGGAATAGAGCACTTTTTTGTAATGTATCGGCTCTGGTCTGGTTAGCACCTTTCAGATGATTTTTGGGGTTATACCATCTTTCATACACTCTGTGTTGGGAAGCTTTTTTGGAGGGCTCCTGCTTGTCCTGCTACTTGTGGCGGGAATCCTGATTTTAATTTTTCTGCTCTGCAATGGATGTCCCAGTTCAACCCGGAACGGAGACAGCACTGCTTGTGCTGCATTGCCGTGAGCGCATGGTACACTGCTTCGGCACACCTCGGCTTCAAGAACTGAACGAGCTTTGGTTCTTATCCTTCAGGCCTGCCTGGCTTGACTGCATTCAACCTGTCTTCAGCTATCTACTTTGCAGTCACGAATGCATCCTGGATCTATGTCTCGGATCACAAATGGTTGCGCCACCGGACATTGAAGTACTGATGGATACCTTAAAGACCCATGTGTATTGTTGTCCCCAGCGTATTCCATTGATGATGAATGCATTCTTAGAGCCACCCTGGGATGCTTCAGCTCCTATTAATGTGAACAGCGGCTCTGCGGAAAACTTATGGGCAACAACGCCTCCCTCAGCGGCTGCTGTGGATCTGGATGGAATCACCTTTGCTCCATAAACATGCTTCGAGGTGCACCTAAGGGGAGGTCGTCTGTGATTGTGGGCAACAGTAATGTTGCGTCTACCACTGGGAACACATAAACAATTGGCTTTTTCCGTGTGGGAACAATTTGGCCTATTTTTTAAACAAAATGATCCAAAACAGGTTTTTGCTTTCTTTTTTTAGACACCATGGCTTTGTGAGTGCTTGGGATCTCAAATGGTATAACGACTTAGAGGCTTTTAAATTAATATTTTTAAGAGTAATCTTTAACATTGTTAAAATGGTCTGAATCCCGCTTTTAGATGCTTTTAAGAGTAGTTTTCTTAACGGTATTAAATTGGTCTGCTGGCTTTTGGATAGCTTTTAGATATCGACCCTTAGTATGAGGAGTGGGTGTTATATTCCCGGGTTAGGCCCATGTAGCAAAGGCAGCTTATTTCTTACATTGTCCTCGCAATAACATTTCAGCCGTGAACGTTTGCATATATTTGCATGCATGACAATGTTGGATTAGTTTCCCTGAAACTAAACTTGTTTACACATCTAGCTTCGCACAACATTATCACAATGCCCTGAACATCATGTACAAGGTATCTTTTCGCACTATGTACAAATGTAATCTCTATCTTCATTCACGGGGCGACAGGGCTATCTATATATCCATAACATCACTAATCTATACGCACATCACAAGGCTGCTTTCTATTATTAAAGATGAGCATCCTGATAGATTGGTAGAGAAGGCATTTCAAGCTGACACTGAGGGTCCCTGCGTGCTGAAACTTCACCACGCAGCGGTTTGACATCTAGTGAGGGGTGTCCAGTTGATGACCAAGACCGGGTCCTTCATTCTCTCCCATCAGGTAATGGGGTTGGATTGTCCCTTGGGGGGATTCTTGGCTCTGCATCTACACACATTCTAGGTACACTTAGAATAGGGTTCGCAGAGTAGGGGTACGCTCGATTATTGCTTTGTTTTATATGCCTGCATATAGACAATGATTTAGCACCATGGTAGAACTATAACTAATATTTACACTTTTGGAGCTTCTAATCACTTTTAACTGCTTCTGTCTATTAATCATTGCAGCACACGTATTTTATACAAGAATAATGTTGGTTCAATAAACTTATTGAAAACGTCCCACTGTGTATTCTCTGTATACTTCTCTGAGAATAAGTGAGCACGAGTGACTGAGCAAAAGATTTTGTACTGGTTCCCTGATGGGTCAGGGTTGTCATGTTAAGTGGTTGCCAGAAACCATTTGCTTCATGTTAAGGTTGGGGGCACTCATGGTGGCACTGTGAGCTAGCTGGTCTCTAGGCCAACATATTCTGCGGGCGTGTCCGGAATCAGTCTAGGCACCAAGCCCCTAGTTTATGTTGTCCAACAAACGCACAGATCCTACGGATTAGAAGGAATAACACAACAATACTATATTTATTATTTACAAATTGTCACATGCTTCAGACAGATGTTCCAGAGTGGTTGGTCAGATCGTAACTTGGTGCCTTTCTCTTTTGTGTCCGTGTAAACAAAAGCTGATGGATAGCTCAGTCAATTAATTTTGAGCTGGCATAAAATTGGAGTCAAACCTACCGGCTTTGAAATGAAATACCAGCATTTGTAAAGCGCACAGCTACCTCCGGAGAGGTGTCCCGGCGCTGGGGGCCCTCGGGTAGATTAAGCGAGCTATTGCCCAGAGTCACATGGTGCTGGACTAACCTGCCGCCGGCACCGGGGATCGAACCGTGAACGCCATGGTCCAGAATCAGGCACCCTGGCCGCAGCGCCACACCTCTTCCTTTGCTTGCCATCTCTTGTCCCGCTCTGGAATGCATAATGGAGATGGATGTCACATCCTTTATAAATTAGCTTTTCCAGAAAATTGATCAAAATGCACCTTTAAAAGTGTGCTCTTCTAAATGAAATTGTACTCACCATGGTTCACCTCTGAACTTAATGTGTTTAAAAATCATTGTAAACAGCTGAAAAGTAAGTGGCAGAAACATTATGACAGTTCAGCAAAGTAAATTCAGAAAAAACGCTTTAAAAACCTTTTGTAAAGTTCAACAACAAGCTTTCACTACTCAAATCACCCCTCAAGCAATGCTCTTAATGAGATTATTTTAACTGATTATTCTTTTTTTCAATATGTGGCCTGTCAAAATAAATGTGCTCTCTCAACAACTCTGATAATTTATCAGATTACTTCCTTGATAACATCGAAAACATTTACATTAACCTTGATGATTCTAGCACTTTACCAACTCAGCTAAGCTTACATCAGAAGTCGGATAGCTTCAAAGACCCTAGTTTAAAAGCATCTAAGAGAATTTCCTAGGAGGAATCAGCACAGACAATAATGAACTGTAGTTCTGGCTCAACCCTTTATCTCAGATACCAACATATTATAATATTAGCTCTGTCAGTCATTAGTCCTGTGGTAAATGTTCTATTTAATCAGTCTCTGGAGATTGGAATGGTTCTACTAAGCTGGAAGAGAGCTAAGGTGCTTCCTCTCTTAAAGAAGCCGAATGCTGATCATTCGATCAAATCATAAATCATTTTTCTTCTTCCAGTACTTTCATAATGCAGGAGAATTGGCTACTCCACAGCACCCAATCTGGTTTCCAACTAGGTTTTAGTACAGAGACTACTTTACTTGAGGCTGCACAATTCAGAAAGGCCACTGTGAATGTAGGTGCCGTGGTGGTTGAAGTCTTTTTGGACTTATCTGTAGCTTTTGATACTGTGTCTCACATGATACTTCTGGAGAGGTTGGCATATATGGTTCGGCCAGACAATGGTCGCAATAGTTTTATCTCACAGGTCACAATCAGACCATTAGAGGTAGATGTAAATGGAGGAAAATAGAGATATGGTGTCCAGAAGGGATAGGCCTTGGTTGATATAGAGATAGATATATATATATATATATATACACATATATACATATATATACACACATATACATACACTTTGAAATCCTAATGATGAAATGAGATGTTGCAACATGATTTAAGTGAAGAATTAACTGTGATAGGACAAGAGTATTTTCGGTTAATTGGTTCATATGTAATTTTTCAATAAGTGTTTTGGATATTTTTTATCATGATCAAATGCGAGTGGTATTAGCATGAAAAGTCCACTAAGTATAGCTTATGGATTACCCACTTGGGCTTAATTGTGTGTCATGGAGTTCAAAATGTTAGGCTGTATTCACCTGTTAGTGCATTTATGCAGAAATGTAATTATGATGCAACAAACGCATTTGTGTAAGTAGGTTAATAACTTACAAAACAGTGGTGGTATTATGCCAGAGATGATTTAAAACTATTAGGCTGATCATGACATGCGATCATTATCAATTATACCATGCTCATTGAATTATTGATTTATGAACTTCAATGAATTTTATAGGTCTGGTTGCACATTATGAGTATCATGGATTGAAGTGATAGAAATGTTACAATTTTTGTTTGAATATAATTTATCATGAGGTTAGTGAAACGAAAACAGACTATGAAATGCAGTCTGTCATTGCCGCAATCGATCAAGGGGTACAATATGAGAGGTCAGAAAATGGTGCTGCATGTATGTGAGCAAGTTCACACAGTGACCGAAATGCGAAATGATGCTCTCATTCTATCAGGCAGATGCAGTGGTAGCGGGAAAATGTCAAGGCTGCCTCAATGCAGTGACAAGATTGATGCACCACAGCTGTTTAAAATTAAGGGCCTGATTTAGATCGTGGTGGGACTCCAGTGATCCGTCTGTGGCGGCAGTTATAAGTACTCCAACGAGCTGACAAAGTACCGCCCACTGTATTTAAATGTGGAATGACTGAACCGCCGTCAGCAACAACAAACTGTTTACCGCCGGGTAAGCAGCACACCTCTATCGACGCAGTCGACTCCTCCACTGACTGACAGTTCGCCATCGCCGTCAAGCCGGCGGGTTTTCGCCGAGGCAATTTAGATTTCCCCTTTGTGCTGGCTTTGTCCTAGTGGCAGATTCCTGACAGATTGAGTCCCTGGTGGAGTGGAGACTGGTAAGTACTACTTACTAATGTATCACTACATATATATGTTGTGTTTGCTTTTAAAATATATGTAGGCAATGAGTTATGCCCTTTTTTTACATATGGCATTGCACACAGAGAACACACACTATTGAATGCACACCCACAACCACCACAACAAAATGTATATTTTTTTTAAGTGTCAAAACAGGTGTGTTCATTTTACTTCGATAAATTGTACAATGAATACTAAAGCTTTACACATTAAAAAAATGCATGTAGAGCTATGTAAAAAATACACAAGGCCAAAGCAATTGTCAACACGATTTATATTAAGACAAGTGTTAAAGATGCTTACCTTAGATCCCGGTGACAACTGAGTTGATGACCCCTCGTGGTCAAGTAGACTCAGCAAAGGAAGGCCCTGGACATTGAGTTTCAAGACAGAAACAGAAGTGAGAAACATAAAATAAATTACGTTTCTACCTCCTTCCCTTTGATTCCGCCACTTGAAAGTAGGAGGTGCTCCCGTCACAATTTCCCTTGACGGAAAGGCACATCATGATTAGCCCAGCAGTAATATTGCCTGGATTCCCACAGACAGCCGCTTCTGCCTATGATGCAGTCGATGCGGGTGATGATTCCTGGTGGAGTCGGCAGCACTCAGATGGTCTTTTGTCCTTAGACCCGCCAACATCTAAATAGAATGGGCAGACCGCCAAGTAGGCGGGCAGTGAAACAGTTAAAAAAGTGGAGGTGGGACCAGTTCTGCCAATATCTAAATCAGGTCCTATATTCAGATAGTTTGAGATGCTATGCATCAGCAATACACCTTCACCTGAGTTACACAGATCGTGGCAGAAGAATTTAGGAGCCCCCCTTGCTGATCAATTTGATGAAGAACTCCTTCAAACCCCAGATTCAAGCCATTTTGGCTTCCTGCTGAAGCCAATAAGATCTTTTAGAAAGATTCTCAGAGTTCCCGGCTTCCACTCGCAAAACATTAATACTCTTTGGTCACTGTAGTGTCTTGCATTATTTAATAATTGAACCCTTTCGGATCATAATGAACTCCACAGAGCTGTGACATAGGTGTCAGAGTGCAATGCCATGAAAGCTTGTTATAGAATTGTGAGTTCGCATTTACACGCAGCAAAATAAAGACGTGTAATACTAAGCTCCGTGTGTGGCGTGGTCATTGAATGATACCCTGGCGGGGAAGGCGTTACAAATGGTGTCAAGATAGGGGATAAGTTACCCGAAGAATGAGCTTGATCTCCCAGAGAGTTTGCTGTGGTTCAAGCAAACTGCTGGTGCGCGCCACCTGTGTTGTTGTCGAAGATCGGAATTGATGCTTCCGGGATGTGAAGTCAAATCGCATCTCCAGCCGCAGTAAAGCAAGTGAAGACAACGGAAGAGTTGCAAAGAATTTCTACATTGATGGTCAAGAAACTGATTGTCAAGCCATATATAAAGGTAACGTGCTGCCACGCAAGATAAATTTGTACTTTCTAAGGAGTTTTAACTGAAAGGGGATTTGACCTGGTTTACGAAGCACAGGCGCTGAGAATCATAACCTTCAAAATAATGCTGCAAAGAGAAGCACTGCAACGTGAAGATCAACCAGGTGCTACAAAAAGCAAGTTGACATTTGGACAAAAAGAAATAAATGACTTACTGAATGCCCTAAAGAGAGTCCTCACACTACGGCACTCAGTGAAGGTGGCTCAAGGAGAAGTGTTTGGGGTTGTGTTTAAAGAGCCGTCCATATCCAAGGTGGGTCATTCACAAAGTTTCCGAGTGGGGCACAGAACAACTTCACAGGACTTTGATGAATAAAGATCCAAGAACAACTTTCAGAATAGTAAAATATTTCAAATGGCTGCGAAGAAAGTCACGTTTCCAGCTCTCAATAAAGATGAGTCGGAGGCCAGCACGTCGCATGGTTTCACTGATGAATTGCTAACACCAAGTCAGAAGGAACCACCTGCTGCATTCCAGAAACCACCATCACCTTTTGATACTGCCGAAAAGCAAAATATTGGCAATAGATAGTCTGCGTGGATAGAGACATTTGATTAATTCATTGATACACTTTCAAGAGACTGGTAACAAAAAGATTATCAAGTATCTCAAAAATCTGGCTGGTGATGGTGTGAAAGAAGTCATAAAGAAAATGCCTCGAACTGATGAAGGAAACACATATTGTCAGATTAACGAAACGCTGAATCTAAAATTCAATCCAGTGCCAAACTTTGATTATGAAAAATACATTGCCAGTCAAGAATGCCAAAAAGTTGGTGAAGTCATTGATGAATTTGTGGAGAGACATGATACACGCATCAAACACTCTACGTTGAATTAATTTGACGATGAGGAAGCTATGCAATTTAGAGTTATTGATGTATGCTTGTCAGATTCATTCAGACGATGAATGCTGACAGAAACTCTCAGTCTGGAGTGACTGTTGATGGCTGCCATAGCTGAAGAGTGTGCTGAAAGACAAGCTGCTGACATGGAGGCCAGAGGTGCCCAGAGTGAATCAGTCATGCACAGTCTTTAGCCAAAGCTAAAGACTGAAGGACCCAAAGTGCTATCTGCAAGTAAAAAGAAATTATGTTTTAGATGTGGATTTTCATTTCCACACGAAGGTAAATGTCCCACCATTGGACAGATATGTAAAGGCTGTGGAAAAGAGAATCATTTTGTAATGGTTTGTTAAACAAAGGAAAAAGCTAGTGCTTCACGGCTTGAAGGCAAACATTGTCCTAAAATACCATTAAAAATAAATGACTGTTCAATACGTTTCATCATCGACAGTGGCGCATCGGTAAACATAATGCCTGAAGAGAAATATCATGAATTGTCTCCATTACTTTGTCTTATGCCATCAAAATTCAAAGTGCACACTTGGGCTGCATCGACGCTCAAAAAAAGTCAAGGTTCATTTGTAGCAACATTGAAACACAGGAAAATGAAGGTGCAAGCACCCATCCATGTGCTCCAAAATAAAGCAGCAGGTGCCTGTCTGCTCAGTTTCCATACCACTACTGATATGGGACTGATTTCTGTGAATTACAACCTGAATGCTCACTACGAAAACGTAAGTCAAATTCCTTCAATGTTTCATGTTTTGGGAAAGCTAAAGACTATGAAAGTAAAGTTACACATTAATGACGATGTCCGTCCTGTTGTTCAAAGACATCGACGAGTTGCTTTTCATTGACAAGAAGCTGTTAAAAAGAACTTGAATCGTTACCTAAGCTTGACTTCATTGAGCGTTCAACTGGTCGAACACCATGGGTTTCACCCATAGAAGTAGTGCCCAAAAGGGACACTGAAGGAGCTGTACACAAAGGTGTTGGTATGCGTCAAGCAAATAAGGCAATTGAACAAGAACAAAATCCAAATCCACATATTGCTGACATAATGCAATTAAATGGTGCAAAGGTTTTCTGTCGCCTTCATTTTAATAAAGGTTATCATCAGTTGGAACTTAAAGAAGATTGCAGGTACATTAAAACGTTTTCTACGCACGTAGGTCTGTTTCGCTATAAAAGACTCAGTTTTGGTGTGTCGACGTGTCATACAGCCGGTTGTGAATGCATTCAACTACAGAGATGACCAATTAATTTTCAGAGCTAAACAAAAGAAGCAGGATAAAGCTTTCACCCAAGTATGTCACTTACTAACTGATGCAGGCCTGGCTTTGAATGCAGCCAAGTTTGAGTTCCACAAGACCAAGTTAAAATAATTCGGCCAAATCTTTTCTGATGACACCCGATCCTGATAAAGTACAAACGCTGTCTAATGCTGATCCCCCCACAAGATGTTTCTATGATAAGTTCATGTCTTGGCATGCCCAGATACGGTTCAAGATACATACAATACTTTGCGATCATAAGTACTCCTTTACGCAAGTTAACAGAGAAAAATATTTCATTCAAATGGACACAAGAATATAAGAAGTTTTAAGAAAATAAAACAAACCATTGAAGCTGCTACTGAAGTGGGCTATTTCAGTACAAAGGTTCACACTGAGGTTGTTGTTGATGTTAGACCCATTGGTATAGGTGCTATTCTGCCACAGCAAAGCAGGCACCCCCATGCTCGAAGGCATACTGTGGCATATGCCAGCAGAAGTTTGTCCCAATCAGAACGTGCTTACTCTCAACCTGAGAAAGAATGTTTGGCTGTATGGCTGTATGGTATGGGCTTGTGAACATTTCTATTTATTCTTGTATGGAAAGCCTTTTACACTGGCAACTGATCATTAAGCTTTATTGAGTATCTTTGGCAATCCAAAAGTCAAGACGCCTCCTTGTATTGAATGGTGGGGACTCCGATTACAAGAGTATGATTACACCAATGTACATCCTCCAGGGAAAGATCAAAACCCTGCTGACTACTTTTCCAGAGTGCCTATACAAGGTCAAGGTAGTCCATCCAAGATGGCTGAAGTCTTTATTAATTTCATTGTAAAGTCACATACACCAGCTGCCATATCATTAGCACAGATCATCACTGCCATGAGCCATGATAGTGACATGTTGAAGTTGAAAGAAATAATTACACATCAGTTGTGGAACCAATATGCTCGACCTCTCACCAGTGATGGTGAATACCAAAAGTACAAAAACATTAAAGATGATCTGTCTATAACTTAGAACTGAGTTATACTGCGAGGGTCAAGAATCCTAATTCCCGAGAGTTTAAGAAAGAAGATAATTGATATGGCTCATAAAGAACATCATGGTATTGTTGCCACCAAGAGCTCTCGGAGATGGAGTCTGGTTTCCATATTTAGATAAGAGGGTTGAAAAGGACCTCAAGGCCTGTCATCTATGTAATTGCCTCTCTAAGGACATTACTCACCATACTCTTACAAAATGTCAGAACTCCTTAAGTATGCATAGGAGAGAATAACTATTGATTAGACCACTCGACAATGGACATCATTTGATGGTCTCTGTGAATGAGTACTCTCGATTTCCATTGATAGAGGATCCCTCATTCACAACTCATGAGAGAGTCATTTAGAGATTTGACGGAATTTTTGCAACAATGGGTGTTTCGAAGTCTGATAATGACCGGCCTTTCAACAGTATAGAATTCAATGATTTTCTGGAGCATTTGAATGTAAAGCATCAGAAGAGTACACCTTTATGGCCACAGGCCAACTGACTCGTTGAGTGTTTTATGAGTACGCCACAGAAAGCAATTTGCAAACTGTGTTGAATTCCACCCTACAAGCCTATCGTTCAACACCTCACTCGACCACAGGCAAAAGTCCTGGTGCATGTGGTGGGGTGCAAAAGAGAGTCAGGGATGTGTACCCAAATACATATTAAATGTATTGCTATGCCCATCTACTTAATCCAATCATGGAGCAAGACTCATCAAAAATATCCAGAGTCAAAATTTTCTTTTCAGTGGTGGGTTGCACTGCAGCATATTTGAAGGTTTTCCTAAAATACGTTCTCGAACAGGTAGTGTCAAGAATACTTCAGAGAGGGTCTGCAGCTCGGTGGAATTGTGGAATGTACGAGGGCCATTGCAAACAGTGGTGATAATACATCTGAAGCTCATGGATTTACAAGAACATTAGGAGATAGGGATTTTATATTCTTTCGGTTTCTTTTCCATACCAAGTTGACATTTTATATAATCAGTTAAAAAAGCAAGACTTTAACACTATATTTGTTCAGAAATCTACCACAGACTTTGTAACAAGCATCAACAAAGTAAGGGAATTCATTGACAGTTTGGATTATACACTGCCACAGGAATCTACATTTATAAACCAGAGACTACAAATAAATACCTTGATGCAAGAAGCAAAATAAGTCTGTGATATTATTGTGGTCCATGCCAGAGAGCGCATTGCATTCATAAAGCATCTTGTCAGTGCAACACTGTGGCAAAAGGATTTTTTGAAAGACATGCTGAATCTTTTCCATCTGAAGCACTCACAGGAACAGTGCAAGAATATGCTATGCTAGACAAAGCAAGACTGCCAACTAAACTTTCAATCTTGTACGGAAGACATGCCTTTCATCAGGCTACTGGTGGTGCTATGACTTCTTTAGCTTTTTGTGTGAGAACAACTTATAGAAATCGTTTTCTGAGACCATAAAGCTATTGAGAGTTGTCATCACTGCCCCCATGACAACAGCAGAGTCTGAGCAATGTTTCTCTACACTGAAGAGGGTAAAAACATTTTTGAGGAACACAATGACTCAAGCTCAACGTTATGCTTCGACCATGCTAATATTGGAAAAAGAGCTAATTAAATAAATGCCTAAATTAAAAAAAGAACAATTGAAATGTTTGTCCATGTTAAAGATCGAGGAGCAAACTTTCTGTATCAATAGGAAATATGAATGTGATGTGTGATTACTGTTTTAGTAGTGTATTGCACTGGTTTGTTTCGTTTTGTAATATTAGAGAGTACTGCAGGGCACTTAATCGCTCCCTTTAATTTTCATATATTACCCAAAAGTTGAATACATTTCTAGGACTTTATTTTAACCATTACCTGTATATTTTATCAGTAACCCACTTCACTCAATGTTATCTTTTATATTTATCTAGGCCAGCTCATGTACAGTTTATATGAATACATGTATTTCAAATATGTATGATTATGTATGCATGTATTTATGTTTATTTTAATATTTTCTTTTTATTTGAACTGTTCTTGTTGTCTGTGTTTAAATATGTCATTTATTCTGAAGAAGTAGTTCTTAAATTTACAACTTTTTTTATTTTAATAATTTACAAAGTATTTAAAGTACTAAGTTTATTTTCTATTTAAGAGCAAGGCAGGATTATTTAAAAACAAAGTTTTTGCTGACGTCCTAAAGATTAAATGTTTGTTTTGAATGGATATTTCTTATATTTGTAGCTATTTAATGTCATGAAGATTTCTATGACCTACTGTGCAATCAAAGTTGACCAGATGCAGCAAAGGAAGTGGTTGACATGCACTACAGGTAGGAATAAAATTGCTAACGTGTATGATCCTATGTTATGTGCTTCGTATTGTAAAGGCGAGCTCCCAAGCTGTCTTGCCTGGTACCATATGCCTCTTCAGAGGTTAGACGTGCTTGGCAAAGTAGAAATTCTATGAAATATGTAATGATCTATTCTCCATAAATGCTTCTAAGAACTGTATTTTTAATTCATTTTTCACTGAATTACTGCTAAAAATTGCACCTATTAGACCATTTTTTTTTATAAAGGTCTCAGGGGGACCCCCCCCCCCCCAAATCCCTAACATAAGTTTTGATTGTACGCTTTGCTTTGCTCACATGCAAAATTAATTAAGTCACCTTACACTCCGCCACTTTCAAATTCCACCAGCTGCTACTGGATCTTGTAAGCTCCACTTCACCTAGCAGCTGAGAGGTCCTTCTTTGGAGTGCCCCCCCAACAAAGACAACTGCACACCAGTGGAATAGCTCTGCACAGCAAGCTCCAAGTTCAAAATCACAAGAATCCCAAATGGGTATGTTTGAAAAGCAACACAGTCTGAACTGAACAATAATGTGGTGGTGGTAGACTTGACTTTATCTAAGTAACCACCTGTTCAGCCTGATCTAGTGGCACAATTGGGACCTCAAGCACCTAAAAGGTGAGGTTTTCAGTACTACAAAGTCCCTGGGAGAAAATCAAAAAGAACTATCAGACATGTTGCTCTCTACTTGCACCAACAATGCAGGAGCACAGGCAGAAATGGAGACAGACCCATTACTTGTGGATAGCAGTCAGCTGAAACTAGACAAGACAAATATAAACAAAAACACCATCAGGATAGTAGCATGAGGGCATATGTAACCATAGGACCAAAATGACTGCTAGCCTTCATAACAGATACAGATCCCTAGAGTGGAGGCATAAGCAGGATAGGGGCAGCACCATAGCAAGAATTATATGGCATGTTTCAAAGCTCTGCATTCACACTGCTTTTAGAACTGCATCACCAGAGCCACCAACAGCCCAGTGAACCTTGACAATGGGTATAGATGTCACAGGTGGGACTCTTATTGGCAAGGGATCTCTATCTGAAGACCATTTGACACTCTCTCTCGATTGCACCTAATTTTTGTACATTGCCAAAGTGTCAAGACTCAGTGACCAGGGAAGAGAAGTTTTTTTTCTCTGTCAGAAAAGGAATGCTCTATGAGAAGCAAAGATGAATGAATTAGGTTTGGGCCTTATATTCCACATTCTTTTCATGATATTTTTTTGTTGAATAACTTCACTCTATGCCTTCTCCTACAGAGAAATTCTTAAGATCTACCCCAGATGTATTAGTATGAGATGTCTGAGTTACCTCTGAGCTTCCTGGCAAGGGTCTCATGGAAGCTTATCTGAATCTCTGGCAATCCTCACAAGCTCTGTTTATGTCACCAAACTCTGATTTGAGGTGCATGCAGGAAACTTGAACCCTGGTCTCTGAAGTGCATTGTATTGGCAGCATGACAAACCAGATATGATTGGGTCACTCTGTTATGTTGTAGAACACCACTGTTTTCATGAGGGTAAGCGTTAATGTTTTGTGAAATTATAAAATTAAGCATCACTGATCTTATTTTGAGGTATCTGTTACTTGTGAAGACACACCTTAAGTTTTTTATTTTTTGGACTGCGCTCAATGCCTTGCCTAGGACTTCCTGAAATTACAATACAAAGCAAGCTCATGTACGGGAAGACAGTGGATCAAAATGACTGCTGCCTGTTTGGTGCTCGCTATATTATTCATTTATGGCAGCTATTTCCACTCTCAAAACTGAATAGCAAGCTTCTCAGGCAAATCTGTGATTTATACTCCGAGGAAGATCAATGCAGATTCTGGGTGACCCTGTAATATATAGCTGCATCTAAATCATGTCTTGGATGGGGCTATTTTACTGCTTATTCACAAGTACGGTTAGCATGTTTCCAATTAGTGTTTAATAATCATTTAAAATGTTTCCATGGGATTTCTAACACTTTCAACATACATATATTCATAATTATTCTTTTCCTTCACACGTTCTGTCAATGTGGCAAATTAAGAGACAATTAAGCAACAACTTTCACGCAGTGTCATTTGTTTTACTTGCTTGTGAACTAGTGCTTATTGACGTGTCTTGAACAGGCTTCTGGCTTATGTCTCTTGCACATAAAAACTCAAATTTGAAAACTTTCTTTTGCTAAGGACTATTTTTGATAAGTGTTTTAAAACTCAAAACAAATAAGAAATGTAGAAAACACAATCTATCATGAAGGTTATTCTGCCTTATAAAAAGTCTTAGAAAGGGAACCTATTATGTACATTCATAGAGTCACATATATAGAGGAAACATAACAGTAAACCATGTAATTTGTTCCAATATTGTCATTGAGGGGGTCTGGTGACATAAAGCAAGAGTTGCATGTAAATGTCACCAGAACCCATGATGCTTATATTGAACCTTATAATATGCTACTCATTATTTACTTTTATATGCATTTTAATTATCTTGTGGTTGTTAGCTTGAAAAGTTGTTTTCTTCAAGGTACAGCTAACAACTGAGACTGACAACTGCCATTGATTGGAATTTGACTGTTTTCTTACTTTTAATTAAATTGTGGAAAATGGTGAGGGCCATTGGATTTCTATGGCTACAGACTTTACCACATAAACATGGATTAAGCACATTTGCCACATAATTTGCAGATGTCAGTAAATGTTGTTCACAGCTAAAATGGATAAAAATGCTGCCACGAAATGTGCCACAAACTTTGCAGTTTGACAACATTTAGATAATCCTGCCTCATAAATTGGTCATCCATGCCACATAATCCTAGTAGCCCTGTCAACGGCAAAGCTCTACAGACTAGTTTAGGGGTTGTCATTATGATTATGAAATTGATTTTCTTCATTATGATGAGGGTAATTTCGACTTTGAAAATTATTTTCTTTCTATTTTTAAGCAGACGAGTTGGTCTCCCCCGTACTCTATTTCCCTCTCCTTTACTCCTTTCTTACCTATCTTCGTATTATTCTATCCTTTTTTCCTTATGCCTTACGTTCTGGTCATGGTATCCGTTTGTATCATCTATCTAACTTTCTGTATAACAGCAATATGTATTTGTAGTAATGCATTCACTTTGAATAATTCACCGGAATGTTATGGATCTTCACAACCCAATTAAGAAACAAATGATTATAACTCACTTATCTTGATTAAAATGCCAAATGGCCCTTCTGCAAGACACACATTTGATGGAAAAAGATTGAAATTCAGTAAATTGAAAATGGATGGGTCACTCCTTTTGTTCCCCTACCAAGAAGAACAAATATATGTCATTATTTTACTTCACAAATCTTTAGTGGTCGTATCGGAACACCAAGAAAAAGATGATGAGGGTAGAGGGATATTGCTCCACCTTAAGATTAATGGCATCCCTATATACATTTTTTATATATGGTCTTATTGGGGTGGAGCCTAAATTTTGGGAAAATCTCAATGAAGTTAATTTCTTGCTCAAATATTAATTTGTTAACAGGAAGCAACTAAACAAATCATGGATTCATTTCTAGATAGACATTCAACTTCACACTATACACCTACTAAGATGCAAAAAATATTTAAGCTTTCCATATCTTCCAAGGGATTAATTGCTGCCTAGCATTTTTGCAGTCCTGACTTTCTATAATATACTTTTAACTCAACTGTACATCAGTCTAGATCCAGGACAGACAATTTTTTTTAATACCTATAGGTTAGGCTCTCTGATAAATGCAAAATAGACTCTTTTATTTCAGACCATGCTCCTGTTATTGTAGATGTAAATCTTGATTTTGATACACTAGATCCAACAGATGGCATTTTAATAATTCACTGTTGAATGATCATTTTTTTGTTGCTAAAGTTGAATGCTTCGCCAACTAGTTTTTCTTACTGAATGACACAAAATATGTCTTTTGATACAAAACAGGATGCTTTTAAGGGGCCCGCTGGAGTTTTTGTTTTCAATTATGTAGCGACCAAGAAAAATACAACCTTAGCTGAATCTTCCTCCATTTTAAAATTAATAAAAGACCTTGAACATGAATGTTTCTCCTCAGCCAAATCATCTACATTAGCCTGTCTGACCCAAGCTAAATTAGATTGCAATAGAAACTTCACACTTAGTGTCCTTGTTCTCCTTTTATTCCCCTCAAAATCTGGTGCTCGTGGGTCCTTTCTTGAGGCTATGTTGTGTCTGATCCCTAAGAAAGACCGAGATCCATCTGCCTGTAAAAGCTATGAACTATCTCCCTTATTAACACAAATTGTACAAATCTTAGCCATTTGAATTAATAAATGTTTCCCCAATTTAATAGGCATTGAACAGTCAGGTTTTGACAAAGGCAGATTCATCACTGATAATTCTAGAACTTTACTTAACGTTATACATACTGCATCACAATGTTCGTTATTAATCGCAATTGCCCCAGAGGCTGAAAAAACGTTTGACTGAGTAAACTGGAACTTTTTCATAAAAGCATTACATCAGTATGGATTTGGTCCCAGTATTATACGATTTAGCAATCTGCTTTACTCTGCACCTAGTGTTTGTTGTTGATCGCCTATCAGCCTGCTTTGATTTGAAAACGGACACGAACCAGGGCTGCCATCTTAGCCCACTGTTTATTCTAGCCCTTAAGCGCTTTTTCAACAGATTTACAGATCACAAGGTTATGTAGGTTCTAAGCACAGAAATTATGAGGTTAGGTTTACTGCATTTGCAGATGATGTATCATTTACTTAAAATCCTGAAACTTCTATTGCAATCTTTGTTCAGTTATTTCAACACTATTCTTGGGTGTCAGGTATAAAAAAGATTCATGCCATTGAATACATTTCATTTTAAATACTGCCTTCTCATGGATTCCCACGTGTATTAAATGTCTAGGTGTTAAATACTCTCCTTCAATAAATGAAACTTTTGCCCTTAACCTTGAGGAGATCAAACAGAACCCCCATTCCCTCAGTACAAGATGGTTGTCTCTATTTCATTCCTAGTGGGGCAAATTATGTACTGTTAGGATGATGATGCTACCAACAATTAATTTTCAGCCATCGATGCTCCCTGTTAATATTCCTCAAAAATACTTCAAAACCATTGATACCATTCCAAGGAAATTCTTTTGGAATGGTAAAATGCCACACATTTCTTTACACAGACTTAGAAGGCCCAAAGATAACAGTGGGGTTAACGCCCCTGATTTTATTAGCTATCACTCAGGCTTTATCCTCACACAAACTTGGACTTTAAGTTCTCCGGATTTAGATGTTACCCCCTCAGTTTGGAAACACAGAGAACTCAAGTTCATTTTCTCTTTTTCTTTCAGAGATTCAGTATATTTTACACATAAACCTCGTTTTCTTTGCTCACCTCTCATAAATCATTCTATATTCCTCACAAGACCATTTATTCTTCAACCCAATCTCCATTATACAATTTTAGACTTTCCCCTATATTGTATAATAAAAACATCAAAATTAACAATAAAATTATTTTTGGGCGCGATTGGGTTAATAAAGATAGCAAATATGTGGACCAACTCAATCTCATAATAAGTCATGTCCTTCCCTACATTCCAGCATACTTTTAATATGCCCCTCTTCATACTAAAAATTCGACCAATTGATTAAATCCATTACACAAGTTCTACCTGTCAATTCTTTACAGTCATCACAAAAAATGGGGGAGGGTGGACAAGGAGCTGGATCTAGGTCCAGTGACTTGTGCTCCTGAAAACTAGAATCGTAGCTCGTAGGAGTCACAATTCATCTGAGACAGAAGTAGAGTAGGAAGTGAGAAGGTAAAGTCGTTCTCAAATTATAGTGCCTGGGGACAGTGTGTCCATGTCTTGGTGCCCTCACACACCCCAAAGGATGTCATGCTTCATCATTGGGCAATGCTCCTCGTCGGGCCGGCACTGCCCTATGGGTCCCCCGAAGGGTCACTTTATCGGAGATCTTTTGAGTAATAAAGCCGTAAGGGTGTGTGTGGGTCTGAGTGGCAGTGGTGTACTAGTGTGAAGTTAAAAGATGGCTGGAGGGGTGACTAGTAAATTGAATAGGGAATAGCCCTTCTGTCATCAATAAAAAACCAAAAGGTTGTGCTGCTTGAGGGTGGTAATGGCCCTCGGTAGCTAGACAAGTATCATACCCTTATTGGGCATGTTGATGGTCGACATGTTTCACGCAGTACGTGGTCTCAGGAGGAGATCCCTTGCGCTTCTTCAGGACCAATAAAAAGGTGTGCAGTGAGTGCTAATGTAGTGTAGTGGCCTCTCAATTAGACCTGGTGCCACTTGTTAGAGTAACATAATCCCCAATGACAAAAAAGACAAAATAAAAGGAATAGAATTAATGTAATAGCACGTATAAACCCTTATAGAAGGGTATGGGTAGAGAGAGAAGCTAAGGTCCCCCATTGGTCGACCGTGTGCTCGTGGTAATTACCAACTACTGTAATCACCTTGCATGTTATTTACCAGGTGGTGAGCTATCATCATAGAGTGTGATGGTGACGCTCAGGTGGACGAACATGTAAACATAGAAGATTCTTGGTTAAAACCATGATGTGATGCTGATGTGCTGGCATAGACAAACAAACACATGAATGCATAAAGTTAAGCCAAAGATTAAAGTCAAGGGCCGGTCACACTGGTATATCAACCAGTGAGTATTCCCAACTGGACTGGTATCGTGGTAAGGTATTGCGGAATTGTGAGCGAAAACATATAATTATTCAAGGTAGACCATTGATGGCAAGACCTCAGGTCACTGTGCTCATATGCCCATATTATACATTAATCCCAGACAAGCTTACATTAGTTTAACATAATTTGGGGCTATGTGAATTTGCATATGGGCTGGTATGAGAAGCAGATACTCCCCAGAGAGATCCTGCCACATTTGACTATTTTAGACATCAGGTTCTTTTATTACCTGTTTTTCATTTGGAAAGGAAGTGTGGAGGAGGCCATGCAGCTCATCAGTACCATAATGTCAATGATTTGAGTTTGAAATGTACTCACATGAGTATAGGAAGTGAGATTATATTTTGGGATATTCAATTAACTGTACAGGATGAGCAAACTATCTCTTCTCTGTATAGAAGGGCTATATTAGCAAACAGTATGCTACATGTTAGAAGTTTCTATTGCACCCTGCAAACATGGAACATTCCATGCAAGGTGCTCCTCAAAATGAAGAGAATCTGTAGTACACATATACTATTAGAATGCTACAAGAATGGGTGGAAAACACAGCACAGCCTTTAAAAGGCATGATGCAAAGACCAAATAGGTATGCTATGAGTGGCAGAGATAACATACTATAGCAAATAAAAGAACCGGAAGAGGAAATAACAAGGAGTGAGGAGGGGGTTCAAATTAAGGAATTAAAGTAGCAAATGCAAGGCACATTAGTTAAACAGGAGGAGGATAGTTGTGAGAAGTTGGCCTGGTATATGATGTCCACTAATTAAAGTGGGCACCTTGCACCAGTCCAAACAACCCTTATGGTGATTTAAGAGGTCAAATATAACCTTAGAAAGCTATCCAAGTGGTAGCTGTGGAGAGCAGCCTTCAGGCTTAGTCTTGAAGGAATGTAAAGCAGCTTGCTTTACCAGAATGCAGCCTTATTGTATTGGTTAAATGAAAGGAGAACCACACAGTAGTTTTAAAATATGTATTTATTATTATAACACACTTTAAATACCTCACAGTATTGGCTACACGCAGATAAACACAAAGCACACAATACTGTAGCTCAGAAACTGTCGTAAGTAGCACTAATACACAGTGGGCTCCAGGGGGAGACCAAACCATATACTAAAATAGTGGTGTAACAACCACGACTCGAGTCAAGATAGTGTCTAGAGGATGTAGAATTGCTGGGAACCCAAGGAACTACCAAAGGTGAGTAAGTAGGGACCCCACAGAGGAAAGGTGCAGTGTGGAAACACGACCGCGTGCTACGTACAATTCAATGGGAGAGTCGCGGTTGTAATTTTACCGTTTAAGGACCCTTTCCAGTGGATTACGAGGAAACCCTTTGGAACATAGAAGGTTGGAGAGCCACCCCACTCATAGATACCGAAGTACCAGAGTTACCTATCCCAGGGAAGCTGGGTGCATAGGGCTGAAGTGGCATCGGAAACCGTTGTTGATCACAATGGGAGTCTTCAAAGAAATGCCACTGCTGGAAGGAGGAAAAGTGTCCGGTGGAACCCGCAGGTGGATTCTTGATGGGAGGAACCTGAAAGCAGAGGGGACAGAGTCTGGGTCACTCAGGAGTGACCAGGGGCTCGGTAGACGAATGCCCGCCGATGTCGGCTGCTTCAGGTGTGATGATGGGGACCTTGACTCTACAGCTGCAGGGACCAGGAGATGTCGAGGACAACCAGGAGCCGGATACGAGCTGTCCCATGAAGGATGTCGAGTGCTGAGGGGTCGGTGTTCGGCGGGAGCACCAACAAGCCTTGGCAGTGGCAACCCACAAAGAAGGTCAAGGAAGGTTACGGTCTGGCCCAGCAAGGACCAGGAGACTTACCACAGCAAGGGGAGTCAGGGCAAGCCTGGAGCAACCACGGGAGCTCAAGAAAAGCAGTGTTGTCCCTCAAGTTGACCTACAGGCCGGAGGCACAGGAGTTGCAAGAGGACCTCTTAGCAGTTTCACAAAGTAACAGCTTACAGGGCACAGAGTGTGAGGAGGCTAGAGCCCTTTGTATGAAATGTGCACAGAGGTTGGGGCTATCAATAGCCTAATGCACTTAGTTGGGGAACACCAACAAGCATATGCACTTGCAAAAGTACATAGGTGCACAGGGGTTCAGCTTATGCAGTCGCCACAAGGGATACTGGCCTCAGACTTGGTGAGAGGGCAGCTCGACCTCACGGAACATAGGAACCCACGTCCTGTGTTGCTGGAGCCTTCGGAGTCCACAGGAGCTCAGGATCAGCAGACAGGTCAGTTGCGTTACAGTGCCTGCGAATGCAGGAGAGTGACTCAGTCACCCCAAGGGAGATACTTCAGTTGTCCTTGATGCTCCACAGGTCCTCAACGGAGCCTGTATGGTGCATGGGCAAAGACGATGCTTTGGACGGAGAGGGAGATGAAGTCGGGCCCAGTCAAAGTCCAGCAAAGTCCAGAGTGTCCAGACGGTCAAAGGCCAGTGGTTTCTTGTTCAGAATCATGTCCACATCGAATCTAGGGTCCCACAACCAGGTAAGCCCTTAAGTACCCACAGGAGAGGGTTGGACAGATTCAGGGGACCCTTCCAGGGGAGGGTCAGGACAGTGGGGAGGTTACTCCCATGTCCTTTGTCCAGTTTCACGCCAGAGCGGGAGCCAACGGCTCCCAGGACTGGTTTGAACTGGACTATACACAGGGACACCAAGTGTGCCCCAGATGCAGACTTTCAGGCACTTTGGAAGTACACCCACCCAGCCCCAATACCCTAAATCCTGTCTGGGAGGTGGTCACACAGGATGCCTATTGTCCTGCCTTCCCCTGCCTGAGCTTGGCTAGCAGCAGGATGGCATAAATGTGTCTCTGGTCGGCAGCAACCATTTTGGGCTGCCTGGCTCGAGAAGGCTGGTACCGGGAAGACCAGCGAACCCACGAAGCTCACTTCAGAAGGGTAGAATCATACCTCCCACACTGGTTACCGGTGAGGAGGTATGATTCCAAGGTGTTTGATACCAAACACGACATGTTTTGTTGCAGCCGTTTTCGAGATAGTATTTTACACAAGCATATAATGCACCTCTACCTATATGTCTGGCTGCGTCACCGACAACCCGGGAGAATGGTCTCCGAAGGCTGTAGGGGTGCTCTGCTCTTACAGGGGCACCCTCTCACGTAAAACCCAGCACCCTGCCTTCAGGATTGTCAAGGTCTGCTAGAGGGGTGACTGATAGGTTTTAAGTGTAGCGACCTATAGATATAGTAAACCTATATCTAAAGTAAGTGGTGCATGCACAATCTTACACAGGCTGCAATGGCAGGCCTGTAGTTCCATTTTGCATGGCCTCTCACAGAAGGCATAATACATGCTTCAGCCCATGGGAGGCCTCTGGGGTACCTATGCCCTGGGTACATGTGTACCATATACTAGGGACTGACAAGGGTACCCCAGTATCCAATCTGAAGTGTACCTAAGTACATGGCATAACATTTTAGGGAGAAAGCAGATAGACTGGGGTCCTGATTAGCAGGATCCCAGTCAGGCTAGTCAAAAACAGAGTAACATCAAGCAAAAAGTGGGGGTAACCATAAGAAGCAGATCCTACTTTCCTACACAACCCCCCCCAAATGAAAGGAGATGAGACTAACCTTGCCCAGTTGAGTCTTCATGTTCTAAGTGGAAATATCTGGAGAGTCCATCTGCATTGGCATGGTTACTCCCAGGTCTATGTTCCACTCTATAGTCCATCCCCTGTAGGGAAATGGTCCACCTCAAAAGTTTGGGGTTTTCACCCTTCATCTGTTTTAGCCATAAGAGGGGCTTATGGTCTGTCTGAACAATGAAGTGAGTGCGAAACAAGTATGGCCTAAGCTTCTTCAGAGCCCAAACCACAGCAAAGGCTTCCCTCTCAATGGCTGACCAACGTTTCTCTCTGGGGGTCAACCTTCTGCTAATAAAAGCTACTGGTTGATCCTGACCCTCTGCATTAATTTGTGACAACACAGCCCCTACCCCCAACTCAGATGCATCTGTTTGGACAATGAATTGTTTGGAATAGTCAGGACTTTGCAGAATGGGAGCAGTGCACATGGCCTGCTTGAGATCATCAAATGCCTTCGGACAGCTAACTGTCCACTGAACTTTCTTAGGCATTCTTTTTAAAGTAGGATCATTCAAGGGAGTCACTATAGACCCATATCCTTTCACAAATCTTCTGTAGTACCCAGTCAGGCCCAGGAAAGCTCTGACCTGAGTCTGGTTAGTGGGAGCAACCCAGTCTATGATGGTCTGGATTTTGCTCTGCAATGGTTGAACCTGGCCTCCACCCACAAGGTGGCCCAGATACATAACCTTACTCTGCCCTATCTGGCACTTGGTGGCCTTTATAGTGAGTCCTGCTTTATGCAGAGCCTCCAAAACATTCTTCGGGTGGACCAGGTGATCCTCCCAGGTGGAGCTAAAGAAGGCTATATCAGCAAGTTATGCTGCACTATAGGCTTCCAGGCCTGTCAGGACTTTTTTCACCAGCCTTTGGAATGTGGCAGGTGCATTTTTCAAACCAAAGGGAATGACAATAAATTGATAATGCCCACTAGGGGTTGAAAATGCTGTTTTGGGTTTGGCATCCTCAGCTAGTCTGATTTGCCAATATCCAGCAGTGAGGTCAAGAACTTGGCTGAGGCCAAAGTGTCAATGAGTTCATCTGCCCTAGGAATAGGGTGAGCATCAGTCCTAGTGACTGCATTCAGCCCCCTGTAGTCCACACAAAACCTCATTTCTCTCTTACCACCCTGGGTATGAGTTTTGGGTACTAGGACCACTGGACTAGCCCAAGGGCTATCTGAGGGTTCAATCACTCCCAATTCCAGCATCTTTTGGACCTCAGTCCTGATGCAATCTCCGACATGGTCTGGCTGCCTGTAAATCTTATCTTTAACAGGTAGACTCTCACCTGTGTCCACTTTATGGGTACACCAGGTGGTCTGACTAGGAGTCAAAGAAAACATATGTCTATATTGATTGAGGACCTTCCTGCAATCAATCTGCTGTTGCTCAGTGAGGCTGCCTGCCAAATCTACACCATCAACTGAGCCATCATCAGGGTTCTGTGAGAGGAGGTCAGGGAGTGGGTCACTCTCTTTCTCCTGTCCCTTATCAGTAGCCATGAGCAAGCCCATGTCTGCCCTGTCCACATAGGGTTTGAGCCTGTTTACATGGAGTTCCCTATGGGGGCTCCTGGGAGTTCCAGGGTCCACCAAGTAGGTGACCTATCCCTTCTGTTCAAGAATAGTATGGGGTCCACTCCACTTGTCTTAGAGGGCTGCTGGGGCCACAGGCTCCAATACCCATACTTTCCTTCCTGGCTGATAAACAGTCAGTACAGCCTTTAAGTCATCCCAAGCTTTTTTGAATTCTTGACTTGCCTCAAGGTTTTTGCTGGCCTTCTTCATGTACTCAGCCATCCTGGAGTGGAGACCAAGTACATAGTCCACAATGTCTTGTTTAGGTTGTTTGAGAGGTAACTCCCATCCTTCCTTCACTAAACACAGGGGACCCCTAACTGGATGCCCAAACAGAAGTTCAAAAGGGCTGTAGCTAACCCCCTTCTGTGGGACCTCTCTGTAGGCAGAGAGAAGGCAGGGCAACAGGACATCCCATTTTCGCCTAAGCTTTTCTGGGAGGCCCATGATCATGCCCTTGAGGGTTTTGTTGAATCTTTCGACTAACCCATTGCATTGTGGGTGATAGGGTGTGGTGAATTTGTAATTCACTCCACACTCCTTCCACATAGCGGTAATGTAACAGGACATGAAGTTTGTACCTCTGTCAGTTAAGACCTCCTTAGGAAAACCCACTCTGGAAAAAATTCCCAGGAGGGCCCTGGCCACCACAGGACCTGTGGTGGTTCTAATGGGTATTGCTTCTGAATACCTAGTGGCATGGTCCACCACCACTAGTATGTAACGGTACCCAGATGCAGTAGGAGGGTTCATGGGACCAATGATATCAATCCCAACCCTCTCAAAGGGAACCCCCACCACAGGTAGTGGTATGAGGGGGGCCTTTGTGGTACCACCTGACTTACCACTGGCTTGACAGGTGGTACAGGAGCGACAAAACTCCTTTGTGTCCTCTGACATGTGAGGCCAGTGAAAGTGAGGAAGTGAGGGACAAGCCTGTCCCAAGTCTTAGTGTGGCCTAGGTGTCCTGCCAAGGGAATGTCGTGTGCTAAGGTGAGTAGGAAGCCCTTAAACTTCAGAGGTATGACCAACCTCCTGGTGGCACCAGGCTTGGGGTCTCTACCCTCTGAGTATAGGTGTCCCTCATCCCAATAGATCTTGTGAGATCCACTGACACTCCCAGCAGCCTCAGCAGCAGCTTGCTGTCTGAGGGGTTCAAGAGAGGGGCAGGTTTGCTGCTCAAACTCAAGTCTGCCCTGGAAGGGCCCCCTGTCCCCAAGAACTCAACCTGATCAGGTTCCAGTTCATCTGAGACAGTTCCTTCACAGGGACTGAAATCATCTCCCTCCAGAGATTGATCTTCACACTGAGTCTGGGGGGAAGACACAGCCTTACTCCTCCTGCTCCTTCTCTTGGAAGGCCCTTGGTCCATTGTTCCAGGATCCAAGGCTTGTTCACTGATAGCCAGCTTGGCCTGTGACCTGGTCACAGCAAACATATCTGCAGTGATGCCCAGCATTGCTGCATGAGTCCTTAGTTCTACCTCAGCCCAGGCTGAAGTCTCCAAATCATTGCCCAACAAGCATTCCACTGGAAGGTCTGAGCTAACCACAACTTTCTTAGGGCCAGTTACCCCTCCCCAGCTGAAATTAACAACTGCCGAGGAATGATCAGTCCTGACATTGTTAGCATTGATCACTTGGTACATCTCACCAAGTATGATTTGGTCAGGGCCCACAAGATCTTTTGTCACCATAGTTACACTTGCACCTGTGTCCCTGTATGCCAAGGCCTCCTTACCATTATCAAAGGCTGCTGCCTGTATTTGCCCAAGTTACTGGGACTGACAAATAAGGTGGCAATATCCAGGCCACCATCACAGACAAGTGCAGCCTAAGCTGGAGTTCTGACTAAGCCAGAACCCATCTCAGAGCCCAAGGTTAACCCTACTAATCCTTTGTTCCCTGTACCACCAATTGAAACTATACTAGGGGGAGCAGCTGCCTTAGGGGCAGTGGTGGTTGGAGTTGAATCCTTGGCCTTTAGACAATTGGCATCTTTTGTCCAATGGGTCTTTTCTTTACATAAGTAATACCAAGGTTTCTATTTGCCTTTACCTTTGTGGGACTGTGACACCCCCCCAGATGCAGGTTTTTGGTGCCCTGATGAAGACTTGTCATCTTTACCCTTGTACCCACCCTTATCTGAAGTTTTAGCATCTTGCTTCTTCTGGTCACCACCATGATTCTGGTTTCTCTGATTCACCCTGGTTCTGATCCACCTATCTGCCTTCTTTCCCAATTCTTGGGGAGAAGTCAGATCAGAGTCAACCAGGTATTGATGCAACAACTGATTTTGGAAATTATTAAGGATCTGCTCCTTCATAATCAAATTGTGCAATTCCTTGAAATCATTCACTTTGCTGCCAAGCAACCAGCCTTCCAGAGCCTTAATGGCACTGTCCACAAAGTCTACCAGTCCTGATTCTGTGTCTTCTTGGTGTCTCTGAACTTAATCCTGTACTGTTCAGTAGTTAAGCCAAACCCATCAGTGAGCGCACTCTTCAGAACTGAATAATTGTCAGCATCCTCTTCTCTAACAGTGAGGAGCTTATCTCTACCTTTGTCAGCAAAGGAGAGCCACAAGGTAGCTGCCCACTGCTCTTGAGGGACCCTCTGAACTTTAAAGGCCCTCTCTAAAGCAGTTATCCATTTATGAATGTCATCCCCTACATGGTAGGGAGGGACAATCTTGCTCAGGTTCCTATTATCAAAGGAATGTTCCTTAATTCTAGGGACACTGTTGCTGCCACCATGGGACTCTAGTCCCAATTTATTTCTAGCTCCCTGGACTTCTAGGGACTCTTTGTCCAGGGCCAATTGCTGTTGCCTGAGCCTAAGCTTAGCTTTCTCAAGTTCCAGAAATTGGTACTCCCTGTCATAAGAGTGGTCCCTCTTGCTAGATACAGAGGTCCCTACAGACTGTCCTGAGTGATCTGACTCTGCAGAAGGAGATCTAGATCTCCTTGGTAAACTCTGCACTTTTCCAGGAGGGGTGAAGAGGGGGCCATCTTGGCCTCCTCCACTGACTCCTGGGAGATCTGAGCTATCCAGGTGTGACCCATCTTGGTCTTCCTGGCCAGGGTTCGAATCTAGGTTATAAAAGGTGTTACCTCCTGACCTGTCTTCATTCCCTGTCCCACCCACTCTGTCCTGTTCATCTGACCCAGGGGTCTTCCTAAGGTCATCTAACATTAACATCTCAATGAGACGTTGAGTGTTGGCACTTCTCCCTGTCTTCAGCTTTCTAGAGGCACACAGGGCTTTCAATTCTTGGAATGAAAGCTCACTGTATCTAGAAGGCAGAGAGCCACTGGCATCTCCTTTAGTAGACATACTAAGTGTGGTGTGGTGTGTACACCTACCTAACCTAGTGGGAAACTAAACTCTCTTAGGTTGGAGAAAGGGTGTGCTAAACCCTTGACTTACCCAATCCCAAGTTCAGTAGAACTTACTTATCCAAGCTAGTATTATATGTACCTAGTACTAAGTGGTTTTCAGTTAATCAATACAAAGGTTTATCTGGTAAAACAATGCAGGCTTGAATCCCACCGCTGCCACCAATATGAGAAGTTGGCCTGGTATATGATGTCCACTAATTAAAGTGGGCACCTTGCACCAGTCCAAAAAAACCTTATTGTGATTTAAGAGGTCAAAGATAACCTTAGAAAGCTATCCAAGTGGTAGCTGTGGAGAGCAGCCTTCAGGCTTAGTCTTGAAGGAAGGTTAAGCGGCTTGTTTTACCAGAATGCAACCTTATTGTATTGGTTAAATGAAAGGAGAACCACACAGTAGATATAAAAATATGTATTTATTATTGTAACACACTTTAAATACCTCACAGTATCTGCTACACGCAGATAAATACAAAGCACACAATACTGTAGCACAGAAACAGTCGTAAGTAGCACTAATACACAGTGGGCTCCAGGGGGAGACAAAACCATATACTAAAATAGTGGTATAAGAACCACGACTTGAGTCAAGACAGTGTCTAGAGGATGTAGAATCACTGGGACCCCAAGGAACCACCCAAGGTGAGTTAGTAGGGACCCCACGGAGGATGGGTGCAGTGTGGAAACACGACCGCGTGCTCGTACAATTCAATGGGAGAGTCGCAGTTGCAATTTTACCGTTTATGGACCCTTTCCAGTGGATTACGAGGAAACCCTTTGGAACATAGATGGTTGGAGAGCCACCCCACCCGTGGATACCAGATACCAGAGTTACCTATCCCAGGGAAGATGGATGCATAGGGCTGACGTGGTGTTGGAAACCGTCGTCGATCTTAATGGGAGTCTTCAGAGAAATGCCACTGCTGGAAGGAGAAAAGTGTCCGGTGGAACCCACAGGTGGATTCTGGGAGGAAGGAACCTGAAAGCAGAGGGGACAGAGTCTGGGTCGCTCAGGAGTGACCATGGGCTCGGTAGACGAATGCCCACAGATGTCGGGTGTTTCAGGTGTGAAGATGGAGACCTTGACTCTACAGCTGCAGGGACCAGGAGATGTCGAGGATGACCAAGAGCCAGATACGAGCTGTCCCACAAAGGATGTCGAGGGTCGGTGTACATCGGGAGCACCAACAAGCCTTGGCAGCGGCAACCCACAAAGAAGGTCAAGGAAGGTTACGGTCTAGCCCAGCAAGGACTAGGAGACTCACCACAGCAAGGGGAAGATGGGTAAGCCTGGAGCAACCAGGTGAGCCCAAGAAAAGCAGTGTTGTCCCTCAAGTGGACCCACAGGCCGGAGGCACAGGAGTTGCGAGGGGACCTCTTAGCAGTTTCACAAAGTAACAGCTTGCAGGGAGCAGAGTGCGAGGAGGCCAGAGTCCTTAGTACAAAATGCATGCAGAGGTTGGGGCTATCGATATCCCAATGCACTTAGTTGGGGAATCCCAACAAGCATATGCACTTGCAAAAGTATGCGATGCACAGGGGTTCAAGATATGCAGTCCCCACGAGGGATACTGGCCTCAGTCTTGGTGAGAGGGCAGCTCAACCTCAAGGAACATAGGAACCCTCCTTTTGTGTTGCTGGAGCCTTCGGAGTCCGCAGGAACTCAGGATCAGCAGACCAGTCAGTTGCATTATGGTGCCTGCGAATGCAGGGGAGTGACTCCTTCACCCCATGGGAGATACTTCAGTTGTCCTCGATGCTCCACAGGTCCTGCATGGAGCCTGTATGGTGCATGGGCACAGATGATGCTGTGGACGGAGAGTGAGACGAAGTCGGGCCCAGTCGAAGTCCAGCGAAGTCCAGAGTGTCCAGACGGTCGAAGGTCAGTGGTTTCTTGTTCAGAATCTTCTCCACATCAAATCTAGGGTCCCACAGCCAGGTAAGCCCTTAAATACCGATGGGAGAGGGTTGGACAGATTCAGGGGACCCTCCCAGGGGAGGGTCAGGACAGTGGGGAGGTTACTCCCATGTCCTTTGTCCAGTTTCGCTCCAGAGTGGGAGCCAATGGCTCCCAGGACTGGTTTGAACTGGACTATGCACAGGGACACAAAGTGTGCCCCAGATGCAGACTTTCAGGCACTTTGGAAGTGCACCCACCAAACCCCAATACACTAAATCCTGTCTGGGAGGTGGTCACACCTCCCTGTGACAGGATGCGTATTGTCCTGCCTTCCCCTGCTCGAGCTTGGCTCAGCAGCAGGAGGGCAGAAATGTGTCTTTGGTCGGCAGCAACCATTTTGTGCTGCCCGGCTCGAGAAGGCTGGTACCGGGTTGACCAGGAACCCCACGAAGCTCACTTCAGAAGGGTGGAATCATACCTCCCACACTGGTTACCGGTGTGGAGGTATGATTCCAAGGTGTTTGATACCAAACACGATATGTTTTGTTGCAGCCCTTTTCGAGATAGCATTTTACGCGCGCATATAATGCACCTCTACCTATATGTCTGGCTGCGTCACCGTCAACCCGGGAGTATGGTCTCTGAAATCTGCAGGGGTGCTCTGCTCATGCAGGGGCACCCTCTCACGTAAAACCCAGCACCCTGCCTTCAGGATTGTCAAGGTCTGCTAGAGGGGTGACTGATAGGTTTTAAGTGTAGTGACCTATAGATGTAGTAAACCTATATCTAAAGTAAGTTGTGCATGCACCATCTTACACAGGCTGCAATGGCAGGCCTGTAGTTCCATTTTGCATGGCCTCTCATGGGTGGCATAATACATGCTTCAGCCCATGGGAGGCCTCCTGGGGTACCTATGCCCTGGGTACATGTGTACCATATACTAGGGACTGACAAGGGTACCCCAGTATCCAATCTGGAGTGTACCTAAGTACATTGCATAACATTTTAGGGAGAAAGCAGATAGACTGGGGTCTTGATTAGCAGAAACAGTGTAACATCAAGCAAAAAGTGGGGGTAACCATAAGAAGCAGATCCTACTTTCCTTCAATATTGAACTGAGAAAACAACACAAATTCGTAAGGGGTAAACAAGATTAACTAACTTGAATAATACTCACTTTTGGGAAAAGATTTGAAGTACAGAGAAAGGAGCCTTTCAAAGTAAACAAATTTGACCACACTAAGCATTAGGGATATTTCAGAAACATAAACTAGTTCGGACACTGACATATCTGAAAGATAACCGAGTGGAACCTCAGGATCTGACACCAGGAACAGCGTCAACTTTTTATGATGAACACAGGCGGCTGACGCAAGCCCAAAAGAAAATGTGAAGAACCCACCACCTCAGACAAGGAGTGAAGAGTAGAACACAGGAGGAAAATCAGGGGGTCCATGAGGCAATAACAAAAACATCAAAGGACACAAGTCCTTCAGAAAGACTTGAAGTAAGGGGGATTGGCAAGAACTGAATGAAAATTAGGACAACGAAGAAATTAATTTGAGCAATCGTTCCCTGAAGATGAGATGGTAGAATTAAAATTAGGACTCACTTTCTGACTTACAGATTTGATTATATACTAATGGGAATAGACGTATTCCAGTTTGTCAGAAAATTTAAATTACTCAAAGTGCAGCTTCTCAGTACAAGCAAAATGGAATGATCAAAAGAAACCAATGTGAGGTAAATAGAATTATAACCCGGTGCGAATTTAGAGACTTTGCAAACAATGGAATTGTTGAATCTCGAACTTTCAGAAAGAGTTGTGAATCAACACGATCCTATAGCGGTGGAAACTTTTCTTGACAATTTAGGGATTGAACAAAGTAGTAAAAGAGTGGCTTAAAACCAAACAGCACAACACTATAAATACTTTTCAGAAAGTGATCAATAAAGAACTTAGTAAAATCAGATATCAACAAAGACCAAGAGGATTAAACAACATATCAGGCCAACAACTGAAAGTTAGCCCTTCCAACCATTCATTCCTTGCATTCATTAGCATGCGCTTTTCAGGGAGGTGCCTGGCTCCCAACACGCCAAAAACAGGCGCCATTTGTAAGGCTCCTGTTGCCTTTTTAACTCCATTTTATTTTCTGTGTTTTTAGTATTTTCTCCACTTTCTGTTAGTTTCATTTAATTGAGCAGTATTTGTCTAAGACAAGGGAGCTTGCTCTTACCAAAAGGGGTTGCTCGACCCCTGTTTTGTCTTTCTTTTGCCCTCACAGCTTTGTGCCGAGGAGCGCTTTGGACATGCCCCCCTACCTACCCCGGATGTTGGTCTTGAAAAGCAGCCATACGGCGCGTCCGTGCCAAAGGCGCACCAAAGGCAAGACCGTCTGTGCCTCTCCATGCTTGAAAGGTGCACAGGGCCAGCCACTCTGCCGGTTTGTCACCAGAATACAGATGGCCATCTCAGTATACCAGGAACGACCTGCTTACATTGCATCCCCACAGTAGGAACCAATGTTGCCCCTTGATCGATCCTTCAACAATGGTCAACTTGCAGAGTTGCCCTAGCTGTTCTAGAACATTTCTTAACTCCAAAGTCAGCACAGTCCCTAGAGCTGAACAACCTCCATCTAAAACTAAGCCCACCTACCAATTGCTTCACAGCACTTTAATCAACCGAAGATCGCTTATTAAAAACAAGTTGGAATTCTTTGAATTCCTTCAAGCTCACAACATAGTCCTTGCCTTTGTTACGGAAACCTGGGCCGACGAGAGTTCGGGACTGGACTTAGTACTAGCCATTCCAGAGGGCTGCTTGATGTTCAGGCTTGACAGCTGCGGTAAGAGAGGTGGCGGATTTGCCATAGTGTATCAAAACTACTTGTCCGGTAGTTTCTCAGCTGTAGCAACCTCGACGCAATACGAGACTTTGAATTTTAAGTTAATTCTTAACAACCACACCTCCTTTAACGGTCTGCTAATCTACCGACCGCCAGGCCCTGGTCTACCTTTTTACACAGCTTCTGCCAATTGCTTGAAACCAAAGCCGAGACTGCGGACTTCACGGTTCATGGTGATTTTAATTTCCACCTGGAGAACAATGAAGATAGGGACTCTGAAGGCCTACTAGATTTAATGAACAGTTTTGGCATGACTCAGTTAGTAACGGCCCCATCCCATTTTTTGGTCACACACTGGGCGTCATTTTTTCTGATAATATCTCATTATTCTTCTAAAAGACTTTGCCATTAACATGGTCAGGCCATGCTGCTGTGATATTTAATTTAAAATCTGAGACCAAGCTGCTTGAAATGACCCCCTCTTCATTTCCCCCAAAACAGCCACGCTGGGCATAAAATTGATTCAGGATCGATTGACAATAAATTGCAATTATCACCACCCACGGTTACTAATAACCTTTATTATGATACTCAGGAGTATCATTCTTGGCTCACTTCAGCTTATAAACAGTTGGCCACCACCAAATCGGCCAGCAACAGGAGATTAACTCCATCCCAACCCTGGTTCTCTTAAAAACTCAGACAACTGAAACAGCTTTGTAGATGACAGGAGCATAGTTGGAGGCAACATTACAACCTCAGAGAAAAAATCTTACATAAAAAAAAATTCAGAATATAAAATTCTGATTTTCTCTGAAAAAAGCGGTGTATTTTCTCCAAAAATTCATCCAAGGAACTCTTCGCAACTGTCAAAAAATGGCTAAATTTGATGATATGGACAACACCTACAGTAGTCAATAATTTTGCGATAATATTGCGTGTGCCTTTCAGACGAAGCTTCTTGACATTTCTTAGAACTTCACTACTAATCTGGTGCAAACCTCCTCGACAACCTCGGAGGTCGACGCTCAATCGTCTGGTGTCTTGCCCCCTCAGATCCCTGTGACAACACCTCCTTATATTGCCCCATTGTCTTTCTTCTTTTACCAGGCTTACTGCCCCTCAAGTTCAGAACCTAATCTTAGACACTGAATCTGGTTCACCCTTGGACCCGTGCCCACCAAATATCTTTCACTCTGTTGCCAAGACTATAGCCAGCCACCTAACTAATATTTTTAATGAAATGTTTCCCTAAAGTATGGAAAATAGCTTCCATTTTACCTCGGCTAAAAATACCACATCTTAATCCTTTGGACCCAAGCAATTACAGGCCCATATCCCACCTTCTCTTTCCATCCAAGACTGTGGAGAAGGCAATTAACAGAGAACTAACTTTCTTTCTGGGTCCAATAAACTGTTGGATCATAAACAATATGGTTTCAGGATCCAATACAGTACTGAGTCTGCTTTGATAACTGCATCAGAATGTATGGGAGTAACCCTGAGACACTGATTTTGTTAGACCTCTCAGCCGCATTCGATATGGTCGATCAAAAGGTATTGATTGACTGTATCGATTCTCTGGGAATCAGAGGCTCATCTCTCATGCTGCCTAAATCCTTTCTAGCCGAGAGAGAGCAATTTGTAGCTATGGATAGTTACCAGTCCATTCTCTCTTCCAAGTGGGGTACCCCAGGGCTCTTTGTTGAGTTCTACCCTTTTTAACCTATATGTTACACTCCAAGCCAACCTTATCAAATCATTTGGGTTTTCTGTGATCAGCTATGCAGATGATGCCAGATCGTTGTCTCCATGGCTGGAACCCAGCAGGAATCAGCTGCCAATTTTCACAGCTGTATGCAAGAGATTAGTTACTGGATGACTATTAACTGTTTAAAACTCAGGCAAAATGGAAGTATTGCTTTTAGGCAACAGTGCCTCTTTTTGGTCTCCAAACTGGTGGCCATCAGACATGGGGAACTTACTTGTTCATGTGCCCAAAGTAAATAATTAGGGGATAGTATTTGACATCAACCTGACTCTCAAGCCCTAGTCCAACTCCACTGACTACTGATGCATAAGCACATAGATTTTAAGGCATTATGCTTTGCTTTTAAAGCCCTACATGGAATAGGACCCAAATATTTAAAAATAAATTTTCCCGGTATGTTCCACCCAGAGCTCTGCGATCTTCATCAACACACAATTTGGTTGTCCCTACATTTAAGAGAGCCCACTGGAAGGCTAAAGCTTTGTTTACAGCACCACTAAGCGGAGGAATGCCCTGACTTAACATTTGAAGACATGTACTTCCCCGCCTTCTTTCAGGAAAAATCTTAAAACCTGGCTTTTTAATCTTTAGGTTAGCTTTTGTCATCTTTTCTTCCCCTTCAGCTGCACTGGCTAGCACCAAGACGCCCTCGGGCAGATGTTGTGCTTTATAAAACTTATTTTTGTTTGATTATCATTGGAACAATGGAGATCCTTGCATAACCTTAAGGAAAGTATGAGTATCCTAGTGAAGCCATCCAATAAAGGCGGCAATGCAGTTATCTTGACTAGAGAATATTATGAGGTTGAGTATTTGAGACAACAAACTCATTAGCAAAACAGATTATATCATACCTGTTCAAAACTTCCATGAAATGTTAGATACATGGAGAGATAAGACGATACTTAATTATGAGGATGTTTCTGAAATGTAGTCATCCACAGGTGCCTACCTATTATTTTGTGCACAAGAAAGACACATCCCCCCCCCCCTTCTGGGCACCCAATAGTTTCCTCGAATAACACATCAATTTACATTGACCAATATTCTCTTTTCCTTTTTGGTAAATATCTTAGCGCCTACATTAGAGACAGAAAAGACTTTCTACAAAACATATCTGGAATCAGATGGGAAGATAAATTCTTAATAATACTCTTGGATATTACCAGTCGATAAAGAAGCATTTCTAACACTAATGGGAACATGGCTTGTGAATACTTTATGAAGGGTGGGCACTTAAATATTACCAGCATAGCCAAATGATTTTCAGTATGCTTAAATACTGCTTGACTGAAAATATCTTCCTCTTCACAGGACAGTATTATAGGCAGAAGAGTGGATCCTCAATGGGCCCCTGGTTCACCCACAGTTTTGCAAATCTGTTCATGGACTGGTGGGAGAAGCAGGTGACCTGGGTGAACACCAGTGATAACTGGTTGGAACACAGTATCCTATGGGTAAGATATATAGATATTTTTATTATCTGGAAAAAATAAACATCCACATCAGAGGAGTTTGTTGTTTAACTTAATAAGAACAACCTTGGCTTGCATTTCACAAGTACAAATGAACAGGTTTTAACAACATTTTTAGACCTCACACTGACAGTGCATTATATAATCAAGAGTAGCCTGTACAGGAAGCTTACTGCTGGTAACAGTATCTTTCAAGGCATGAGTCACTATTGAAAAAATCTGAAGTGGAGCAAATGTAGGTGTAGCGATAGAGGATTATGAGAAAGTCAAGCAGATGATGATAGTGAGCGTTAGCGAGTGAAGCTATCCTAGGCAAGTACTAATTAAAGTTGTGGAACTTATGAAAAAGCACACACATCAGGAATTATTAGTAGATAAGATATTGACAGCACAAGAACCCACAACAAGATTAATAAATACTCTTTCTACAGATTCAGCAAGGATACACATGGTACTAAGGTAGAATTGGCACTCACTGCAGATACTATTATAGGATGCATTGTTACCCCTCATCCACAGATGTCATTACAAGATCATCTGGTGCATAGCCACTTCCTATGAATAAGTAATACCAGAAAAGTTATGCAGGATAAAGGGTATTTATCTATATATGAAGTGCAAGAAATGTAAGTTCAGCAGCAAGACAACTACCTACCACATACCAGGAAGGGCCAAACCCACACCAATAACTAAGCTTTTGCACTGTATCTCACTACACTGTATATTGTCTAATAGGCCCCTGCAGTAAAAGATATATAGGGAGTACAACACATCAGATGGAGAATACCAGAACATATGACTGTGATAGCCAAAGAAAACAGCACTTATCTAGTTGCATGACATTTAAAAAAACACCACAATAGCAACCAGGATCATGTTATGGCAGTGGGGAGACTAGCGTTGTGTTACATAATTCATCTATAGTTGAAATTCTCCTCAGGCTTAAACATTGATGAATAACTTGAAGTACATTTAGATAAAGTGCTTATGTGCAGTCTCCTGATTATATTTATAGTACTATATTAGAATCCCTAAAGAAGATAGCATTTATTATACCCACTTGACTTGGGTTGATACAGTATACTAGATCTACTAAGGTCATGACACACTGATGATCAGGTAGAGTTATACCTACATAAGGCACACTAATATCATGGAGATGAATATATGTCCTTACCATTGACTTATGTAAACTGATTATTTGGCTGTGAATCAGTTATTATTTCTTCTTTGTATACAGGACACCAGTAACCATGCATTTATAGATTGAATGCCAGAATAATTGCTTATGACACAAGGTTGTGATTAGAAAAATAGATCCATATACAAAGCTCATTTGGGCTAAATAGCATGTAAAAGGCTCTGCTTGTTTGTGACTGAAATAGATGGTCCAATTGATGAATTTTGGAGAAGGGCACCATTGTTGCAATGAATGTGGACATAGCAAGTGAACAAATATTGCATGTTGGATACATAAAATCCATACCTTGTATCATATTTTCCACAATTGCTACTGTACACTCTATGCCATGAATTTAGAACATTGATAAATGTGTCATGTTAATACCCCAAGAGCTAGCAATATAAGGATGGTGACAGGTCCAAGATGGCTGCCATATATAAAATTGTACTGTTACCTCTGTTCCCGGTAAAGTGCATGCAAGAGCGCATGTGCAATCTCTCTTCTGCCGCGCACAGGTATTATCAGCCTGCGCACATATACCAACTAACAAAACAAAGAAATGCCATTCAGACTAAGCCGCAATTGTGGAACACCTGCTATGCTGTAGTGTCTGTGCGTTGCGGTACTGTTAAAAATCTAAGTTCACTTCTAAGCTGATGCGTACATATACCCCTTGCATCAGATCATTCTTTTGTTCCATTAGTCAAGTAGATTGTCTCATTTTGCTGTTATCCCGCTTCCTCTATAAGACTACTGGCAATCAAATCTTTCCATTGTTATTTACTTGCCTAATTCCAGGTTCATCACCTTCAGCCTCTTGATCTGGGAGAGAATGTGGCATTATAGCCAGGCTTCCGACTTTGGAACTAGGGAGTCAGGTTGGAATTCCAGCATTGGTTCAAAATCCTGAGATTCTGGGCAAATCACTTAGGGGTTGATTACGACTTTAGTGGTGCGGGAGCAGGGAAGCACGCCACTGCCCTGCTCCTGCACTGCCAAAGTCGACCGAAGGCCACCCGCCAGATTGGGAGTTTTCTCCTGGTCTGGCGGGCGGTCCTTTGGCGTTTCCACGGTGGTGCCTTTGAAAAAGGCACCGCAATGGGAAACCCAAAGCAAGTTCCTGCATGGCATGGACTGTTTAGTCCATGCCATGCAGGAACTGGGCACGCATGCACACAGGGGGGGGCACATCATGTGCCCCCCTGCATGTACACCCATTCATGGGGCACGAGGGGGCACTGTTTCATGTCCAACGAGCAGTTTCATGGAGGAAGAACCTCCATGACACTGCTGTCGGTCCTGAAACTCATAATATGCAAGGCGGTGCTGCAACGGCAACACCAGCATATTATGAGCCCCTGACCACTGCAGGACTGCCAGGGAACGCTTTTCCCTGGTGGTTGCCACGGTGCAATGGCAGTCCGACTGCCAAAGTTGTAATACGGCAGTCGGTATGCCAGTGCTGCACCTCGCCCCCAGAGTCTGGTAATCCTTGAACTGCCAGACTCGTAATCAGGCCCTTAATCTTGCGTGCCTAAAAAAATGAATCTAACATTGTGTATTGTAATTGGTGCTCGCATAAAACGCTCCAGTGCCCTTGGTCTGAGTTTGTGCTAAATAAAACTGCAAAACATAAAAAAAATAAAGATAAGCAGGGCTTTGCATATGTATGCCAGCCTGCTTCAGGAGGGCCCCTGGTTATAATCACACAGTAGTTACGGATTACAATCGTTGTGGGGCAGGTGTATCTTATTTCAAGGTAGTGCTTTTCTGTTTTTTTTTTTAAGCGTTGTCTGGAAACAAACAAATTTCTTCTCTGTGGACAATATTGAACTTTACTGGGAAATACCAGTGCATTTCGGTGCAGGTAGGTTGCGTTGCTCCATGCAAGAAAAGGTCACAGAGTCAGTTTCTCCATTAATCTTCTTATTTCAGCAGACCTTTTAAATTAAAACTCTACATTGGGATCAAAGGCAGCATATTCCTCTTTAACTCATTCATTGCCACAGACAGGATTCAAAACCAACAATAATCTCCTCACTACTTAGACTACATGTCCCAACATTCTACGCAAATCGATGTGCACTTGAAACAACACATGTGACCTCCAACAAAATTCAGTGACAATTCCATGGTACTTCCAGGTCCGGCCTTCACATCAAGCCCTCTCCATTTTTGCTGATGTCAGAGTTAAGTATGTTTTTTTGGGGGGGTTACATTGTGGTTGTTCATTTTACTATTTAAGTGGCTGAGTAGCAACTGCTAGGAAATTAAAAGGGTTGGATCATCCTGAGGAGAAATATTTCTGGGTTCTTGTATCTTGATATGTAAGATGCATTGTAGACTCTCCACAATCCTTGCATCCATCACAAGTGACATCAACTTCCTGTGTAGAGCCTCGCTCCACCCCACCAGGCTTACAGCTGTGTCAAACTTGTCTGTTTTGTTATGTTATGTTAAAAGTGCTTATAGAGCGCACATACACCAAACTGTTTCTTGGCGCTAGGGTCAAGGGAATCCTGCAGCTAAGTGATTCATTCATAGGCCTGGTGAAATAACCAAGGGGCCGATTCACAGAACTAATCTGAGACAAAATCCTAAACTTACTACTTTTGGTATTCACAGAAGGCATTTAGTAGTAGTAAGTTAGGACTCCTAACTTTACTACTACTAAACTGAGATAAAATCCTACTCTTACTACTTTGGTATTCACAGAAGACATTTAGTAGTAGTAAAGTTAGGACTCCTAACTTTACTACTACTAAATGCCTTTGTGAATACCGAAAGTCACAGTTAGGATTTTGTCTCAGTTTAGTAGTAGTAAAGTTAGGAGTCCTAACTTTACTACTACTAAATGCCTTCTGTGAATACCAAAAGTAGTAAGTTTAGGATTTTGTCTCAGATTAGTTCTGTGAATCGGCCCCATTGTTTTTAGAAGTTTCCTGAATTGAGGGTAGATTGTCGTGGATCTGATGTTCAAAGGGAGAGAGTTCCAAAAGTGAAGGGCCAAGACGGCAAATCTTAGCCCACCTAATTTCTTGCATTTAAAGGAGGGAGTAGCCAACAGGTTAAGGTGGGAAGACCTAAGATCTTGAGTGTGAGCATATCTCTGAACCCGGGTAAATGCAAATTTTGGGCCAATGCCATGGAGAGCTATAAAGAGGAGGCATCCCATCTTGAATGCACAACGTTCGACTACAGGGAGCAAATGTAGCTTCTTCATTAGGGGGGTAACGTGGTGCCATTTTGGCTGACAATAGATTAATCTAGCAGCCTGGTTTTGCATTAGTTGCAGTCTTCTTGTAAGATATGCCGGAAGGCCAAAGTAAAGTGAGTTAGTGTAGTCAATATGGGAGATGACTAAAGCTAAAACCACCTGAACAAGGGCTTCAGGAGTTAGGAATCTGCTAATCTTCCTGATCTTCCGAAGCTGAAAGAAACAGGTAGAGACCAGCGTCCCATTCTGGGATTTCATAGACAGATCGCAGTCAATTGTGACACCAAGGTTTTAGCAGAACTTGAGGGTAAGGGTGGATTTTAGAGCTCAACCGGCCAAAAATTTGAATTCCAAGGGTTTAGAGGGCCCCCGATTAAGATCAATCCCGTTTTATCTGGGTTCAGTTTTAGGTGATTGCTGTTCATCCAGCTACTTAGGTCGCATGGTTGTCTGAAAATTAGTGATGGAGGCGGCTGACTTATCGATGGTGAAGATTAATTGAAGATTGTCTGCGTAGTTGAACGTGCACACCTTTATTTCACCTAAGGATTGAATTAATGGAAATAGGTACAAATTGAATAGGTGCGGAGACAGGGAAGATCCCTGCGGCACACCACATGTCAATTTGACTTTAGGGGCAGTGAATTGGGAGAGACGTACAGATTGAGAGTGGTCATCTAGAAAGGACGTAAGCCATTTGAGGGCCGGACCCTGGATTCCTGCGTCTCTGACTCCGTCCACCAGAAGTTCATGGTCGACCGTGTCGTAGGCCGCAGAGAGATCAAGAAGCACCAGGGCCTGAGTGGTGCCCTTGTCTGATTTTTTCCTTAATTCGTCAAGTACAGTTAGAATAACTGCCTCAGTTGAATGAGAGAGAAGAAAGCCCGCCTGATGGGAGTCAAGGAATTGAGACTGTTCGATAAAGGAGCAGAGATAGTTGGCAACATATGCTTCCAAAACCTTGGCTAAAAAGTGGAGCAATGAAGTGGGATGGTAGTTCGTGAGGGCCAGAGGGTCTGTCCCTATTTTCTTCATGATTGGAACTATTTCTGTTTCTTTAAAAGTTTTGGGAACCACACCCTGAATAAGGGAATTATTCAATAATGAGAGAGCAGGATCAGGACCTATGAGAAAAGCTTCCCTCAAAATGTATGGGGTGCAGCTGGAGATCTGAATCTAACTTTCATCAGCAGGCTCAGAAATATAATGTAATGTAATGAAACTTATAAAGCGCGATCTCCTGCCCTGGGGAGTCTTGGCGCTATCGAAATCAGATTAGGCTGAGATAGTGATTTAGTTGGAGTAAGGCAAAAGCGCTGAAAAAAACTTCTACTCCTGAGTGAAAAGCCAGGTTTTTAAAGCCTTTCTAAAGGAGAGCAAGGAGGGAGCAGTTTTTAGTGTTAATGGGAGATTGTTCCAAAGTATGGCAGTGGGCCTAAAAAAGCTCCTTCCACCCCAGGTGGCTTTTCTAAAAGGGGGGACAATCAGGGTCCTTGCGAGGCCCGATCGGAGTGTCCTTGCTGGATCGTACCATTTCAGTTTCTTTTTTAAATGGTCTGGCCCAAGACCGTGCAAAGAGTTATAGGCCATACAGAGAGCCTTAAAACTGCAAAGTTGTTTGACTGGCAACCAATGTAATTTCCTAATTGCTCCTCTTGCTGATTCATACTTCGGAATTTTACAAAGGAAACGAGCTGCCGTGTTTTGCAATACCTGGAGCCTCTTGTCGAGTCCCAATGCAAGCGTGAGATACATACTGTTGCAATAATCAATCCTCGTAAGAATGAGTGCCATTGTTACCGTTTTGAGTAGTTCGGGGGGCAGAAATGTTTCAATTTTTTTATTAGCTTTAGGGAACAGAAGGCCGCCGAGGTTATTTTGTTTACGAGGTCCCTAAACTTTAGTTCCTTGTCAACCACGAATCCTAAGTTTCTGACTTTGTTTGAAGGTTCGGGTAAAGAGTCCATCTCAGGAGGCCACCAGTCCGGTGTCCAGAAGGAAGTGTTTTTACCGAAAATGATGACCTCCGTTTTATTAGCATTCAATTTGAGACAGTTACAGTCCATCCAGTTGCTCACCTCACTCATACATGAGCTGAAATCCGCACCCACAATTTGGGTATCATCGGCGTATGAGACCAGGGAGAAACCCGCTTTTTTGATAATGGCAGCAAGTGGAGTAACATAAAGATTGAACAGAGTTGGGCTCAACGCTGAGCCCTGGGGAACTCCACAGGGCAATGAAAAATATTTGGAGGTAAACTGTCCCATCTTCACATTATTTTGTCTATTTGCCAGGAAAGATAGCAAAAGATCAAAGGCGGAACCTTCTATCCCAAGCCTAAGCATACGGTCATACGAAAGACTTCTCTGCTGATAGTGGGGAACTGACGAAGAGAGTGAGAGTTCCTAAACGCGGCTGTCTGAGCTTCAGGAGGGGAGTTGACGGGTATATTGGTCTTAATAGTGCCATTTATCAATAAATAAGCTATTCAGGGAGTCACATAGTAACTGGGTAGGGGCTAGGTTGAACATGACTCTGTCCAGATTAGATAGCTGTGGGAACGTAGGATCTGCTTTTATGGTTACCCCCACTTTTTGCATGGTGCTATGCTGTTTCTGACTAGTCTGGCTGGGATCCTGCTAATCAGGACCCCAGTCTCTCTTCTTTCTCCCCTAAATTGTTGTGGTCAGTACTTAGGTACATCCCAGATTGGATACTGGGGTACTCTTATCAGTCCCTAGTATAGGTACCCCAGAGGTCCCCATGGGCTGAAGCATGTATTATGCCACCCATGGGAGACAATTCAAACTGTAACTACAGGCCTGCCATTGCAGCCTGTGTAAGCTGGTGCTAGCACCACTTACAAAAGATATAGGTTTCCTATATCTAAGGTCACTGCACTTAAAACCTATAGGTCACCCCTGTAGCAGGCCTTTGCAATCCTGAAGGTAAGGTGCTTGGTTCTAAGTGTGAGGGTGCCCCTGAATGAGCAGGACACCCCTACAGCCTACGGAGTCCATTCTCCCGGGTTGTAAGTGAGACAGCCATACACCATCTAGAGGGGCACCGCATAATTACGCGATGACCATCTCGAAATTGGCTGAAACGAATCCTATCATGTTTGGTATCAAGCATGTTGGAATCATACCTCCACACCGTAAACGGTGTGGGAGGTATAATTCCAAACACTGTAAAGGCTATCCGTTACTCTCTCAGTGCTCCCGGTGCCAGTCTTCTAGACCCGGACAGCACAACATGGCTGCTGCCGACCACAGACACGATTCTGCCTTCCTGCTGCTGAGCCAAGCTCGAGCAGGAGAAGGCAGAACTATAGGTATCCTGTCACAGGGAGGTGTGACCACCTCCCAGACAGGATTTAGTGTATTGCGGCCTGGTGGGTGTGCTTGCCAGTGCTACTCAGTCTGCATGAGGGGCACTTTTAGTGCCCTCCTTGCATAGTCCAGTTCAAACCAGCTCTGGGAGCCATTGGCTTTTGCACTGGTGCCAAACTAGACAAAGGAAATGGGAGTATCCTCCCCACTGTCCGCCCTCCCCTGGGAGGGTCCCCTGAATCATCCCGACCCTTTCCTTATGGTACTTAAGGGCTTACTTGGGTGTAGGTCCCTAGACTCGTCGTGGAACACGATTCAATTGAGACACCACTTCAACTTCTACCGTCTGGGCACTCTGGACTTCGCTGGACTTCGTTTGGGTTCCACTTCGTGTCCCTGTTCGTCTGCTGCATCATCTGTGCACCATACAGGAACCTTCCAAGGCCTGTGGGCATCCAAGACACCTGAAGGAATCTCCCTTGAAGTGAAGGAGTCACTTCCCTGCATCAGCAGGCACCGCAACTAAGCTGACCGGTCTGCTGATCCTGAGCTCCCACGGACTCTGAAAGGCTCAGCAGAACAGGTGGTGGTTCTTCTCATCCCTTGAGGCTTGTCCTGCCCTCTCACCAAGTTTGAGGCCAGTATCCCTCGTCAGAGCACACAGGAACCGAACCCTGTACACCGTGTTGACTTGCCGCTGCAAAGGCTTGTTGGCTTCCTTTCACCAAGATCTTCAGGCCCCAAGTAGCCCCAACCTCAAGCATCTCCAGTGACCAAAATCTTCATCCACACTGCATTGTTTGCACCGTGGCCTGCATCTTTTGGTGAGCTGCTCGAGGTCCTCTTGCGACTCCAGTGCCTCCAGCCTGTGGGTCCTGTTGAGGGTCCTCTTTGATTTCTTTTGGGCTCCCCTGATTGCTCAGGCCTGCCCTGACTCCCCTGCTTGTGGTGAGTCCCCTGGACCTTGCTGGTCCTGGCACTGCACCTTCTTTGTTTCCACGTTGTTTGTAGTTGTCAAGGCTTGTTGGTGTTCCCAACGGACACTGACCCCTCAACTCCAAGCATCCGACGTGGGACAGCTCATGATCGGCTCCTGGGCTTGCAGGTACTCTTCACCTTGAATCCACCTTCGAATTCCACCAGACACTTTCACCTTCTCCAGCAGTGGCATTTTCCTTAAGTCCTCCATTGGGTTCGACGGCAGTTTCCGACACCACTTCACGCCTATGCACCCGGCTTCCCTGGTGTAGGTAACATGGGTACTAGGTTATTCACAGGTGGGGTGGCTCTCCAACCTTCTGTCTCCCACGGGGTTTCTTCAGGGTCCACTGAGAAGGGTCCTTTTTCTTTAAAATTGCAAACGCGACTTACATGTCGATTTGTACGGACAACGAGGTCGTGTTCCCACACTGCACACGATCTCCGTGGGGTTCCTAGCTACTCACCTTGGGTAGTTCCTTAGGTCCCCAACACTTCTACGTCCTCTGGGTAGGGTCCTGACACAAGTCGTGGTTTGCATACCACTTTCTTAGTATATAGTTTGGTCCCCCCTGGGTTTCACTGTGTATTTTGTGCTATTTAAGTGATTTCTATGCAAAGTATTGTGTGCATTGTGCATATCTCTGGGTAGGAGATATCTGTACATGTTAGTGAGTGTTATATAATAAATACATATTTTTATAAATACATTGTGTGGTTCTTTTTCATTTAATCTATACCTATAAGTAGGCTTTCCTGTTTTCAGTTTCTATTTTTGGTAACTTCTGGTGGGGTTTTTTCAGTGTTCTCAAGTGATTTCAATATCATAAAAAAACAGTGGTTATCAGTGGTTACCCATTTTTGCGCCATTAAAAACAACAGAAACAGTGTTTTTCCGGTGTTTATGGAATGTTTTGCTTTTATTATTGCTTGCATTCTGACAGTGTACATATAGTGTATATGAGGTCTAAATAGATTTTTGCAAATTAAACTTATTGTGGTACACCATACAATACTTCTTCAGTGAGTCTTTGCTCGCTCTTTCCTTCCCATGTAAACTTCTGTGAAAATGCCGTCTCAACATTGGCACTTGAGACGGGCAACGCCATAACAGTCAGTACACAATTTGTTAACTCTGGCCACTGACATAGCTTTCCATGCCAATACTGGTGTACTTGAAGATTGCGATTCTCAGGGCAGGTTCTGCAACATTTGTGTTGAGCTGGGCACTTATGCCCTCAGAGTTATTGAAGCGGTCAAAAATGAAGCAGCACTTTTGAAACTACAGAGGATATTCCCCTTTATGGAAGGGATCTAGAACTTGTACAGAGTACCACAGTGAGGTTTCATTGACTTCAAATGCCATGGTTGGTGAAGGGACATTTCTATGTATCATCGCAAGCCATTTCTCATACATTGTAAAATAAAAGTTCCTGAATTGCTCTTCAACATTGCTTTGCTTACCAAGTGGCAAGCACTCTAACATGGAACATTTTGCAGTACCAAAGTCACTAAAGGTGTCGCCCAGCCTACGTTCAAGGAGATGTTTCACATCTACACCAATTATGCTGAACACGTGGCAGACAAGGGTGTTTTCAGACTCTAGTTTTTTTTATTATGTCCACTACAGCAGTTATGTTTTACTGTAAAGAATGCAGTAGAGTGTACTTTTTTTCACATCACTGTCAATATGCAACCTCCTCACATTTCTTGCCTTTGGCATCATCACTCAGCAAAAATTCTGTAAACGGTTGCTACATGGATAATATAGCATTCCTAGCCCCTTGGACTGAGAACCATCAGCTAAGGGAAACAGTTGGGATGACAATTTCTTTGATGCCACACAAAGCATGAAATGAGAAATATTTGCGTTTTAGTTCCTGTGCATAACAAAACAGTGCACCAGAATGGAATAAAAAGTCAATAGCATTCCTCATTAACCCTGAAGATTGTAAAGATGCTTTCAGCATACCATCTAACAAGTGGCAAGGATCTCTTACAGGGAAGCACTTCAGCTCAGGTATCACTTTTGACAGGTCATCACACAACTTTTTCATATACGTAGCTGAATCACTGCAAATACAAACAATATCATTCCAATCTTTGTTGAATGTGGAAAGAACCTTTTTGCAGAGCATTCCAAGTGACACTGCGTTCTATGTTTTCCAAAAGTCTGGTGTCATGTTTTCACCACTATCCCAGATGCTTGGCGATAGCGCTCTTTTCACATATACTTGTCACTATACCTTGCATTGAATGTTTAAAGCCTGAGGTGTTGGCAATTCACCTACTATCAATACTGACTCACTAGAAACTAGGGGCTGATGTATTAAGGGTTTTTACCCATTCTCTGTGGGCAAATGTGATGACACATATTAGGGAAGATTCTTATGAAACCAGCCATTTTACCTATCAGTGAAAGAATCAAACGTAGCCAAAATATCAAATATGGTTTTGATATTTCCTGATTCTCTACAGTTTATAAAATAATTAAACAAGACCTAAAACATGCTTCTAAACACTGCATCTTTAGACCAATGACCACAAAACTGAAAAAGAAAAAGGAAGAAGAAACAATATTTGAGTGGCATCCCTAAACAACAAAACTCAAGCAGAATAATGTTAGCCCAGTCTTTCTTACTGCTAGCTTGTATAACAAAGTTACATTGTATTGGCCCCTTCAGGAAGAAAAAAATGACTGTCACTCTCTTTTTCCTTTCTTTGAATGGCATTTAGTTTGTGGTTGTGCAGGTGTTTTTTCAGTGTTTATATGTTTTCACTGGTGAGGGCTATTTCTCTTTCAGTGGGGTTTTATCAGTTATTATAGGTTTAAACCTAAAACCGGACAGCCTACCTATAAGATTGCATTCTGGTAAAACAAGCTGCTTTACACTTCTTCTGGACTAAGCCTGAAGGTGCTCTCCACAGCTACCACTTAGAGAGCTTTCTAAGGTTGTCTAAGACCTCCTAAACCACCATAATGGTTGTCTGGACTGTTGCAAGGTGTCCACTTACATAAGTGTACATCATATACCAGGCCTGCCTCTCACAATAGCTCAGCGACAATTGCAAATATATCTTTGGATTTGTTTGTTGAATTCAAAATTTAGTTAGAGAAATAGGTGGCCTTGGTTTGTAAGATAGAGTTTTTATACTGTTTGAGTTGTGCTTGGTAAATATCTTTTTATCTGGAGAGTAATTCCATCTCCAGATACGTTAAGCACGGCGTAGGGCAAATTTGTTAAGTTTTAGGTCTTCTGAGAACCATCTCTGAGCATCGTGGCGTCTAGCCGTTTTGAATTTCCTAAGGGGGGCATGACTATCACTAGTGGCCACTATCCAAGATTTAATACTTTCTTCATGTTTGTTGATCAGGGTCTGTGCAATCGGCACCGTAGTGGTTAGCAGCTTACAAAATGCGTTAGTGTTAGTACTGCTCCAGTTCCTTGCCATGAGACTCGCCTTAGTTTGGGATTTGGCTACAGTCAAATTGGTATGGGAGAACTTTATTAAAAAATGATCAGACCATGTGCATGGGACAAACTGTCAGATTAGATACCGTGAGGTTGGAAGTCCAGACTTGGTCAAGAATATGACTTTTTATGTGAGTGGGAGCTGTCCCATGTTGAGCACAGTTCAATCTGTTAAGTTAATCAGTCAATTCAGAAGAACTCGGGGCACCCATCTCATCATTCGCCCAATAATTGAAGTCACCAATTAATAGAATTTTGGCAGAGTTGCCTACTAAGTGGGATATTTTTTCACCCAACAGCTGGGGAAAATGAGGCATATTGTAAGGAGGTCTGCAAATTAGCGCACAGATCAAGGGGGTAAGAGAGGAGTCTAGTTTAATGATTAAGCTCTCAACTGAGGTGATGTCAAGAATAGCGAGGGTAGTAAACTTTAGCTTTTGATGAATTATAGCAGCGACCTCTCCCCCAGTTTTCCCCGGAGCCCTATTAGCCTGGAGAATGTAGTAATTACTGGGTAGTGCAGCAAGAATGTCCGGTGTTGACTCCAAGGAGAGCCATGTTTCGGTTAAAAAGAGTATATCTGGTTTAGCTGAGTCCAATAAATGAAATATTTCTAGTTGATGTTTCACCAAGAAACGAGTTTTCAGAAATGTCACTGTGAGTTCAGTCGTGATATAGCTGTTGTGCCTAGGAGTGTTGTCTTCAATTCTAAGATAATCTTGTCTGTGAGTGCTACTTCACCAGGAAGTAGCTGATTAGTTCAGGCAGGTGATCTCTATATATCATTATCCCCAGATTAACTAGTCTAGAGCAAGTGGTGGGTTTAAGTATTTGATTATTAGAATACAGGAGTTTTAATTTGTGCATAAAATCAGTTAAAATTTGGGCATGGTGGCTGGCCCCTGGCCCCATACGGGCACGGACAGGCGCAGGCGGGCTTGCCTTTGGTGCGCCTTTGGCGCGCCCGCTGCATGCTCCCGCGCTGCAGCCGGCATTTTATGGCTGAGTTCAAGTGTGAGCTCTGCCCCCGCCCATTGTGATTGGTTCCCCTGGGAGTTATATTAGAGAAGTATATCCAGTGTCCTAAGCCGACACCAGCAAGGGAAAGTGCCAAGCGTGAAGAGTTAAAAAAGGCAAGTCAAATTCAATTCATACAACACAATTGTTTAAAATTGTTTGAAATTAGGTGAATAAAAACAAAGCGGCAGCGATACATATAACAAGACCTCCCGCGCTGCAGTCAGCATTTTATGGCCGAGTTCGAGTGTGAGCTCTGCCCCCACCCACTGTGATTGGTTCCCCTGGGGGTTAGATTAGAGAAGTATATCCGGTGTCCTAAGCCGACACCAGCAAGCGAAAGTGCCAAGCGCGAAGAGTTAAAAAAGGCAAGTCAAACTCAATTCATACAACACAATTGTGAAGTAATCACGCTGGGGCAGGTAAGTGAAGAGACTTCATATTTATTGACCGTTCATCTCCACAGCTTCCAGGAACTGACAGGCTCCTGGCTTTCAAACTAATACATTCCATTACCATGGCAATGACATCATAGATAGTACAAGGAAGATAGGAGAAACTACTACAACATCTCCTTTCTTCCCATTAAAAAAAAAAATGGTACATTCACAGGTAGAAAGTACACTTGAAGAGAAAATAAAGAACAAATCACAGATTAAATGGATATGGATAACAGATTATAAATATATATGATTAAGTGAAAAGAAGAACAAATGACAGATTAATTGGATATAAAAAACAGATTTTAAATTCATGCGATTTGGCGGAACACTAATCCTACCACTCCTGCGTGGTGGGACATATTTCAAAGAAGACTTTGCAAACCATGAGGGTTGTGAAGAACACTCTTTCTGAGTCGGTCTGACCTGTGCTGATAGAGAATCCGCCACATCTCCAGACTCAAGACCTAGCTGCAAAACAACCCTCTTAGGAACCTTGTAAATCCTTGATAGGTTCCACCAATTCTTCCCATTGACTCGTACAGCAAAACGTGAAGTGGCATCTACTTTGACAGGAGGACCAAATTTAGATAAACCTTTAGAAACATTAAGTGGAGACTTAATTCTCACCCAATCTCCCACACAGACACTAGACTTGAAACCTACTGGATTTGGGACAACAGATTGAGCATGTGTCTCAACCTCAGCTTGAGACTCCCCACACTTTGTAAGTAATCCCCATTTCTTCATCCAAGCAGGACACATGTGAAAAGAAGCTTCTCTTCCCCTGAGAAGCACAAAAGGGCTGGAACCCGTGATGGGACTGGGAGTAGTGCGATGTGCCCAGAGCATGCTTTGAACGGCTTCTTTGATATCAGTCTTAGAAGAAACAGCCCACTGATCACACTCAACTAGAATACGGTTAGTGCGCTCAATGAAACCATTGGCCTGTGGGTGATACAAAGCCACACGCTTGTGAGCAATACCGGACTGACTCAAAAAGTCAGACATTTCTTTGGAGGTAAATTGTACTCCATTGTCGGAAACAATTTCTTTAGGGAAACCCTCTCTCGCAAACAGACTTTGGAGAAACTTGATGACCTCATGAGAATTGGGATCAGTCATAAATTGGACCTCCCACCACTTACTGAAATAATCAGCTACAACCAAAGCGAACTTGTACTTGTTAGGCAAAATGTTGAAGGGTCCCACAAAATCGATAGCTAGCTTCAACCAAGGACCATTGGGAACTTCGACCACTTGCACAGGAGGCAAAACAATTTTTATGACTTTGTCGCTAGTACAACATGTTACACATCCTTCCACAACATCATTAATTTGGCGGTCCATGGAAGGCCACCAATACACAGCGTGAATCCTTCCTTTGGTATTCGTTTGTCCAAGATGACCCTCATGGCCTTAATCAACAATACGACCTCTAAGCGACTCAGGAGGAACAAATTTATCCCCCGCATGATCATTTCTCCACCCTCCAAAGTGAGTTCATCAGCAATCTTAGCAAACGGCTGAAGATCGCTATCTAAATGTTTTTCTTTGGGCCATCCAGACACAATGAACTCTTTGACTCTCTTGAGTACAACGTTCGACTCCATCCCACAGAACCATTCATGCTCAGAGAAACAACCCAGACTACATGCATCCACTGCAGCAATAAGACATTCTTCATCAGCATCATCATCAAGATCTCATTTACCGAGAGGTAACGGAGACCTAGACAGGAAATCAGCCCTTGTATTTTTTCCACCAGGTATGTGCGCAACGTCAAAGTTATATTGTAGCAACTTCGAACTAAGCCTGGCAATTCTCGGAGTATGATCTTTAACAATTTTACCTTCGAGAATGGGAATGAGGGGTTTGTGGTCGGTGAGAAGACTAAAAGTTTTACCCCACAGAAAACATTTGAATCTTTCCACAGCCCAACAACACGCTAGCATCTCACGTTCGATGACTGAGTAGTTTTTCTCACTGGGTCGTAATGCTCGAGAGGCAAAACCCACGGTGTATTCTTTACCCTGTTTAAACTGAGAAATCATGCCCCCTAAACCATATAAACTGGCGTCCACAGATACAGTACACTGATAAAGGGGATCAAAAGGTGTGAGAATCTTGCACGATCCCAGTTCTTTTTTAATCTGAGAAAACTCATCCTGACAGGCATCATCCCAGACAAACGTGACCTTTTTCTTTAGCAAATTTCTGAAATGTACAGTCTTAGCAGCAAAGTTAGGAATAAACTTTGTGTAGAACTCACACACTCTCAGAAAAGAAGACACCAATTCCTTGGCAGTGGGGCAAGGAGCACTCACGATGGCCTCGATAAGACCTTCTCTTGGAACAATACCTTCTCCAAAAATGCGATGCCCCAAATACTCAATAGATTCAACACCAAAAACACACTTGAGTTTATTTGACACAATACCTTTACCCTCCAACCTCTCCAAAACAAAAGCAAGATTTTTGTCGTGAGATTCTTTGCACTTGCCAGCCACCAAAATGTCATCTTGGAACACCACTGTGTCTGTGACCCCTTCCAAAACCTTTTCCATAATACGTTGAAAAACTGATGCCGCCGAGGCTAAGCCGAAGGGCATCCTTCTGAACTGAAAAGTTCCTATCGGTGACACAAAGGCAGTCAAATGCTTGGAGACAGGGTCCAATTCAACTTGATGGTAAGCTGACGCCAGATCAATTTTGGAGAAATATCTTGCACCAGCAAACTTTGAAAGAATGTCATCAATTCGGGGTAGGGGATGAGAGTCTACCCAAATCTCCTTGTTCAAACTGCGCAAGTCTATGCAAACTCTGAGACTGCCATTTTTTTTCTGTGCAACTACCATGGGAGACAACCAAAGGGAGGATTCAATAGGTTCAATGATTCCCGACTCACACATTCTCTTGAGTTCCGCTGACAAATCATCTCTGACACTGAACGGCACATTGCGTAAATTGTGCTTAATTGGTATAGCATCTTCTTTGACTTTAATTAAATGCTTAAAGCCTTTAATACATCCCAAACTGTCTCCAAAGACCTTCAAAAATCTGTTGGACCAAGAGACCAAACCCTCACTTTGAGAATGTCCATCAACCACAGAGACTTGCTCTAATGTCCCCGGTCTAAGCATCATGCCAAACAAATCCTCATGGTACCATCCTAGAATATTGAGGCCTTTCTTTGCCACGTAGACCTTCCCCTGAATTTGTCTGTCCTTGAAAACAAGAGAAGTTTCAAAAAACCCTTACAAATCAATCTTCTTGCCTTCATAGGAAACTGGACTTCTGTCTGGTGGATTGAGATATCTATTCCCCCAGCATCTCTCAAACAACTCCTCAGTGATCATAGTCATATGTGTACCTGAGTCCACCAACAGTTGAAGAGACTTACCATCCACCATAACTTCAACAACAGGATCAACACAATCCTCAGAATCGTCTTTGACAACAACTACAAAATCTGTTAACGAACTCACAACCTCACACACAGAATCAGACTTATCTTCTTCAGCATACACGACATTAACACTACCCCGAAAACCACACATTTTTGCAAAATGCCCTTGTTTGCCACATTTGCGACAAGATGCATTCCTGGCTGGACATATCCTAGAATTAGGAAAATAAGAAGGAAACCCACATTGTGTGCAAACATTCTTTGAATACACTCCTTTCTTCTCAGATTTGATAGGGATATACCTATTCCCTTTTTGATCAGACTGAGGTTTGTCTTTGTCTCCCTGTGCTTTGTCAAGTTGATCTTTACGATCTTTCACAACACCCACAACATTCTTTTCTGGTTTGAGTTCTCTTGATGCTTTTTGAGAGAGTTCAATACTTTTAACTATGGTGATAGTTTCTTGTAAAGAAGGGTTCTTTAGGGTAAGTAACTTTTCTTGAACCTTCTTATCTCTACAATGAACAACAATTTGATCGCGAATGAGTTGGGAGGTGAAGTGTTCAAATTCACACTCTGAAGCAAGGATGCGTAAGACTGATACATAGGACACAATGCTTTCATCAGTGTCTTTCTCTCTTGTGAAAAATGTATGTCTGGCTATGACTAGACTACTTTCTACATCGAACTGTTTCCCCAGCATTCTCACTGATTGGTCAAATTCATTTAATTCGTCTTCTCCTTCAACTACTTCCAAAGGAGGAAGATGTTCTAAAACAGCTTGTCCCTCAAACCCTAGATTATGCTCTAGAATGAATCGTTTTCTCTCTGCGCTGAATCTAGTACCCCCCATGGCACCTAAATATTTCTCAAACGCTCTATACCAATCCTTCCACCTAACTGGTGGATCACCTGGAAGCTGTAAAAAAGGTGGAGGGGGCTGTACATTTTGCATAATGGGAGTAAATTCACACTCTAAAATTGTAACCACAATGCAATGTGTTGATATTAAACTTGCAAAAATATAAAATCACACACTTAAAATTGCATATAAAACGTGGAAACATACATAAATCCACCTGTGGAAAAAGAAAATCTTAAACAACTAAAATATGCAAAAACGTTTGAATAATGTTACTCTCATAAATTGTTTGACCAAATTATCTTAAATGCGATGAGAAAAACTGAAAAATGGAGAGTTAACTGCAAAGAAATCTTCTTTTGAAAAAGAAATCCACGCCCGTGGTATTACTGCAATAGAAATATACCCCTTAAGGCAGAACGACAAAAACATAGTATGCGTGTCTGCTGGACGTGACTAACGAGTATCTATCTGCAGACTACAAAGCAAAATAATGATATTCTCCTCCTTTTTTTTTTTTAAATCAGTGCTCAGTCTCCGTGACCGCTGTAAGCAGGACTGCTCCGATTATCATCTGCTTCAACTCGCAAAGTTCAGTCAGAATGTACAGTAACGCAGCACGAAGATGAAAATAAACTTACTGACGACACACATAGAGGAAGCTTCCTTTACTTGAAGAAACGCTGTTTCTCGAATGTCAGTTACACTGAGTACACCTCTTACTTGTGGACGCGCTGTGTCCCAAACGTCGGTTGCGTCAATTACGTCCAGCACAGAACACTGGTGTGTATCAATCCTCGCACACCAGAACTCCCTTTGCGCCTCTAGAGCGGGAACGCACTGCCTAATACGTGTCTCTCCACGACACCGTAGACAGCGGCCCGCGTCACCCTAGCAACATTCCACGACGTCACCAGAGTGCACTAGGCCTTTGAAGAGTACGGATGACTGCGATCCTCAACTGACGCGAAGCATGGGAACAAAAAGCGGCACAGCAGGAACAGACCACTTACACAACTGTGCACATGGGATCATCCAGCGTCGATCGGAGCTTCAGGGAATGTGTCCGAAGTAGAGACGATGCCAGCACTTCACCATGCGATCAGAGCGCTCCCCGCACAGAAGGTTGAAAAGTGACCATAAACCCTTAAACTACACCGAGACACGACATCCCATCGGTGAGTAACACACAGGGTTATAGTTGATTAAACTCACAATGCAAGGGTGTTCCGACTCTTCACTGAAACTGGAATGACATCCACAGCACACATGAAGAACTGGTGAACCAACTTGCAGAGAACTCTCAAAGCTGTAGAACACCAAACCAGGGCCAGAGCTACACACGTGGTTGGAGATGCAGATGGTCAGCCAACTCGTCACCAAATTGAAGTAATCACGCTGGGGCAGGTAAGTGAAGAGACTTCATATTTATTGACCGTTCATATCCACAGCTTCCGGGAACTGACAGGCTCCTGGCATCCAAACTAATACATTCCATTACCATGGCAATGACATCATAGATAGTACAAGGAAGATAGGAGAAACTACTACAAATTGTTTGAAATTGTTTGAAATTAGATGAATAAAAACAAAGCGGCTAAACTTATTCCACAGATTTGTCAGTAATCAATGTGCCTATTGCCAAATTTCCATCCTTCAGCAAAGTCCCTTAAAAATCTTTTGGACTTGCTTGGGACCACAACACTTTTGGGGTCTATGTACTTGTTTTTTTGTTTACTATTGTATACAAAAATGCACATGCTGCTTGAGGGTAGTAGTTCAAGGGTCTGGATGTTTCTAAAACACCAGCCATGCAAAATTTAAATGTAAGGGCTGCTCCCAAATAGCGCATAATTTTCCTTTAGAAAACTTGTGATATACTGTTTTGTAGAGAATTGTTGTTTTGAAAATACCTTTCAGTGGTGTTTTTTTTGTCCTGCAAAAGTATACATTGCTCTCATTCAGGAATTGTAATTCTGTTTTTATTTTCTGCCCCAGAAAAGCCTTGACTGGCTGAGTTATTCACACTTGGAACTTAGAAATGTCAGAGCTGTGAAGTATCATTACCACTTTTGTTGGGATGCATTTGCTGCAACCTTAGAGGGAAACCCTGGGGCTGCAATTTCAGCATTTATCTTTCAAAAGGTTTTTCTTCCAGGTGTACCTACCAATGTCACATGTGACACCACCAGCCATTTCAAGCTTTTTATACAAAGGCATATTGTATTCTGTGTTTTGCAGTTTTGCTTGCTTGCTTTGAACAATGCTTTTATCATCACAAACGTGCTCAACAATTCCAGTATGCAAAATTCTGCTAGATAAGTAGTGAGGACTGACAGAAGGTGTAATTCAGGACATTAGGCACTACTTGGTCTCTATATTGTAAGCAGAACAGAAAGGCCAGGAACCTGACCACTGAGAAAACCAGATCAACATTACTAGGGCAAAGAGGAGAACCAGAAAGAAGATGACCAGAAGGAGAAGGAACTCAAACATGACCACCAGATGGTCCAGGACCAAGAGGACCAGGACAATAATAAGCAAGGCTATGACGACAAGAGTCTGCAGGTCCAGAATCAGGGATTCCAGGAGGACCCAGAAAGGGAGAAAGACTTGAACCATGATGAGGCAGACCATTAAGAGAACTCTGAGGCCCACAACCACAATTAGGAACAAGAACCGGAACAGGATGAGGAGAACCAGGACTACAATAGCCGAGACGATCTCAACCAGTATGACAAGGGCTAGGAGGACTAGGACCAGGAGGAGCAAAGCCAGGAAGACCAGGACCATGAAGAGTAAGGACCAAAAAAAAACAGGAGCACCAGGACCAGGAGGACCCCGGGAAGAAAAGGAAGTCAGTGTGATTCTAGACCATATGTATTTACACTTAGTGACAGAAGCCACACCTCATCCAAATGGCTCCTTTACAGTATCCTCCAACTTTTTCACCCTACTTAAACCACTGGGGATATCAGTCAATTAAACAGACTATAGGAAAATAAATTCCAGACATATAACTAGGGAACATTCTTTAGGAACCTTTAAAACAGATCCATTTGCACTAGTTATGAAAATTTGAGGAAAATCCCAAACCCTTCCTAGAAAGTGGTAGCTTCCTCACTCTGTTTCATGTAATACCTAACTCCATCTCTTCTTTGCACAAGATTGTGACTGAGAAAATTGCGCATAAAGTTCTAGTTTCCGCACACAGAGAAAAATAATTAGAGGGAACATTGATCGTAACTTCGAGTAACCCTTTTTATGTTCTTTGTTAATGTTGCCCTAAATAGGGAACAGGGACCAAATTGTAACATAATCATAAAGGCTGCAAAGCTGAAACACGTCTGTCTGCACACCAATTGTGACTAATTATTATCTTTTCTAAGTGCCCGTGTTGGAGTTGTTTGAGATTTCGAATATTAACATGGAAATCCACTTCAGTGAATGGAGGCACCTGCCCTAACAGGGTTCTCAGCAGCGAGTGGAAATTGTTCCCTCCCCCCCTGCCATGCTCTCCTTATGACTTCACATATTGGATCACTTATGACATGTTCTATGACATCATTGTTATCCTCAATGATGACATTTCAGATGTCAACAGTGATGTTAACATTGTGCATAGCAATGGTGCAAGTTATAGGTAACTATAACTGGTGAATTTCAGAAGTTTTTTTGCCTTTAAAATGTTACTTAATCTGACATTTTCACCTAAGTATAACAGCACCATAGCCTTTGTTTTTTTCAGTAAAGATATATATACACACACCAAACCTTTGGTTAGTTCCATGACAGCATTGGATGTTTTCATCAGTGATGCCATTTCAGATGACATCAATGATGCAATCAGCATTGTCATGCGAGGTAATAAGCATTGCATGATGAGGTACAAGCTATGGTTAGTTTACTTTAACCATAGAGGGAGCATTTCAATCGTTTTCAGTTGTTTTATAACTTTAACCTTTGTTTTTTCAGTGAAATTGTGGGGCTTTTGCTCTTATACCACATCAAGGTGTTCATTGCACTTAGCCTCCTACTTACAGCTGAGATCCACTGTGCTGAGGAAGTTGACTGGCAGCAGTACCTGGCCTTAACCAGGCTCTGCAAATGCCTGCGGACTGCCAAACACCTTTGGTCCTCTGCAGCAGGATTTGGGTGCAGGTGCTCGCCTTCAACCAAGTCAAGAACCCAGCCTCTGAAAGTAACAAGCTCTTGTTGCATCTGGACTTTGCCCTTAATTGTTTTCTATTTATTTGTTTAGGGTTTGTGGACCCAAGCAGAGTCCTGGTCCCTTGTTGAGCCTCCCATAGGATTAGCAGACCTATTTCAGAATCGCTGTACCCCATGGGAGTGCTAACAAGGCCAGAGGTTTGCAGACCTTTGACTAGATTTTGCAGACCTTGGGCTGCACTAGGACCAGTATGCCCTGCTGAGTTATCTGCAAACCATAAAACAAAATCTACTTTAAAAGTTTGTATTTGGGGGACCTGAGTCAGGGAAGCTACTCGTGACCCACTTTGGCCTTTTTCAATTGATTTTTCTGGACTCTGGAAACAAGTCCCAGTAGACTTTTCACTTTATGGCCTGTCAATCAGAGAGCTATGGGTCCACGGACCCAGCTTTGGATTTACAAACCAAAGATGACTTTTGAGAGAAAAAGCTCCCTAGTCAATCAGGTTTGAATTTTTTTCTCTCCATTTTTGCACTCCACGGAGGTCCATGAATATTCCCAGATTTACAGTAAATCTTAAATGTAATCTCTTCATGCCCAGGCGAGAAAACATTTTAAATGCAATATTTTCAAAAACCTCTGAACAAGTTATACGAAATAAAGCAAAGCACGTCCCTGAGTAGTTTCAGTTCTAGTATCATGCCAAGTTTGGTGAAATTCCATTCAGAGTTTTTTCTGGTCATTACAAACACATTTTTACCCTCCCTTGATGGATCTGAACAAAACTTGCCTTATCCACAGAACACTAAACATGCTGTCTCCCTAATCTCATGTGGATTCGTCGAATAAAGCCAAACACCCCCATTTACTGTGCCTCCCTTCACAAATATACACAAATTTAAAAACAGCAGGGTACACTAAACATGCCAAGGCATGTGCCAAATTTCATGCAAGTTCAAACAGTGCTAAAGTTATAGACAAATCAAAAACATACTTTTCCAGCCGTCAGCAGAGCTCTATAATTTAATCTCTTCATACCCAGCCTGACACAACTATTAAATTCTTATTTCTCTGCAACTACTAAACCAACCAAAGCTACACCAAACCATGCAAAGACACTTCCTTGATCAAAGTTCTACATTCATGCCAAATTTGGCGTAATTTTCTGTTCAGCCATTTTCTGTATTAAGCAGTAAAATCATCAGTGGAGTTGACACTCTGTATTAGTGTCCTGCTGTGATCCAGCGCGACTAATATAAATTCTTCTCTTTTGGACATAACCTCCAGGTAAAAGATCACACACGACAACTATACCTTATGACGGTGGGGCCCATAACACCGCATAACCATACACTCTTCTCAATTGTTTCCCTGGGTCACATCCACTACTACCAAAGAGAAGAATATGTTTTGCTGGAGGAACGGAAATACCTTATTGGAACTTTGACAAGATATTTTCTTAAACATCATACATAATCAGTTTTAATCCTGTCGGTTCTAAGACATCAAGGTATTCCGCTCTTTGGTCGATGGACCAACTAGTAGAATAAGTTGATGGTGATTAAGACCAGCTCAATCACATTCAAACCTATTAAAACATTACACTTATTATTGAGCTAAAGAACCACAGACTCGTAGTTTTAATAATAATAAAGTTTATCTACTTTCTTTAAATGCATGAATATGATTCAATTTTATTAATCGTTTTAATACATTTCAATATCATTATAAGAAATAAGCTTTAGAAAGAATTTTATGCATACCCCATTTAGATGAAGAATAAAAGTTCACCAAAGCAGGTAAATTGTAGATCACAGCATGGAATTCCCAAAACTGACTGTCTGTCCCGCTAAACAGGCCTCCTCGACGGACCTCCTATACAGATTTGCACATAAATTGCGGTTACCAAATGTTGATTAGTCGGTCAAACAATTAATAATATTAGTTTATTAGCATAAATATTAGGGGGTTCCAAATTTTTTTTATTTACCTCGCACCATCAACTCCCCCCTTTGGTGATTTTTAATATCACCACAAAAACCCATGTTACACAATTTTTCAGATAGAAATCTTATAGAAATATCTTATTTTCTCTTTTTATTTTGTTTTGTCTTTTTCTCCTTTTAATACATATTATAACAAATTTAGCTAATAACACCACCAATATTACTACTGTTGCTGATATCAAAACTTTCCCTACAATAGAACTACCTATTTCAGTGAACCATTTTGGTATTGAGGAAAAACTCTTACCAAGTTTCTCCCAGGCATTTTCAACCTCCAGTGGAGCAAGTTCTTTGTGCAAATCAGTAATATTCTTTATATACTTCTGTATATTTTCACTTTTATCTGGAATGTAAGTGCAACAATGTTGGACTTTCAGCATTCCACAGACTCCACCCTCTTTTGCCAAAAGATTGTCAAAGGCAAGTCGATTTTGCATCACCATAGCTCTCATGGCAACCATCTCGGTATTTACCATCAAGAACCCTCCAGCAGTATTCGTTGATAAACGATCTACTACTGTGGACAATTTCGAATTTTAGATGCATTCAAAGATATACCCACTGCTGGTATCATTGCTCCAAAAATGTCACCAACTATTTCTGAAAAACTTTCCCTCTTTCTACGTGTGAATGTTTCCCCCATTTCGTGTGTTCCTTTCTCTCCTCTTTCCACATGAAAAATCTTTGGAAAGACCAGGCCTAAGTAGCATGACCCATACCAATGGTCCGGCAACCAGTAATAAGCTCTGTTTCCACAAATATAATAGATCCCTGGAAATATCGGATCTTTTCCTCCTTTGACTCCCCATCCTCCTAAAATTTTGTAATTGTCTCGGCAGTCACTGGAACCCACGAAATAGTTATCATATCTTGTTCTATTTCTTCTAATGCACAATTTTCCCTGTTGGGGCCAATCTAGAGTCATAGCTGCATTTGTCTTTCTCTTATCATTACTTTCTCCTTCAAACGCCCAAAGGGGTGTTTTTGTTTCTTCTTCTATTACTTTTCTTTGAAACTTAACTCTTCTGTTTTCTACCATCTCTAAGAATACCTTTTCTTCTTTCTTTAACTCACATGTAAGATTGTGTTTAACTATATACTCTAATGTTAAGTCTTTATTTTCTAGGAAAAACTCACCAAACATCCTTGCTTCTTTCACTTTGTTCAATTCAGGTATTATAGGAACTTTTGCAAAAATCTTATTTATGTCAGTATAATAATATTCTAATCTACCTGTTTTATAAAAACAAACTAGCTAAAACACTACATGTTATCCCATACGTCAAAGGAAGGTGGTGATAGGTCACACCTTCTGTTACAGACGCAGGTAATTGCATACAAACATAACAATCCCTCACATCCATTGTTTCTACATATTCATATAACAATTTTGTGAAAACGTTCTTTGAAAAATCAGTTATAGATCTATCCTTATGTAACTCGGCACTATCTATTAATGTTGCTGTGTTCTGTATTTTAGCTTCCTTACCCTTTTTCGTGTTGTTCCCTAATGTGGACGTTTCTTCTACAGCTAGTCTAATTGGAATGGTGATTGCTAAAATAAGCCAAACAAACATTAATAAACCTGTACAAAAGAAACACATTTTACACCATCTACGTAAAAACTCACATCTAGATTTTCTATTCTCTGTGTCTACCATTTTTGTTCTATTACTTAACTATTTATATATATATAAAAATGTGTCACCACACCTCAGAATGACGTTTCAGCCACTCTACCCTCTCACTTTGTCTCGTTTGGTACTTTCTTTAGTTCTTCCCAGAACTCTTCCTTGTCTTGTTCAGGTTTGGGTGTCCAGTCCGGTTTTTCTCTTTAATCTCTTCAGACTTGTTGCACTTCACTTTCACCCATTGGTTTGCAGCTTTCTTCTGGGTTTTCGTGAGTGTTATCTTCTTCTTTGATGTCAGTCAATGCGATGTATAGCCACTCATGTGACTTATATTTCAAATTAGGTTTCTTCGCTCTCTTCGTTTTCTGCAATTGTTTTCCACCTTGTTTTCCTTGTTCCTTTTGACTTATTATTTCATTTACCTGTTCTGCATTATCTCTATTTAAGTTTATAATTTTGTATCTTAATCTTTTGACTTCGTGGGGCCAATTATCTCCTTTTCTCGGCCTTTTTGGTTCACTTTCCTTTTCCTCTCTTTTAGCTCTCCAAGTCCTCTTTCTTGGTCCTAGTCTCTCTCCCTATTGCTCCTCGGGTTTCTTCCGATTCTTCTTCTAACTCTCTATTTGAATCTATCCCTCCCTCGTCTAGTTCGATAATCTTTGAAGGAAATCTACCATAGCTTGTGCTTGGCTGATCATTATCACTGTCTCTTGGTTCAGTTTCTTCATTTATGGTGTCAGTTCTCCATTTATTCTTTAGCTTTTCATCACAATCTGATTGGTCTGTTTCAGATGCTGAACTAGTATCTGATATTTCCAGATGTCGACTTACAGGTCGATCTTCAAGTTCCGGAACCTTCGTTATTTCAAGTTCTTCTTCTGTTGCCAAATCTGTACTTGGGCCTTATAGATGTCGACTTTCAGGTCGAACTTCAAGATCTGGAACCCTGTTTGTTTCGACTTCTGCATCGGATGCTGAACTGGTATCAGATATCTCCAGATGTCGACTTACAGGTCGATCTTCAGGATCTGGAACTCTGATAGTATGACTGGCATGCACCCAGTTTTTCACTCCTGCACATTTGACAGCAGTTGTTGTCACCAGGATCACTTGTCGTGGTTTATCCCTGCGAGGAACCAAACAGTTTCTTCTCCTGTGGACTTTTATGTGGACCCAGTCTCCTGGACTCAAATCATGAGCTGGTTTTCTTTCGAGAGTGGTCGCATCCGGTCCAACCTGATGAAACATAGAATGCACCACATCAGCCAATCCTTTGCAATAATCCAACACGAGATCATCAGTTATAGTCAGCAGTTTGTTGACAGGTACATGTGCTTGTCTCATTGCTCGTCCCATGATTATTTCGTGGGGACTCAGACCTGTTTTCCTGTCAGGTATGCTTCTGATAGTCATTAGCACCAATGGTAGGGCATCGGGCCATTTGAGTCCTGTGGCTTGACACATTTTCCCTAACCTATTCTTTATTGTTCCATTCACTTGTTCTACTACTCCAGAAGCCTCTGGTCTGTATGCACAGTGCAATTTCTGTTGAATGTCAAGAGCTTCACATATCAATTGAATTAATTCATTTTGAAAATGTGTTCCTCTATCTGTTTCAATCGTTACTGGAAAACCGTACCTTGGAATGAATTCTCTTAGCAGGAGCTTTGCTACAGTAACTCCATCATTCCTTCTTGTCAGATAGGCTTCCACCCAACGAGAAAACAAACAAACGACCACAAGAACGTACCTCAATCTATTACTTGGGGGCATTTCAATAAAATCAAGCTGCATTCTGGTAAAAGGACCTCCCTCTCGCCCTATTGTTCCTAGACTCACTACTGTTTTCCTTCCTGGATTTATTTGCTGGCAAGTAAGACATCTTTGACAAAGACTTTCAGCTATAGCTCTGAATTTTGGGGTATACCAGGTTTGTCTGAAAAGTCGGATCATGGCATCCCTTCCAATATGAGCTTGTCCATGGTACATCTGTGCCATGTTAGAGATCATGCTATCAGGCATAACTGGTCTTTCATCTCTATAAACCTAAACGTCATCTTCCTCCCTTTTCCTGCATCCTGCTTTTATCCAACTATCTTTTTCCTCATCATTTGCTGCTTCCTGTAATTGTCTTACCTCATCCCATGTTTCAACAATGTTAGTAAACAGCAAGGGACATGGAACATGCTCTCTTTCTCTTCTTCGATTCAGCGAGACTGCATTTTTAGCACAATATTGAGCTATCTCGTCGGCATATCTATTGCCCACGGTTATATAAACCGCCTAATTTTTGTGCGCAGCACACTTCACCACTGCAATCTGTTTAGGCAGCTGTGTCGCCTCAAGCAATTTCTTCACAAACTCACCATTTCTAATTTGAGTTCCTGCAGACGTCAAGAAACCTCTCTGGGACCAGATCTGCCCAAAATCATGGACCACTCCGAAGCCATACTGGCTATCTGTGATCACTGTAATTCGGACATTCTTTTCCAATTTGCACACTTGAATCAGAGTAATCAGCTCAGCCACTTGGGCGGATCGTATCCCTCTCAAACAAGATGCTTCCATTATTGCAGCTACTGTACACACAGCATACGCCGCACTCAAAACTCCTTCACTTGTCCTCAGGCATGAACCATCCACAAACATCACATAATCTGATTCTTTTAAGGGCTCGTCCTTAATGTCTGGCCTTGGTTTCGTACAATATTCAAGTACATCCAAGCAATTATGATCAACTTCGTCTTTGTCTACCACACTCCCTTCATCCGGCAATGATGTCGAAGGATTCACGCTTGTGCATCTGTCAATGGTTACATTGTCTGCACTCAAAATCACTTTTTCATACCTAGTCAGCCGACTATGTGTCATGTATTGAGTTTTGGTTCTTGTCAAGAGAATTTCCACAGAATGTGGCACATATACTCTCAATGGATATCCCATCACTATGCCTTCACTTTGTTCCAGACTCACACAAGTAGCAGCTACTGCTTTCAGACATCCAGGCAACGCTTTTGCTACCGGGTCTAAAACAGCTGAAAAATATGCAATAGGTCTTTTCATTTTTCAATGTCTTTGCACCAAAACTGAAAGTGCACATCCATCTCTCTCGCTACAATACAGCTCAAATTCTTTTTCATAGTCAGGCATTCCCAGTGCCGGTGCTTCACACAGTCTGGTTTTTAGTTCTTTGAAAGCTTTCATTTCTTCATCATTCAATTCAAACGGATCTTTAACATCCTTTTTCGTCAATCGCTGTAAAGGTTTTGCAATTAATGAAAATCCACGTATCCACTGTCGACAATACCCAACCATTCCAAGGAACATTCTCACCTCTCTTTGTGTCATTGGAGCTCTCATTCCTCTGATAATTTTTATTCTCTCTGTCGTTACCTTTCGCACTCCCTTTTCAATTTTGTGACCTAGGTATTGAACCTCTTGTTGACAAAACTGTAATTTAGACGGGGACACCTTATGTCCACCTTCAGCTAAATGGTTCAGTAAAGCGATTGTGTCGGTAACACATGCTTCTTTAGTCTTTGATGCCACTAATAGGTCATCAATGTACTGAACCATCACAGATTTTTCAGGCATTTTTAAATCTTCCAACGATTTCTTTAAGATCTGATTAAAGATTGAGGGGCTTTCTGTATACCCTTGAGGAATTCGGCACCATGCCAAAATACGCTCTCCGAACTGGAACGCAAATAATGGCTGGTTATCTGGGTGTAATGGAATAGAGAAAAACGCATGGCACAAATCAATGACTGTGTACCATTCTGCATCACGTGGAATCTGATACAGTATTACAGCAGGGTTTGGTACAATTGGACAACAAGGAATAACAATTTTATTGACCTTTCGTAAATCTTGCACTATCCTATATGTCCCATTTGGCTTTTTCAGACCCATTATAGGTGAATTACATGGACTGCTCATTATTTCTTTCAAGATTCCTTGTTCAATCATTTTATCGATTACAGGTGTTATTCCTTCGATAATTTCTGGCGTCAATTTATATTGTGGAGTATTTGGTAATTTGTTCCTTCTCTTACAGTTATTTTTACAGGGTCTACTCCTCTCATTAACCCAATGTCTTCGCCTGTAAAATTCCATACCTCAGGTCTGACTGTCTCTTTTAATTCATTTGGGATTTTCTCTACATCAAACACAGGAAACATGTCATTCACTCCTGGTTCTAGTTCTTCCATTGTCATTTTATACAGTACATCTTCATCTGGTGTCTGGAATGCAATCCCATCCGGGGTACAATAAATGGTACAATTCATTTTACAAAGTAGATCGCGTCCTAGTAAGTTTACAGGACTGCAATCGCACACCACAAATCTGTGCATTTCTCTGAATGGTCCAACTTTCACCTCTATTAATTTGGTAAGAGGCTCCTTAATCTGCTGGTTTGAAACACCTACAACTTGGATATGTTCACCTGAGAGAGGAAGGTTTGGTATTTCCACTGATCTAACAGTAGAACGGGTAGCTCCAGTGTCCACAAAGAATGTCATATTTGCACCATTCACTTCTCCATCCACAAATGGACCTGTCTGATCTACCTCTAGAGTTGCGCCAAGTACGCACTCTTCCTCCTCTCCTAGGCACCGTCATAAACTTTCATCCGATTCATTCCCATCCTGTCGTAACCAATACTGCGATTTCGCAGCTGCGCGCAGCAATTGTGTTACCTGCTCTCCTCCGTAGAATCCTGTCTCTGCACTGTATCTCTGAGGGTTTACACTCTTGGGAAGTGGTGGTTATGGCACCTGACTCTGTTGAGTAACTACCTGCGGTTGCTGCAGCTGTTGGTAACTCACCTCACTCTGCACCTGTGGATTTAATGATTGATTTTCCGTATTAGCTTTTGGAGGAAATTTACACTTGTTTCTCCAATGCCCTAATTTTCCGCAATTGTGGCATGGCCACTTCTTCTTTGCCTCTTCTATACTCATCTGACCTTTGCCTTTACCTATATTCGGTTTGGATTTAGTCTGTCCTGTTTCATTGATTTGATTATTCAACTGAGCTTCTTGTTTTTCTGCAACCTTCACTTGTGCCCACATCGCCTTTTCTTTTAATTTCCGCTGTCTACACTCAATGTCATCGCTACAATATTTAGCATACCTCAACACTTCGTCCACTGTGCTGTTTTGCCAACATATCATGTGCTGCTTAATCATTTCGCTTATTTCTGGTTTCAATCCATAAACAAATCTATATACAAAATCACTCATGTCCTTCTCATTCAGAGTCTCATAATCAATCAATCAATCATGTCACTTATAAAGCGCACTACATACCCGCGAGGGTCTCAAGGCGCTGGGGGAAGAGGGGGGTGGTGCTGCTACTGATCGAAGAGCCAGGTCTTGATAACCGCTATACTGTTTGAAAACCAAAAGTAGCCTCTCATATTAGGCATGTACAGACTCCTTACTCTCTTGCATAGTTCTGTCAATCTTTACCCAATCAGTTTCTTTGGGTGGAATTTTGTTTTTCAAAAATGTAATAACCTGATCATACTTCCTCATTACTTCTGGTCCTGGCGCTCCTGTTTTTGCGTCTCTAGGGTATTCTACTGTTGGCCAATCAATGGTAATCTTACATTCTGTCCATAAATCAGCTGGTACCACAATGTCAAACAATCCATCCAAATCTACTCACAACACCTTTGAAACTTTGACAAACCTTTCCACTTGTCTGTACCATTCTACAGGTTTTTCCCTCAATTTTGGAAAGTCATTCGTAAATGACAGTATATCTTGTCTGGACCATGGGACATGCACATAACTACCTCCTGGAGTTTCTCTCATTGGATACTCCCGTACGACTGATTCCTTGTCTGTCACCGCAAAAGCCAAAGACGCTTTGTCGGTTGTTCTCTCATTTCTTTTACTCCACCTGCTCCTCCATCTGTCCACATCACCCCATTTTCTCAACAAAATGATCAGCTCTTTTATCTGGATTAGTCGTCCTGATGTGTTCAGATTTTCTATATCTTTCTCACAAAAATCTACCCTATACGGTTTCTGCAAACTCCTGACTTTTACAAATTTTACTCCTAGTTCATTCGCTGTCTCTTCCAATTTTTCATGTAAATTTCTAGCTCTCCAAGTAATGCTCTTACACAAGAACATTATCTCATCGTCCTGATATGTCTTCAATTTTTCTGTACCAATAGTCCCTAAAATCAACTCTTCCATATCTATCTTTAACCTGATTACATCTAATGGTTGCGGTTCTGCTTCCTTTTTCTGCAAATTTCTCATCCATTCATTTAATTCTTCTGGAGTTGGACCTACAGGTGTACTGTTTATTTCTATCCAATTTTTATTCCTCTCTGGCGTTTCAGATGCAGACTCAGTTCCCATAGGAATCCTTTTTATCTCACTCTCATTTACTGTTAGGTTGGTAGGCGGACTCGGTCTATACGAGCTGACAAAATCTCTTGCCACTCCAGTTTCTGTATTTATCCCTTCTCTCATTCTCTGCATATTTGAGTTCATTGGGATGGTTAAGGAATGCTCATCTATTCTCTGGTTCTCAAAAACTGGTATTACTGGTCCTATTGTCACTGGCACAGTCACAGCTTCCATGTTCATTGTTAACTCTCTTATTTTCTCAGTACATTCTCTTGTGGTTTCTGCTAATTCAGCTGCATTGCCACTGTCAGACTTTTCACTTTGTGGAGTTTCTAACCGTTCATTTGACCTATTTATATCATATCTTCGTTCTGGGCTTTTATTCCTCCCAGTTTCCATTGGCGGTGCATTGGGTGTCACCACCGCAGAATTCTGTTGATATGGAGGTGGGTTTCTGTTTAAAATATCTTCCAGCAATTCATTCTCTGTCTCGCTACCTCCATACCCATACCTCTCTGTAGCTGTATGTTTCTTTTTCTCTGTACACTTTCTTCCTGTACCCTCCTCAACTGTTAGGGCTGGGAACAAACACTCGGTCATGTTAGCATATCTCCAACGCTTCATCCTGTCCTCATGATTCACTCCCCATAATCTTCCAGGAACTAAACTATGATTCTTTGCACCTCTGTATCTTTCTCGTTCATACATCTCGTCTTCCCATTCACCTAACGCTTCAAACTGTGTTGGTCTAGGTCTTGGCTCAAGTTTCATCATCTTCTCTCTCAAATTTCGAAGTACAGCTATGCTAAATGAACCATTCTCCGGAAAAGCCAATATTCCATCATTCTGAGTATATTTTGTCCAATTTTCTAACCAAATGCAAGTATGATAACCATATTTCAGCATCATATGAGAAGCTGGCGTTTTCGGCGGAGGAATTACCTGTCCATCTCTAGTCACTACCTTTTTGTCTTTCTTAAAGAAGTTCTTAATTTTCTCCATCCATGACGGTTTCTCTTTACAATACTCATAATAAGCCAGATTTCACGATTCTTTCCCTTCGGCAAACTCACAACTCTGTTCTGTTCTCTATGTGCTATTTGGACCTATCCCAGCGCGTCTTACACTAACGCACCAATCCGAAGCCTCTACGTCACTGCTCTTCAGACCTATCCCAGTGCGTCTCACACTAACGCACCAATCAGGGCGTTTTCCGTGTTCCCGAACACTGGCCAATCCCAGCGCGGTCTTTTGTCAATGTCAGTTCTACTCCTGACCCCTCCTTTACAAAATTTATCGGCAGTTTGTTCTTGACTATATTCTATTAGTTACGACATAAAACACATTTCCATTGTCTGTTTTCGCTAAACAAAAGAGATAGTTTACTCTATCTTACAAGAATACAGTTTCGTTCGATAAGTGTAGCACTTCCCTCTACCTTACCCTTCTTTCAAGCAAGGGGTAAACCCGTTTCTCTGGGGATAAAACACATGTGGAGACTATACTGCGTCTGAGAATTAAGGCCAGAGTTTCACAAGAAAACCGGTTGCTATTTCACTCACATACGTTTTATACAGAAAATGTCCCTATCATAACACAACCTGTGTTATCACCAATTTGAAAAGTCAGACAATGCACTATTCCATGTGACTTCTCTTGCCACACGTGTCCACTTCCTACTTCCCGGAAGCTTCAAAATTTCCGACTTACATATAACATAACACAATTCGACATGAAATGTTAAACATGAAATAATCATTAATCAATAATCAATAATCACCAAACTAATCTATAGTAACCATAACTCTGCTACCAAGAAATCTGATCCAGCACGACTAATATAAATTCTTCTCTTTGGACATAACCTCCAGGTAAAAAATCACACACAACAACTATACCTTATGACGGTGGGGCCCATAACACCGCATAACCATACACTCTTCTCAATTGTTTCCCTGGGTCACATCCACTACTACCAAAGAGAAAAATATGTTTTGCTGGAGGAACGGAAATACCTTATTGGAACTTTGACAAGATATTTTCTTAAACATCATACATAATCAGTTTTAATCCTGTCGGTTCTAAGACATCAAGGTATTCCGCTCTTTGGTCGATGGACCAACTAGTAGAATAAGTTGATGGTGATTAAGACCAGATCAATCACATTCAAACCTATTAAAACATTACACTTATTATTGAGCAGAAGGGGGATGGGAGCACACTGCTTCAGCTCCCAGCACAGTTCGCCCCTTTGCATCCTGGTAAATGCAGTTCAATTTAAATGCTTACTTGAAATTTTGCAGAGTGTTTCACCAAAGTGGAGATAGATTTAACGCCCCATTCACAAGCGGTTGCAAACTGCAGACAACGCAAGTATTCCCGTGATAACTGCCTCAAAATTTACCTCCATGGGTGACACCACCCACTAACCCTAATGAGATGCAGAGTAGGCGTTCCCGTGCAAAAACACACGAAAACACCACTACATCACATTCACAACGAACTGCCAGATCTGCGATGTGAACCGAAAACAGGCGATAAGCCGCGGTAGCAGCAGGGATTTAACACCTGCTGGGGGGTGAAGCGGTGTGCTCCCACCCCTGTTCCTGTTTAAAAGTACTCCCGTGAGTCATTGAGCTGACGAGCTCGTGGAAGAAGCACCCGCGCGCCAGTGAGAGGTACTTGACCTGATGCAATGTTTGGCAGCCTACTCAGCAAACCCCAAATTTGAAGCCTGTAATCTCTACTGATGATGGTTAAAGAACCAGAAACACGTGTCTAGAGATCAGCACTATCTGCGCCAACTCTGGCGAAACACTCGGAAAACTTTAGCAAAGCAAGCAACATGAGAATGCATTTACCAGAATGCCAGGGGCGAACCATGCTGGGGGTGAAGCGGTGTGCTCCCACCCCTGTTCCTGTTTAAAAGTACTCCCGTGAGTCATTGAGCTGACGAGCTCGTGGAAGAAGCACCTGCGCGCCAGTGAGAGGTACTTGACCTGATGCAATGTTTGGCAGCCTACTCAGCAAACCCCAAATTTGAAGCCTGTAATCTCTACTGATGACGGTTAAAGAACCAGAAACACGTGTCTAGAGATCAGCACTATCTGCGCCAACTCTGGCGAAACACTCGGAAAACTTTAGCAAAGCAAGCATCATGAGAATGCATTTACCAGAATGCCAGGGGCGAACCTTGCCGGGGGTGAAGCGGTGTGCTCCCACCCCTGTTCCTGTTTAAAAGTACTCCCGTGAGTCATTCAGCTGACGAGCTCGTGGAAGAAGCACCCGCGCGCCAGTGAGAGGTACTTGACCTGATGCAATGTTTGGCAGCCTACTCAGCAAACCCCAAATTTGAAGCCTGTAATCTCTACTGATGACGGTTAAAGAACCAGAAACACGTGTCTAGAGATCAGCACTATCTGCGCCAACTCTGGCGAAACACTCGGAAAACTTTAGCAAAGCAAGCAACATGAGAATGCATTTACCAGAATGCCAGGGGCGAACCTTGCTGGGGGTGAAGCGGTGTGCTCCCACCCCTGTTCCTGTTTAAAAGTACTCCCGTGAGTCATTGAGCTGACGAGCTCGTGGAAGAAGCACCGGCGTGCCAGTGAGAGGTACTTGACCTGATGCAATGTTTGGCAGCCTACTCAGCAAACCCCAAATTTGAAGCCTGTAATCTCTACTGATGATGGTTAAAGAACCAGAAACACGTGTCTAGAGATCAGCACTATCTGCGCCAACTCTGGCGAAACACTCGGAAAACTTTAGCAAAGCAAGCAACATGAGAATGCATTTACCAGAATGCCAGGGGCGAACCTTGCCGGGGGTGAAGCGGTGTGCTCCCACCCCTGTTCCTGTTTAAAAGTACTCCCGTGAGTCATTGAGCTGACGAGCTCGTGGAAGAAGCACCCGCGCGCCAGTGAGAGGTACTTGACCTGATGCAATGTTTGGCAGCCTACTCAGCAAACCCCATATTTGAAGCCTGTAATCTCTACTGATGACGGTTAAAGAACCAGAAACACATGTCTAGAGATCAGCACTATCTGCGCCAACTCTGGCGAAACACTCGAAAAACTTTAGCAAAGCAAGCAACATGAGAATGCATTTACCAGAATGCCAGGGGCGAACCTTGCTGGGGGGTGAAGCGGTGTGCTCCCACCCCTGTTCCTGTTTAAAAGTACTCCCGTGAGTCATTGAGCTGACGAGCTCGTGGAAGAAGCACCCGCGAACCAGTGAGAGGTACTTGACCTGATGCAATGTTTGGGAGCCTACTCAGCAAACCCCAAATTTGAAGCCTGTAATCTCTACTGATGACGGTTAAAGAACCAGAAACACGTGTCTAGAGATCAGCACTATCTGCGCCAACTCTGGCGAAACACTCGGAAAACTTTAGCAAAGCAAGCAACATGAGAATGCATTTACCAGAATGCCAGGGGCAAACCTTGCCGGGGGGTGAAGCGGTGTGCTCCCACCCCTGTTCCTGTTTAAAAGTACTCCCGTGAGTCATTGAGCTGACGAGCTCGTGGAAGAAGCACCCGCGCACCAGTGAGAGGTACTTGACCTGATGCAATGTTTGGCAGCCTACTCAGCAAACCCCATATTTGAAGCCTGTAATCTCTACTGATGACGGTTAAAGAACCAGAAACACGTGTCTAGAGATCAGCACTATCTGCGCCAACTCTGGCGAAACACTCGAAAAACTTTAGCAAAGCAAGCAACATGAGAATGCATTTACCAGAATGCCAGGGGCGAACCTTGCTGGGGGTGAAGCGGTGTGCTCCCACCCGTGTTCCTGTTTAAAAGTACTCCCGTGAGTCATTGAGCTGACGAGCTCGTGGAAGAAGCACCCGTGCGCCAGTGAGAGGTACTTGACCTGATGCAATGTTTGGCAGCCTACTCAGCAAACCCCAAATTTGAAGCCTGTAATCTCTACTGATGACGGTTAAAGAACCAGAAACACGTGTATAGAGATCAGCACTATCTGCGCCAACTCTGGCGAAACATTCGGAAAACTTTAGCAAAGCAAGCAACATGAGAATGCATTTACCAGAATGCCAGGGGCTAACCTTGCTGGGGGTGAAGCGGTGTGCTCCCACCCCTGTTCCTGTTTAAAAGTACTCCCGTGAGTCATTGAGCTGACGAGCTCGTGGAAGAAGCACCCGCACGCCAGTGAGAGGTACTTGACCTGATGCAATGTTTGGCAGCCTACTCAGCAAACCCCAAATTTGAAGCCTGTAATCTCTACTGATGACGGTTAAAGAACCAGAAACACGTGTCTAGAGATCAGCACTATCTGCGCCAACTCTGGCGAAACACTCGGAAAACTTTAGCAAAGCAAGCAACATGAGAATGCATTTACCAGAATGCCAGGGGCGAACCTTGCTGGGGGTGAAGCGGTGTGCTCCCACCCCTGTTCCTGTTTAAAAGTACTCCCGTGAGTCATTGAGCTGACGAGCTCGTGGAAGAAGCACCCGCGTGCCAGTGAGAGGTACTTGACCTGATGCAATGTTTGGCAGCCTACTCAGCAAACCCCAAATTTGAAGCCTGTAATCTCTACTGATGACGGTTAAAGAACCAGAAACACGTGTCTAGAGATCAGCACTATCTGCGCCAACTCTGGCGAAACACTCGGAAAACTTTAGCAAAGCAAGCAACATGAGAATGCATTTACCAGAATGCCAGGGGAGAACCTTGCTGGGGGTGAAGCGGTGTGCTCCCACCCCTGTTCCTGTTTAAAAGTACTCCCGTGAGTCATTGAGCTGACGAGCTCGTGGAAGAAGCACCCACGTACCAGTGAGAGGTACTTGACCTGATGCAATGTTTGGCAGCCTACTCAGCAAACCCCAAATTTGAAGCCTGTAATCTCTACTGATGATGGTTAAAGAACCAGAGACACGTGTCTAGAGATCAGCACTATCTGCGCCAACTCTGGCGAAACACTCGGAAAACTTTAGCAAAGCAAGCAACATGAGAATGTCTTGTTACTTACCGGTAATCTTCATTACCCCGATTAGGGTCCTCCCCGTCCCAGTCCTTACTACGTGAGGCAGTCCTGCCTCCACCCAGCCAATCACAACGCCAGTATTTTAATATTACATAAGCCCCGCCCACCTACCGCCATGCCTGTTATCAACAAGACTCCGACACAAACACAGCGGGAGGGAGGGAGGGAAGAGGACTGGGACGGGGAGGACCCTAATCGGGGTAATGAAGATTACCGGTAAGTAACAAGACATTACCCTCATGGGTCCTCCCCGTCCCAGTCCTTACTACGTGAGGAACTCACAAGCAGAGAACCAACAAAAAACGCAGGACACCAGGGATCCATGCAAAGTACAAAACTTTAATCAAGAAATGATCAACGAACAGCAGCGTTCAAGACGCCAACAGAAAAACTGTCAGCAGAGGCATGTAAAACATCAAGCCGATAATGCCGCACAAAAGTGTGATGGGACTGCCAGGTGGCTGCCCTACAAATCTCCTGGATAGAGACCCCCGCCGCCTCAGCCCAGGAAGCAGACACAGAACGCGTCGAACGGCCCTGCACCTGAGACGGAGGAGGCAGATCCAAAGACCTATAAGATTGGCAGACCGCCAAACGCACCCACCGACTGATCGTGGAAGTGGAAACCTTCTTCCCCTTAGCCACACCCCCACAGGAGACAAACAGGGAAGGAGAAACCCGAAACCCCAGGGAACGTTGGAGGTAAATCTGGAGAGCCCTGCGAACATCCAAGGAAGGGGGAACAAGGGAATCCCCACAGTAGGCAAATCAGGAAGAATCACCTCCTGTTGCAAATGAAATTGGGAAGAAACCTTAGGCAGGAAAGCCGGATCAAGCCGCAAAACGACCCGATCCTGCAGGAACTGCAAATAAGGAAACGAAATGAGCAAGGCACCCAACTCACCCAACCTGCGAGCGGAGGTTATGGCCAGCAAAAAGCCACCTTAGCGGACAGCCACAACAAATCCGCCTCCAGCAAAGGCTCAAAAGGGGGCAACTGCAGACCCCGCAAAACAGTAGGCAAATCCCAAGAAGGAACGAGCACAGGAGAGACCGGCCGACGAAGCCGAAAACTCCGAAGAAGCCGACTGACCAATGGAGCAAGAACCTCCAATGAGGCCCCAGGACCCCTACAAGCACGGACCGCCGCCCACTGAGCAGACAAAGTGGAAGGGGAAAGGCCCAACAAAAACCATCCCTGAGAAAATCCAACACAGAAGCAGGAGCCCCCAGCACAGGATCCACCCCATGGGAAGAACACCAAGAGACAAAAGAACCCCAATGTCGACCATAGCACTTAAGGGTCGAAGGGCGCCGCGATAACTGAATGTCACGAGCCACCACAGAGGAACAGCCCAAAGACTCCAACGTCAACCGCTCAAGAGCCAAGCCGTCAGCTGCAAACGACGAAGACAAGACAGAGACAGGAGCGGAAACTGAAGAGGAGCCGGGCACAAAGGAAGCCGGACAAACCGACCCTCCGCCAGCCGCCACAGGAGAGGAAACCAAATGCGGCGAGGCCAGAAAGGAGCAATCAACAGGACCGAAACCCTCTCCCCCGAATCTTCTGCAGCACCCTCGGGAGGAGGGGAATAGGAGGGAACGCATACAGAAGGCCCGAAGGCCAGGGAATTGATAGAGCATCCACCGCCCAAGCCTGAGGACACAGCACCTCCGAACAAAACCGGGGTAGAAGAGCGTTGTGAGGAGAGGCAAAGAGATCGATCCAGGGAGTCCCGAACCGAAGACAAAGGGACTGAAACAGAGGAAGAGAGAGATGGTACAGAACAGAGGATGGAAGGTTGCGGCTCAAAGCGTCCTGCATGAAAATTCAACTGTCCCAGAATGTACACCGCCCTCAAGGCCAACAGATGAGATTCCGCCCAAGCACAAATCAAGGAGGCCAACAGGTTCAGAGACGCGCACCACGTCCCCCCCTGACGGTTCAAGTAACAACGAGCCACCTGATTGTCGGTACGAACCAACAGATTCGACCCGTGGAGATGAACCTGAAAGAACTGCACAGCCTCCCAGACGGCCGCCAACTCCCGCCAGTTCGAGGAACGGGCGCTGTCCCCCGAGACCACCGACCCTTCGCTTCCAAGGACCCCAAGGTGGCCCCCAACCCCAAAGACTGGCATCCGTAGTCAACAGAAGGGGAGGGGGAAGACAAAACCGCACCCCCTTCTCCAGATTGGGAGTGCAAAGCCACCAGTCCAAGTCCAGAACCAGAGCAGGAGAAAGAGGAACCAGAGTCTCGTAATCCGCCCGGGAGGGGTCCCACCGAGCCAACAGATGAGTTACCAAGGGCTTGAGATGGAGGCGAGCCCAAGGAACCACAGCAGTGGTTGCAGCCATCAATCCCTGGACCCGCAACCAAACACGAGCCGGGGCAGAGGGACGGCTTAAGAGATCCCGCAACAGAGTCTGTAAGGAAAGGATCCGAACAGGAGGGAGAAACACCGCCCCCAGAGACGTGTCGAACAGACCCCCGATGAACTGCAGCCTCTGAACAGGATCCAGATGAGACTTGGCCAGATTCACCCTGAAACCCAGCTCCTGGAACAGGGTCAGCGTAGCCTCCACCGCCAGAAGAGCCTTAGGAAAGGAGGAAGCAGAGACCAAACAATCATCAATATAGGGAAACACAGAGAAACCCCGACGTCGCAAAACCCCCACAGCAGGAGCCAATACCTTGGTAAAAGTCCTGGGAGCAGTGGAGAGGCCGAACGGCAGAACCTGAAACTGGAAATGCCTCCCTTGAACAGCAAACCTCAGGAACCGCTGACTGGCAGGATGGACCGGAACGTGAAAATAAGCGTCCTCTAAGTCCAGAGACGCCAAAAAATCGCCCTCCTGGATGAGGGGAATGACGGACTGCAACGTGACCATACGAAAATGATCCAACCGCACCAATTTGTTCAGGGAACGGAGATTCAATATGGGGCGGAAGGAACCATCGGGCTTTGGAACCAGAAACAGATGGGAATAGAACCCCAGGCCCACTTCTTCCACTGGAACCGGCACCACAGCCCCTTTCCGTAACAACATGGCGACGCCGGACAACATGGCAGAGCGCCGCACGGGGTCTCTTGACAACGGGGTAACCAGGAAACAATCCAGAGGGGAGGGCCCCGGAAGGGAATCTGGTAACCCCACTCGATGACAGACAAGACCCACTGGTCGGAAATCAGAGCTGACCAACGGTCCAGAAACAAACGGAGACGAGCCCCCACAACGGCATAGTCACTTCTGTCCTGCACCAGAGGGAGGCTGTTGTTGCTGCTGCTGCTGTTGTTGCTGAGGCCGGGATTTATAATGGTACGCGGCCCCCGACCACGGGCCCGACCACGAAAGGGCTGAGAAGACAAAACCCCTTGAAACCCCTGCTTCTGAAAGAAAGACCTTTTCTTAGGAGCAGGCTGAAAAGGCTTCAACAACTTCTTTTCCTCCGCTGAGCGCTGCACCATCGTATTCAAAGCATCCCCAAAAAGACGGGGACCCTCAAAAGGCAGTTTATGGACTAAGGCCTTCTGTGCAGCCTCAAGACGCCAAGGTTTTGTCCACAGAGACCTCCTTCCAGCCACCGCTGCCCCAGCAGCCGAGGAGAAAGCCCACAAAGAATCAAAAGTGACATCCGAGAGGAATTGTGCCAACACCTCCATTTGAGCCAACACAGGAGTAGGGTCCCCCTGATCCTGAAGACAGTCAAACAGTGTCTCGAAATCCTTAAGCAGGACCTGCGAAGCATAGGCCGCATAAGTGCTAGCACGTATCCCAAAGTGAGAAGCGGCGTAAGAACGCTTGAGAGCAGACTCCACCTTACGCTCCACCGGGTCTGAAAGGGAAGCCTCCTCCGAGGACAAAGAGGAAGAAGAGGCGGAAGCCATAGAGGACAAAAGAGAATTAACTTTTGGAATCGCAGGAAACTGGGAATCAAAGTCCGCCAAGCGATACCGCTTCCCCAGGAATCGCGGAATACCCTGCTTATCCACCTCAAGCCACTCCTTTGCGAGGATATCCTTCAGGACATCATGGAAGGGGAGGTCATCCACCACAGAGGAACTATATTGAGCGTAAAATCCCTCCTCAGCCAGGGATTTAGGGTCAAACCCAAGCACCTCTCGAATATGGACCAGCATGTCAGAAAAACCTTGCCCCGGACGTACTTTCCCTTAGGGGAAATGTCCATGTCGTCCTCATCATCCTTAGCCCGCTTAGCTGCAGGCTCCAGCAGCGCAGACTGGACCGCAGAATCAATCAAGTCCTGTAAATCCGCCCTAGAAATCTGCAAGACGACATCCTATTGCAGATCCTGAACATTATGCTGCTTCGAAATCGCCTTAGCAGGCACAGGTGAAGAAGCCCCTTCACTCATGGCGAGAGATCCAGTGTCAAACCAACAGGAACTCACCACACAATCAAAGGAAGTGCCCAGCAACCTCCAATAAATACTGCCCCCAATCACCCAATCACGCAAAAGGTGAGTGAAATAAAAAAGGGCAGCCCTGTAGTCTCCACCCACAGCCATAGATCAAAGGACAATGGCCGCGGGGGCCGGACGCTGCACGAGAGCCCCAGCGCCGGAACGACCCGGGGCCAGGAAACCACAAAAACTCCCCGCCCCAGCCCAGCACATGAACGGGGAGCGTCCCTGACCCCAGAACAGGAGCGTGGTCGACCGGAATACCGGAGCGGCCGCGCCGACAACAAGAAAAACAATGCAGAACACAAAACTGCAACTTCAAACACTCACGGCACCGTCCTGAAGAAAATCCAGACCAGGAAACAGGAACCGGGAGCACCAGCGTTCCGACCGTCCGTCGGAGCAGAAAAAAAACAGGCATGGCGGTAGGTGGGCGGGGCTTATGTAATATTAAAATACTGGCGTTTTGATTGGCTGGGTGGAGGCAGGACTGCCTCACGTAGTAAGGACTGGGACGGGGAGGACCCATGAGGGGGTAATGCATTTACCAGAATGCCAGGGGCGAACCTTGCTGGGGGGTGAAGCGGTGTGCTCCCACCCCTGTTCCTGTTTAAAAGTACTCCCGTGAGTCATTGAGCTGACGAGCTCGTGGAAGAAGCACCCGCGCGCCAGTGAGAGGTACTTGACCTGATGCAATGTTTGGCAGCCTACTCAGCAAACCCCATATTTGAAGCCTGTAATCTCTACTGATGACGGTTAAAGAACCAGAAACACATGTCTAGAGATCAGCACTATCTGCGCCAACTCTGGCGAAACACTCGAAAAACTTTAGCAAAGCAAGCAACATGAGAATGCATTTACCAGAATGCCTGGGGCGAACCTTGCTGGGGGGTGAAGCGGTGTGCTCCCACCCCTGTTCCTGTTTAAAAGTACTCCCGTGAGTCATTGAGCTGACAAGCTCGTGGAAGAAGCACCCGCGAACCAGTGAGAGGTACTTGACCTGATGCAATGTTTGGGAGCCTACTCAGCAAACCCCAAATTTGAAGCCTGTAATCTCTACTGATGACGGTTAAAGAACCAGAAACACATGTCTAGAGATCAGCACTATCTGCGCCAACTCTGGCGAAACACTCGGAAAACTTTAGCAAAGCAAGCAACATGAGAATGCATTTACCAGAATGCCAGGGGCGAACCTTGCCGGGGGGTGAAGCGGTGTGCTCCCACCCCTGTTCCTGTTTAAAAGTACTCCCGTGAGTCATTGAGCTGACGAGCTCGTGGAAGAAGCACCCGCGCGCCAGTGAGAGGTACTTGACCTGATGCAATGTTTGGCAGCCTACTCAGCAAACCCCATATTTGAAGCCTGTAATCTCTACTGATGACGGTTAAAGAACCAGAAACACGTGTCTAGAGATCAGCACTATCTGCGCCAACTCTGGCGAAACACTCGAAAAACTTTAGCAAAGCAAGCAACATGAGAATGCATTTACCAGAATGCCAGGGGCGAACCTTGCCGGGGGTGAAGCGGTGTGCTCCCACCCCTGTTCCTGTTTAAAAGTACTCCCGTGAGTCATTGAGCTGACGAGCTCGTGGAAGAAGCACCCGCGCGCCAGTGAGAGGTACTTGACCTGATGCAATGTTTGGCAGCCTACTCAGCAAACCCCATATTTGAAGCCTGTAATCTCTACTGATGACGGTTAAAGAACCAGAAACACGTGTCTAGAGATCAGCACTATCTGCGCCAACTCTGGCGAAACACTCGAAAACCTTTAGCAAAGCAAGCAACATGAGAATGCATTTACCAGAATGCCAGGGGCGAACCTTGCTGGGGGGTGAAGTGGTGTGCTCCCACCCCTGTTCCTGTTTAAAAGTACTCCCGTGAGTCATTGAGCTGACGAGCTCGTGGAAGAAGCACCCGTGCGCCAGTGAGAGGTACTTGACCTGATGCAATGTTTGGCAGCCTACTCAGCAAACCCCAAATTTGAAGCCTGTAATCTCTACTGATGACGGTTAAAGAACCAGAAACACGTGTCTAGAGATCAGCACTATCTGCGCCAACTCTGGTGAAACACTCGGAAAACTTTAGCAAAGCAAGCAACATGAGAATGCATTTACCAGAATGCCAGGGGAGAACCTTGCTGGGGGTGAAGCGGTGTGCTCCCACCCCTGTTCCTGTTTAAAAGTACTCCCGTGAGTCATTGAGCTGACGAGCTCGTGGAAGAAGCACCTGCGCGCCAGTGAGAGGTACTTGACCTGATGCAATGTTTGGCAGCCTACTCAGCAAACCCCAAATTTGAAGCCTGTAATCTCTACTGATGACGGTTAAAGAACCAGAGACACGTGTCTAGAGATCAGCACTATCTGCGCCAACTCTGGCGAAACACTCGGAAAACTTTAGCAAAGCAAGCAACATGAGAATGCATTTACCAGAATGCCAGGGGCGAACCTTGCTGGGGGGTGAAGCGGTGTGCTCCCACCCCTGTTCCTGTTTAAAAGTACTCCCGTGAGTCATTGAGCTGACGAGCTCGTGGAAGAAGCACCCGCGCGCCAGTGAGAGGTACTTGACCTGATGCAATGTTTGGCAGCCTACTCAGCAAACCCCATATTTGAAGCCTGTAATCTCTACTGATGACGGTTAAAGAACCAGAAACACATGTCTAGAGATCAGCACTATCTGCGCCAACTCTGGCGAAACACTCGAAAAACTTTAGCAAAGCAAGCAACATGAGAATGCATTTACCAGAATGCCTGGGGCGAACCTTGCTGGGGGTGAAGCGGTGTGCTCCCACCCCTGTTCCTGTTTAAAAGTACTCCCGTGAGTCATTGAGCTGACGAGCTCGTGGAAGAAGCACCCGCGAACCAGTGAGAGGTACTTGACCTGATGCAATGTTTGGGAGCCTACTCAGCAAACCCCAAATTTGAAGCCTGTAATCTCTACTGATGACGGTTAAAGAACCAGAAACACGTGTCTAGAGATCAGCACTATCTGCGCCAACTCTGGCGAAACACTCGGAAAACTTTAGCAAAGCAAGCAACATGAGAATGCATTTACCAGAATGCCAGGGGCGAACCTTGCCGGGGGTGAAGCGGTGTGCTCCCACCCCTGTTCCTGTTTAAAAGTACTCCCGTGAGTCATTGAGCTGACGAGCTCGTGGAAGAAGCACCCGCGCGCCAGTGAGAGGTACTTGACCTGATGCAATGTTTGGCAGCCTACTCAGCAAACCCCATATTTGAAGCCTGTAATCTCTACTGATGACGGTTAAAGAACCAGAAACACGTGTCTAGAGATCAGCACTAGCTGCGCCAACTCTGGCGAAACACTCGAAAAACTTTAGCAAAGCAAGCAACATGAGAATGCATTTACCAGAATGCCAGGGGCGAACCTTGCTGGGGGGTGAAGCGGTGTGCTCCCACCCGTGTACCTGTTTAAAAGTACTCCCGTGAGTCATTGAGCTGACGAGCTCGTGGAAGAAGCACCCGCGCGACAGTGAGAGGTACTTGACCTGATGCAATGTTTGGCAGCCTACTCAGCAAACCCCAAATTTGAAGCCTGTAATCTTTACTGATGACGGTTAAAGAACCAGAAACACGTTTCTAGAGATCAGCACTATCTGCGCCAACTCTGGCGTAACACTCGGAAAACTTTAGCAAAGCAAGCAACATGAGAATGCATTTACCAGAATGCCAGGGGCGAACCTTGCTGGGGGTGAAGTGGTGTGCTCCCACCCCTGTTCCTGTTTAAAAGTACTCCCGTGAGTCATTGAGCTGACGAGCTCGTGGAAGAAGCACCCGTGCGCCAGTGAGAGGTACTTGACCTGATGCAATGTTTGGCAGCCTACTCAGCAAACCCCAAATTTGAAGCCTGTAATCTCTACTGATGACGGTTAAAGAACCAGAAACACGTGTCTAGAGATCAGCACTATCTGCGCCAACTCTGGCGAAACACTCGGAAAACTTTAGCAAAGCAAGCAACATGAGAATGCATTTACCAGAATGCCAGGGGCTAACCTTGCTGGGGGTGAAGCGGTGTGCTCCCACCCCTGTTCCTGTTTAAAAGTACTCCCGTGAGTCATTGAGCTGACGAGCTCGTGGAAGAAGAACCCGCACGCCAGTGAGAGGTACTTGACCTGATGCAATGTTTGGCAGCCTACTCAGCAAACCCCAAATTTGAAGCCTGTAATCTCTACTGATGACGGTTAAAGAACCAGAAACACGTGTCTAGAGATCAGCACTATCTGCGCCAACTCTGGCGAAACACTCGGAAAACTTTAGCAAAGCAAGCAACATGAGAATGCATTTACCAGAATGCCAGGGGAGAACCTTGCTGGGGGTGAAGCGGTGTGCTCCCACCCCTGTTCCTGTTTAAAAGTACTCCCGTGAGTCATTGAGCTGACGAGCTCGTGGAAGAAGCACCTGCGCGCCAGTGAGAGGTACTTGACCTGATGCAATGTTTGGCAGCCTACTCAGCAAACCCCAAATTTGAAGCCTGTAATCTCTACTGATGACGGTTAAAGAACCAGAGACACGTGTCTAGAGATCAGCACTATCTGCGCCAACTCTGGCGAAACACTCGGAAAACTTTAGCAAAGCAAGCAACATGAGAATGCATTTACCAGAATGCCAGGGGCGAACCTTGCTGGGGGTGAAGCGGTGTGCTCCCACCCCTGTTCCTGTTTAAAAGTACTCCCGTGAGTCATTGAGCTGACGAGCTCGTGGAAGAAGCACCCGCGCGCCAGTGAGAGGTACTTGACCTGATGCAATGTTTGGCAGCCTACTCAGCAAACCCCAAATTTGAAGCCTGTAATCTCTACTGATGACGGTTAAAGAACCAGAAACACGTGTCTAGAGATCAGCACTATCTGCGCCAACTCTGGCGAAACACTCGGAAAACTTTAGCAAAGCAAGCAACATGAGAATGCATTTACCAGAATGCCAGGGGCGAACCTTGCTGGGGGTGAAGCGGTGTGCTCCCACTCCTGTTCCTGTTTAAAAGTACTCCCGTGAGTCATTGAGCTGACGAGCTCGTGGAAGAAGCACCCGCGCGCCAGTGAGAGGTACTTGACCTGATGCAATGTTTGGGAGCCTACTCAGCAAACCCCAAATTTGAAGCCTGTAATCTCTACTGATGACGGTTAAAGAACCAGAAACACGTGTCTAGAGATCAGCACTATCTGCGCCAACTCTGGCGAAACACTCAGAAAACTTTAGCAAAGCAAGCAACATGAGAATGCATTTACCAGAATGACAGGGACGAACCTTGCCGGGGGGTGAAGCGGTGTGCTCCCACCCCTGTTCCTGTTTAAAAGTACTCCCGTGAGTCATTGAGCTGACGAGCTCGTGGAAGAAGCACCCGCGCGCCAGTGAGAGGTACTTGACCTGATGCAATGTTTGGCAGTCTACTCAGCAAACCCCAAATTTGAAGCCTGTAATCTCTACTGATGACGGTTAAAGAACCAGAAACACGTGTCTAGAGATCAGCACTATCTGCGCCAACTCTGGCGAAACACTCGGAAAACTTTAGCAAAGCAAGCAACATGAGAATGCATTTACCAGAATGCCAGGGGCGAACCTTGCTGGGGGGTGAAGCAGTGTGCTCCCACCCCTGTTCCTGTTTAAAAGTACTCCCGTGAGTCATTGAGCTGACGAGCTCGTGGAAGAAGCACCCGCGCGCCAGTGAGAGGTACTTGACCTAATGCAATGTTTGGCAGCCTACTCAGCAAACCCCAAATTTGAAGCCTGTAATCTCTACTGATGACGGTTAAAGAACCAGAAACACATGTCTAGAGATCAGCACTATCTGCGCCAACTCTGGCGAAACACTCGGAAAACTTTAGCAAAGCAAGCAACATGAGAATGCATTTACCAGAATGCCAGGGGCGAACCTTGCTGGGGGTGAAGCGGTGTGCTCCCACCCCTGTTCCTGTTTAAAAGTACTCCCGTGAGTCATTGAGCTGACGAGCTCGTGGAAGAAGCACCTGCGCGCCAGTGAGAGGTACTTGACCTGATGCAATGTTTGGCAGCCTACTCAGCAAACCCCAAATTTGAAGCCTGTAATCTCTACTGATGACGGTTAAAGAACCAGAAACACGTGTCTAGAGATCAGCACTATCTGCGCCAACTCTGGCGAAACCCTCGGAAATATTTAGCAAAGCAAGCAACATGGGAATGCATTTACCAGAATGCCAGGGGCGAACCTTGCTGGGGGGTGAAGCGGTGTGCTCCCACCCCTGTTCCTGTTTAAAAGTACTCCCGTGAGTCATTGAGCTGACGAGCTCGTGGAAGAAGCACCTGCGCGCCAGTGAGAGGTACTTGACCTGATGCAATGTTTGGCAGCCTACTCAGCAAACCCCAAATTTGAAGCCTGTAATCTCTACTGATGACGGTTAAAGAACCAGAAACACGTGTCTAGAGATCAGCACTATCTGCGCCAACTCTGGCGAAACACTCGGAAAATTTTAGCAAAGCAAGCAACATGAGAATGCATTTACCAGAATGCCAGGGGAGAACCTTGCTGGGGGGTGAAGCGGTGTGCTCCCACCCCTGTTCCTGTTTAAAAGTACTCCCGTGAGTCACTGAGCTGACGAGCTCGTGGAAGAAGCACCCACGTACCAGTGAGAGGTACTTGACCTGATGCAATGTTTGGCAGCCTACTCAGCAAACCCCAAATTTGAAGCCTGTAATCTCTACTGATGACGGTTAAAGAACCAGAAACACGTGTCTAGAGATCAGCACTATCTGCGCCAACTCTGGCAAAACACTCGGAAAACTTTAGCAAAGCAAGCAACATGAGAATGCATTTACCAGAATGCCAGGGGCGAACCTTGCTGGGGGTGAAGCGGTGTGCTCCCACCCCTGTTCCTGTTTAAAAGTACTCCCGTGAGTCATTGAGCTGACGAGCTCGTGGAAGAAGCACCCGCGCGCCAGTGAGAGGTACTTGACCTGATGCAATGTTTGGCAGCCTACTCAGTAAACCCCACATTTGAAGCCTGTAATCTCTACTGATGACGGTTAAAGAACCAGAAACACGTGTCTAGAGATCAGCACTATCTGCGCCAACTCTGGCGAAACACTCGGAAAACTTTAGCAAAGCAAGCAACATGAGAATGCATTTACCAGAATGCCAGGGGCGAACCTTGCTGGGGGGTGAAGCGGTGTGCTCCCACTCCTGTTCCTGTTTAAAAGTACTCCCGTGAGTCATTGAGCTGACGAGCTCGTGGAAGAAGCACCCGCGCGCCAGTGAGAGGTACTTGACGTGATGCAATGTTTGGGAGCCTACTCAGCAAACCCCAAATTTGAAGCCTGTAATCTCTACTGATGACGGTTAAAGAACCAGAAACACGTGTCTAGAGATCAGCACTATCTGCGCCAACTCTGGCGAAACACTCAGAAAACTTTAGCAAAGCAAGCAACATGAGAATGCATTTACCAGAATGCCAGGGGCGAACCTTGCCGGGGGGTGAAGCAGTGTGCTCCCACCCCTGTTCCTGTTTAAAAGTACTCCCGTGAGTCATTGAGCTGACGAGCTCGTGGAAGAAGCACCCGCGCGCGAGTGAGAGGTACTTGACCTGATGCAATGTTTGGCAACCTACTCAGCAAACCCCAAATTTGAAGCCTGTAATCTCTACTGATGACGGTTAAAGAACCAGAAACACGTGTCTAGAGATCAGCACTATCTGCGCCAACTCTGGCGAAACACTCGGAAAACTTTAGCAAAGCAAGCAACATGAGAATGCATTTACCAGAATGCCAGGGGCGAACCTTGCTGGGGGTGAAGTGGTGTGCTCCCACCCCTGTTCCTGTTTAAAAGTACTCCCGTGAGTCATTGAGCTGACGAGCTCGTGGAAGAAGCACCCGCGCGCCAGTGAGAGGTACTTGACCTGATGCAATGTTTGGCAGCCTACTCAGCAAACCCCAAATTTGAAGCCTGTAATCTCTACTGATGACGGTTAAAGAACCAGAAACACGTGTCTAGAGATCAGCACTATCTGCGCCAACTCTGGCGAAACACTCGGAAAACTTTAGCAAAGCAAGCAACATGAGAATGCATTTACCAGAATGCCAGGGGCGAACCTTGCTGGGGGTGAAGCGGTGTGCTCCCACCCCTGTTCCTGTTTAAAAGTACTCCCGTGAGTCATTGAGCTGACGAGCTCGTGGAAGAAGCACCTGCGCGCCAGTGAGAAGTACTTGACCTGATGCAATGTTTGGCAGCCTACTCAGCAAACCCCAAATTTGAAGCCTGTAATCTCTACTGATGACGGTTAAAGAACCAGAAACACGTGTCTAGAGATCAGCACTATCTGCGCCAACTCTGGCGAAACCCTCGGAAAACTTTAGCAAACCAAGCAACATGAGAATGCATTTACCAGAATGCCAGGGGCGAACCTTGCTGGGGGTGAAGCGGTGTGCTCCCACCCCTGTTCCTGTTAAAAAGTACTCCGTGAGTCATTGAGCTGACGAGATCGTGGAAGAAGCACCCGCGCGCCAGTGAGAGGTACTTGACCTGATGCAATGTTTGGCAGCCTACTCAGCAAACCCCAAATTTGAAGCCTGTAATCTCTACTGATGACGGTTAAAGAACCAGAAACACGTGTCTAGAGATCAGCACTATCTGCGCCAACTCTGGCGAAACACTCGGAAAACTTTAGCAAAGTAAGCAACATGAGAATGCATTTACCAGAATGCCAGGGGCGAACCTTGCTGGGGGGTGAAGCGGTGTGCTCCCATCCCTGTTCCTGTTTAAAAGTACTCCCGTGAGTCACTGAACTGACGAACTCGTGGAAGAAGCACCTGCGCGCCAGTGAGAGGTACTTGACCTGATGCAATGTTTGGCAGCCTACTCAGCAAACCCCAAATTTGAAGCCTGTAATCTCTACTGATGACGGTTAAAGAACCAGAAACACGTGTCTAGAGATCAGCACTATCTGCGCCAACTCTGGCGAAACACTCGGAAAACTTTAGCAAAGCAAGCAACATGAGAATGCATTTACCAGAATGCCAGGGGCGAACCTTGCTGGGGGTGAAGCAGTGTGCTCCCACCCCTGTTCCTGTTTAAAAGTACTCCCGTGAGTCATTGAGCTGACGAGCTCGTGGAAGAAGCACCCGCGCGCCAGTGAGAGGTACTTGACCTGATGCAATGTTTGGCAGCCTACTCAGCAAACCCCAAATTTGAAGCCTGTAATCTCTACTGATGACGGTTAAAGAACCAGAAACACGTGTCTAGAGATCAGCACTATCTGCGCCAACTCTGGCGAAACACTCGGAAAACTTTAGCAAAGCAAGCAACATGAGAATGCATTTACCAGAATGCCAGGGGCGAACCTTGCTGGGGGGTGAAGCGGTGTGCTCCCACCCCTGTTCCTGTTTAAAAGTACTCCCGTGAGTCATTGAGCTGACGAGCTCGTGGAAGAAGCACCGGCGCGCCAGTGAGAGGTACTTGACCTGATGCAATGTTTGGCAGCCTACTCAGCAAACCCCAAATTTGAAGCCTGTAATCTCTACTGATGACGGTTAAAGAACCAGAAACACGTGTCTAGAGATCAGCACTATCTGCGCCAACTCTGGCGAAACCCTCGGAAAACTTTAGCAAACCAAGCAACATGAGAATGCATTTACCAGAATGCCAGGGGCGAACCTTGCTGGGGGTCGAAGCGGTGTGCTCCCACCCCTGTTCCTGTTTAAAAGTACTCCCGTGAGTCATTGAGCTGACGAGCTCGTGGAAGAAGCACCCGGGCGCCAGTGAGAGGTACTTGACCTGATGCAATGTTTGGCAGCCTACTCAGCAAACCCGAAATTTGAAGCCTGTAATCTCTACTGATGACGGTTAAAGAACCAGAAACACGTGTCTAGAGATCAGCACTATCTGCGCCAACTCTGGCGAAACACTCGGAAAACTTTAGCAAAGCAAGCAACATGAGAATGCATTTACCAGAATGCCAGGGGCGAACCTTGCTGGGGGTGAAGCAGTGTGCTCCCACCCCTGTTCCTGTTTAAAAGTACTCCCGTGAGTCATTGAGCTGACGAGCTCGTGGAAGAAGCACCCGCGCGCCAGTGAGAGGTACTTGACCTGATGCAATGTTTGGCAGCCTACTCAGCAAACCCCAAATTTGAAGCCTGTAATCTCTACTGATGACGGTTAAAGAACCAGAAACACGTGTCTAGAGATCAGCACTATCTGCGCCAACTCTGGCGAAACACTCGGAAAACTTTAGCAAAGCAAGCAACATGAGAATGCATTTACCAGAATGCCAGGGGCGAACCTTGCTGGGGGGTGAAGCGGTGTGCTCCCACCCCTGTTCCTGTTTAAAAGTACTCCCGTGAGTCATTGAGCTGACGAGCTCGTGGAAGAAGCACCTGCGCGCCAGTGAGAGGTACTTGACCTGATGCAATGTTTGGCAGCCTACTCAGCAAACCCCAAATTTGAAGCCTGTAATCTCTACTGATGACGGTTAAAGAACCAGAAACACGTGTCTAGAGATCAGCACTATCTGCGCCAACTCTGGCGAAACACTCGAAAACTTTAGCAAACCAAGCAACATGAGAATGCATTTACCAGAATGCCAGGGGCGAACCTTGTTGGGGGTGAAGCGGTGTGCTCCCACCCCTGTTCCTGTTTAAAAGTACTCCCGTGAGTCATTGAGCTGACGAGCTCGTGGAAGAAGCACCCGCGCGCCAGTGAGAGGTACTTGACCTGATGCAATGTTTGGCAGCCTACTCAGCAAACCCCAAATTTGAAGCCTGTAATCTCTACTGATGACGGTTAAAGAACCAGAAACACGTGTCTAGAGATCAGCACTATCTGCGCCAACTCTGGCGAAACACTCGGAAAACTTTAGCAAAGCAAGCAACATGAGAATGCATTTACCAGAATGCCAGGGGCGAACCTTGCTGGGGGTGAAGCGGTGTGCTCCCATCCCTGTTCCTGTTTAAAAGTACTCCCGTGAGTCACTGAGCTGACGAACTCGTGGAAGAAGCACCCGCGCGCCAGTGAGAGGTACTTGACCTGATGCAATGTTTGGCAGCCTACTCAGCAAACCCCAAATTTGAAGCCTGTAATCTCTACTGATGACGGTTAAAGAACCAGAAACACGTGTCTAGAGATCAGCACTATCTGCGCCAACTCTGGCGAAACACTCGGAAAACTTTAGCAAAGCAAGCAACATGAGAATGCATTTACCAGAATGCCAGGGGCGAACCTTGCTGGGGGGTGAAGCGGTGTGCTCCCACCCCTGTTCCTGTTTAAAAGTACTCCCGTGAGTCATTGAGCTGACGAGCTCGTGGAAGAAGCACCCGCGCGCCAGTGAGAGGTACTTGACCTGATGCAATGTTTGGCAGCCTACTCAGCAAACCCCAAATTTGAAGCCTGTAATCTCTACTGATGACGGTTAAAGAACCAGAAACACGTGTCTAGAGATCAGCACTATCTGCGCCAACGCTGGCGAAACACTCGGAAAACTTTAGCAAAGCAAGCAACATGAGAATGCATTTACCAGAATGCCAGGGGCGAACCTTGCTGGGGGGTGAAGCGGTGTGCTCCCACCCCTGTTCCTGTTTAAAAGTACTCCTGTGAGTCATTGAGCTGACGAGCTCGTGGAAGAAGCACCCGCGCTCCAGTGAGAGGTACTTGACCTGATGCAATGTTTGGCAGCCTACTCAGCAAACCCCAAATTTGAAGCCTGTAATCTCTACTGATGACGGTTAAAGAACCAGAAACACGTGTCTAGAGATCAGCACTATCTGCGCCAACTCTGGCGAAACACTCAGAAAACTTTAGCAAAGCAAGCAACATGAGAATGCATTTACCAGAATGCCAGGGGCGAACCTTGCTGGGGGTGAAGCGGTGTGCTCCCACCCCTGTTCCTGTTTAAAAGTACTCCCGTGAGTCATTGAGCTGACGAGCTCGTGGAAGAAGCACCCGCGCGCCAGTGAGAGGTACTTGACCTGATGCAATGTTTGGCAGCCTACTCAGCAAACCCCAAATTTGAAGCCTGTAATCTCTACTGATGACGGTTAAAGAACCAGAAACACGTGTCTAGAGATCAGCACTATCTGCGCCAACTCTGGCGAAACACTCGGAAAACTTTAGCAAAGCAAGCAACATGAGAATGCATTTACCAGAATGCCAGGGGCGAACCTTGCTGGGGGTGAAGCGGTGTGCTCCCACCCCTGTTCCTGTTTAAAAGTACTCCCGTGAGTCATTGAGCTGACGAGCTCGTGGAATAAGCACCCGCGCGCCAGTGAGAGGTACTTGACCTGATACAATGTTTGGCAGCCTACTCAGCAAACCCCAAATTTGAAGCCTGTAATCTCTACTGATGACGGTTAAAGAACCAGAAACACGTGTCTAGAGATCAGCACTATCTGCGCCAACTCTGGCGAAACACTCGGAAAACTTTAGCAAAGCAAGCAACATGAGAATGCATTTACCAGAATGCCAGGGGCGAACCTTGCTGGGGGGTGAAGCGGTGTGCTCCCACCCCTGTTCCTGTTTAAAAGTACTCCCGTGAGTCATTGAGATGACGAGCTCGTGGAAGAAGCACCCGCGCGCCAGTGAGAGGTACTTGACCTGATGCAATGTTTGGCAGCCTACTCAGCAAACCCCAAATTTGAAGCCTGTAATCTCTACTGATGACGGATAAAGAACCAGAAACACGTGTCTCGAGATCAGCACTATCTGCGCCAACTCTGGCGAAACACTCGGAAAACTTTAGCAAAGCAAGCAACATGAGAATGCATTTACCAGAATGCCAGGGGCGAACCTTGCTGGGGGGTGAAGCGGTGTGCTCCCACCCCTGTTCCTGTTTAAAAGTACTCCCGTGAGTCATTGAGCAGACGAGCTCGTGGAAGAAGAACCCGCGCGCCAGTGAGAGGTACTTGACCTGATGCAATGTTTGGCAGCCTACTCAGCAAACCCCAAATTTGAAGCCTGTAATCTCTACTGATGACGGTTAAAGAACCAGAAACACGTGTCTAGAGATCAGCACTATCTGCGCCAACTCTGGCGAAACACTCGGAAAACTTTAGCAAAGCAAGCAACATGAGAATGCATTTACCAGAATGCCAGGGGCGAACCTTGCTGGGGGTGAAGCGGTGTGCTCCCACCCCTGTTCCTGTTTAAAAGTACTCCCGTGAGTCATTGAGCTGACGAGCTCGTGGAAGAAGCACCCGCGCGCCAGTGAGAGGTACTTGACCTGATGCAATGTTTGGCAGCCTACTCAGCAAACCCCAAATTTGAAGCCTGTAATCTCTACTGATGACGGTTAAAGAACCAGAAACACGTGTCTAGAGATCAGCACTATCTGCGCCAACTCTGGCGAAACACTCGGAAAACTTTAGCAAAGCAAGCAACATGAGAATGCATTTACCAGAATGCCAGGGGCGAACCTTGCTGGGGGTGAAGCGGTGTGCTCCCACCCCTGTTCCTGTTTAAAAGTACTCCCGTGAGTCATTGAGCTGACGAGCTCGTGGAAGAAGCACCCGCGCGCCAGTGAGAGGTACTTGACCTGATGCAATGTTTGGCAGCCTACTCAGCAAACCCCAAATTTGAAGCCTGTAATCTCTACTGATGACGGTTAAAGAACCAGAAACACGTGTCTAGAGATCAGCACTATCTGCGCCAACTCTGGCGAAACACTCGGAAAACTTTAGCAAAGCAAGCAACATGAGAATGCATTTACCAGAATGCCAGGGGCGAACCTTGCTGGGGGTGAAGCGGTGTGCTCCCACCCCTGTTCCTGTTTAAAAGTACTCCCGTGAGTCATTGAGCTGACGAGCTCGTGGAAGAAGCACCCGCGCGCCAGTGAGAGGTACTTGACCTGATGCAATGTTTGGCAGCCTACTCAGCAAACCCCAAATTTGAAGCCTGTAATCTCTACTGATGACGGTTAAAGAACCAGAAACACGTGTCTAGAGATCAGCACTATCTGCGCCAACTCTGGCGAAACACTCGGAAAACTTTAGCAAAGCAAGCAACATGAGAATGCATTTACCAGAATGCCAGGGGCGAACCTTGCTGGGGGGTGAAGCGGTGTGCTCCCACCCCTGTTCCTGTTTAAATGTACTCCCGCGAGTCATTGAGCTGACGAGCTCGTGGAAGAAGCACCCGCGTGCCAGTGAGAGGTACTTGACCTGATGCAATGTTTGGCAGCCTACTCAGCAAACCCCAAATTTGAAGCCTGTAATCTCTACTGATGACGGTTAAAGAACCAGAAACACGTGTCTAGAGATCAGCACTATCTGCGCCAACTCTGGCGAAACACTCGAAAAACTTTAGCAAAGCAAGCAACATGAGAATGCATTTACCAGAATGCCAGGGGCGAACCTTGCTGGGGGTGAAGCGGTGTGCTCCCACCCCTGTTCCTGTTTAAAAGTACTCCCGTGAGTCATTGAGCTGACGAGCTCGTGGAAGAAGCACCCGCGCACCAGTGAGAGGTACTTGACCTGATGCAATGTTTGGCAGCCTACTCAGCAAACCCCAAATTTGAAGCCTGTAATCTCTACTGATGACGGTTAAAGAACCAGAAACACGTGTCTAGAGATCAGCACTATCTGCGCCAACTCTGGCGAAACACTCGGAAAACTTTAGCAAAGCAAGCAACATGAGAATGCATTTACCAGAATGCCAGGGGCGAACCTTGCTGGGGGTGAAGCGGTGTGCTCCCACCCCTGTTCCTGTTTAAAAGTACTCCCGTGAGTCATTGAGCTGACGAGCTCGTGGAAGAAGCACCCGCGCACCAGTGAGAGGTACTTGACCTGATGCAATGTTTGGCAGCCTACTCAGCAAACCCCATATTTGAAGCCTGTAATCTCTACTGATGACGGTTAAAGAACCAGAAACACGTGTCTAGAGATCAGCACTATCTGCGCCAACTCTGGCGAAACACTCGAAAAACTTTAGCAAAGCAAGCAACATGAGAATGCATTTACCAGAATGCCAGGGGCGAACCTTGCTGGGGGGTGAAGCGGTGTGCTCCCACCCCTGTTCCTGTTTAAAAGTACTCCCGTGAGTCATTGAGCTGACGAGCTCGTGGAAGAAGCACCCGCGCGCCAGTGAGAGGTACTTGACCTGATGCAATGTTTGGCAGCCTACTCAGCAAACCCCAAATTTGAAGCCTGTAATCTCTACTGATGACGGTTAAAGAACCAGAAACACGTGTCTAGAGATCAGCACTATCTGCGCCAACTCTGGCGAAACACTCGGAAAACTTTAGCAAAGCAAGCAACATGAGAATGCATTTACCAGAATGCCAGGGGCTAACCTTGCTGGGGGGTGAAGCGGTGTGCTCCCACCCCTGTTCCTGTTTAAAAGTACTCCCGTGAGTCATTGAGCTGACGAGCTCGTGGAAGAAGCACCCGCGCGCCAGTGAGAGGTACTTGACCTGATGCAATGTTTGGCAGCCTACTCAGCAAACCCCAAATTTGAAGCCTGTAATCTCTACTGATGACGGTTAAAGAACCAGAAACACGTGTCTAGAGATCAGCACTATCTGCGCCAACTCTGGCGAAACACTCGGAAAACTTTAGCAAAGCAAGCAACATGAGAATGCATTTACCAGAATGCCAGGGGCGAACCTTGCTGGGGGTGAAGCGGTGTGCTCCCACCCCTGTTCCTGTTTAAAAGTACTCCCGTGAGTCATTGAGCTGACGAGCTCGTGGAAGAAGCACCCGCGTGCCAGTGAGAGGTACTTGACCTGATGCAATGTTTGGCAGCCTACTCAGCAAACCCCAAATTTGAAGCCTGTAATCTCTACTGATGACGGTTAAAGAACAAGAAACACGTGTCTAGAGATCAGCACTATCTGCGCCAACTCTGGCGAAACACTCGGAAAACTTTAGCAAAGCAAGCAACATGAGAATGCATTTACCAGAATGCCAGGGGAGAACCTTGCTGGGGGTTGAAGCGGTGTGCTCCCACCCCTGTTACTGTTTAAAAGTACTCCCGTGAGTCATTGAGCTGACGAGCTCGTGGAAGAAGCACCCACGTACCAGTGAGAGGTACTTGACCTGATGCAATGTTTGGCAGCCTACTCAGCAAACCACAAATTTGAAGCCTGTAATCTCTACTGATGACGGTTAAAGAACCAGAAACACGTGTCTAGAGATCAGCACTATCTGCGCCAACTCTGGCGAAACACTCGGAAAACTTTAGCAAAGCAAGCAACATGAGAATGCATTTACCAGAATGCCAGGGGCGAACCTTGCTGGGGGGTGAAGCGGTGTGCTCCCACCCCTGTTCCTGTTTAAAAGTACTCCCGTGAGTCATTGAGCTGACGAGCTCGTGGAAGAAGCACCCGTGCGCCAGTGAGAGGTACTTGACCTGATGCAATGTTTGGCAACCTACTCAGCAAACCCCAAATTTGAAGCCTGTAATCTCTACTGATGACGGTTAAAGAACCAGAAACACGTGTCTAGAGATCAGCACTATCTGCGCCAACTCTGGCGAAACACTCGGAAAACTTTAGCAAAGCAAGCAACATGAGAATGCATTTACCAGAATGCCAGGGGCGAACCTTGCTGGGGGTGAAGCGGTGTGCTCCCACCCCTGTTCCTGTTTAAAAGTACTCCCGTGAGTCATTGAGCTGACGAGCTCGTGGAATAAGCACCCGCGCGCCAGTGAGAGGTACTTGACCTGATACAATGTTTGGCAGCCTACTCAGCAAACCCCAAATTTGAAGCCTGTAATCTCTACTGATGACGGTTAAAGAACCAGAAACACGTGTCTAGAGATCAGCACTATCTGCGCCAACTCTGGCGAAACACTAGGAAAACTTTAGCAAAGCAAGCAACATGAGAATGCATTTACCAGAATGCCAGGGGCGAACCTTGCTGGGGGGTGAAGCGGTGTGCTCCCACCCCTGTTCCTGTTTAAAAGTACTCCCGTGAGTCATTGAGCTGACGAGCTCGTGGAAGAAGCACCCGCGCGCCAGTGAGAGGTACTTGACCTGATGCAATGTTTGGCAGCCTACTCAGCAAACCCCAAATTTGAAGCCTGTAATCTCTACTGATGACGGTTAAAGAACCAGAAACACGTGTCTAGAGATCAGCACTATCTGCACCAACTCTGGCGAAACACTCGGAAAACTTTAGCAAAGCAAGCAACATGAGAATGCATTTACCAGAATGCCAGGGGCGAACCTTGCTGGGGTGTGAAGTGGTGTGCTCCCACCCCTGTTCCTGTTTAAAAGTGCTCCCGTGAGTCATTGAGCTGACGAGCTCGTGGAAGAAGCACCCGCGCGCCAGTGAGAGGTACTTGACCTGATGCAATGTTTGGCAGCCTACTCAGCAAACCCCAAATTTGAAGCCTGTAATCTCTACTGATGACGGTTAAAGAACCAGAAACACGTGTCTAGAGATCAGCACTATCTGCGCCAACTCTGGCGAAACACTCGGAAAACTTTAGCAAAGCAAGCAACATGAGAATGCATTTACCAGAATGCCAGGGGCGAACCTTGCTGGGGGGTGAAGCGGTGTGCTCCCACCCCTGTTCCTGTTTAAAAGTACTCCCGTGAGTCATTGAGCTGACGAGCTCGTGGAAGAAGCACCCGCGCGCCAGTGAGAGGTACTTGACCTGATGCAATGTTTGGCAGCCTACTCAGCAAACCCCAAATTTGAAGCCTGTAATCTCTACTGATGACGGTTAAAGAACCAGAAACCCGTGTCTAGAGATCAGCACTATCTGCGCCAACTCTGGCGAAACACTCGGAAAACTTTAGCAAAGCAAGCAACATGAGAATGCATTTACCAGAATGCCAGGGGCGAACCTTGCTGGGGGGTGAAGCGGTGTGCTCCCACCCCTGTTCCTGTTTAAAAGTACTCCCGTGAGTCATTGAGCTGACGAGCTCGTGGAAGATGCACCCGCGCGCCAGTGAGAGGTACTTGACCTGATGCAATGTTTGGCAGCCTACTCAGCAAACCCCAAATTTGAAGCCTGTAATCTCTACTGATGACGGTTAAAGACCCAGAAACACGTGTCTAGAGATCAGCACTATCTGCGCCAACTCTGGCGAAACACTCGGAAAACTTTAGCAAAGCAAGCAACATGAGAATGCATTTACCAGAATGCCAGGGGCGAACCTTGCTGGGGGTGAAGCGGTGTACTCCCACCACTGTTCCTGTTTAAAAGTACTCCCGTGAGTCATTGAGCTGACGAGCTCGTGGAAGAAGCACCCGCGCGCCAGTGAGAGGTACTTGACCTGATGCAATGTTTGGCAGCCTACTCAGCAAACCCCAAATTTGAAGCCTGTAATCTCTACTGATGACGGTTAAAGAGCCAGAAACACGTGTCTAGAGATCAGCACTATCTGCGCCAACTCTGGCGAAACACTCGGAAAACTTTAGCAAAGCAAGCAACATGAGAATGCATTTACCAGAATGCCAGGGGCGAACCTTGCTGGGGGGTGAAGCGGTGTGCTCCCACCCCTGTTCCTGTTTAAAAGTACTCCCGTGAGTCATTGAGCTGACGAGCTCGTGGAATAAGCACCCGCGCGCCAGTGAGAGGTACTTGACCTGATACAATGTTTGGCAGCCTACTCAGCAAACCCCAAATTTGAAGCCTGTAATCTCTACTGATGACGGTTAAAGAACCAGAAACACGTGTCTAGAGATCAGCACTATCTGCGCCAACTCTGGCGAAACACTCGGAAAACTTTAGCAAAGCAAGCAACATGAGAATGCATTTACCAGAATGCCAGGGGCGAACCTTGCTGGGGGGTGAAGCGGTGTGCTCCCACCCCTGTTCCTGTTTAAAAGTACTCCCGTGAGTCATTGAGCTGACGAGCTCGTGGAAGAAGCACCCGCGCGCCAGTGAGAGGTACTTGACCTGATGCAATGTTTGGCAGCCTACTCAGCAAACCCCAAATTTGAAGCCTGTAATCTCTACTGATGACGGTTAAAGAACCAGAAACACGTGTCTCGAGATCAGCACTATCTGCGCCAACTCTGGCGAAACACTCGGAAAACTTTAGCAAAGCAAGCAACATGAGAATGCATTTACCAGAATGCCAGGGGCGAACCTTGCTGGGGGTGAAGCGGTGTGCTCCCACCCCTGTTCCTGTTTAAAAGTACTCCCGTGAGTCATTGAGCTGACGAGCTCGTGGAAGAACCACCCGCGCGCCAGTGAGAGGTACTTGACCTGATGCAATGTTTGGCAGCCTACTCAGCAAACCCCAAATTTGAAGCCTGTAATCTCTACTGATGACGGTTAAAGAACCAGAAACACGTGTCTAGAGATCAGCACTATCTGCGCCAACTCTGGCGAAACACTCGGAAAACTTTAGCAAAGCAAGCAACATGAGAATGCATTTACCAGAATGCCAGGGGCGAACCTTGCTGGGGGTGAAGCGGTGTGCTCCCACCCCTGTTCCTGTTTAAAAGTACTCCCGTGAGTCATTGAGCTGACGAGCTCGTGGAAGAAGCACCCGCGCGCCAGTGAGAGGTACTTGACCTGATGCAATGTTTGGCAGCCTACTCAGCAAACCCCAAATTTGAAGCCTGTAATCTCTACTGATGACGGTTAAAGAACCAGAAACACGTGTCTAGAGATCAGCACTATCTGCGCCAACTCTGGCGAAACACTCGGAAAACTTTAGCAAAGCAAGCAACATGAGAATGCATTTACCAGAATGCCAGGGGCGAACCTTGCTGGGGGGTGAAGCGGTGTGCTCCCACCCCTGTTCCTGTTTAAAAGTACTCCCGTGAGTCATTGAGCTGACGAGCTCGTGGAAGAAGCACCCGCGCGCCAGTGAGAGGTACTTGACCTGATGCAATGTTTGGCAGCCTACTCAGCAAACCCCAAATTTGAAGCCTGTAATCTCTACTGATGACGGTTAAAGAACCAGAAACACGTGTCTAGAGATCAGCACTATCTGCGCCAACTCTGGCGAAACACTCGGAAAACTTTAGCAAAGCAAGCAACATGAGAATGCATTTACCAGAATGCCAGGGGCGAACCTTGCTGGGGGTGAAGTGGTGTGCTCCCACCCCGGTTCCTGTTTAAAAGTACTCCCGTGAGTCATTGAGCTGACGAGCTCGTGGAAGAAGCACCCGCGCGCCAGTGAGAGGTACTTGACCTGATGCAATGTTTGGCAGCCTACTCAGCAAACCCCAAATTTGAAGCCTGTAATCTCTACTGATGACGGTTAAAGAACCAGAAACACGTGTCTAGAGATCAGCACTATCTGCGCCAACTCTGGCGAAACACTCGGAAAACTTTAGCAAAGCAAGCAACATGAGAATGCATTTACCAGAATGCCAGGGGCGAACCTTGCTGGGGGGTGAAGCGGTGTGCTCCCACCCCTGTTCCTGTTTAAAAGTACTCCCGTGAGTCATTGAGCTGACGAGCTCGTGGAAGAAGCACCCGCGCGCCAGTGAGAGGTACTTGACCTGATGCAATGTTTGGCAGCCTACTCAGCAAACCCCAAATTTGAAGCCTGTAATCTCTACTGATGACGGTTAAAGAACCAGAAACACGTGTCTAGAGATCAGCACTATCTGCGCCAACTCTGGCGAAACACTCGGAAAACTTTAGCAAAGCAAGCAACATGAGAATGCATTTACCAGAATGCCAGGGGCGAACCTTGCTGGGGGGTGAAGCGGTGTGCTCCCACCCCTGTTCCTGTTTAAAAGTACTCCCGTGAGTCATTGAGCTGACGAGCTCGTGGAATAAGCACCCGCGCGCCAGTGAGAGGTACTTGACCTGATACAATGTTTGGCAGCCTACTCAGCAAACCCCAAATTTGAAGCCTGTAATCTCTACTGATGACGGTTAAAGAACCAGAAACACGTGTCTAGAGATCAGCACTATCTGCGCCAACTCTGGCGAAACACTCGGAAAACTTTAGCAAAGCAAGCAACATGAGAATGCATTTACCAGAATGCCAGGGGCGAACCTTGCTGGGGGGTGAAGCGGTGTGCTCCCACCCCTGTTCCTGTTTAAAAGTACTCCCGTGAGTCATTGAGCTGACGAGCTCGTGGAAGAAGCACCCGCGCGCCAGTGAGAGGTACTTGACCTGATGCAATGTTTGGCAGCCTACTCAGCAAACCCCAAATTTGAAGCCTGTAATCTCTACTGATGACGGTTAAAGAACCAGAAACACGTGTCTCGAGATCAGCACTATCTGCGCCAACTCTGGCGAAACACTCGGAAAACTTTAGCAATGCAAGCAACATGAGAATGCATTTACCAGAATGCCAGGGGCAGAACCTTGCTGGGGGTGAAGCGGTGTGCTCCCACCCCTGTTCCTGTTTAAAAGTACTCCCGTGAGTCATTGAGCTGACGAGCTCGTGGAAGAAGCACCCGCGCGCCAGTGAGAGGTACTTGACCTGATGCAATGTTTGGCAGCCTACTCAGCAAACCCCAAATTTGAAGCCTGTAATCTCTACTGATGACGGTTAAAGAACCAGAAACACGTGTCTAGAGATCAGCACTATCTGCGCCAACTCTGGCGAAACACTCGGAAAACTTTAGCAAAGCAAGCAACATGAGAATGCATTTACCAGAATGCCAGGGGCGAACCTTGCTGGGGGGTGAAGTGGTGTGCTCCCACCCCTGTTCCTGTTTAAAAGTACTCCCGTGAGTCATTGAGCTGACGAGCTCGTGGAAGAAGCACCCGCGCGCCAGTGAGAGGTACTTGACCTGATGCAATGTTTGGCAGCCTACTCAGCAAACCCCAAATTTGAAGCCTGTAATCTCTACTGATGACGGTTAAAGAACCAGAAACACGTGTCTAGAGATCAGCACTATCTGCGCCAACTCTGGCGAAACACTCGGAAAACTTTAGCAAAGCAAGCAACATGAGAATGCATTTACCAGAATGCCAGGGGCGAACCTTGCTGGGGGGTGAAGCGGTGTGCTCCCACCCCTGTTCCTGTTTAAAAGTACTCCCGTGAGTCATTGAGCTGACGAGCTCGTGGAAGAAGCACCCGCGCGCCAGTGAGAGGTACTTGACCTGATGCAATGTTTGGCAGCCTACTCAGCAAACCCCAAATTTGAAGCCTGTAATCTCTACTGATGACGGTTAAAGAACCAGAAACACGTGTCTAGAGATCAGCACTATCTGCGCCAACTCTGGCGAAACACTCGGAAAACTTTAGCAAAGCAAGCAACATGAGAATGCATTTACCAGAATGCCAGGGGCGAACCTTGCTGGGGTGTGAAGCGGTGTGCTCCCACCCCTGTTCCTGTTTAAAAGTACTCCCGTGAGTCATTGAGCTGACGAGCTCGTGGAAGAAGCACCCGCGCGCCAGTGAGAGGTACTTGACCTGATGCAATGTTTGGCAGCCTACTCAGCAAACCCCAAATTTGAAGCCTGTAATCTCTACTGATGACGGTTAAAGAACCAGAAACACGTGTCTAGAGATCAGCACTATCTGCGCCAACTCTGGCGAAACACTCGGAAAACTTTAGCAAAGCAAGCAACATGAGAATGCATTTACCAGAATGCCAGGGGCGAACCTTGCTGGGGGGTGAAGCGGTGTGCTCCCACCCCTGTTCCTGTTTAAAAGTACTCCCGTGAGTCATTGAGCTGACGAGCTCGTGGAAGAAGCACCCGCGCGCCAGTGAGAGGTACTTGACCTGATGCAATGTTTGGCAGCCTACTCAGCAAACCCCAAATTTGAAGCCTGTAATCTCTACTGATGACGGTTAAAGAACCAGAAACACGTGTCTAGAGATCAGCACTATCTGCGCCAACTCTGGCGAAACACTCGGAAAACTTTAGCAAAGCAAGCAACATGAGAATGCATTTACCAGAATGCCAGGGGCGAACCTTGCTGGGGGGTGAAGCGGTGTGCTCCCACCCCTGTTCCTGTTTAAAAGTACTCCCGTGAGTCATTGAGCTGACGAGCTCGTGGAATAAGCACCCGCGCGCCAGTGAGAGGTACTTGACCTGATACAATGTTTGGCAGCCTACTCAGCAAACCCCAAATTTGAAGCCTGTAATCTCTACTGATGACGGTTAAAGAACCAGAAACACGTGTCTAGAGATCAGCACTATCTGCGCCAACTCTGGCGAAACTCTCGGAAAACTTTAGCAAAGCAAGCAACATGAGAATGCATTTACCAGAATGCCAGGGGCGAACCTTGCTGGGGGTGAAGCGGTGTGCTCCCACCCCTGTTCCTGTTTAAAAGTACTCCCGTGAGTCATTGAGCTGACGAGCTCGTGGAAGACGCACCCGCGCGCCAGTGAGAGGTACTTGACCTGATGCAATGTTTGGCAGCCTACTCAGCAAACCCCAAATTTGAAGCCTGTAATCTCTACTGATGACGGATAAAGAACCAGAAACACGTGTCTAGAGATCAGCACTATCTGCGCCAACTCTGGCGAAACACTCGGAAAACTTTAGCAAAGCAAGCAACATGAGAATGCATTTACCAGAATGCCAGGGGCGAACCTTGCTGGGGGTGAAGCGGTGTGCTCCCACCCCTGTTCCTGTTTAAAAGTACTCCCGTGAGTCATTGAGCTGACGAGCTCGTGGAAGAAGAACCCGCGCGCCAGTGAGAGGTACTTGACCTGATGCAATGTTTGGCAGCCTACTCAGCAAACCCCAAATTTGAAGCCTGTAATCTCTACTGATGACGGTTAAAGAACCAGAAACACGTGTCTAGAGATCAGCACTATCTGCGCCAACTCTGGCGAAACACTCGGAAAACTTTAGCAAAGCAAGCAACATGAGAATGCATTTACCAGAATGCCAGGGGCGAACCTTGCTGGGGGGTGAAGCGGTGTGCTCCCACCCCTGTTCCTGTTTAAAAGTACTCCCGTGAGTCATTGAGCTGACGAGCTCGTGGAAGAAGCACCCGCGCGCCAGTGAGAGGTACTTGACCTGATGCAATGTTTGGCAGCCTACTCAGCAAACCCCAAATTTGAAGCCTGTAATCTCTACTGATGACGGTTAAAGAACCAGAAACACGTGTCTAGAGATCAGCACTATCTGCGCCAACTCTGGCGAAACACTCGGAAAACTTTAGCAAAGCAAGCAACATGAGAATGCATTTACCAGAATGCCAGGGGCGAACCTTGCTGGGGGGTGAAGCGGTGTGCTCCCACCCCTGTTCCTGTTTAAAAGTACTCCCGTGAGTCATTGAGCTGACGAGCTCGTGGAAGAAGCACCCGCGCGCCAGTGAGAGGTACTTGACCTGATGCAATGTTTGGCAGCCTACTCAGCAAACCCCAAATTTGAAGCCTGTAATCTCTACTGATGACGGTTAAAGAACCAGAAACACGTGTCTAGAGATCAGCACTATCTGCGCCAACTCTGGCGAAACACTCGGAAAACTTTAGCAAAGCAAGCAACATGAGAATGCATTTACCAGAATGCCAGGGGCGAACCTTGCTGGGGGTGAAGCGGTGTGCTCCCACCCCTGTTCCTGTTTAAAAGTACTCCCGTGAGTCATTGAGCTGACGAGCTCGTGGAAGAAGCACCCGCGCGCCAGTGAGAGGTACTTGACCTGATGCAATGTTTGGCAGCCTACTCAGCAAACCCCAAATTTGAAGCCTGTAATCTCTACTGATGACGGTTAAAGAACCAGAAACACGTGTCTAGAGATCAGCACTATCTGCGCCAACTCTGGCGAAACACTCGGAAAACTTTAGCAAAGCAAGCAACATGAGAATGCATTTACCAGAATGCCAGGGGCGAACCTTGCTGGGGGGTGAAGCGGTGTGCTCCCACCCCTGTTCCTGTTTAAAAGTACTCCCGTGAGTCATTGAGCTGACGAGCTCGTGGAAGAAGCACCCGCGCGCCAGTGAGAGGTACTTGACCTGATGCAATGTTTGGCAGCCTACTCAGCAAACCCCAAATTTGAAGCCTGTAATCTCTACTGATGACGGTTAAAGAACCAGAAACACGTGTCTAGAGATCAGCACTATCTGCGCCAACTCTGGCGAAACACTCGGAAAACTTTAGCAAAGCAAGCAACATGAGAATGCATTTACCAGAATGCCAGGGGCGAACCTTGCTGGGGGTGAAGCGGTGTGCTCCCACCCCTGTTCCTGTTTAAAAGTACTCCCGTGAGTCATTGAGCTGACGAGCTCGTGGAAGAAGCACCCGCGCGCCAGTGAGAGGTACTTGACCTGATGCAATGTTTGGCAGCCTACTCAGCAAACCCCAAATTTGAAGCCTGTAATCTCTACTGATGACGGTTAAAGAACCAGAAACACGTGTCTAGAGATCAGCACTATCTGCGCCAACTCTGGCGAAACACTCGGAAAACTTTAGCAAAGCAAGCAACATGAGAATGCATTTACCAGAATGCCAGGGGCGAACCTTGCTGGGGGGTGAAGCGGTGTGCTCCCACCCCTGTTCCTGTTTAAAAGTACTCCCGTGAGTCATTGAGCTGACGAGCTCGTGGAAGAAGCACCCGCGTGCCAGTGAGAGGTACTTGACCTGATGCAATGTTTGGCAGCCTACTCAGCAAACCCCATATTTGAAGCCTGTAATCTCTACTGATGACGGTTAAAGAACCAGAAACACATGTCTAGAGATCAGCACTATCTGCGCCAACTCTGGCGAAACACTCGAAAAACTTTAGCAAAGCAAGCAACATGAGAATGCATTTACCAGAATGCCAGGGGCGAACCTTGCTGGGGGTGAAGCGGTGTGCTCCCACCCCTGTTCCTGTTTAAAAGTACTCCCGTGAGTCATTGAGCTGACGAGCTCGTGGAAGAAGCACCCGCGCGCCAGTGAGAGGTACTTGACCTGATGCAATGTTTGGCAGCCTACTCAGCAAACCCCAAATTTGAAGCCTGTAATCTCTACTGATGACGGTTAAAGAACCAGAAACACGTGTCTAGAGATCAGCACTATCTGCGCCAACTCTGGCGAAACACTCGGAAAACTTTAGCAAAGCAAGCAACATGAGAATGCATTTACCAGAATGCCAGGGGCTAACCTTGCTGGGGGTGAAGCGGTGTGCTCCCACCCCTGTTCCTGTTTAAAAGTACTCCCGTGAGTCATTGAGCTGACGAGCTCGTGGAAGAAGCACCCGCGCGCCAGTGAGAGGTACTTGACCTGATGCAATGTTTGGCAGCCTACTCAGCAAACCCCAAATTTGAAGCCTGTAATCTCTACTGATGACGGTTAAAGAACCAGAAACACGTGTCTAGAGATCAGCACTATCTGCGCCAACTCTGGCGAAACACTCGGAAAACTTTAGCAAAGCAAGCAACATGAGAATGCATTTACCAGAATGCCAGGGGCGAACCTTGCTGGGGGTGAAGCGGTGTGCTCCCACCCCTGTTCCTGTTTAAAAGTACTCCCGTGAGTCATTGAGCTGACGAGCTCGTGGAAGAAGCACCCGCGTGCCAGTGAGAGGTACTTGACCTGATGCAATGTTTGGCAGCCTACTCAGCAAACCCCAAATTTGAAGCCTGTAATCTCTACTGATGACGGTTAAAGAACCAGAAACACGTGTCTAGAGATCAGCACTATCTGCGCCAACTCTGGCGAAACACTCGGAAAACTTTAGCAAAGCAAGCAACATGAGAATGCATTTACCAGAATGCCAGGGGAGAACCTTGCAGGGGGTTGAAGCGGTGTGCTCCCACCCCTGTTCCTGTTTAAAAGTACTCCCGTGAGTCATTGAGCTGACGAGCTCGTGGAAGAAGCACCCACGTACCAGTGAGAGGTACTTGACCTGATGCAATGTTTGGCAGCCTACTCAGCAAACCACAAATTTGAAGGCTGTAATCTCTACTGATGACGGTTAAAGAACCAGAAACACGTGTCTAGAGATCAGCACTATCTGCGCCAACTCTGGCGAAACACTCGGAAAACTTTAGCAAAGCAAGCAACATGAGAATGCATTTACCAGAATGCCAGGGGCGAACCTTGCTGGGGGGTGAAGCGGTGTGCTCCCACTCCTGTTCCTGTTTAAAAGTACTCCCGTGAGTCATTGAGCTGACGAGCTCGTGGAAGAAGCACCCGCGCGCCAGTGAGAGGTACTTGACCTGATGCAATGTTTGGCAGCCTACTCAGCAAACCCCAAATTTGAAGCCTGTAATCTCTACTGATGACGGTTAAAGAACCAGAAACACGTGTCTAGAGATCAGCACTATCTGCGCCAACTCTGGCGAAACACTCAGAAAACTTTAGCAAAGCAAGCAACATGAGAATGCATTTACCAGAATGCCAGGGGCGAACCTTGCTGGGGGTGAAGCGGTGTGCTCCCACCCCTGTTCCTGTTTAAAAGTACTCCCGTGAGTCATTGAGCTGACGAGCTCGTGGAAGAAGCACCCGCGCGCCAGTGAGAGGTACTTGACCTGATGCAATGTTTGGCAGCCTACTCAGCAAACCCCAAATTTGAAGCCTGTAATCTCTACTGATGACGGTTAAAGAACCAGAAACACGTGTCTAGAGATCAGCACTATCTGCGCCAACTCTGGCGAAACACTCGGAAAACTTTAGCAAAGCAAGCAACATGAGAATGCATTTACCAGAATGCCAGGGGCGAACCTTGCTGGGGGTGAAGCGGTGTGCTCCCACCCCTGTTCCTGTTTAAAAGTACTCCCGTGAGTCATTGAGCTGACGAGCTCGTGGAAGAAGCACCCGCGCGCCAGTGAGAGGTACTTGACCTGATGCAATGTTTGGCAGCCTACTCAGCAAACCCCAAATTTGAAGCCTGTAATCTCTACTGATGACGGTTAAAGAACCAGAAACACGTGTCTAGAGATCAGCACTATCTGCGCCAACTCTGGCGAAACACTCGGAAAACTTTAGCAAAGCAAGCAACATGAGAATGCATTTACCAGAATGCCAGGGGAGAACCTTGCTGGGGGGTGAAGCGGTGTGCTCCCACCCCTGTTCCTGTTTAAAAGTACTCCCGTGAGTCATTGAGCTGACGAGCTCGTGGAAGAAGCACCCACGTACCAGTGAGAGGTACTTGACCTGATGCAATGTTTGGCAGCCTACTCAGCAAACCCCAAATTTGAAGCCTGTAATCTCTACTGATGACGGTTAAAGAACCAGAAACACGTGTCTAGAGATCAGCACTATCTGCGCCAACTCTGGCGAAACACTCGGAAAACTTTAGCAAAGCAAGCAACATGAGAATGCATTTACCAGAATGCCAGGGGCGAACCTTGCTGGGGGGTGAAGCGGTGTGCTCCCACCCCTGTTTCTGTTTAAAAGTACTCCCGTGAGTCATTGACCTGACGAGCTCGTGGAAGAAGCACCCGCGTGCCAGTGAGAGGTACTTGACCTGATGCAATGTTTGGCAGCCTACTCAGCAAACCCCAAATTTGAAGCCTGTAATCTCTACTGATGACGGTTAAAGAACCAGAAACACGTGTCTAGAGATCAGCACTATCTGCGCCAACTCTGGCGAAACACTCGGAAAACTTTAGCAAAGCAAGCAACATGAGAATGCATTTACCAGAATGCCAGGGGCGAACCTTGCTGGGGGGTGAAGCGGTGTGCTCCCACTCCTGTTCCTGTTTAAAAGTACTCCCGTGAGTCATTGAGCTGATGAGCTCGTGGAAGAAGCACCCGCGCACCAGTGAGAGGTACTTGACCTGATGCAATGTTTGGGAGCCTACTCAGCAAACCCCAAATTTGAAGCCTGTAATCTCTACTGATGACGGTTAAAGAACCAGAAACACGTGTCTAGAGATCAGCACTATCTGCGCCAACTCTGGCGAAACACTCAGAAAACTTTAGCAAAGCAAGCAACATGAGAATGCATTTACCAGAATGCCAGGGGCGAACCTTGCCGGGGGGTGAAGCGGTGTGCTCCCACCCCTGTTCCTGTTTAAAAGTACTCCCGTGAGTCATTGAGCTGACGACCTCGTGGAAGAAGCACCCGCGCGCCAGTGAGAGGTACTTGACCTGATGCAATGTTTGGCAGCCTACTCAGCAAACCCCAAATTTGAAGCCTGTAATCTCTACTGATGACGGTTAAAGAACCAGAAACACGTGTCTAGAGATCAGCACTATCTGCGCCAACTCTGGCGAAACACTCGGAAAACTTTAGCAAAGCAAGCAACATGAGAATGCATTTACCAGAATGCCAGGGGCGAACCTTGCTGGGGGTGAAGCAGTGTTCTCCCACCCCTGTTCCTGTTTAAAAGTACTCCCGTGAGTCATTGAGCTGACGAGCTCGTGGAAGAAGCACCCGCGCGCCAGTGAGAGGTACTTGACCTGATGCAATGTTTGGCAGCCTCCTCAGCAAACCCCAAATTTGAAGCCTGTAATCTCTACTGATGACGGTTAAAGAACCAGAAACACGTGTCTAGAGATCAGCACTATCTGCGCCAACTCTGGCGAAACACTCGGAAAACTTTAGCAAAGCAAGCAACATGAGAATGCATTTACCAGAATGCCAGAGGCGAACCTTGCTGGGGGGTGAAGCGGTGTGCTCCCACCCCTGTTCCTGTTTAAAAGTACTCCCGTGAGTCATTGAGCTGACGAGCTCGTGGAAGAAGCACCTGCGCGCCAGTGAGAGGTACTTGACCTGATGCAATGTTTGGCAGCCTACTCAGCAAACACCAAATTTGAAGCCTGTAATCTCTACTGATGACGGTTAAAGAACCAGAAACACGTGTCTAGAGATCAGCATTATCTGCGCCAACTCTGGCGAAACCCTCGGAAAACTTTAGCAAACCAAGCAACATGAGAATGCATTTACCAGAATGCCAGGGGCGAACCTTGCTGGGGGTGAAGCGGTGTGCTCCCACCCCTGTTCCTGTTTAAAAGTACTCCCGTGAGTCATTGAGCTGACGAGCTCGTGGAAGAAGCACCCGCGCGCCAGTGAGAGGTACTTGACCTGATGCAATGTTTGGCAGCCTACTCAGCAAACCCCAAATTTGAAGCCTGTAATCTCTACGGATGACGGTTAAAGAACCAGAAACACGTGTCTAGAGATCAGCACTATCTGCGCCAACTCTGGCGAAACACTCGGAAAACTTTAGCAAAGCAAGCAACATGAGAATGCATTTACCAGAATGCCAGGGGCGAACCTTGCTGGGGGGTGAAGCGGTGTGCTCCCACCCCTGTTCCTGTTTAAAAGTACTCCCGTGAGTCATTGAGCTGACGAGCTCGTGGAAGAAGCACCCGTGCGCCAGTGAGAGGTACTTGACCTGATGCAATGTTTGGCAGCCTACTCAGCAAACCCCAAATTTGAAGCCTGTAATCTCTACTGATGACGGTTAAAGAACCAGAAACACGTGTCTAGAGATCAGCACTATCTGCGCCAACTCTGGCGAAACACTCGGAAAACTTTAGCAAAGCAAGCAACATGAGAATGCATTTACCAGAATGCCAGGGGCGAACCTTGCTGGGGGGTGAAGCGGTGTGCTCCCACCCCTGTTCCTGTTTAAAAGTACTCCCGTGAGTCATTGAGCTGACGAGCTCGTGGAATAAGCACTCGCGCGCCAGTGAGAGGTACTTGACCTGATACAATGTTTGGCAGCCTACTCAGCAAACCCCAAATTTGAAGCCTGTAATCTCTACTGATGACGGTTAAAGAACCAGAAACACGTGTCTAGAGATCAGCACTATCTGCGCCAACTCTGGCGAAACACTAGGAAAACTTTAGCAAAGCAAGCAACATGAGAATGCATTTACCAGAATGCCAGGGGCGAACCTTGCTGGGGGTGAAGCGGTGTGCTCCCACCCCTGTTCCTGTTTAAAAGTACTCCCGTGAGTCATTGAGCTGACGAGCTCGTGGAAGAAGCACCCGCGCGCCAGTGAGAGGTACTTGACCTGATGCAATGTTTGGCAGCCTACTCAGCAAACCCCAAATTTGAAGCCTGTAATCTCTACTGATGACGGTTAAAGAACCAGAAACACGTGTCTAGAGATCAGCACTATCTGCACCAACTCTGGCGAAACACTCGGAAAACTTTAGCAAAGCAAGCAACATGAGAATGCATTTACCAGAATGCCAGGGGCGAACCTTGCTGGGGTGTGAAGTGGTGTGCTCCCACCCCTGTTCCTGTTTAAAAGTGCTCCCGTGAGTCATTGAGCTGACGAGCTCGTGGAAGAAGCACCCGCGCGCCAGTGAGAGGTACTTGACCTGATGCAATGTTTGGCAGCCTACTCAGCAAACCCCAAATTTGAAGCCTGTAATCTCTACTGATGACGGTTAAAGAACCAGAAACACGTGTCTAGAGATCAGCACTATCTGCGCCAACTCTGGCGAAACACTCGGAAAACTTTAGCAAAGCAAGCAACATGAGAATGCATTTACCAGAATGCCAGGGGCGAACCTTGCTGGGGGGTGAAGCGGTGTGCTCCCACCCCTGTTCCTGTTTAAAAGTACTCCCGTGAGTCATTGAGCTGACGAGCTCGTGGAAGAAGCACCCACGTACCAGTGAGAGGTACTTGACCTGATGCAATGTTTGGCAGCCTACTCAGCAAACCCCAAATTTGAAGCCTGTAATCTCTACTGATGACGGTTAAAGAACCAGAAACACGTGTCTAGAGATCAGCACTATCTGCGCCAACTCTGGCGAAACACTCGGAAAACTTTAGCAAAGCAAGCAACATGAGAATGCATTTACCAGAATGCCAGGGGCGAACCTTGCTGGGGGGTGAAGCGGTGTGCTCCCACCCCTGTTCCTGTTTAAAAGTACTCCCGTGAGTCATTGACCTGACGAGCTCGTGGAAGAAGCACCCGCGCGCCAGTGAGAGGTACTTGACCTGATGCAATGTTTGGCAGCCTACTCAGCAAACCCCAAATTTGAAGCCTGTAATCTCTACTGATGACGGTTAAAGAACCAGAAACACGTGTCTAGAGATCAGCACTATCTGCGCCAACTCTGGCGAAACACTCGGAAAACTTTAGCAAAGCAAGCAACATGAGAATGCATTTACCAGAATGCCAGGGGCGAACCTTGCTGGGGGTGAAGTGGTGTGCTCCCACCCCTGTTCCTGTTTAAAAGTACTCCCGTGAGTCATTGAGCTGACGAGCTCGTGGAAGAAGCACCCGCGCGCCAGTGAGAGGTACTTGACCTGATGCAATGTTTGGCAGCCTACTCAGCAAACCCCAAATTTGAAGCCTGTAATCTCTACTGATGACGGTTAAAGAACCAGAAACACGTGTCTAGAGATCAGCACTATCTGCGCCAACTCTGGCGAAACACTCGGAAAACTTTAGCAAAGCAAGCAACATGAGAATGCATTTACCAGAATGCCAGGGGCGAACCTTGCTGGGGGTGAAGCGGTGTGCTCCCACCCCTGTTCCTGTTTAAAAGTACTCCCGTGAGTCATTGAGCTGACGAGCTCGTGGAAGAAGCACCCGCGCGCCAGTGAGAGGTACTTGACCTGATGCAATGTTTGGCAGCCTACTCAGCAAACCCCAAATTTGAAGCCTGTAATCTCTACTGATGACGGTTAAAGAACCAGAAACACGTGTCTAGAGATCAGCACTATCTGCGCCAACTCTGGCGAAACACTCGGAAAACTTTAGCAAAGCAAGCAACATGAGAATGCATTTACCAGAATGCCAGGGGCGAACCTTGCTGGGGTGTGAAGCGGTGTGCTCCCACCCCTGTTCCTGTTTAAAAGTACTCCCGTGAGTCATTGAGCTGACGAGCTCGTGGAAGAAGCACCCGCGCGCCAGTGAGAGGTACTTGACCTGATGCAATGTTTGGCAGCCTACTCAGCAAACCCCAAATTTGAAGCCTGTAATCTCTACTGATGACGGTTAAAGAACCAGAAACACGTGTCTAGAGATCAGCACTATCTGCGCCAACTCTGGCGAAACACTCGGAAAACTTTAGCAAAGCAAGCAACATGAGAATGCATTTACCAGAATGCCAGGGGCGAACCTTGCTGGGGGTGAAGCGGTGTGCTCCCACCCCTGTTCCTGTTTAAAAGTACTCCCGTGAGTCATTGAGCTGACGAGCTCGTGGAAGAAGCACCCGCGCGCCAGTGAGAGGTACTTGACCTGATGCAATGTTTGGCAGCCTACTCAGCAAACCCCAAATTTGAAGCCTGTAATCTCTACTGATGACGGTTAAAGAACCAGAAACACGTGTCTAGAGATCAGCACTATCTGCGCCAACTCTGGCGAAACACTCGGAAAACTTTAGCAAAGCAAGCAACATGAGAATGCATTTACCAGAATGCCAGGGGCGAACCTTGCTGGGGGGTGAAGCGGTGTGCTCCCACCCCTGTTCCTGTTTAAAAGTACTCCCGTGAGTCATTGAGCTGACGAGCTCGTGGAATAAGCACCCGCGCGCCAGTGAGAGGTACTTGACCTGATACAATGTTTGGCAGCCTACTCAGCAAACCCCAAATTTGAAGCCTGTAATCTCTACTGATGACGGTTAAAGAACCAGAAACACGTGTCTAGAGATCAGCACTATCTGCGCCAACTCTGGCGAAACACTCGGAAAACTTTAGCAAAGCAAGCAACATGAGAATGCATTTACCAGAATGCCAGGGGCGAACCTTGCTGGGGGTGAAGCGGTGTGCTCCCACCCCTGTTCCTGTTTAAAAGTACTCCCGTGAGTCATTGAGCTGACGAGCTCGTGGAAGAAGCACCCGCGCGCCAGTGAGAGGTACTTGACCTGATGCAATGTTTGGCAGCCTACTCAGCAAACCCCAAATTTGAAGCCTGTAATCTCTACTGATGACGGTTAAAGAACCAGAAACACGTGTCTAGAGATCAGCACTATCTGCGCCAACTCTGGCGAAACACTCGGAAAACTTTAGCAAAGCAAGCAACATGAGAATGCATTTACCAGAATGCCAGGGGTGAACCTTGCTGGGGGGTGAAGCGGTGTGCTCCCACCCCTGTTCCTGTTTAAAAGTACTCCCGTGAGTCATTGAGCTGACGAGCTCGTGGAAGAAGAACCCGCGCGCCATTGAGAGGTACTTGACCTGATGCAGTGTTTGGCAGCCTACTCAGCAAACCCCAAATTTGAAGCCTGTAATCTCTACTGATGACGGTTAAAGAACCAGAAACACGTGTCTAGAGATCAGCACTATCTGCGCCAACTCTGGCGAAACACTCGGAAAACTTTAGCAAAGCAAGCAACATGAGAATGCATTTACCAGAATGCCAGGGGCGAACCTTGCTGGGGGGTGAAGCGGTGTGCTCCCACCCCTGTTCCTGTTTAAAAGTACTCCCGTGAGTCATTGAGCTGACGAGCTCGTGGAAGAAGCACCCGCGCGCCAGTGAGAGGTACTTGACCTGATGCAATGTTTGGCAGCCTACTCAGCAAACCCCAAATTTGAAGCCTGTAATCTCTACTGATGACGGTTAAAGAACCAGAAACACGTGTCTAGAGATCAGCACTATCTGCGCCAACTCTGGCGAAACACTCGGAAAACTTTAGCAAAGCAAGCAACATGAGAATGCATTTACCAGAATGCCAGGGGCGAACCTTGCTGGGGGGTGAAGCGGTGTGCTCCCACCCCTGTTCCTGTTTAAAAGTACTCCCGTGAGTCATTGAGCTGACGAGCTCGTGGAAGAAGCACCCGCGCGCCAGTGAGAGGTACTTGACCTGATGCAATGTTTGGCAGCCTACTCAGCAAACCCCAAATTTGAAGCCTGTAATCTCTACTGATGACGGTTAAAGAACCAGAAACACGTGTCTAGAGATCAGCACTATCTGCGCCAACTCTGGCGAAACACTCGGAAAACTTTAGCAAAGCAAGCAACATGAGAATGCATTTACCAGAATGCCAGGGGCGAACCTTGCTGGGGGTGAAGTGGTGTGCTCCCACCCCGGTTCCTGTTTAAAAGTACTCCCGTGAGTCATTGAGCTGACGAGCTCGTGGAAGAAGCACCCGCGCGCCAGTGAGAGGTACTTGACCTGATGCAATGTTTGGCAGCCTACTCAGCAAACCCCAAATTTGAAGCCTGTAATCTCTACTGATGACGGTTAAAGAACCAGAAACACGTGTCTAGAGATCAGCACTATCTGCGCCAACTCTGGCGAAACACTCGGAAAACTTTAGCAAAGCAAGCAACATGAGAATGCATTTACCAGAATGCCAGGGGCGAACCTTGCTGGGGGGTGAAGCGGTGTGCTCCCACCCCTGTTCCTGTTTAAAAGTACTTCCGTGAGTCATTGAGCTGACGAGCTCGTGGAAGAAGCACCCGCGCGCCAGTGAGAGGTACTTGACCTGATGCAATGTTTGGCACCCTACTCAGCAAACCCCAAATTTGAAGCCTGTAATCTCTACTGATGACGGTTAAAGAACCAGAAACACGTGTCTAGAGATCAGCACTATCTGCGCCAACTCTGGCGAAACACTCGGAAAACTTTAGCAAAGCAAGCAACATGAGAATGCATTTACCAGAATGCCAGGGGCGAACCTTGCTGGGGGTGAAGCGGTGTGCTCCCACCCCTGTTCCTGTTTAAAAGTACTCCCGTGAGTCATTGAGCTGACGAGCTCGTGGAATAAGCACCCGCGCGCCAGTGAGAGGTACTTGACCTGATACAATGTTTGGCAGCCTACTCAGCAAACCCCAAATTTGAAGCCTGTAATCTCTACTGATGACGGTTAAAGAACCAGAAACACGTGTCTAGAGATCAGCACTATCTGCGCCAACTCTGGCGAAACACTCGGAAAACTTTAGCAAAGCAAGCAACATGAGAATGCATTTACCAGAATGCCAGGGGCGAACCTTGCTGGGGGTGAAGCGGTGTGCTCCCACCCCTGTTCCTGTTTAAAAGTACTCCCGTGAGTCATTGAGCTGACGAGCTCGTGGAAGAAGCACCCGCGTGCCAGTGAGAGGTACTTGACCTGATGCAATGTTTGGCAGCCTACTCAGCAAACCCCATATTTGAAGCCTGTAATCTCTACTGATGACGGTTAAAGAACCAGAAACACATGTCTAGAGATCAGCACTATCTGCGCCAACTCTGGCGAAACACTCGAAAAACTTTAGCAAAGCAAGCAACATGAGAATGCATTTACCAGAATGCCAGGGGCGAACCTTGCTGGGGGTGAAGCGGTGTGCTCCCACCCCTGTTCCTGTTTAAAAGTACTCCTGTGAGTCATTGAGCTGACGAGCTCGTGGAAGAAGCACTCGCGCGCCATTGAGAGGTACTTGACCTGATGCAATGTTTGGCAGCCTACTCAGCAAACCCCAAATTTGAAGCCTGTAATCTCTACTGATGACGGTTAAAGAACCAGAAACACGTGTCTAGAGATCAGCACTATCTGCGCCAACTCTGGCGAAACACTCGGAAAACTTTAGCAAAGCAAGCAACATGAGAATGCATTTACCAGAATGCCAGGGGCTAACCTTGCTGGGGGTGAAGCGGTGTGCTCCCACCCCTGTTCCTGTTTAAAAGTACTCCCGTGAGTCATTGAGCTGACGAGCTCGTGGAAGAAGCACCCGCGCGCCAGTGAGAGGTACTTGACCTGATGCAATGTTTGGCAGCCTACTCAGCAAACCCCAAATTTGAAGCCTGTAATCTCTACTGATGACGGTTAAAGAACCAGAAACACGTGTCTAGAGATCAGCACTATCTGCGCCAACTCTGGCGAAACACTCGGAAAACTTTAGCAAAGCAAGCAACATGAGAATGCATTTACCAGAATGCCAGGGGCGAACCTTGCTGGGGGTGAAGCGGTGTGCTCCCACCCCTGTTCCTGTTTAAAAGTACTCCCGTGAGTCATTGAGCTGACGAGCTCGTGGAAGAAGCACCCGCGTGCCAGTGAGAGGTACTTGACCTGATGCAATGTTTGGCAGCCTACTCAGCAAACCCCAAATTTGAAGCCTGTAATCTCTACTGATGACGGTTAAAGAACAAGAAACACGTGTCTAGAGATCAGCACTATCTGCGCCAACTCTGGCGAAACACTCGGAAAACTTTAGCAAAGCAAGCAACATGAGAATGCATTTACCAGAATGCCAGGGGAGAACCTTGCAGGGGGTTGAAGTGGTGTGCTCCCACCCCTGTTACTGTTTAAAAGTACTCCCGTGAGTCATTGAGCTGACGAGCTCGTGGAAGAAGCACCCACGTACCAGTGAGAGGTACTTGACCTGATGCAATGTTTGGCAGCCTACTCAGCAAACCACAAATTTGAAGGCTGTAATCTCTACTGATGACGGTTAAAGAACCAGAAACACGTGTCTAGAGATCAGCACTATCTGCGCCAACTCTGGCGAAACACTCGGAAAACTTTAGCAAAGCAAGCAACATGAGAATGCATTTACCAGAATGCCAGGGGCGAACCTTGCTGGGGGTGAAGCGGTGTGCTCCCACTCCTGTTCCTGTTTAAAAGTACTCCCGTGAGTCATTGAGCTGACGAGCTCGTGGAAGAAGCACCCGCGCGCCAGTGAGAGGTACTTGACCTGATGCAATGTTTGGGAGCCTACTCAGCAAACCCCAAATTTGAAGCCTGTAATCTCTACTGATGACGGTTAAAGAACCAGAAACACGTGTCTAGAGATCAGCACTATCTGCGCCAACTCTGGCGAAACACTCAGAAAACTTTAGCAAAGCAAGCAACATGAGAATGCATTTACCAGAATGCCAGGGGCGAACCTTGCTGGGGGGTGAAGCGGTGTGCTCCCACCCCTGTTCCTGTTTAAAAGTACTCCCGTGAGTCATTGAGCTGACGAGCTCGTGGAAGAAGCACCCGCGCGCCAGTGAGAGGTACTTGACCTGATGCAATGTTTGGCAGCCTACTCAGCAAACCCCAAATTTGAAGCCTGTAATCTCTACTGATGACGGTTAAAGAACCAGAAACACGTGTCTAGAGATCAGCACTATCTGCGCCAACTCTGGCGAAACACTCGGAAAACTTTAGCAAAGCAAGCAACATGAGAATGCATTTACCAGAATGCCAGGGGCGAACCTTGCTGGGGGTGAAGCGGTGTGCTCCCACCCCTGTTCCTGTTTAAAAGTACTCCCGTGAGTCATTGAGCTGACGAGCTCGTGGAAGAAGCACCCGCGCGCCAGTGAGAGGTACTTGACCTGATGCAATGTTTGGCAGCCTACTCAGCAAACCCCAAATTTGAAGCCTGTAATCTCTACTGATGACGGTTAAAGAACCAGAAACACGTGTCTAGAGATCAGCACTATCTGCGCCAACTCTGGCGAAACACTCGGAAAACTTTAGCAAAGCAAGCAACATGAGAATGCATTTACCAGAATGCCAGGGGAGAACCTTGCTGGGGGTGAGGCGGTGTGCTCCCACCCCTGTTCCTGTTTAAAAGTACTCCCGTGAGTCATTGAGCTGACGAGCTCGTGGAAGAAGCACCCACGCACCAGTGAGAGGTACTTGACCTGATGCAATGTTCGGCAGCCTACTCAGCAAACCCAAAATTTGAAGCCTGTTATCTCTACTGATGACGGTTAAAGAACCAGAAACACGTGTCTAGAGATCAGCACTATCTGCGCCAACTCTGGCGAAACACTCGGAAAACTTTAGCAAAGCAAGCAACATGAGAATGCATTTACCAGAATGCCAGGGGCGAACCTTGCTGGGGGGTGAAGCGGTGTGCTCCCACCCCTGTTTCTGTTTAAAAGTACTCCCGTGAGTCATTGACCTGACGAGCTCGTGGAAGAAGCACCCGCGTGCCAGTGAGAGGTACTTGACCTGATGCAATGTTTGGCAGCCTACTCAGCAAACCCCAAATTTGAAGCCTGTAATCTCTACTGATGACGGTTAAAGAACCAGAAACACGTGTCTAGAGATCAGCACTATCTGCGCCAACTCTGGCGAAACACTCGGAAAACTTTAGCAAAGCAAGCAACATGAGAATGCATTTACCAGAATGCCAGGGGCGAACCTTGCTGGGGGGTGAAGCGGTGTGCTCCCACTCCTGTTCCTGTTTAAAAGTACTCCCGTGAGTCATTGAGCTGATGAGCTCGTGGAAGAAGCACCCGCGCACCAGTGAGAGGTACTTGACCTGATGCAATGTTTGGGAGCCTACTCAGCAAACCCCAAATTTGAAGCCTGTAATCTCTACTGATGACGGTTATAGAACCAGAAACACGTGTCTAGAGATCAGCACTATCTGCGCCAACTCTGGCGAAACACTCAGAAAACTTTAGCAAAGCAAGCAACATGAGAATGCATTTACCAGAATGCCAGGGGCGAACCTTGCCGGGGGGTGAAGCGGTGTGCTCCCACCCCTGTTCCTGTTTAAAAGTACTCCCGTGAGTCATTGAGCTGACGACCTCGTGGAAGAAGCACCCGCGCGCCAGTGAGAGGTACTTGACCTGATGCAATGTTTGGCAGCCTACTCAGCAAACCCCAAATTTGAAGCCTGTAATCTCTACTGATGACGGTTAAAGAACCAGAAACACGTGTCTAGAGATCAGCACTATCTGCGCCAACTCTGGCGAAACACTCGGAAAACTTTAGCAAAGCAAGCAACATGAGAATGCATTTACCAGAATGCCAGGGGCGAACCTTGCTGGGGGGTGAAGCAGTGTTCTCCCACCCCTGTTCCTGTTTAAAAGTACTCCCGTGAGTCATTGAGCTGACGAGCTCGTGGAAGAAGCACCCGCGCGCCAGTGAGAGGTACTTGACCTGATGCAATGTTTGGCAGCCTCCTCAGCAAACCCCAAATTTGAAGCCTGTAATCTCTACTGATGACGGTTAAAGAACCAGAAACACGTGTCTAGAGATCAGCACTATCTGCGCCAACTCTGGCGAAACACTCGGAAAACTTTAGCAAAGCAAGCAACATGAGAATGCATTTACCAGAATGCCAGAGGCGAACCTTGCTGGGGGTGAAGCGGTGTGCTCCCACCCCTGTTCCTGTTTAAAAGTACTCCCGTGAGTCATTGAGCTGACGAGCTCGTGGAAGAAGCACCTGCGCGCCAGTGAGAGGTACTTGACCTGATGCAATGTTTGGCAGCCTACTCAGCAAACACCAAATTTGAAGCCTGTAATCTCTACTGATGACGGTTAAAGAACCAGAAACACGTGTCTAGAGATCAGCATTATCTGCGCCAACTCTGGCGAAACCCTCGGAAAACTTTAGCAAACCAAGCAACATGAGAATGCATTTACCAGAATGCCAGGGGCGAACCTTGCTGGGGGTGAAGCGGTGTGCTCCCACCCCTGTTCCTGTTTAAAAGTACTCCCGTGAGTCATTGAGCTGACGAGCTCGTGGAAGAAGCACCCGCGCGCCAGTGAGAGGTACTTGACCTGATGCAATGTTTGGCAGCCTACTCAGCAAACCCCAAATTTGAAGCCTGTAATCTCTACGGATGACGGTTAAAGAACCAGAAACACGTGTCTAGAGATCAGCACTATCTGCGCCAACTCTGGCGAAACACTCGGAAAACTTTAGCAAAGCAAGCAACATGAGAATGCATTTACCAGAATGCCAGGGGCGAACCTTGCTGGGGGGTGAAGCGGTGTGCTCCCACCCCTGTTCCTGTTTAAAAGTACTCCCGTGAGTCATTGAGCTGACGAGCTCGTGGAAGAAGCACCCGTGCGCCAGTGAGAGGTACTTGACCTGATGCAATGTTTGGCAGCCTACTCAGCAAACCCCAAATTTGAAGCCTGTAATCTCTACTGATGACGGTTAAAGAACCAGAAACACGTGTCTAGAGATCAGCACTATCTGCGCCAACTCTGGCGAAACACTCGGAAAACTTTAGCAAAGCAAGCAACATGAGAATGCATTTACCAGAATGCCAGGGGCGAACCTTGCTGGGGGTGAAGCGGTGTGCTCCCACCCCTGTTCCTGTTTAAAAGTACTCCCGTGAGTCATTGAGCTGACGAGCTCGTCGAATAAGCACTTGCGCGCCATTGAGAGGTACTTGACCTGATACAATGTTTGGCAGCCTACTCAGCAAACCCCAAATTTGAAGCCTGTAATCTCTACTGATGACGGTTAAAGAACCAGAAACACGTGTCTAGAGATCAGCACTATCTGCGCCAACTCTGGCGAAACACTAGGAAAACTTTAGCAAAGCAAGCAACATGAGAATGCATTTACCAGAATGCCAGGGGCGAACCTTGCTGGGGGTGAAGCGGTGTGCTCCCACCCCTGTTCCTGTTTAAAAGTACTCCCGTGAGTCATTGAGCTGACGAGCTCGTGGAAGAAGCACCCGCGCGCCAGTGAGAGGTACTTGACCTGATGCAATGTTTGGCAGCCTACTCAGCAAACCCCAAATTTGAAGCCTGTAATCTCTACTGATGACGGTTAAAGAACCAGAAACACGTGTCTAGAGATCAGCACTATCTGCACCAACTCTGGCGAAACACTCGGAAAACTTTAGCAAAGCAAGCAACATGAGAATGCATTTACCAGAATGCCAGGGGCGAACCTTGCTGGGGTGTGAAGTGGTGTGCTCCCACCCCTGTTCCTGTTTAAAAGTGCTCCCGTGAGTCATTGAGCTGACGAGCTCGTGGAAGAGGCACCCGCGCGCCAGTGAGAGGTACTTGACCTGATGCAATGTTTGGCAGCCTACTCAGCAAACCCCAAATTTGAAGCCTGTAATCTCTACTGATGACGGTTAAAGAACCAGAAACACGTGTCTAGAGATCAGCACTATCTGCGCCAACTCTGGCGAAACACTCGGAAAACTTTAGCAAAGCAAGCAACATGAGAATGCATTTACCAGAATGCCAGGGGAGAACCTTGCTGGGGGTGAAGCGGTGTGCTCCCACCCCTGTTCCTGTTTAAAAGTACTCCCGTGAGTCATTGAGCTGACGAGCTCGTGGAAGAAGCACCCACGTACCAGTGAGAGGTACTTGACCTGATGCAATGTTTGGCAGCCTACTCAGCAAACCCCAAATTTGAAGCCTGTAATCTCTACTGATGACGGTTAAAGAACCAGAAACACGTGTCTAGAGATCAGCACTATCTGCGCCAACTCTGGCGAAACACTCGGAAAACTTTAGCAAAGCAAGCAACATGAGAATGCATTTACCAGAATGCCAGGGGCGAACCTTGCTGGGGGTGAAGCGGTGTGCTCCCACCCCTGTTTCTGTTTAAAAGTACTCCCGTGAGTCATTGACCTGACGAGCTCGTGGAAGAAGCACCCGCGCGCCAGTGAGAGGTACTTGACCTGATGCAATGTTTGGCAGCCTACTCAGCAAACCCCAAATTTGAAGCCTGTAATCTCTACTGATGACGGTTAAAGAACCAGAAACACGTGTCTAGAGATCAGCACTATCTGCGCCAACTCTGGCGAAACACTCGGAAAACTTTAGCAAAGCAAGCAACATGAGAATGCATTTACCAGAATGCCAGGGGCGAACCTTGCTGGGGGTGAAGCGGTGTGCTCCCACTCCTGTTCCTGTTTAAAAGTACTCCCGTGAGTCATTGAGCTGATGAGCTCGTGGAAGAAGCACCCGCGCACCAGTGAGAGGTACTTGACCTGATGCAATGTTTGGGAGCCTACTCAGCAAACCCCAAATTTGAAGCCTGTAATCTCTACTGATGACGGTTAAAGAACCAGAAACACGTGTCTAGAGATCAGCACTATCTGCGCCAACTCTGGCGAAACACTCAGAAAACTTTAGCAAAGCAAGCAACATGAGAATGCATTTACCAGAATGCCAGGGGCGAACCTTGCCGGGGGGTGAAGCGGTGTGCTCCCACCCTTGTTCCTGTTTAAAAGTACTCCCGTGAGTCATTGAGCTGACGACCTCGTGGAAGAAGCACCCGCGCGCCAGTGAGAGGTACTTGACCTGATGCAATGTTTGGCAGCCTACTCAGCAAACCCCAAATTTGAAGCCTGTAATCTCTACTGATGACGGTTAAAGAACCAGAAACACGTGTCTAGAGATCAGCACTATCTGCGCCAACTCTGGCGAAACACTCGGAAAACTTTAGCAAAGCAAGCAACATGAGAATGCATTTACCAGAATGCCAGGGGCGAACCTTGCTGGGGGTGAAGCAGTGTTCTCCCACCCCTGTTCCTGTTTAAAAGTACTCCCGTGAGTCATTGAGCTGACGAGCTCGTGGAAGAAGCACCCGCGCGCCAGTGAGAGGTACTTGACCTGATGCAATGTTTGGCAGCCTACTCAGCAAACCCCAAATTTGAAGCCTGTAATCTCTACTGATGACGGTTAAAGAACCAGAAACACGTGTCTAGAGATCAGCACTATCTGCGCCAACTCTGGCGAAACACTCGGAAAACTTTAGCAAAGCAAGCAACATGAGAATGCATTTACCAGAATGCCAGAGGCGAACCTTGCTGGGGGTGAAGCGGTGTGCTCCCACCCCTGTTCCTGTTTAAAAGTACTCCCGTGAGTCATTGAGCTGACGAGCTCGTGGAAGAAGCACCTGCGCGCCAGTGAGAGGTACTTGACCTGATGCAATGTTTGGCAGCCTACTCAGCAAACACCAAATTTGAAGCCTGTAATCTCTACTGATGACGGTTAAAGAACCAGAAACACGTGTCTAGAGATCAGCATTATCTGCGCCAACTCTGGCGAAACCCTCGGAAAACTTTAGCAAACCAAGCAACATGAGAATGCATTTACCAGAATGCCAGGGGCGAACCTTGCTGGGGGTGAAGCGGTGTGCTCCCACCCCTGTTCCTGTTTAAAAGTACTCCCGTGAGTCATTGAGCTGACGAGCTCGTGGAAGAAGCAGCCGCGCGCCAGTGAGAGGTACTTGACCTGATGCAATGTTTGGCAGCCTACTCAGCAAACCCCAAATTTGAAGCCTGTAATCTCTACGGATGACGGTTAAAGAACCAGAAACACGTGTCTAGAGATCAGCACTATCTGCGCCAACTCTGGCGAAACACTCGGAAAACTTTAGCAAAGCAAGCAACATGAGAATGCATTTACCAGAATGCCAGGGGCGAACCTTGCTGGGGGTGAAGCGGTGTGCTCCCACCCCTGTTCCTGTTTAAAAGTACTCCCGTGAGTCATTGAGCTGACGAGCTCGTGGAAGAAGCACCCGTGCGCCAGTGAGAGGTACTTGACCTGATGCAATGTTTGGCAGCCTACTCAGCAAACCCCAAATTTGAAGCCTGTAATCTCTACTGATGACGGTTAAAGAACCAGAAACACGTGTCTAGAGATCAGCACTATCTGCGCCAACTCTGGCGAAACACTCGGAAAACTTTAGCAAAGCAAGCAACATGAGAATGCATTTACCAGAATGCCAGGGGCGAACCTTGCTGGGGGGTGAAGCGGTGTGCTCCCACCCCTGTTCCTGTTTAAAAGTACTCCCGTGAGTCATTGAGCTGACGAGCTCGTGGAATAAGCACTTGCGCGCCAGTGAGCGGTACTTGACCTGATACAATGTTTGGCAGCCTACTCAGCAAACCCCAAATTTGAAGCCTGTAATCTCTACTGATGACGGTTAAAGAACCAGAAACACGTGTCTAGAGATCAGCACTATCTGCGCCAACTCTGGCGAAACACTAGGAAAACTTTAGCAAAGCAAGCAACATGAGAATGCATTTACCAGAATGCCAGGGGAGAACCTTGCTGGGGGTGAAGCGGTGTGCTCCCACCCCTGTTCCTGTTTAAAAGTACTCCCGTGAGTCATTGAGCTGACGAGCTCGTGGAAGAAGCACCCACGTACCAGTGAGAGGTACTTGACCTGATGCAATGTTTGGCAGCCTACTCAGCAAACCCCAAATTTGAAGCCTGTAATCTCTACTGATGACGGTTAAAGAACCAGAAACACGTGTCTAGAGATCAGCACTATCTGCGCCAACTCTGGCGAAACACTCGGAAAACTTTAGCAAAGCAAGCAACATGAGAATGCATTTACCAGAATGCCAGGGGCGAACCTTGCTGGGGGGTGAAGCGGTGTGCTCCCACCCCTGTTTCTGTTTAAAAGTACTCCCGTGAGTCATTGACCTGACGAGCTCGTGGAAGAAGCACCCGCGCGCCAGTGAGAGGTACTTGACCTGATGCAATGTTTGGCAGCCTACTCAGCAAACCCCAAATTTGAAGCCTGTAATCTCTACTGATGACGGTTAAAGAACCAGAAACACGTGTCTAGAGATCAGCACTATCTGCGCCAACTCTGGCGAAACACTCGGAAAACTTTAGCAAAGCAAGCAACATGAGAATGCATTTACCAGAATGCCAGGGGCGAACCTTGCTGGGGGTGAAGCGGTGTGCTCCCACTCCTGTTCCTGTTTAAAAGTACTCCCGTGAGTCATTGAGCTGATGAGCTCGTGGAAGAAGCACCCGCGCACCAGTGAGAGGTACTTGACCTGATGCAATGTTTGGGAGCCTACTCAGCAAACCCCAAATTTGAAGCCTGTAATCTCTACTGATGACGGTTAAAGAACCAGAAACACGTGTCTAGAGATCAGCACTATCTGCGCCAACTCTGGCGAAACACTCAGAAAACTTTAGCAAAGCAAGCAACATGAGAATGCATTTACCAGAATGCCAGGGGCGAACCTTGCCGGGGGGTGAAGCGGTGTGCTCCCACCCCTGTTCCTGTTTAAAAGTACTCCCGTGAGTCATTGAGCTGACGACCTCGTGGAAGAAGCACCCGCGCGCCAGTGAGAGGTACTTGACCTGATGCAATGTTTGGCAGCCTACTCAGCAAACCCCAAATTTGAAGCCTGTAATCTCTACTGATGACGGTTAAAGAACCAGAAACACGTGTCTAGAGATCAGCACTATCTGCGCCAACTCTGGCGAAACACTCGGAAAACTTTAGCAAAGCAAGCAACATGAGAATGCATTTACCAGAATGCCAGGGGCGAACCTTGCTGGGGGTGAAGCAGTGTTCTCCCACCCCTGTTCCTGTTTAAAAGTACTCCCGTGAGTCATTGAGCTGACGAGCTCGTGGAAGAAGCACCCGCGCGCCAGTGAGAGGTACTTGACCTGATGCAATGTTTGGCAGCCTACTCAGCAAACCCCAAATTTGAAGCCTGTAATCTCTACTGATGACGGTTAAAGAACCAGAAACACGTGTCTAGAGATCAGCACTATCTGCGCCAACTCTGGCGAAACACTCGGAAAACTTTAGCAAAGCAAGCAACATGAGAATGCATTTACCAGAATGCCAGAGGCGAACCTTGCTGGGGGTGAAGCGGTGTGCTCCCACCCCTGTTCCTGTTTAAAAGTACTCCCGTGAGTCATTGAGCTGACGAGCTCGTGGAAGAAGCACCTGCGCGCCAGTGAGAGGTACTTGACCTGATGCAATGTTTGGCAGCCTACTCAGCAAACACCAAATTTGAAGCCTGTAATCTCTACTGATGACGGTTAAAGAACCAGAAACACGTGTCTAGAGATCAGCATTATCTGCGCCAACTCTGGCGAAACCCTCGGAAAACTTTAGCAAACCAAGCAACATGAGAATGCATTTACCAGAATGCCAGGGGCGAACCTTGCTGGGGGGTGAAGCGGTGTGCTCCCACCCCTGTTCCTGTTTAAAAGTACTCCCGTGAGTCATTGAGCTGACGAGCTCGTGGAAGAAGCAGCCGCGCGCCAGTGAGAGGAACTTGACCTGATGCAATGTTTGGCAGCCTACTCAGCAAACCCCAAATTTGAAGCCTGTAATCTCTACGGATGACGGTTAAAGAACCAGAAACACGTGTCTAGAGATCAGCACTATCTGCGCCAACTCTGGCGAAACACTCGGAAAACTTTAGCAAAGCAAGCAACATGAGAATGCATTTACCAGAATGCCAGGGGCGAACCTTGCTGGGGGTGAAGCGGTGTGCTCCCACCCCTGTTCCTGTTTAAAAGTACTCCCGTGAGTCATTGAGCTGACGAGCTCGTGGAAGAAGCACCCGTGCGCCAGTGAGAGGTACTTGACCTGATGCAATGTTTGGCAGCCTACTCAGCAAACCCCAAATTTGAAGCCTGTAATCTCTACTGATGACGGTTAAAGAACCAGAAACACGTGTCTAGAGATCAGCACTATCTGCGCCAACTCTGGCGAAACACTCGGAAAACTTTAGCAAAGCAAGCAACATGAGAATGCATTTACCAGAATGCCAGGGGCGAACCTTGCTGGGGGTGAAGCGGTGTGCTCCCACCCCTGTTCCTGTTTAAAAGTACTCCCGTGAGTCATTGAGCTGACGAGCTCGTGGAATAAGCACTTGCGCGCCAGTGAGCGGTACTTGACCTGATACAATGTTTGGCAGCCTACTCAGCAAACCCCAAATTTGAAGCCTGTAATCTCTACTGATGACGGTTAAAGAACCAGAAACACGTGTCTAGAGATCAGCACTATCTGCGCCAACTCTGGCGAAACACTAGGAAAACTTTAGCAAAGCAAGCAACATGAGAATGCATTTACCAGAATGCCAGGGGCGAACCTTGCTGGGGGGTGAAGCGGTGTGCTCCCACCCCTGTTCCTGTTTAAAAGTACTCCCGTGAGTCATTGAGCTGACGAGCTCGTGGAAGAAGCACCCGCGCGCCAGTGAGAGGTACTTGACCTGATGCAATGTTTGGCAGCCTACTCAGCAAACCCCAAATTTGAAGCCTGTAATCTCTACTGATGACGGTTAAAGAACCAGAAACACGTGTCTAGAGATCAGCACTATCTGCACCAACTCTGGCGAAACACTCGGAAAACTTTAGCAAAGCAAGCAACATGAGAATGCATTTACCAGAATGCCAGGGGCGAACCTTGCTGGGGTGTGAAGTGGTGTGCTCCCACCCCTGTTCCTGTTTAAAAGTGCTCCCGTGAGTCATTGAGCTGACGAGCTCGTGGAAGAAGCACCCGCGCGCCAGTGAGAGGTACTTGACCTGATGCAATGTTTGGCAGCCTACTCAGCAAACCCCAAATTTGAAGCCTGTAATCTCTACTGATGACGGTTAAAGAACCAGAAACACGTGTCTAGAGATCAGCACTATCTGCGCCAACTCTGGCGAAACACTCGGAAAACTTTAGCAAAGCAAGCAACATGAGAATGCATTTACCAGGATGCCAGGGGCGAACCTTGCTGGGGGGTGAAGCGGTGTGCTCCCACCCCTGTTCCTGTTTAAAAGTACTCCCGTGAGTCATTGAGCTGACGAGCTCGTGGAAGAAGCACCCGCACGCCAGTGAGAGGTACTTGACCTGATGCAATGTTTGGCAGCCTACTCAGCAAACCCCAAATTTGAAGCCTGTAATCTCTACTGATGACGGTTAAAGAACCAGAAACCCGTGTCTAGAGATCAGCACTATCTGCGCCAACTCTGGCGAAACACTCGGAAAACTTTAGCAAAGCAAGCAACATGAGAATGCATTTACCAGAATGCCAGGGGCGAACCTTGCTGGGGGTGAAGCGGTGTGCTCCCACCCCTGTTCCTGTTTAAAAGTACTCCCGTGAGTCATTGAGCTGACGAGCTCGTGGAATATGCACCCGCGCGCCAGTGAGAGGTACTTGACCTGATGCAATGTTTGGCAGCCTACTCAGCAAACCCCAAATTTGAAGCCTGTAATCTCTACTGATGACGGTTAAAGACCCAGAAACACGTGTCTAGAGATCAGCACTATCTGCGCCAACTCTGGCGAAACACTCGGAAAACTTTAGCAAAGCAAGCAACATGAGAATGCATTTACCAGAATGCCAGGGGCGAACCTTGCTGGGGTGTAAAGCGGTGTGCTCCCACCACTGTTCCTGTTTAAAAGTACTCCCGTGAGTCATTGAGCTGACGAGCTCGTGGAAGAAGCACCCGCGCGCCAGTGAGAGGTACTTGACCTGATGCAATGTTTGGCAGCCTACTCAGCAAACCCCAAATTTGAAGCCTGTAATCTCTACTGATGACGGTTAAAGAGCCAGAAACACGTGTCTAGAGATCAGCACTATCTGCGCCAACTCTGGCGAAACACTCGGAAAACTTTAGCAAAGCAAGCAACATGAGAATGCATTTACCAGAATGCCAGGGGCGAACCTTGCTGGGGGTGAAGCGGTGTGCTCCCACCCCTGTTCCTGTTTAAAAGTACTCCCGTGAGTCATTGAGCTGACGAGCTCGTGGAATAAGCACCCGCGCGCCAGTGAGAGGTACTTGACCTGATACAATGTTTGGCAGCCTACTCAGCAAACCCCAAATTTGAAGCCTGTAATCTCTACTGATGACGGTTAAAGAACCAGAAACACGTGTCTAGAGATCAGCACTATCTGCGCCAACTCTGGCGAAACTCTCGGAAAACTTTAGCAAAGCAAGCAACATGAGAATGCATTTACCAGAATGCCAGGGGCGAACCTTGCTGGGGGTGAAGCGGTGTGCTCCCACCCCTGTTCCTGTTTAAAAGTACTCCCGTGAGTCATTGAGCTGACGAGCTCGTGGAAGAAGCACCCGCGCGCCAGTGAGAGGTACTTGACCTGATGCAATGTTTGGCAGCCTACTCAGCAAACCCCAAATTTGAAGCCTGTAATCTCTACTGATGACGGTTAAAGAACCAGAAACACGTGTCTCGAGATCAGCACTATCTGCGCCAACTCTGGCGAAACACTCGGAAAACTTTAGCAAAGCAAGCAACATGAGAATGCATTTACCAGAATGCCAGGGGCGAACCTTGCTGGGGGTGAAGCGGTGTGCTCCCACCCCTGTTCCTGTTTAAAAGTACTCCCGTGAGTCATTGAGCTGACGAGCTCGTGGAAGAACCACCCGCGCGCCAGTGAGAGGTACTTGACCTGATGCAATGTTTGGCAGCCTACTCAGCAAACCCCAAATTTGAAGCCTGTAATCTCTACTGATGACGGTTAAAGAACCAGAAACACGTGTCTAGAGATCAGCACTATCTGCGCCAACTCTGGCGAAACACTCGGAAAACTTTAGCAAAGCAAGCAACATGAGAATGCATTTACCAGAATGCCAGGGGCGAACCTTGCTGGGGGGTGAAGTGGTGTGCTCCCACCCCTGTTCCTGTTTAAAAGTACTCCCGTGAGTCATTGAGCTGACGAGCTCGTGGAAGAAGCACCCGCGCGCCAGTGAGAGGTACTTGACCTGATGCAATGTTTGGCAGCCTACTCAGCAAACCCCAAATTTGAAGCCTGTAATCTCTACTGATGACGGTTAAAGAACCAGAAACACGTGTCTAGAGATCAGCACTATCTGCGCCAACTCTGGCGAAACACTCGGAAAACTTTAGCAAAGCAAGCAACATGAGAATGCATTTACCAGAATGCCAGGGGCGAACCTTGCTGGGGGTGAAGCGGTGTGCTCCCACCCCTGTTCCTGTTTAAAAGTACTCCCGTGAGTCATTGAGCTGACGAGCTCGTGGAAGAAGCACCCGCGCGCCAGTGAGAGGTACTTGACCTGATGCAATGTTTGGCAGCCTACTCAGCAAACCCCAAATTTGAAGCCTGTAATCTCTACTGATGACGGTTAAAGAACCAGAAACACGTGTCTAGAGATCAGCACTATCTGCGCCAACTCTGGCGAAACACTCGGAAAACTTTAGCAAAGCAAGCAACATGAGAATGCATTTACCAGAATGCCAGGGGCGAACCTTGCTGGGGGGTGAAGCGGTGTGCTCCCACCCCTGTTCCTGTTTAAAAGTACTCCCGTGAGTCATTGAGCTGACGAGCTCGTGGAAGAAGCACCCGCGCGCCAGTGAGAGGTACTTGACCTGATGCAATGTTTGGCAGCCTACTCAGCAAACCCCAAATTTGAAGCCTGTAATCTCTACTGATGACGGTTAAAGAACCAGAAACACGTGTCTAGAGATCAGCACTATCTGCGCCAACTCTGGCGAAACACTCGGAAAACTTTAGCAAAGCAAGCAACATGAGAATGCATTTACCAGAATGCCAGGGGCGAACCTTGCTGGGGGTGAAGTGGTGTGCTCCCACCCCGGTTCCTGTTTAAAAGTACTCCCGTGAGTCATTGAGCTGACGAGCTCGTGGAAGAAGCACCCGCGCGCCAGTGAGAGGTACTTGACCTGATGCAATGTTTGGCAGCCTACTCAGCAAACCCCAAATTTGAAGCCTGTAATCTCTACTGATGACGGTTAAAGAACCAGAAACACGTGTCTAGAGATCAGCACTATCTGCGCCAACTCTGGCGAAACACTCGGAAAACTTTAGCAAAGCAAGCAACATGAGAATGCATTTACCAGAATGCCAGGGGCGAACCTTGCTGGGGGGTGAAGCGGTGTGCTACCACCCCTGTTCCTGTTTAAAAGTACTTCCGTGAGTCATTGAGCTGACTAGCTCGTGGAAGAAGCACCCGCGCGCCAGTGAGAGGTACTTGACCTGATGCAATGTTTGGCAGCCTACTCAGCAAACCCCAAATTTGAAGCCTGTAATCTCTACTGATGACGGTTAAAGAACCAGAAACACGTGTCTAGAGATCAGCACTATCTGCGCCAACTCTGGCGAAACACTCGGAAAACTTTAGCAAAGCAAGCAACATGAGAATGCATTTACCAGAATGCCAGGGGCGAACCTTGCTGGGGGTGAAGCGGTGTGCTCCCACCCCTGTTCCTGTTTAAAAGTACTCCCGTGAGTCATTGAGCTGACGAGCTCGTGGAATAAGCACCCACGCGCCAGTGAGAGGTACTTGACCTGATACAATGTTTGGAAGCCTACTCAACAAACCCCAAATTTGAAGCCTGTAATCTCTACTGATGACGGTTAAAGAACCAGAAACACGTGTCTAGAGATCAGCACTATCTGCGCCAACTCTGGCGAAACACTCGGAAAACTTTAGCAAAGCAAGCAACATGAGAATGCATTTACCAGAATGCCAGGGGCGAACCTTGCTGGGGGTGAAGCGGTGTGCTCCCACCCCTGTTCCTGTTTAAAAGTACTCCCGTGAGTCATTGAGCTGACGAGCTCGTGGAAGAAGCACCCGCGCGCCAGTGAGAGGTACTTGACCTGATGCAATGTTTGGCAGCCTACTCAGCAAACCCCAAATTTGAAGCCTGTAATCTCTACTGATGACGGTTAAAGAACCAGAAACACGCGTCTCGAGATCAGCACTATCTGCGCCAACTCTGGCGAAACACTCGGAAAACTTTAGCAATGCAAGCCACATGAGAATGCATTTACCAGAATGCCAGGGGCAAACCTTGCTGGGGGGTGAAGCGGTGTGCTCCCACCCCTGTTCCTGTTTAAAAGTACTCCCGTGAGTCATTGAGCTGACGAGCTCGTGGAAGAAGCACCCGCGCGCCAGTGAGAGGTACTTGACCTGATGCAATGTTTGGCAGCCTACTCAGCAAACCCCAAATTTGAAGCCTGTAATCTCTACTGATGACGGTTAAAGAACCAGAAACACGTGTCTAGAGATCAGCACTATCTGCGCCAACTCTGGCGAAACACTCGGAAAACTTTAGCAAAGCAAGCAACATGAGAATGCATTTACCAGAATGCCAGGGGCGAACCTTGCTGGGGGGTGAAGTGGTGTGCTCCCACCCCTGTTCCTGTTTAAAAGTACTCCCGTGAGTCATTGAGCTGACGAGCTCGTGGAAGAAGCACCCGCGCGCCAGTGAGAGGTACTTGACCTGATGCAATGTTTGGCAGCCTACTCAGCAAACCCCAAATTTGAAGCCTGTAATCTCTACTGATGACGGTTAAAGAACCAGAAACACGTGTCTAGAGATCAGCACTATCTGCGCCAACTCTGGCGAAACACTCGGAAAACTTTAGCAAAGCAAGCAACATGAGAATGCATTTACCAGAATGCCAGGGGCGAACCTTGCTGGGGGGTAAAGCGGTGTGCTCCCACCCCTGTTCCTGTTTAAAAGTACTCCCGTGAGTCATTGAGCTGACGAGCTCGTGGAAGAAGCACCCGCGCGCCAGTGAGAGGTACTTGACCTGATGCAATGTTTGGCAGCCTACTCAGCAAACCCCAAATTTGAAGCCTGTAATCTCTACTGATGACGGTTAAAGAACCAGAAACACGTGTCTAGAGATCAGCACTATCTGCGCCAACTCTGGCGAAACACTCGGAAAACTTTAGCAAAGCAAGCAACATGAGAATGCATTTACCAGAATGCCAGGGGCGAACCTTGCTGGGGTGTGAAGCGGTGTGCTCCCACCCCTGTTCCTGTTTAAAAGTACTCCCGTGAGTCATTGAGCTGACGAGCTCGTGGAAGAAGCACCCGCGCGCCAGTGAGAGGTACTTGACCTGATGCAATGTTTGGCAGCCTACTCAGCAAACCCCAAATTTGAAGCCTGTAATCTCTACTGATGACGGTTAAAGAACCAGAAACACGTGTCTAGATATCAGCACTATCTGCGCCAACTCTGGCGAAACACTCGGAAAACTTTAGCAAAGCAAGCAACATGAGAATGCATTTACCAGAATGCCAGGGGCGAACCTTGCTGGGGGTGAAGCGGTGTGCTCCCACCCCTGTTCCTGTTTAAAAGTACTCCCGTGAGTCATTGAGCTGACGAGCTCGTGGAAGAAGCACCCGCGCGCCAGTGAGAGGTACTTGACCTGATGCAATGTTTGGCAGCCTACTCAGCAAACCCCAAATTTGAAGCCTGTAATCTCTACTGATGACGGTTAAAGAACCAGAAACACGTGTCTAGAGATCAGCACTATCTGCGCCAACTCTGGCGAAACACTCGGAAAACTTTAGCAAAGCAAGCAACATGAGAATGCATTTACCAGAATGCCAGGGGCGAACCTTGCTGGGGGTGAAGCGGTGTGCTCCCACCCCTGTTCCTGTTTAAAAGTACTCCCGTGAGTCATTGAGCTGACGAGCTCGTGGAAGAAGCACCCGCGCGCCAGTGAGAGGTACTTGGCCTGATGCAATGTTTGGCAGCCTACTCAGCAAACCCCAAATTTGAAGCCTGTAATCTCTACGGATGACGGTTAAAGAACCAGAAACACGTGTCTAGAGATCAGCACTATCTGCGCCAACTCTGGCGAAACACTCGGAAAACTTTAGCAAAGCAAGCAACATGAGAATGCATTTACCAGAATGCCAGGGGCGAACCTTGCTGGGGGTGAAGCGGTGTGCTCCCACCCCTGTTCCTGTTTAAAAGTACTCCCGTGAGTCATTGAGCTGACGAGCTCGTGGAAGAAGCACCCGCGCGCCAGTGAGAGGTACTTGACCTGATGCAATGTTTGGCAGCCTACTCAGCAAACCCCAAATTTGAAGCCTGTAATCTCTACGGATGACGGTTAAAGAACCAGAAACACGTGTCTAGAGATCAGCACTATCTGCGCCAACTCTGGCGAAACACTCGGAAAACTTTAGCAAAGCAAGCAACATGAGAATGCATTTACCAGAATGCCAGGGGCGAACCTTGCTGGGGGTGAAGCGGTGTGCTCCCACCCCGTTCCTGTTTAAAAGTACTCCCGTGAGTCATTGAGCTGACGAGCTCGTGGAAGAAGCACCCGCACGCCAGTGAGAGGTACTTGACCTGATGCAATGTTTGGCAGCCTACTCAGCAAACCCCAAATTTGAAGCCTGTAATCTCTACTGATGACGGTTAATGTACCAGAAACACGTGTCTAGAGATCAGCACTATCTGCACCAACTCTGGCGAAACACTCAGAAAACTTTAGCAAAGCAAGCAACATGAGAATGCATTTACCAGAATGCCAGGGGCGAACCTTGCTGGGGGGTGAAGCGGTGTGCTCCCACCCCTGTTCCTGTTTAAAAGTACTCCCGTGAGTCATTGAGCTGACGAGCTCGTGGAAGAAGCACCCGCGCGCCAGTGAGAGGTACTTGACCTGATGCAATGTTTGGCAGCCTACTCAGCAAACCCCAAATTTGAAGCCTGTAATCTCTACTGATGACGGTTAAAGAACCAGAAACACGTGTCTAGAGATCAGCACTATCTGCGCCAACTCTGGCGAAACACTCGGAAAACTTTAGCAAAGCAAGCAACATGAGAATGCATTTACCAGAATGCCAGGGGCGAACCTTGCTGGGGGTGAAGCGGTGTGCTCCCACCCCTGTTCCTGTTTAAAAGTACTCCCGTGAGTCATTGAGCTGACGAGCTCGTGGAAGAAGCACCCGCGCGCCAGTGAGAGGTACTTGACCTGATGCAATGTTTGGCAGCCTACTCAGCAAACCCCAAATTTGAAGCCTGTAATCTCTACTGATGACGGTTAAAGAACCAGAAACACGTGTCTAGAGATCAGCACTATCTGCGCCAACTCTGGCGAAACACTCGGAAAACTTTAGCAAAGCAAGCAACATGAGAATGCATTTACCAGAATGCCAGGGGCGAACCTTGCTGGGGGGTGAAGCGGTGTGCTCCCACCCCTGTTCCTGTTTAAAAGTACTCCCGTGAGTCACTGAGCTGACGAGCTCATGGAAGAAGCACCTGCGCGCCAGTGAGAGGTACTTGACCTGATGCAATGTTTGGCAGCCTACTCAGCAAACCCCAAATTTGAAGCCTGTAATCTCTACTGATGACGGTTAAAGAACCAGAAACACGTGTCTAGAGATCAGCACTATCTGCGCCAACTCTGGCGAAACACTTGAAAACTTTAGCAAAGCAAGCAACATGAGAATGCATTTACCAGAATGCCAGGGGCGAACCTTGCTGGGGGTGAAGCGGTGTACTCCCACCCCTGTTCCTGTTTAAAAGTACTCCCGTGAGTCATTGAGCTGACGAGCTCGTGGAAGAAGCACCCGCGCGCCAGTGAGAGGTACTTGACCTGATACAATGTTTGGCAGCCTACTCAGCAAATCCCAAATTTGAAGCCTGTAATCTCTACTGATGACGGTTAAAGAACCAGAAACACGTGTCTAGAGATCAGCACTATCTGCGCCAACTCTGGCGAAACACTCGGAAAACTTTAGCAAAGCAAGCAACATGAGAATGCATTTACCAGAATGCCAGGGACGAACCTTGCTGGGGGGTGAAGCGGTGTGCTCCCACCCCTGTTCCCACTTATTATTGAGCTAAAGAACCACAGACTCGTAGTTTTAATTATAATAAAGTTTATCTACTTTCTTTAAATGCATGAATATGATTCAATTTTATTAATCGTTTTAATACATTTCAATATCATTATAAGAAATAAGCTTTAGAAAGAATTTTATGCATACCCTTTTTAGATGAAGAATAAAAGTTCACCAAAGCAGATAAATTGTAGATCACAGCATGGAATTCCCAAAACTGACTGTCTGTCCCGCTAAACAGGCCTCCTCGATGGACCTCCTATACAGATTTCCCGCATCGATCTCGTTCCATTCCCAGTCAAGTTTTAAGTTTACAAAAAGAATAATTCTATTAAGAAAAATGGCCTACAGAAAATAGCAGCAGTCTCTGTAGCATCAACGTTCAGTGCTCAAAAAATGATGCATGAATAGCGCTCCTCCTACTTAAGAGTAGGTCCTCTTATACCCTACTACTAGCTTACTAAACATAAAGTTGCAATTTTTGGGGGCGAGAATCACGCTAATTGGTCCATTGGAGGGGTGCCAGGCATCACCTCATTGCCCTCCTTGTTCAAACTGGTTCTGAAATTGTTTATGATTTTATCCTTTCACACGGCTTTTGGGTAATAGCAATCCGATTGACAGTTCATTAAATGTTTCTTCTTTCTCGCAACTTATTTTAAACAGTCCATTGTTAATTCACGGCTACTCGTCCCCTGTTCTCACGGATTCACGCTGAGTCTTTCTTGGCATACCCCTCATGTCAGGTCAGTCCGACCTTGACACTTCTCACTCTGGGCTCGACTCGTACCCACGTGACATGCTTCTGCGGCTTTCTTTCGCTTGGAAGCCATCTTTGCGTCTGCGCATTAAGCCCATCTGCCTCGGCAGCCATTTTTACAGCACGGCCTAATAGGCCCGAACGAACTATCATGAAAACAAACACAATCATAATTAATATTTAGAAAATAAGCCCTTCAGTTTCCCACCCGTCATTCTAAGTACCCCAATTAGGTGTTACCTAGCATAAGCGACATGTAAAGCCATGTTTACTTACCATCCGCATTCTTTTGCCACAATACAATTCTACTACATAGCACAAATCATGCAATATCACTCTAATTAGTATGCATACCATTATATTAATATTATCTTCACTTTTACAATTGTAAATAGGTTAACTTTGCACATAAATTGCGGTTACCACTTAGGAAAAATGTTGATTAGTCGGTCAAACAATTAATAATATTAGTTTATTAGCATAAATATTAGGGGGTTCCAAAAATGTTTATTTACCTCGCTCCATCAACTTTAGTGTCCTGCTGCATTTAGTGCTATTTCTTAGCACAAAATGCATCCTCATGTTGACTTTAATGAGAGGGGGCATTTTGCCCTATGAAAATAGAGCGTAATGCCGGGAGTAAGTTTAGGAAAATCCTACCGCCAAGAGCACATTTAGCGAGTGCTCACTATTCATGTTCTATTGCTCTTAACACTATTTCTTAGCGCAAAATGCATTCTCACCCCATTTTGGACTCGAGGGGACATTTTTGCACTAAGAAATAGCGCTAAAAGGAGAATTACTCTTCTTACATAACTATGCGTAATCTTTCGGAATTCATAAGTAATTCAACAGGATTATGCTACACTGAATTACGCGAGTTACGCCCACCCCTACTTTAATTCACTACCAGGCACTCCCTGCTCCTTTATCTCACTCTTGCAGGTATCTGCTCTCTCCCGTTGTGATGAATTTTACAGCCTTTCTACTCCTTTGTCTTTTCAATTTGTTTGTTTTTCCCTCTTTTGCTCTCGATAAATGTCTCATGCGGAAAATAAGTGTCAGTCCTCAAAAATGAGTCCCAGTGACGTACATGCCAGCATTGTGACACTAGAAAGATATTGAAAGAAAAAAAAAACAGGGCAGTGTATTTGCCTCTGCTTCAATGAAAGTCTATGAGTGAAACATCAGGTGGCCTACTGCTAAAATAGCCACTTTTGATTTAAAAGAATCAGGAGTCTCTCACCTGATTCTTGCCGGTTGGCACATATACTTTGTCCCCCACTCACAACCACTGGCTCAAATTAAACACGGAATCAACTGAACAAAGGTAAAAACATGAAATTCACGGTAAACATTACAATTGTTTATAACATAAAACAAGACTGGCTCTCAAAATGTCAATTAAGTCACAATATTGTCAAGCTGAATGCAGGATACCATGGAGCTGGCCAAAACTAGACATGCAGATTCTATTATGGAATCCTCATACTTTGGAATTAAAATATTGCACTGACACAAGGGACATCTCAGAATTTTAACATGCTGCAGAACTTCTTGAAACATTTTTAAAAAACGTTTACTTTGATTATGTTTTAGCAAAATTTGTTATTAATGTAAACGACAACCTGGGCTTCCACTAATTGCTGAATCTTAATGTGTGGGAGCAGAACTGTACCCCAATACTCAGGACACCCCAAAATTCAGTTCACTCCAAAATTTACCTCAGGCGGTTCTTCGCTGGGTTGATCATGTGCAAAACAGGCACCCTCCCCGACATCAATTTAGCAGAGTAATAATCAAAGATAACCCGGACCACTCAAGTATTGAGTTCTGGATCAGAGGAAAGTTAAAGGGTTTTATTACAAAAATCTCAGAAATCAAGCGGTACAGAATAAATGCCATGAAGGCTCAAATGCCGCATTATACAGAGTAATCAAAATCAGAAAATCATTGCAAGCCCAAAATGAGCAGCAACGTTAGAGAGAAATCGAGCAGCACCCCTAGTGGGAAATCTTGAAATTGTGGCTCACCACCAAAACCAAGGCGTTCCTATACACAATTCTTGAAAAAGAGAAAACGCAGAATTATCATGGCAATGATCACAAGTAACAATTTTCTTTGCAAATCAGAAAATGATACATCACTAAGTAAATAAGCACTATCCCATTTTAAGAAAACATCCAGCATCTTCCATGTTATTGCCATCCAGAGATGTCCTAACTAATATGAAACATTTCATCAATGATGCTTCACACAAATGAATGAGCCTAGATCCAGCAACTGAACTACAGTGTAAGGGCTTTGAAAAACTGCAGCAGTTAGGAACAGTAGGACGTTCATTCAAAACACACGCACACAGTAAAAATCCATCACATCCACTTTCCTTTGCTTCTACAAAGCCTGTGGTCAGAAAAGATGTACCGGCGATGAAATGGGAGTAAGGAAGAGCAGGAGTGAATGGCAGAACAGCATTAGAACAGCATCCATTTTTATCAAGAATGGTGTTTTCATAAAAATTTGACCTACCAAAACATGCAAATAAATACTGTTCTATACATCATATTAAACTTGTTTTAACTTTAATCATGTTAGTACAGTATTTGCATATTAGATCCGACATTTAAATCATTCTGCTTCAATATTATTTATTGCACAAAAATATAAATCCAGACAAACGCTACCACACGTGTCAGTCAAACAAGCTTTTTGTTAACTAACTGTTAGGTAGCTCAGCTGTCAGAATTTTGCAATTATTTTAATTAATCAAAATCAATAAATATATTACTTATGGCAGAACATCTGTACTGGCTACCAAGGAACATGTTTAATAAAAGAAGCACAGACCTGTGTGGTAGTTCAGATATGAGTGTTGATACGTTACGTAGACGGGGTTAAAATATATATTTATAGCATCAGTTCCTATCTGAGTGTTTTACTCTTCTGGAGGCCTGCTTTGCAAGTTATTCCTAAGGCCAGCTTTGCAAGTTATCATTACTTTCACAGCCAATGAGTTTACAGGTGGCTTTCATGAAATAATTGACAATGGATGTCACCATATCTGTGAAAAAATGTAGTGAGGGAGAGTGGCACTGAGAAAACACATTACTCGGAAAAGGCAGACAAGAGATGGTAATGCATAAAATATCATGCAATAACCAGATAGTGAGGAAGGTTGGGATGCTTCATTTTTGCATCAAAACCAAGGTACCCCCTAGGGATAATTTGAAGGTCTGGGAGTAGGGGGAAAAACAAAGTGAGCTAAAAGGAACTCCCACCTGACCTAAACAATTTTAATAAGGGCTATGGTTTTGCTCCAAGGGCTGTCCTTTGCTTAACATAATAGCATATACAATGATTTCATATTCATTTGGAGTTTCATTTTTATTATCATTTTTTAGAGTGAAAAACGTTTTGGGGGAAATATATATACATTTCTTTTGTAATCATATGTACATTTCAATTTATATAAAGTAATAACTTTCAAAAAGTTCTACATAGTACACGACTTGAACAACAAAAGAAAAAACAAATAACCCCTTACTCTCACATCAGCATCTATCATACAAAACTCCCACATTCATACCTCACACACATCCAATACCCAGCTTGAGATAAGCATGCACTGCTGAAATCATGGGAAGAGCCCTTCGTTAATGTCCATGATTGTGCTGCCTGCTGGGGTCCGCAGAATTCAGGTCGACGTACGTTTCAGTGGGAAACAATTACTTTGATCCACCTTCCTCAGGACCTCTCTTGTTTCCAATTTTTTTTTAGGACCAGAGAGTAATGGGGAATCATAAAAACAGCCTGATTTCAAATTACGCTGAAACAGACACACATCTGGGGTTTTCCACAGTATTGTGAGATCATCTAACTGTTGGGATTATATATCGTGCCACTGGTAGCTATTACTAATGCTTGAAATTGTCCATGCAGCCACCTGTGCGGCTGATTGTTTGGGCGATGTATAATGTTGGCTGCTAGCTTAAAATGACCCAAATGATTCTAGAACCGTTAACACAAATGCGTGGTAATGATGCTTGAACATCCATAAGATGGTATTCCTTTAGGTAAAAGCATCGTCTTATTGCTCCATATTTTAAGAGAAAAAGACGCCTTCTCAGCGTCCTGCCGCCATCGCTCGCAGGAACGGTAACCGTTTGAGCAAAAACATAGCCCTTATTAAAATTGTTTAGGGCAGGTGAGAGTTCCTTTTAGCTCACTCTGCTTAATTTTTGCAGCCATGGCGTGCTCCAACATTGTGCACTGTCGTGCACAAGGAGAAAAATACTGTAATTGCTGGATGCACTCTTGTATTACAGCACTGTTAAATTATGTTTATTGAGCTTTGGGAGGTTGTCTTGGTGGGACTGTGGAAGGAACCTTAATTAGCTGTTGAAGTGAAGGTAAAAGATCTTAGACAAGAGCACCTTAGATAAAACAGAAGTCTCTATTCCCAGAAATGAAACCCAGTGCACAATTAAAGTGAAGAGTAACTTAGTTTTGGTTCCTTTAACATAGTGCCCTCCCATTCCCAAAACATACGTCGACGGATATTTGGGAAGTGCCTGGGCAGGGACATCTTACTTCTCCCTTCCAAATCAGCCACTTCTGTTTTGCCCAGGAAGTGGAGTGAGCAGGGTTCTGGTATTTGAACCGGAGCCTGCATGTAGAGAGGCAGGGAGCATTTTAGCAAGTGGGCAAATGTTGAGAAGAATTCTTGGCATTTAGGAAGTCTGGAGCAGGGTCATTTTCCACTGACTTTGTGTTTTTAGTTTGAAGGTGAGCTTGAGAGGAATAAGTAATTGTGCATTGGAGTATTAAGGTCAGAGCCATCAGACAGCAGGAGAGATTGGGCTCACTCACTCCTATGGGGCACTTTAGAAGACTGGGGGTTCTGGCTGCATGCAGAAGCTATTCTGGGCCATCAAGACAGTCCGTCCCACCACCTTTAAGGCATTTATTTTTCATATGGGCATTGATGAATTGCAGCTGATGCATTATTTCATCTGCCAGCTGCCACAGCCCACTTTTGGCTTTAACTCCATTTGCCCCAGGAGCACGGACTGTATCAGCAGCATATGAGCTTTTCAGTGTAGGCATTTGCTACCCCAGAAGCTTCTTTATGTTGGCATGTACCTATGCCACATGGTCTTTTATAGGCTAGATTAGCAGAACAAAGTGCTGATCCACCAATACATGGCATAATTCGGAGTAGATTTAGCTAGGATAGAGGAGCAGGATGGAGACCTATGGAGTTTAAGCTTTTATCTCTAACAGTGCCGAAGCACGGATGCCAGTCCCACTGGCACCATTGTGCATCAGGCACAGCAGTGGCAGCTCTTGTCTCTGAACCCAGACGCATGTTGTTCTTGTTTTTGTATCCCACCTGGCAGCATCTTACATCTGGCAGAAGATGTATCCCTGTTGTATGGGTGTTAGCGAAAGGCCATCAATGCTGAGACATTTTTTTTCAAGAAACTTAATGAAATTCCATGCTACTTTGTGAAATACGCTATTTGTTGGACAATGTGATGTACAGATCTCACATCACTTTTGTATTTTTTTTTTAACCACAACACTCGCCTCTCATAAAATAATTCTCACTAGATACCGGCGAAAGACTGGTTCAGTATAACAGTCTCTCACAAGACTTTAATGTGAGATGCACGGAGTACAAAACAAACAGAGAAAAAAGTACAGGAAACCATGGAATGTGCAATTTTGAGAAATTTCTTGAATTTCACTTAACCTAAAATTCAGGATTGTTCACACATTTTACGGCATAATTTAATTGTCACCAATGCCTTCGTTGAAGCCTCTAGGCAACAAATGCATTGTAGTGGTTTCAGTCTTTGACTCTACATCGTCGCGCACAGTAAAAATTAATTCAGAAACCTTTATGTAGGGGCAAAGCCAGTCTTCATTTTTTTTAAAAAGAGAACTGAATGAGTATATAACCATGTTTATATGTATGCATTTACTTGTGCATATTTTGATGCTAAATTAATTGAAAGGCTTGTGGCTGGCCTAGATAGCTAGATAGATAGATAGATCGATATAGAGATAGATAGAGATAGATAGATAGATAGATAGCTAGAGATAGAAATAGAGATTGTTAGAAATAGAGATAGGGATAGTTAGAGATAGAAAGATAGATAGAGATTGATAGAAATAGAGATAGTTAGAGATAGATAGAGAGATAGAAAGATAGATAGATAGATAGATAGATAGATGGATAGATAGATATATAGATAGATAGAAATAGAGATAGAGATTGTTAGAAATAGAGATAGGGATAGTTAGAGATAGAAAGATAGATAGAGATTGATAGAAATAGAGATAGTTAGAGATAGATAGAGAGATAGAAAGATAGATAGATAGATAGATGGATAGATAGATATATAGATAGATAGAAATAGAGATAGAGATTGTTAGAGATAGTTAGAGGTGGATACAGAGATAAAAAGTTAGATAGAGATTGATAGAAATAAAGATAGAGATAGATAGAGAGATAGATAGATAGATAGATAGATAGATTTAGGTAGCTATAGACTACGTCAGATATAGTGCTTTTGCTTTCCCATTATTTAGAAAATACAGTCATTTTTATGGATCATTTTGTATCTCAATATGTGTGTAGGTCATGATCCTTTTGTAAGGACAGTACAGATTTCCTGTGTAGGATTCATGATATTTAATGGGAGGACTCATACTCAATGATTACTTTGGATGTGTGCTCTTTATATACATCTATTAAGCAAAGATTGGGCTATATGCATGTAGGTATTTCTTCTGAGACAGACCTGCTGCTTTGTATGATCACACTAACATGCTGAAAGATATGATGCTCTTTTGTTTGCAACAAAATATTTTCCTGATCAAGAACACCCTGTACCACCAATGCTCAGGGACTGCGATGGAGACCTGCTTCACCCCAAGCTTTACAAACTTGTTTCTTGGCTGCTGGGAGGAGCAGGTGTTCTGGACAGAAGCCAATGAGAGGTACACCAGTCATATCCCCATATGGGTGAGGCACATTGATGACCTCTTTCTAATTTGGGAGGGAGATACCAGAATGGCAGTGTAATTTATTGACACACTACAGGCCAATAATCTTAATCTGAAAGGTACTTACAGGATTAGAAAGGCGTACAGTGAAGTCCTGGACATAGAGGTACAGGTTGAAGGCAATACACTGACAACATCATTAAAACGAAAAGGAAACTGCTGCCAATGGTATCTTGCATGCTAGCAGCCATCACCCTAATCTGCTCAAATGGAGTATCTATCTCTATCTCTCTCTATCTATAGCTATATCTCTATGTCTCTATCTCTATCTATCTCTATCTCAATCTCTCTCTCTCTCTTTATATCTCTATCTCTATCTATCTCTCTGTCTATTTCTCTCTCTAGCTCCGTATCTATCTCTCACTATCTCTATCTCATTTTCTCTCTCAATCTCTATCTAGCTCTATCTCTCTGTTTATCTCTCTCTAGCTCTCTATCCCTCTATCTCTCTCTATCTCTATCTGTCTCTATCTCCATCTACCTATAGCTCTATCTATCTCTATCTACCTCTATCTCTCTCTATCGCTCTATCTATCTCTCTTTATCTCTCTCTCTTTACCTCTACCTTTCTCTCTATATCTTTATCTATATCCCTATCTATATCTAATTCAATCTCTATCTCTATCTCAATTTATCTCTATTGCTATCTTTATCTCTATCTGTTTCTCTTTATCTCTGTATCTCTATCTCTCTATCTATTGCTCTCTATCTATCTCTATCTCGCTCTCTATTTCTATCTATCTCTCTATCTCCCTCTCTATCTATCTGCCTCTTGATCTCTCTCTATCTATCTCTCTGTGCCTATCTCTCTCTATCCATCTCTCTATCTCTATCTCTCTCTCTCCATCTATCTCTCTATGGGCCAGATGTACGACGTGATTTTGCATGTGCAAACGGGTTTGCAAACCCGTTTGCGCATGCAAAATCACTGTTGGCCATGTACAATTCCTAAATAGCGAGTCACAATTTATTTGCGACTCGCTATTTAGGAATTGCGAGTCACAATTAGGAAGGGGCGTTCTCTTCCTAATTGTGTCCGCAATGCTATGTGTGAATGTTTTGTGACCGCAATTGCGGTCGCAAAACACTCACAAATTACCACCCTCTTCAAGAGGGTGGTAATGCAGTCGCAGTTTGGAAGGGGTCCCCAGAGGACCCCTTCCACTTTGTGACTGTCTCTAAAAATATTTTTAAGGCCAGCAATTACAACAAAAAATTAAATGTAAACGTTTCATTTTTTTTTAAAATGCAGCCCGTTTTCCTTTAAGGCTGCATTTAAAAAAAAAAAAAGCTGCTTTATTAAAAAGCAGTCCCAGACATGGTGGTCTGCTGAGCCCAGCAGGCCATCATCCCTGGGAGGGCTGGCATTCCCTATGGGCTCGCAAATTGCGAGAGGCTCATATTAATGAGCCTCGCAATTTGCGACCTCAATGGGATTCGCAAAACCTTTGTAATAACACTATTGTACCTTTCATTTAGCGCCTCGCAATTTGCGACTCGCAATGAGTCGCAAATTGCGAGGCACTAAATGAAAGGGTCGTACATCTGGCCCTATATCTCTCTATCTCTCTCTATCTCCCTCTCTATCTATCTATCTCCCTCTCTCTCTCTCTATCTCTCTCTATCTGCCTATCTAGCTCTGTCTCGATCTCTCTATCTCTCTATCTATCTCTATCTCTTCCTATCTCTCTATCTGTATCTCTCTCTCCATCTATCTATCTCTATCTCTCTATCGCTATACCTCTATCTCTCGCTTTATCTCTCGCTCTCTCTCTTCTATCACTACCTATCTATCTCTCTATCCCCTCTCTCTCTCTATCTCTATCTATCTCTCTCTACCTCTATCTCACTCTACCTCTACCTCTATCTCGCTCTACCTCTAATTCTATCTCTATCTCTCTATCTCTATCTATCTCTATCTCTCTAACTCTCTCTATTCATCTCTATCTCTCTATCACTATCTCTCTCTATCTCTCTATCTATATCGCTCTATCTCGATCTATCTATCTCTATCTATATCTCTATCTCTTTCCCCATCTATCTCTATCTCTCTATCCCTCTCTCTCTATCTCTATCTCTTTATCCCTCTATCTCTATCTTTCTATCTGTCTCTATCTATCTCTATATCTTTCTATTCTATCTCTCTATCTCCATCTCTCTCTTTATCTCTCTCTCTATCTCAATTTCTCTATCCCTCTATCTCTCTCACTATCTCTATCGCTGTTTCTCCATCCCTCTCTATCTATCTCTATATCCCCTCTCGATCTCATGCTATATATCGCTCTCTATCTCTATCTTTCTCTATCTCTATCTATCTCTATATCACTCTATCCTTCTCTCTATTGCTCGCTCTCTATCTCTCCCTCTCTATCGCTCTCTCTATATCTCTATCTCCCTCTCTATTATCACTATCTCCCTCTTGATCTCTCTCTCTATCTCTATCTCCCTCTATCTATCTCTAACTATCTCTCTATCTATTTGTAGCTATCTCTATCCCTCTCTCTCTCTCTGTGTCTCTATCTCTTTTTCTCTATCTCTAGCTCGTGCTCTATCTTTCTCGATCTCTCTATCTATCTCTATCTTTATCTCTATCTGTCACTATCCCTCTCTATCTGTATCTGTATCTCTCTCTATCTATCTCTAGCTCTATCTCTCTATCGCTATGCCTCTATCTCTCTCTATCTCTGTTACTCTCTCTATCACTACATATCTCTATCTCTCGCTCTCGCTCTCTCTCCCTCTCTATCTCTCTCTCTCCCTCTCTCTTTCTCTTGATCTCTATCTATCTCTATCTCTTTATCTCTATCGCTCTCTCTCCATCTAACTCCATCTCTATCCCTCTATCTATCTCTATCTCTCTCTATCTCCCTCTCTCTATCTATTGCTATATCTCCATCTATCTCTTCATCTTTCTCTATTCAACTATCTATCTATGTATCTATCTATCTCTATTTCTATCTATCTATCTGTCTATCTATATCTCTCTCTCTCTAGCTCTATCTATCTATCTATCTCTCTATCTCTCTCTCTGTCTCTGTCTAGCTTTATCTCTCTCCATTTATCTCCCTCTATCTCTCGACCTCTCTCTATCTCTATCTATCTCTCTCTATCTCTTTCTATCTATCTATCTCTATCTGTCTCTCTGTATCTCTATCTCTCTCTCTCTATCTATCTAAATCTATATCTCTCTCTATTTTCTCTATCTTTCTCTATCTGTCTGTCTCTATCTCCATCTCTCTCTCTCTATCTAACTCTCTATCTCCATCTTTCTCTCTATATATATCTATCTATCACTGTTTCTCTATCTATCTCTCTCTGTCTATCTATCTCTATCTCTATCTCTCTCTATCTCCCACTCTATCTATATTTCTCTCTAGCTCGATTTCCCTATGAACCCTATGAACCAAATACAAGGCACCAATATATAAATAAATTCATATTACTCCTTCATATGATTAATCACAGGCCCCCAGATTGACAAACCTAGTTTCCGTTTCCGTGTCCCCTTAAGAACATATAAACTATATTCCATATTAAAAATAACAGAGTCTAGCTCTCCAGATTTCAAAAGTTGAGACTTCCTTTTGCAGCCACGTGGAGGCTATACAGAGACGGGCCACCGCTACTGCTATAAAAATTAAATATCTACATTCTAAAAGCTGGATGTCCCTCAGTCACATCTTCCCCTATGCCCGTCAGCATAGTGGGCGGTGTGATATTTATTTCTACTCCAATGATTTCCGAGTAGAACTTTTCTATATGGCCCAGAAGCTGAGCTAACTTCCAGCAGGCATAAAAGATATGTACAATATCGGCCAAGTCTGCCCAACACCTAAAACATTTCCCATCGTTAAGCGCCCCCCATTTCATCATCTTTACAGGTGTATGATATAAATCAAATATGGTTTTGAAATGCTGTGTTCTTAAGTTAGCTGATATTAAAATTCTCCCTGCCATATCAATTGATTGTTCTATGTATATATCTTGATATCTCAATCAGTTCCTCCATCTTGTATTTTGGGCCTCTAGATCATCTCTCTGTGTATCTAATAAACAGCTATAAATCCTACCAATCCGTTGTTTACGTCTGATGGCCTTGACTAACATATATGGCTCGATTTTCCTTTGTTTTTTCATCAAGAAGTCCCTCATCTGGAGGAATTAAAAAATTCAGTTTTAAGGAGTTTATATTTATCAGCTACTATCTGAAAGGAGAGCAGATCTCCGTCCTTATATAGGTTGCCTATACATGTAACTCCTTTATCTTTCCAATTATGAGCAACCCTATCGGAGAAGACAGCAGGTAATAAAATGGGTGTATTTATTGGTGTATAAAAACAAACCCCCTCAATTTGTAGCTTTTACGTACTGCTCTCCATATCTTATAAGCAGCTATTACCACCTTAAAACGAGTTATTTTATAGTAATTAAACTCCAACCTTCCAAACAGACAGTTCCTTACTTCCGCCCCAAGTAACATCTGATATATAGATGGGTGTTCTGCGGGGTTAGCTATATCCTCTCCAGTAAGCATTATCCTGATGTTTTGTAACATGCACGCATAATAATAAAATGTAAAATCTGATACAGCCCACCCGCCCTTCTCTCGGGGTAGTGACATAAAGTGCATTGCTCTCCGTGGTTTCCCTTGGGCCCATAAAAATCTAGTACAACATGATTGTAATTGCTGTAACTGTCCCCTAGATAGTTCTAATGGCACAGACCTAAAAAAATTAAAACTTTAGGTAGAATTACCATTTTTAATACGTTACACCTCCCCACCATTGAGAGGTGAAGGCATTCCATTCTATCTAGTTGGCTCTTTACACTTGTAAGAATAGAATTCCAGTTGACTTCTACTAGTTAATTTAAGCATGCCCTAATTCTAATCCCCAAATAATTTACTTCATTAGTCACCCTAGGGTCTTGGATACAGGTCTGGTTGGTACATAGGATTTGTGTCTTAGATGCGTTAAGTTTGTACCCGGATACATCTCCGAACTTATGTGCCATTCGTTCTATCTCGGGTATTGCTACTGCCGGGTCAGCTGTCGTCTGCGTACGCTAGCACTCGGAGCTGTTCCTGTCCACAGCCTACAGATTTAATTCTCGGGCTCTATCTCTATTGCTCTGTATCTCTCTCTGTATTTCTATCTATCTCTATCTCTCTCTATTTTTCTATCTCTCTCCATCTCTATATCTCTATTTTCTCTATTCATCTCTCTCTAGCTATCTCTCTATCTCTCTCTCTATTGCTGTCTCTATCTCTCTCTCTATCTTCCTCTCTTTCTATCTCTATCTCCCTCTCTTTCTATCTCTAGCTCCCTCTCAATCTCTATCTATCTCTATCTGTTTCTCTATCTCTATCTTTCTCTATCTCACTCTATCTCTCTATCTCTCTTCATCACTCTCTCTCTATCTCCCTCTCTAGCTATCTTTATCTCCCTCTCGATCTCTCTCTATCTTTATCTATCTCTCTCTCGCTCTCCCTCTATCTATCTCTCTGTAGCTATCTCTCTGGCTATCTCTCTAGCTTTCTCTATCTCTATCTCCTTTCTCTATATCTATATCTAGCTCTGTCCCTCTCTCTAGCTTTCTCTCTCTCTCTCTCTCTCTCTCTCTCTCTCTCTCTATCTCTCTATTCCTCTATTTCTCTCTAGCTCTATCTACCCCTCTATCTCAATCTCTCTTTCTCTATCTTTATCCATCTCTCTCTCTAACTCTATCTTTCAATCTCTCACTATATCTAGCTCTCTATCTCGTACTATCTATCTCTCTCTATATCCCTCTCTCTCTCTCTCTATCACTCTCTCTCTCTCTCTCTCTATCTCTCTGCATCTATCTGTAGCTACCTCTATATCTCTCTCCCTATCTCTCTCTGTCTATCTCTCTATGTATCTCTGTCTCTATCTCGATCTCTGTAGCTCTCTATCTCAATCCCTCTCTCTCTCTCTCTCTCTCTCTCTCTCTATCTGTATCTCTTTATCTTTATCTATCTCTATCCCTTTCTCTTGCTCTCTCTATCTCTCTTGCTCTTTCTCTTTCTCTCTATCTCTAACTGTCTCTCTGACTCTCTCTATCTAAATCTGTCTCTATCTCTCTATCTCTATGTATCTCTCTATCTCTCTATATCAATCTCTCTATATCTCTATCTCTCTTTATCTATTTCTATCTCTCTATCTCCCTATCTCTCTCTCTATCTATCTATCTATCTATCTATCTATCTATCTATCTATCTATCTATCTATCTATCTATCTATCTATCTATCTATCTATCTATCTATCTATCTATCTCTATATATATCAATCGCTCTGTCTCTCTCTCTCTGTAGCTCTATCTCTCATTCTAGCTCTATCTCTCTCTCTCTCTCTCTATCTCCCCTCTCTCTATCTATCTTTATTTGTCTATCTTTATCTCTCTCTATCTCTCTAACTCTCTCTCTCACTTTCTCTCTGTCTCTCTCTATGTATCTCTATCCATCTCTATATGTATCTCTATATCTCTCTATATCTCTATTGCTATCTCTCTCTATCTCTAATGCTATCTCTCTCTATCTCTCTCTATGTATCTCTCTCTCTATATATATTTCTCTATCATATCTATCTCTGTCGCTATTTCTATCTAGCTTTCTCTCTATCGCTCTCATTTTATCTCTATCTATCTCTAACTATCTCTCTCTAGCGTTTTGTCTATCTCTCTCTATCTATCTTATTTTGTCTCTGTCTCTATCCATCTATATTGCCATTTCTCTATTCTCTATCTCTCTCTAGCTATCTCTATCCCTCTCCCCCCTCTCTCTATCTATCTAACTCTCTCTCTCGCTTTCTCTCTCTTTCTATCTCTATATATATGTATGTATCTCTATTGCTTTCTCTCTCTATTTATCTCTATCTCTCAATCATATCTATCTCTATCTCTATCTATCTCTATCTCTGTCTCTCATTTTATCTCTATCTCTAACTATCTCTATGTATCTCTATCATTTGTCTATCTCTATCTCTAGCTATCTAATTTTGTCTCTCGGTCTCTATCTATATTGCCATCTCTCTATCTCTCTCTATATATCTATCTCTCTCTTTATCTCTATCTCTATCCCTCTCTCTATCTATCTAAATCTCGATCTATTTCTATCTCTCTCTATCTATCTATGTCTATCTCTCTCTCTCTCTATATATCTTTCTCTATGGCTATCTCCATCTCTCTATCTATCTCTATCTCTCTCTCAATATATCTCTCTCTATCTGTATCTACTATCTATCTATATATCTGTCTATCTATCTATATATCTCTATCTATCTATATATCTCTATCTTTCTATCTCTCTATCGCTAGCTCAATATCTCTCTCTTCTCTATCTCTTTGATCTATCTCTCTCACTCTCTCCCTCTCTAATTCTTTCTCTATCTCTATCTCTCTCTATGTTATGTTATGTTATTAAAATATCTGAAGCGCACTTATACCCTGAGGTTTCTTGGTGCTAGCTCAGAGGAACAACTGGAGGGAGATACTATTTTTGGAACAGCCAAGTTTTGAGCTCCTTTCTTAAGGAGAATAGTGAGGGTGAAGATTTAATATGCGGGGGAAGGGTATTCCACAACTTAGCTGTTCAAGTAATCAGACTTCTTCAACCCCAGCTAGAATTTTGTAAACTGGGTGTAACAATTAGTTTGGCCCCCACGGAGCATAGGAGTCTGGTGGGCTCATACAAGTTAAAGAGATGTCTGTGAAAATCAGGGCCAGAATTATTCAAAGCTTCATAGGCAATGCATAGCGCCTTAAACTTGATGCGGTTTCTAACTGGAAGCCAATGCAGTCCATGGATTTCTTTAGAAACAGACTGAAATTTGGGTAGGACTAACAGTACTCTTGTGGCTGCATTTTGTAGCATCTGTAGCTTTTTTAGGTGTTGACCTTGGATATTCATATAGAGACCACTACAGTAATCTAATTTAGATAACACTAATGCCGTCATAACGGTCTTCCTAGTGTCAGCTGACAGAAAAGGAAACATTTTCTGTATTTTCCTAATCGTGAAGAAGGTGGAGGAGACCATCGCATTAATTTGGTTTGCATATGTCAACCTGTTGTCAATCAGCACGTCCAAGTTCTTGGCTTTGGTTACAGGTTTAGGAAGCTCACCTAACTCTTGCGGCCACCATGAGGGGTCCCATGCGGGAGAAAGGCTCCCGAATATTATTACCTCAGTTTATTCAGAGTGAAGATTTAAGCAGTGCTTGCTCATCCATGAACTTATCTCCCGAAAGCAGTCATGAAAACGTAATGAGGTGGATGGTTCATTTTTGAACGCTGCCACTACAATATGTGTGTAACCAGTGTACGAAGTCAAGGTGAAACCAAAGTTTTGAATCACAGCCGCTAACTCAGACACGTAAATATTAAATTAAGTCAGACTGAGGAAAGAACCCTGTGGAACCCCACTGGGCAGAGAGAAAGGGGCAGACTGAAATTGCTCCAGAGCTACTGATTGCACTCTGTTATAAAAGAAGTAAGCATCCTAAAGTCTGAGTCTTTAATGCCTAGTAGTCTCAGACGTTTAATCAGCAGCTTGTGGTCCACTGTTTCAAACGCTGCTGATAAGTCGCGGACAATCTGGCCTGCTGCACCTCCTTTCTCTATCACAACCCTTATCCCCTCGGTAGCTTTAATTAAAGCTGTCTTCATACTGTGTTCCTAGCGGAAACCAAATTGTGTGGGCTCTAGCAAAGGGTTATCTTCAATATATTGGGCCAGCTGTTGGTTCATTACCTTCTCCGCCATTTTAGCAGGGAGTGGTAGACGAGATATGGGGCTGTAGTTATTAGGATTTGTCGGATCAAGATCTGGTTTCTTTAGGAGTGGTAGAATGGAGGCTTTTTTCCACTGAGTGATTGGGATCTGTCATATTGGAGATGGTTTTTAGAACAGACAGAGGACAGAGGTCCAAGGGGGAACCCGATTTTTCTGCTAAGATCAGGAGCTCCATGTCAAATTAGCATATGAACTTTTGTCTGTAGATTCACAGATTGTTGCAGCCTCAAAGTTCGAGTATATTTTGTTTGCTTTGTCCCTGAAACTATGCGCAATACTGTCACAAAACTTTTGGCTGCTGCTAGAAAATGTAGAGAGTCTGGTAACTACCTGGAACAGTTCTTTGGAGGAGTTCTTAGCGGCTTCAATTTGTTTAGTGAAGAAGACACTCTTTTCTTTAATTAGCATGGTTTTGTATTTGGATAATGCCACCTTATAGCTTTTTTTCTAGACTGCCATAGTTGGACCTCCAGTGTCTTTCTTGTCTCCTACAGATTTGTTTTTCAACCTCAGAGCATCAGAGAACCAGGGAGCAGAGGGAGTCTACCTGTTTCCCGATGCCTGTTTGGTTGGTGCTACCTTTGTAAAAGCAGTATTTAGCCAATCTGTGTATTCCTTAGAGGCTGTCTCCAGATAAGATTTAAAAATAGGCTGTGACTGCTTCAACTGTTGCATTAGTTGATCAGTATCAATTTTATTCCAAGCCCTAAAAAGCGATGGACCGGTACTATTTTGCCCATTTGATGTGCTTAAAGGAGTTTCAACAACAAATAAGATGGATGAATGGTCTGCCCAGGGTAGCGGCATTACATACTTTAATATAATATAGCGATTATTTGTAAAAATTCCATCTAAAGTATGTCCTGCCAAATGCGTGAGTTTATTTACAAGTTGAGAAATTCTTAGTACTATCATTATTTCAAGAAGAGCTTCTGTCTTTTTGTCGGAGCCGGCCTCTAGGTGAGAATTAAAATCACCTAGAATGGTGAGGTCATTTGAGAATAGTCCTGCTTCTAATAACTGATGGATGTTATTAATAGATGTGCTCCTGGGGTCTGGAGCGCGATATAAAAGGCTACCCTTAAAGGATTTTTTAGGGTTAATTTCTAGTGTAAAATGAAGTCTTTAACAATCCATAGTTAAAAAAGCTGTAAATCTAGCTGTGAAGATTTCTTGGTAATTCTAAGCCAAACCTCCACCTCTTTTAAGGGGTCTGTCTAGCCTCGATACAGTGAATCCTGCGGGTACTGTGGTAACAAAATCAGGAGCCCAAGGTTCGGTTATATCTCTCAATCTAACTCTACATCTATCTCTATCTATCTATCTATCTATCTATCTATCTATCTCTATCTATCTAGCTATCTCTATCTATATATCTATCTCTCTATGTCTATCCCTTTCTCTTTTTGTCTCTCTCTCTCTCTCTCTCTCTCTCTCTCTATCTATATCTTTATCTCTCTATATCTCTAGCCCTCTCTCTCTATCTCCTTCTCTCTCACTAACTCTATATCTCTATCTCTCTCTCTGTCTCTCTCTATCTCTATCTATCTATCTACCTATCTATCTATCTATCTATCTATCTCCATCTATCTCTATCTAACTTTATCTCTATCTTTCTCTCTATATCTATCTATCTCTATTTCTATCTCTCTCTCTGTCTCTCTATCTCCATTGCTCTCTATTTATCTAGTTCTCTCTATCTCTTACTTTATCTCATTTTCTTTCTTTCTCTCATTCTATCTCTAGCTCTCTCTATCTCTATCTATCTTTCACTCTCTATCACGTTCTCTATCTCTATCTTTCACTCTCTATCACTTGCTTTATCTCTAGCTATCCATATCTATCTATAACTCTATCTATATCCCCATCTCTCTATCCCTATCTCTCTCTCTATCTATATCTCCATCTCTTTATCCCTATCTCTCTCTCTCTCTATCTCTCCCTCTATCTCTATCTCGCTCTATCGCTCTCTCTATGTATCTCTAACTCTCTCTCTCATTATTTATCCCTATGTATCTTTATCTCTATCTTGATCTCTACCCATCTCTATCTATCTCTCTATATATCTCTCTCTCTATATATATAGAAATATATATATATATATAACTACCTCTATCTGTCTCTATCTCTATCTATCTCTCTCTAGCTCTAGCTCTCTCTAGTTCTGTCTCTATCACTCTCTATCTCTATCTATCTCTATCTCTCTAACTATCTATATCTATCTCTCTATCTCTCTCTATCTCTGTCTATCTCTCTCTATCTCCCTCTATCTCTCTATCACTATCTATGTATATATCTATCTCTATCTATTCATCTATCTATCTATCTCTAGCTCTATCTATCTCTCTCTATCTATATATATATCTAGCTCCATCTATCTCTCTCTGTATCTCTATCTATCTATCTATCTATCTCTCTATCTCTCTATCACTCCATCTCTATTTTCCTCTCTATCTATCTCTCTCTCCCTCTTTCTCTATGGTCCTTCTGTCTATCTCTCTCTATCTTTCCCTATGTCTCTCTCTGTCTCTCTACCTCTCTCTCTCTATCTCTCTGTCTGTCTCTATTTCTATCTCCCTATCTCTATTTACCTCTATCTCTAACTATCTCTCTCTCTTTCTCCCCATCTTGGTCTCTCTATGTCTGTCTCTATCTCTATCTATCTCTCTGGCTCTATCTCTCTCTAGTTCTATCTCTATCACTCTCTAGCTCTATCTAGCTCTCTCTAGCTCTATCTATCTCTATCTCTCTAACTATCTATTTCTATTTATCTCTCTATATCTCTATCTATCTCCCTCTATCTCTATCTATCTCTCTATCACTATCTATGTATATATCTTTCTCTATCTATCTATCTCTAGCTCTATCTCTCTCTCTCTATCTATCTATATATCTATCTCTATTTATCTCTCTCTATCTCTCTAACTATCTATCTATCTATCTCTCTATTGCTCCATCTCTATTTCCCTCTCCATCTATCTCTATCTCTCGCTCCCTCTTTCTCTATGGTCCTTCTGTCTATCTCTCTCTATTTCCATCTCTCTATCTTTCCCTATGTCTCTCTCTATATCCTCTGTCTCTCTCCCCCTCTCTCTCTCTATCTCTATGTCTCTGTCTGTCTCTATTGCTATCTCCCTATCTCTATTTACCTCTATCTCTAACTATCTCTCTCTCTCTCTTTCTCTTCATCTTGCTCTCTCTATATCTGTCTCTATCTTTATCTCTCTCTCACTCTCTCTAGTTCTATCTCTATTTCTCTCTCTCTATTTATCTCTATTTCTCTCTCTCTATCTCTCTATCTATCTATCTCCATCTCTCTCTCTATCTGTCTCTCTCTCTATCTCTGTCTCTCTCTCTATCTATCTCTCTTTATCTCAATCTCTCTCTATCTCTCTTACTATCTGTCTCTATCTCTATCTGTCGCTCTCTATCTCTCTCTATTGCTCTCTTTCTATCTCTATCAATCTATCTCCCTCTCTATATATCTCTATCTCCCACTCTATCTCTTTCTATCTCCATCTCTCACTCTATCTCTCTCTCTCTCTCTCTCTCTCTCACTATCTATCTATATCGCCATCACTGTCTCTATCTTTATCTATCACTCCCTATCTCTATCTATCTATCTATCTATCTATCTATCTATCTATCTATCTCTATCTGTCTCTCTCTCTATCTCTTTATCTCCCTCTCTATAGATCTCTATCTCCCACTCTATCTCTCTCTCACTCTCTATCACTATCACTATCTTTGTCTATCTATCTCTAGCTATATCTCTCTCTCACTTGCTATCTCTCTATTTCTATCTTTATCTCTCTCTCCCACTATCTCTCTCTATATATCTCTATCTCCCACTCTATCTCTATCTTGCTCTACCTCTATCTTGCTCTGTCTCTATCTCCATCTCTATCTAGTTCTGTCTCTCTCTCTCTCTTTCTATCTATATCTCTATCACTATTGATCTCAATCTATCTCTTTATCTCTCTACCTCTCTCTATCCATTGTTCTCTCTCTCTCTATCTCTACCTGTCTGTATCTATCTATATCTCCATCTCTCTATATCTTTATCTCTCTATCTATCTATATCTCTCTATCTCTATCTCTTGATCTATCTCTATCTCCCTCTCTATCTATCTATCTCCATCTCTTTCTATGTCTTTCTCTATCGCTCTCTATCTCTCTAGCTGTCTGTATCTATCTCTAAATCCAACTATCTCTATCTCTTTATCTCTCTATCTCTTTCTATATCTATCTCACTCTCTCTATCTATAGCTATCTCTATCGCTCTATCTGTATCTATCTGTATCTATCTCTATTGCTATCACTATCTCTATCTAACTATCTATATCACTATCTCTATCTATCTATTTCTATCTCTATCTATTCTATCTCTATCTATCCCTCAATCTCTATCTCCCTCTCTCTTTATCTCTCTCTCTCTATATATATCTATCTATCTCTGTCTCTCTATCTTTCTCTCATTCTATCCCTAGCTCTCTCTATCTCTATCTATCTCTATCTTTAGCTATCTCTATCTATCTCTATCAATGTCTCTCTGTCTCACTTTCTCTATCTATCTCTATCTAACCATCTCTCTATCAATATATCCATCTCTCTATCCCTATCTCTCTCTCTATCGTTCTCTATCCCTCTCTATCTTTCTCTATCTATCTCTCTCTCTATCTATCTCTCTCTCTCTATCTAACTCAATATCTATCTATCTAGCTCTATCTCTATCTATCCTTCTATCTATCTCTATAGCTCTATCTCTATCCATCTCTATCTCTCTCTATCTATATATCCCTACCCCTATCTATCTCTCTTTCTATCTCTAACTCTCTATCTAACTGTATCACTATCTCTCTTTATCTCTCTATCGCTCTCTCTATGTATCTCTATCTATCTCTATCTTCATTTATCTCTATGTACCTTTATCTCGATTTATCTATGTCTATCTATCTCGATCTCTACCCATCTCTATCTAAGTCTATCTCTTGTGATATATATTTATGTATATCTATACATATATCTATCTCTCTCTATCTAGCTATCTCTATCTGTCTCTATCTATCTCTATCTATCTATGTCTATCTCTCTCTAGCTCTAGTTCTATCTCTCTCTAGCTCTATCTCTATCTCTCTATATGTCTATCTATCTCTCTCTATCTATATATCTCTATCTATCTCTATATCTTTCTATCTCTATCCATCTCTATCTATCTCTCTATCACTAGCTATCTGTATCTATCTGTTTGTATCTCTATCACTATCGATCTCAATCTATCTCTTTCTCTATCTCTCTACCTCTCTCTATCTCTACCTCTCGCTATCTCCCTGGCTCTCTGTCTCTATCTATCTCTCTATCTATAGCTCTCTCTATCTCTAGACCTCTCTCTATCTCACTCTCTCTCTCTCTCTATATATATATATATATATATATATCTAACTCTATATCTCTATCTCTCTATCTATCTCTATTTCTATCTATCTCTATCTCTGTCTCTGTCTCTTTCTCTCTCTATCTTTCTCTCATTCTATCTCTAGCTTCTCTATCTATCTCTAGCTATCTTTATCTATATCTCTAACGGGCTTTCTCTATCTATCTCTATCTATCTTCATCTATATCTCCATCTCTCTATCCCTATCTCTCTATCTTTCTCGATCTCTCTCTATCTATATCTCTATCTATCTCTCTCTATCTAACTCTATCTCTATCTCTCTATCTATCTCTATCTATCTCTAACGCTCTCTCTATCTATATATCCCTATCTCTCTATCTCTCTTTCTATCGCTAACTCTCTATCTAACTTTATCACTCTCTCTCTCTATCTCCCTATCTCTAACTCGCTCTCTCTCTATGTATCTATATCTATCTAAATCTACCTCTCTCTATCTCTATCTTTATCTATCTCTATGTATCTTTATCTCTATTTATCTATGTCTATCTATCTCTTTCTATCTCTATCTATCTCGATCTCTACCTATCTCTATCTATGTCTGTCTATCTCTCTATACATTTATGTATATCTATATATATCTCTCTCTCTCTATCTATCCCTTTCAAGCTGGCTCTATCTCTCTCTATCCATCTCTATCTATCTATGTCTATGTCTATCTCTCTCTAGCTCTAATTCTATCTCTGTCTCTCTATGCCTATCTATCTGTCTCTATCTCTCTTTATCTGCATCTTACTCTATATCTCTATCTATCTCTATATCTATCTATCTCTCTATCACTAGCTATCTATCTCCATCAATCTCTATCTATCTCCCTCTATCTCCATCAATCTCTATCTATCTCTCTCTATCTCTCTCTCTATCTCCCTCTCTTTCTATCTCTCTCTCTCTTTTTCAATGGTCCTTCTGTCTATCTCTATCGCTATCTCAATCTATCTATGTTTCTCCCTATCTCTGTATGTCTCGCTCCCGCTCTCTATATCTCTCTCTATCTATATCTCTATCTTTGTCTGCCTCTATCTCTCTTTCTAGCTCCCTATATTTACCTCTATCTCTAATTATCTCACTCTCCATCTTACTCTCTCTATATCTCTTTCGATCTCTTTCTATCTATCTCTCTATCTACCTCTCTATCTCTTTCTCTCTCTCTCTCTCTCTATCTCTCACTCTATCTCTCTCTTTATCACTATATCTATCTAGCTATCTCGCTATTACTATCTCTATCTTTATCTCTCTCTCCATCTCTATCTCTCGCTCTCTCTATCTCGCTATTGCTCTCTTTCTATCTCTATTTATCTCTATCTCCCACTCTATCTCTTTCTCTCTCTTTATCTCTCACTCTATCTCTCTCTTTATCACTATATCTATCTATCTCGCTATTACTATCTCTATCTTTATCTCTCTCTCCATCTCTATCTCTCTCCATCTCTATCTATCTCTTTAGCTCCCTCTCTCTATATATCTCTATCTTCCTCTCTATCTCTCACTCTATCTCTATTTCTATCCTCCTCTCTGTCTATCTCCGTCTCTATCTAGCTCAGTCTCTCTATCTATCTCTATCTATCTATCTCTAGCTATCTGTCTATCTATCTATCTATCTATCTGTTTCTCTCTGTCTATCTCTCTCTATCTCTACTTCTAACTTCTATCTATCTATCTGTTTCTATCTCTATCTATCTCTATCTCTATCTGTCTATATCTAAATCTCCCCCTATATCTCCGTCTCTCTATCTCTCTATCACTCTCTATCTCTAAGTCTATTTCTCTATCTCTATCTATCTCTAAGTCTGTCTCTCTCTATCTCTATTTATTTGTCTTTCTCTGTCTGTCTATCTCTATCATTATCGATCTCAATCTATCTCTAGCTCTGTCTCTCTCTATCCATCTCTCTCTCTATCTGTCTCTAACTATATCTCTATCTCTCTATTTCTACCTAGCTATCTCTATCTCCCTCTCTATCTCTATCTATATAGCTTTTTCTATCAATCTTTTTATCTCTATCTCACTCACTCTGTCTATCTCAATCTCTCTCTGTATCTATCTCTGTATCTATCTCTATCTATCTCTCTATCTCTCTCCATATCTATCTCGCTCTATCTCTATCTCTCTCTATCTCTCTATCACTCTATCTATCTCTATATCTATCTCTATCTATCTCACTCTATCTCTTTCTCTCTCTCTCTTACTATCTATCTCCATCTCCCTCTCTATCTCCCTCTCTATTGATGGAGCGTAAAAGTTAAATAACGGTTGCTTCTATCAATTCTCACTATTAAAAGAGATTTACGACAATTATTTTTGATTGAAGACATGTAAAGTGGCTAAGTCGAAAAACGTGAGATTTCATACTGCATCGTAAAAGCATGCAGAAGTGTTTTTGGAATATGGAATTGTGAAAATGTAAACAAAGAGAGAGAAACAATGATAATTTACTTATGCATAATCACATATTTGAGAAACTAAACATAGTTTACATAGAAAATGTGCTGTCAATTTTAAAATGTGTTAAATGAAATTAATGCCTGCATAATGAAACACATGAAATGACTAAAATGCTTAATTCAGAGATGATTGATAATATGTAGATTTGCAGTTTTCCTCCAGTATTTTGTGATAAAAACATGTACTTCAGAATGATACGTAAATATTTGTTGTGAAAAATGATAAAAATGCAAATGATTTTTTTGGTAGTGCTCAATACTGATATATAACCTTAGAAAAGAATAATGATCAAACTTAATTAAGGAGACGAAATACAATTAATATTGTATGTTTTATAATATTCATTATGTGGTAATGATTGAGTGAAATTTCATGTAGGCCTTAGATGCTTTTCTCTTTTTCCTGCTCAAAAGGCAAAATCTAGCTGAAGTAGTCACTTTAGACGCTGTGAGAACTTTTCGTGAAGTTTCTTTTCTGTGCTCTAAAACAATGGACTCACTTTTGATTCAGCAACACTTTTGACAGAAATGTATTGATACAATTACAATCCCAGAGAGAGCATCTGGGAACGGACAAACTGGGAGCAATGTGAAGTTTTCTTACTTCCGAGGAAAGGATGGAAATATAATATAATTGGATTTGATGATTTTACAAAAGGATTACATAATACTTCTGGATTTTTAGCGAGGTATTGATCACACCATGAGCAGCCCACTGTGGACAACCAATGGAAACCATATGAGACGACAGAAAGGATACTTTGTGGGCATAAACCATGAACTTTTGGAAGTATAATTGCCCCTTGGAGGAGGAGTCGGGGCAGGCTGTCATTTTCTATTTTTTCTGTCTGTCATGCTGTCGGACTGAACTCTGATTTCCCTTTAATTCCAAACCATTGAACTGAACTTTCCTGACTGATCTGGAACCTGCACTTTGCCAGCTGGTAAAGTGTGCAGGAAATAATCTTTCGGCTGAAGGGTTAACTGACTCCTTTCTGTGGCACGCTGTGCTTCAGTTCTGCATATTTGGTTTGTATGATCAAATGTTGAATCTCAATTTTCCCATGTTTCTCTCTCATTCTGTTTTACTAGGCAACTAGCAAATGTTCTTATTGAATCTGTATGGTATTGTGTGGCTAATTGTACTAATTAACTGTTATTAAATCTGATTATGAAATGTGATGTCATGTTTCTGACCATTCAAATTGAGGCTTTAGATAAATGTTTTTCTTGGAGTAAACTTCTTGTCTTAAGGTTTATGGATTTCAGAATGTGGAAGTTACCTCAGGAATCATTATATTACAGTCATTACATCAGGAGTCTTTACATCTCAGATAAGATTTCAGTATTTTACATTACAGGCCTTTATGACGACGTCAACGATGATGATTATAATAATAATGTACAAACATATATATTGTTAAGGTCAAAAGTAATTAAGTAATTTAAAATAATTTAAAATAGCTTCTATTAGTAATTATAACTAAGACAGTGTACATTTAATAACCAGATACATTAATTTTAATAATAATAAATAACTTAATTTCAATTAATATATTGCAAATTCATTCATATGAAATAAGCAATTATTTTAAAAAATAGGCATATGTAGGCCTATATGATTATAATTTTTTAAAGTTCATTATGGGGTAGTAATGAGTTGTAAGGGTTCGGGAAGGAGTTATATAGTGGTATTAAGGGCTTTTTAGGGTTCAGGGATGGGTAGTTTACAGGGCTAGTAAAGGATTTGTAGGGTTCAGGGATGTATAGTTTATAGGGGTTGTAAGGGGTCTAAGGATTCAGGGATGGATTCTGTATAGGGGATGAAGGGGTGTTTAGGGTTTAGGGATGGGTACTTTATATGGGTTGTTAGGGTTCAGGGATGGCAGTTAGTAGGGCTAGTAAACAGTATTTACGGTTCAGGGGTGGGTAGTGAATAATGGTAGTAACATTTTTTCAATGTCAGGGATGAGTAGTAAGGCGCTTTAGGGTTCAGATGTTTAAATTAAAAATATATAATATAATTTTAAATAAATTAATTTGTATTAAAATATATTTAAATGTATTAAAAATTATGTAATTTAAATTAAATTCAATTACTTTTGTGTTTAGATTAATTACTTATAAAAATAGTTATTAAAATATATTAAATAAGCTTTTTAAGTACATTTATTTATTTATAATCATTATATAGAAATACTGTATTTACTCCCGATGTAAAGTACTGTGATGTTATGGTACTCCCGATGCAATCAACCGCAGTGTAACAACTGATATTCCAATAGTATCCTCAAAGAAAATGTTGGTTTCAATAGCACAGCTTTAACAGTTTTTTTTCTCACATCAGATTAACTGTTCAAAGCATCCCATACTAAAGAACTCACCGACCCACCTTTTCAACTTCTCAGGAGCAGTTTCTCAGGGATCCATTTTCGCTTAAAATCTATTCATTCTTACTTACAACTAAGTCTAGGTGGAGTTTGAGTAGTGGCGCTACGCGGAACTCCGTGAAGTGGCAAAAAAAACTCCACCGCACTACGCGGAGTTCCACGAGCAGTCGGAGTTGTTTGTCCCGCCCATTCGCGTGATGTTTCCCGCCATACGGCAACGCGGATTGCGTGTTCGGGTGGAAATATCGTGCGAACTGCATCACACGGTCACACATGGGCGCGGCCATCTTATTTTTCTTCTCTGTTATGGTTCTGGGGCCTGTTTTGAATCCTTCCTAAATCTTTCCAATCCTTTGTTCCCAAAACTTTTTTCAGATCTTTTTTATTTATCTATCCCTCTCTCTTCTTAAGTGTATATTTTGTTTTTTTCCTACTTTTTGTGTGTTTTTGGGTGAGTTTTGTTCTTTTACACTATTTTTCTCTATATTTCCTTCCTTCCTAATTGTTTTACTTCCTTCTTCTCCCTGTTATTTTTTATACCTTCCACCCCACTGCCCCCCCAGCATCATGGCAGAGAAAGAGAGCCGGGCCAAGGTGACAAAGAAGAAGGCGGCACCCGGAACGGGTACCTGCCCGGGCCTTGTTTTATGAGGTGGAGGTGGCAGCGCTGTTTGTTTTTGTGCAGCGCCACCTCCCCTCCACCCTGGCAGCAGGTGGCAGACCTGGGTCCGGGTACAGACTCCGGGAGCACCAGCGGCGGATGGCGAGAGTGCGCCAGGCAGTGTATCGCTGCTCTGGGGTCCTGTGCACCCACAGTCAGTGGATGCACTAGTGGTCCAACATCCTAGACCAAGAGAAGGACCTGCTGGACCTGCTAGGGTTTGAGGTCGCGCGGCTTGGTGAGTAGCTAATTATTAATATTATTATTACTTGTGTGTTCTATGTTATTGCTAATATTTTTTTCCCAAATAGCAAGCATGCTGCTCACATACAGGTAAGTTACTCTTACAAATCTTATTTATGTGATTGTTATTCTAGACAGGTGCTCAGCACTACCTAATCGTACTTGTTTGCAAGTTTGCGCTCGCTTGGGCTGATTATGTACGAACTTAAGTTAGGAAATGCAGACTAGAGAGACTCCTTTCCTTTGTCCTGTCACTAAGATAGTGGTAGTTAGTACGTTACTTAGTATTAGTAATTTAGCAGCCTGCGTCCTCTCACTTCCGTCCTTAGTAAAACCTTTTTTGTAGTTCGTATAGCGACTAGCAACCAACCAATTTGGTGTATGCAATATGCATGCGTCTATCTAGGCATTTAAAGACTAAATGCAGACTTAGTGAGTTGGTCCATCAAAGGGGTTTGAGATGATTGAGAATGAGATCAAAACTTAGAAGTAAATATACTTTTTTTGCAATTCATTCCAAAGTCTTTGGAATAGGCAGGCTAGGTAGGTTTAGGATTCAGGAATCGGATTGGAACTGTGGAATAATAAAGATAGGATGGTCCGCACCCGCGATACTAGTCTACTACTAGTCGATCTGATTTAGGAAAGGTCAATGTTATTGCAATTGCCGTTTCCTTTCAAAAAATCTTTTTGGAGTGATTATTTAATATTTATTTAACAACAATCATTTTTTATCTCTTTAATTATCTTACATGATCATCAGCATCCAGGGGCAAGATGAAGTCGTGCGAGGTGGGTGCGGGAGCTGGCGGTGCCTCCCAAGAACACTCCTCATCTGATGGCTCTGCTGGCCCCAGTAAGTCCTCCTGTTGTTAATATTAATATATGTTTCCCTAACTTTTACAGCTCCTTATTTTGAACTATTATTTTCGTTTCCTAATTTTATTTTTTCCCAAATCCTCTTCAATCTATCTGTTTCTAAATTCTTGTTATCCCTGCATTATCCTATTTACTAACTTAGGGGCTGATTACAATGGCGGGCGGAAGCACATCTGTGGTGCTGGCGGTGGCGGAAAATGCCCTTTTCCGCACTCCATCGGCGGTCCTTGCGTCCGCCATATTACAATGGGCAAAGATAGCCCATTTCCCGTCCGCTGCGGTGTTTCGGGATCTGCCAGAAATCCCCTTCCGCAGCGGTGGTGGACGGAGCCAAAAGGGAGGGACCGCCGTGCGGAATGCGGTTACGACCGCCGGTTGTATTACGATGCCTCAAACAGCCCATCACACCGCTGCGGAGAATCCGGCCATTCGGGGATGGCGGTGGCAATACTGCGGATAGCTCCATGTGTTCCAGACCGCAAGGGAAACGGCGGTCTTTGGCCTTTCCGCAGCATATCCGACTGCCGCAGACGGATTTTCAGCTTTTCCGCCGCTGAATCCTGGAATCTGACCCCCGAGGTAGGGAGTTTCTGGCGATGCATCCTAATCTGGCCGGCGGTTTTGCCGCGGTACCTGCGGGTGGAAATTTCCCGCTAGCACGGCGGTCGGTATGCTTTTCCGTCCGCCATCGTAATCAGCCCCATAGTTATTTTATATTTCTAGTGTCTGTATTTTACCTCAAACTGCCTCTGTCTGTATTAGTCTGTCTGTAGCTTGCTTTCTTCTGGTTTTTCAGTCAGCTTTCCCTCTCCCCTTGTATATTTTGTGGACTGCCTAGTGGTGGTACTGTAAGACTCAGGGAACCCATTGGTCCTTACTACTACTAATACTAGTACAACTACTCTGCCGTGCAGATTGTATGCCCAAGTAAGGTATTCCACGCATGTTTGTTGAGATGAGAAGGCTTTCTTTTACTTTCTCATGCTCAATCAGTAAAATGAGAGAGTGGCCATGGTCACATTGGACACCCCAAAGTTGTGTCTTCCTCCTATCTAGGCCTAGTATTATTAGCAGCAGTTGATGGTGAACTGATTACCGTGCACCATGGCTGGAAGGAAGTATGAGGAGGAGATCGGCACCATTACATTTTCCAACCAAGAAGACTGTCTGATTGTCCGCCCAGTTGGCCACTCATTTCTTTTCAAAAACTCAGATTTACCAATAGCTCTAGCCACTCAGGCCAGTCCTTTACAGGTTGTCTTCTTGAGAGGCTTTTCAAAAGTGGCCACCAGCAAAATGCCCACCCGGATATTTTATTATTTTTGATAGGACATACTGTCTGTACCCGAATTGTAGTGATGTGTGTGGTGTATGTATTTTCAATCTTGCTACGGAAAAAAATAAATAGGGGGAGGCGTATATGGCATCTAAAAAATGTGTAATGTTTTTTCTAGCCGTACCGACCACCAGTGCCGGGGCCAGCGGGGACGGCGATGCCAGCCAGCAGGGAGCAGATGCGGCAGCTGCTGGGGGTGAGCCAGCAGCAGTGGCGGGTGGTGGTAAGTCATATTGCTTGCTTATTGACAATTTATATACTCGCTGCAAGGGTGTACACTGTACACTGTACTGTTGAGACTAAGGGGCCAATTCCGATCTCGGTCGGTAGGGCACCGAATCGGGTTCGGCATTAGCGGATCCGATTCGGAGGCTGATTTTCCGTCCGATTCGCACACGGGTCCGGATGGCGAAGTACGATGCGAACAAGCGCGAATTCACCGTCCGAATCGTTTCCGGCTCTGAACCGCTCCGTACGACTCGGTCGCAAGCAAACCGTGGCGCGCAATGGAGACGTTTCATGACCAAGCTAGTACGATGCTCGATTCAGACAGCCGGATCGAGTCTGAGCGACCGGCTCGCAAAAGCTCCCGGAGTCGGACTTCGGGGGTCCGCGTCGGACCCCCCTGCACCCGTAGCCGTACGAGTCGTACACAGGGGGGACCCAAGGTCCCCCCTAAACATGCATGTACGGTGCGAGTTGCACCGATGCGTACCCACTGTAGGGGGCGCACTTGTTCGCGACGTACCCATTGAGTCAATGGGAGCCCATGTACGCGTCGTACGACCAGCTCCCATTGACTTCAATGGGAGTCCGACCGAATCGAGTCCGGCAGCATGCGGCCGCATCGTACTCGCTCGGTCGGACTGCAGGAGTCCGGCTCGGTCAGAAATCGTTCCGGATCCGGCTCGGTCGGAGAGTTTTCCGGCCCAGATCGGAATCGGCCCCATAGTTGTGAACAGTTGAATACACCCTTTACTTAGCATTAGCATATACAGTGGGAGTTGAGTAACTAATGGCCTCTTCTATCTTTAACTCAGCAGAGAAAGTTTTATGAAGAAGAGTCAGACCTTGATGGGTTGACAGCAAAGGGAAAGAAGGATGGAAGGAAGAAGGACGGGTGAAATGTAATATGACTGTCAGAGAAGGATGCGTGGGTGATGGGATGCATATATAGGTGGCTGGTAGGCTGCATGGGTGGTTGAAGGATGGGTGAAATGTGAAAGAACGGATGTCTGTCTGGGTGGGTGAAAGTGTATGGGTGAAAGGAATCCTCCGGGGGGTTTGATGGGTCAAAGCAAGGATGCATGGGTGGTTAAATGACAAATGTATGTTGGTGAAAGTCTTGTTGAGAATGATAGCCATGTTTGGATGGATGGATAGTATTCAATCATAGGTGAAGACTGGATGAAGGGAATGTAAAACTTGAACCATGCCAGAGTAGCAAAGCCAAGGGTGAAGAATAAAAATAATGCTAGAAGAACAATGCAATGATAAATGGAAATATCCCTGGGAAGAAGAATAAACAAGGAAAGTTTTTTTTATCAAGGTTTTTGATTCAAAGGTTTGAGGTTGTATTTCAGACTACTTCCTTGACTCACAGTAGTTTTCAAGCACAACATATATATTATGTACCCACCCATTATCAATCGCCTCCCTCCGAGGCCCACTCCCTACCATGGCATTTTAAACAGTGTCAGCCCTGGGTAGCCTACCAGCTGCATGGTTACAATAGTAGTATCTCACGTGGCGTCTTGACATATATCATCATTCATATTAGTAACTATTCATCTGCCTTGTTGTAGTCAGGGTGAAAGTGAAATTGAGCATTTGCCATTTAAAAAAAAAACTTTATTTAACATTTTCATCCACAATTTACCACAATGCAAAGCGTGTTCCCAATGTAGTTGCACAATGACTGTGTCATAATAGGCAATTGTCAACTCAGTGGAGCAATAAACACATTAACATATTGACAGTCTATAAACAGAGCCACACAATTTCAAATCATCAACTTGCCTATCTGTTGTTTCCCAAGCAGTACGGAGGGGGAGATCAGAGTTAACAATTGCTATGTAGGCGGATCATTCAACGCACCCTGGTCGGAACAACCCCAGGAGGAGGTTGAGCATTTGCCATTTAACAAAACATGGCCATAATAGAAAAAGAGATAATTGTGTAGTACAGCTGCCCCACCTGCAGACAGTAATAAAGTAATGCAAGTCTGTGACATGAGTATGTCTGTCTAGGGCGCAAGCTGAGCTGGCATGCCTACAAGATTAATTTAGCTAAACAAGAGAGAGAAGAAGAATGCTTGCCTACTCTATAGTGCCTAATTCCTGAAGCTCTAATCACATCCAACTCTAAGGGGCCTAGGAATTGAGGATACCACAAATGTTATTGTTGGACTTGGCCCTTTTTGCAGGGTCATCCCTGAACTTTTTGCCTTCCTCCTGTACTTTTTCTGACCTGTTTTTGTTGGTTTTATGACTCTGGTCACTTTACCACTGCTGATCTGTGCTAAAGTGCATATGCTCTCTGTTATAAATTGATGAATGGATTAGTGACTCCATGATTGGCTTATTTGACTTACTGTCAGACCCTAGTATAGTGCACCGCGTGTGCCCAGGGCCTGTGAATCAAATGCTGCTGGTGGGCTTGCAGCACTGGTTGTGCCACCTACAGGAGCAGCTTGTAAAGTGTGTCTCAGGCCTGCCATTGCAGAGCCTGTGTGCAGTCTGGTACTGCCATGTCGACTTGGTAAGTGCACCCACTTACCAATCCCCAAACCTTCCCTTTCCTGCATATTAGTCACCCCTAAGGTAGGCCCCAGGGCAGGGTGCATTGTATGTGTAAGGTAGGACATGCCCTGGTGTGTGTGGCATGTCCTGATAGTGAATTACAGCCAATTTCTATTTTCACTATTGCAAGGCTACCTGTCCCCATAGGCCAGAATGGGCAGTTTGATTATAACATCTTATAATCCTAACTGACCCAGGGAACATGGTAGAAAAACGATGCCTGAACTCAGAATGATAAAATACATCATTTAGTGAAGTTGGTTTTAACATTCTGTGTTTGAAAATACCACTTTTAGAAAGTAGGTATTTTCTTGCCTAAACCATCCAGCCTGCCTCTGCTAGCTTGTGTATTGTGTGTCTGGGTTTGTGAGTGTCAGGGGCTGGGGGACTCCAGGAGACAGGGTGAGTCAGCACAGGGCTGAATAGACCTACCTGCATGTAGAGTGGTGGGAGGAGTGGCACCTGGGTCTGAATAGGGCTGTGCCTGCCTTCCACAATGCTGGCTCCACCTCCTTTGGCGTGTCTGATGACCATGGCCCACACTGACAAAGAGAGAAGGTGTGCCCTGGCAGAATGCACCCAGAACTGGTTTGGACTAGGTACAGGACCCTCTGCCTTCAGAGGACAAAGGATTTATGGGTATAAATACTGGGGCCCTGACCCCAAGACTTTAGATCACTTCTGGAACAAACAAGACAAACCTTTGCTGAGGAGAGAAACCAGAGAAGCTGAAGGAGGAGACTATCCCTATGCTGTGTGCTGTTTGAGGGATTGGCCTGCAGTGGTTGCCTGATTGCCAAAGAAAGGAGAAAGGAACTTTGTGCTACTTTCATCATCTTGCAGAACATCTCCAAGGGCTTGAAGATTGAGCTTGCCTCCTGCTGAAGTCTCAGGGACACAAGACTTCACCAACCAGCTCCCCTGAATTCCCTTGCTGGGAATTTGAAGTGCCTGCTGTTGTGTTGGGCCTTCTGAGAGACTGCGTGTCGCTGGGAGCTGGAAGCGCGACTCAAGAGGGAGAAGCGTGTCGCCGCCGCAGCCGCTGTCGTCGCATCGCCGAGAAAGCGTGCCGCCGCTGTCGCAATCGCATCGCCGAAGCACCTCACATCACTGGAGAAGAGTGTCGCCATCGCATCATCGGAGAAGCGTATCGCAGGGCCTGTCGCAGCTCAGAAGATTCACTGAGTCGCCGCACGGCCGTTGGGCGTGCACGCATCACCCCCTGAGTGTCGCATTGAGAGGAAGACGCCATTTTGTTTCATTGCACAGGATCGTCATCGCATCACAGTGCTGCGGGTCGCATCGCCACAGAAGCGCAGTAAGAAACCGACGCATCACCTACCCACGCGGTGAAGAACTGACACATCACCTCCTCTCCGGTAAGGAACCGACGCATCACCGTCCCCTATGCATCAGTAGGGAACCGACGTATCACCTCCCCCGGAGCAAGGAACCGACGCATCACCGTTCTTGCGTGTAAGGAACCAATGCATCACCTTCCCTGCAACTCTTTTGTTTGTTTCGCGTTACGCATCCAAAGGTACATTGAACGTTGAGTGTCACATTTACCATCTTTATTGAACTGAACTATTTTCTACCATTGATAGTCATATTTTTCATAGTGTATTGTGGATTTTTGTCGTTTTGGGTCTTGTGATAAGTCTATATAAAAATACTTATTTTTATAATACAACCTGTGTGGTATCCATCTGTAGTGTTGTCACTGGGTTACTGTATGTGTTCACAAATGCTTTACACACTGCCTCTGAGATAAGCCTGCCTGCTCGTGCCAAGCTACCAAGGGGGTGAGCAGGGGTTATTTTAGTAGTGCATCCCCCTTACCCTGACTAGAAGCAAGGGTCCCTATTTGGACAAAGGTACCTACCTCTGCCAACTAGAGACCCCCAGTTCTAACAGTTATGTACTGCTAGTACTACTGTGCCACTATAACATTTTATGTGTTACTGTTTTGCTAAGAGTATTGGTTACAATTAGTCTTTTTTCTTCCTTGATATAGCTACTCCTGCCAATCCACCATCATCTGACAAGCAGGAGAGAGCAGTCAGGACCCGGCAAAGGAAGCTGGAGGCCATCGGGGCTGCATATCAGCAGCTGGTGGCTGAGGAGGAGGAAGAGGAGGCAGCAGCAGCTACAGCCTCCAATGCCGCGGGCTCTAGGAAGGCCCCAGTGTCTCTGGTGGTACAGCACCGTGGTCCGGCAGCCGCCCGCCGCCATTCAACCACTGCTGCTCCCCCTGTACACTTATAGCCTCTCAGCGCCGCATGCTCCTGAGGATTGCGCATCTGGAAGCCAGGTTTGAGGAGCGTTTTGACCAGCTGGAGAGGAAGATCCGAGTCCTAGCCTGCCGCTAGGCCTCTCTTGCCCCTTTTTTAATCTTTTGTTTAGTGGGTGGGACTTGTTGGGGAGAAGGTGGGAATGTGGGAGTTGGGGAAAACATGGGTTTGTATATTATTATTTTTTATGGACATTTTTGATTTATGGACAATTTTAATTTTGGACTTACTTTACTTTGGACATTGGTTGGGGTTAGGGATAGGGGTGGGTCAGGTGTTGTGGGTTTTCTTCTAGTTTATATTTGTTAGGGAATAAATGTATAGTTTTACATATGATGTAAATCTTTTTTGGGGGGGTTACTCTTTTATTTCGCACTGTTTCCTTTGCCGCAGGCCCACAGCCAGTTTTTGAAATCTGCCGATAGTGTAACACACCAACAGATAGATGCGTTACCCTCACTTGTACTACTACTCTCTCCTCCTAGTCTATGCAGTCTGCAACTATATTAACTCCTATGGACTCGGAAGGGGTGTGGGTGTGTGAATTAATCTCCATAGTATATAGATTATAGCATCTTGAATGAATCCCCCACAGTTCTTCTCTTACCTGTGATTAGGCGAAGCGATGGCTGCATGGTGATGGTTTCCCAAGGTGCCATGGTGGTGGTAGTAGTAGACAGTAGCAGTATGCTAGCGGACTAGTCAAATATTACTGAAAGGACCACATTCTGCTGCGAGGTTCCACTCCCTCCGAGCAGAACTCAAACTGTAGGATGAGGAATATTCACCGCAGGGAACTAGTTAAATTGACATGTTAAAAACTGAGTTAATGCCGTTTTACATGCAAGCTTTGCAAAAAATATGAGACAGTCACTTGAGGGAGACTAGAGTACGACTAGTAGTACACAAGAAGAAGACTGCCAAATGAGAAAATATGATAAGCAATGCTAAAGTAAAATAAATAATCAGAATGGTGGGCTAGTACAAGTTACAAACTGAAGTCGACTCGAGCTATGAATTTGACAAGGGAAGCTTTAGTGCTGGAAGGATGATGATGCTGGCAATTATGAATGATGGCATATGTTCCCCTGAAAAAAATTTGAATATCGAATATTGTGCATGGGTGGGCAATCTAATATATATTATATTGCCGGTGTGAGCTATACTTAGAGCAGAAGAATATCCTTGCCCTACCTTGAGTTGGTGTTGCTTTCACCACATTTGCCCCACCAATTGTGTGATCAATTAATGGTGTAAATTTAATTTAGTCACATCTCAATAAATCACACAGCCCGGGGGAAGAGGGTTAGGGGTTCGATGAATGGATGGGAAGGGGGATTTGAGGGAAAGGTTTGACAAAAACAAACACTACACAAGGACAACACATTCATCTTGGAAGCCGACCATCATAAATCTGGTATGGGAGGAAAAGGAAATGCATGCATGATGATGAGTACTAGACTAGTACAGGTAAACCAAATCAAATTGTCCATCTGCCCCCAGAGAGACCCAAGTTACATTATGTTCTGTTGTACAGGGCTTTGAAAGATAGCAAATAAAGTTACTATATCTGTAGGAGTCAAGTAAACAAACATAAACAACACACACAGGGGCCGATTCCGATCTCGGCCGGTAGGGCTCCGAATCGGATTCGGCTTAACCGGATCCGATTCGGAGCCCTATTTCCCGACCGATTCGTACGCGCGTCCGGGCGAGCGAGTACGATGCGAATTCGCCGACCGACTCGTCCGGGCGTCCCGACCGCTCCGACCGACTCGTTCCCGGGTCAAACCGCACCGACCGACTCGCTCGGACTCGACTCGCACCGCGCAATGGAGACGTTCCCCGGCCGGGTAAGTACGATGTGCGCCGCGAGCAGTCCGACCGAGCCGCGCACTACGGCTCGAAAGAGCAGTCGGAGCCGTACTTTGGGGGTCCGTGTCGGACCCCCTGTACGCGTAGCCGCGCGAGTCGCACACAGGTGGGACCCATGGGTCCCCCCTACCTGTGCGTGTATGGCGCGACCCGCTTCGACGCGTACCCGCTGTAGGGGGCGCCCTTGTCCGCCTCGCACCCATTGAGTCAATGGGAGCCCACGTACGCGTTGTACGACCAGCTTCCATTGACTTCAATGGGAGTCCAACCGACTCGAGTCCGATGGCATACGTGCGCATCGTACTCGTTCGGTCGGGCTGCTAGGGTCCGATTCGGTCGGAAATCTCTCCGAGTCCGGCTCGGTCGGAGAGATTTCCGGCCCGAATCGGAATCGGCCCCACAGTTGTAATGATTGAAGAGAAAAAATGATACTGTATTGCCAAATTGGGAGTTGCATCTCTGCATTCTGTCCGTCAATCGTGGGCACCTGGCGGATGTGGTTCGGTAAGGTAAGTGTGAGTTGTTTTTCCAGTATGGTGCAGGGAAATGGGCCTGTAGATGGAAAAACAAAAATGATATTGAAGAATCAAGGAGAAAAGTTAAACTGCATAAGGAGTGCAACAAGAAGAGTCTCAGAGGCAGCATGGCTAAATGTCTGTTTCCGGCAGTTCCCTCCAACAACAGGCCCCCCACCCAACCTCCACTTAGCTTCGAATGTGAGCCAGGGTAAACAGTCAGAATATCGAGTAGGAAATATCGACTTGCACTAATATCGAGTGCAAAATATCGTGATACAGAAATATCAACTGCCAGAATATCGTGATCAAGAATATCGAGTTTAAGGTAAGAAATATTGTTTTCCAAAATATCAGTCATTAATATCGTTTGCAAAAATATAGTTGTTAAAAATATCGTTTTTTAGTTAGTGTTATGTATTTTAGTATGTATTTTAAATGTATGTGCTATATTTTTTTGTCTAAGTATTGCATTTTTTTTTAATGTATGTGTTACATTTTTAGAAATTATTAATTTTATTTTAATAAAATTTTGCGTTTTAGTTCCATAGCGGGTTATGGGTTTATAGGGGAATAGGGTGGGAAGTAATTTAATTATAATAAATTGAATATTAATTTTTATTTATTAGTATTTATTTAATTTTGATTTTATAGTGTTAATTATGGTAATTAATTTGTTATGAATTAATTAATATTTGGCTGTTAATTTTTATGGATTAATTAATTGGTAAATATGTTAATTGTGTCATGTGGGTTTATAGGGGAATAGGGTGGGAAGTAATTTAATTATGATTAAATTAGTAATATGTTTTCATAATTAATATTCATTTATTTAATATTTTATATTGTTAATTGTGGGAAATAATTTATTATTAATTAATTGTTAATTTGTTATTAATTATTATTAATTAATTGGTAATTATGTTAATTGTGTGATTTTTTTAGGAGTGGGTTGTGGGTTGATAGGGGAGTAGGGTGGGAAGTAATTTAATTTTAATACATTTAATAATATTTTTTATATATTTATTAATTATTATTTTATAGTGTTAATTGCGTGAATTATTTTATTAATAATTATTTATATTTGTATTGTTATTATTAATTAATTAATTAATTGTTAATTAATTATGTTAATTGTATAATTTCGAAATTGTTGGTGGCATTTATAGGGTAATATGGTGGGAGGTAATTTATTTTTAAATAATTAATTCTTTGTTAATTGATGCTAATTAATTAATTACATTTTAATTTTGTCATTTGTGTAATAATTTTGATGTGTGAGTTGTGGTGTTTATAGTGGTACATGGTGGAAAGTAAAGTTTTTTTAAATTAATTACTTATTTGTTGTTATTGATATGAATTTATTAATGTAAAATTAGTTATGGAAATTGTGTAAATATTTTTAGGTGTGTGTTATGGTGTTTATTGGGGTAGATGGTGGAAAGTAATTTAGTTTACATTAATTAATCATTACTTGATCATTAATATTTATTTCTTAATTGTTAAATATTTTTGGCAATTGTTATTTTTTTTTGTTTGGGGATTTATGTAGTATAGCTGTAATGTTTGGTTACTACAATAATTTTGACCTTTTTAAATATGTTTTTTAATTATTAATAATTTTTAAATTGATAATTGTGTTAAAAATATTACATTTATGTAATAATTATTTTTTGGGATTACAATTCATTTCTATTACAAAATATTTATTTGTTTAATAATTTTAAAAATTATCTTTTTTTGTAAATTTTATATATTTTTTACATTACTATATGTTTCTATGTTTTGTAAAAATTTATAATAGATATGTTTTGTTTTTGGGTGTTTTATTATATGTTGTATAGTAGTTGATATTTTGTTTGTTTTTAAATTTGAATTTTCTTAAGTGTGAATAGTAATTTTTACCCATTTGCTATCCAACACTTTCCCTATTGCTGCATTCGCAGGAGTGGGAATAGTAATGTTTACCCCTGCGCTATCCAACACTTTCCCTACTGTTGCACTCGCTGGAGTGGGAATAGTAATTTTTAGCCCTACGCTATCCAACACTTTCCCTACTGTTGCACTCGCTGGAGTGGGAACAGTAATTTTTTCCCCTGCGCTATCCAAAACTTTCCCTACTGTTGCACTCGCTAGAGTGGGACTTGTAGTTTTTACCCCTATGCTATCCAACATTTTCCCTACTGTTGCCCTCGCTGGATTGGGAATAGTAATTTTTACCCCTACGCTATCCAACACTTTCCCTACTGTTGCACTCTTTGGAGTGAGAATAGTAATTTTAACCCCTCCGCTATCCAACACTTTCCCTACTGTTGCACTGATTGGAGTGGGAATAGTAAATTATTCCCCTCCGCTAACTAACACTTTCCCTACTGTTGCACTCGCTGGAGTGGGAATAGTAAATTATTCTCCTCCGCTATCCAACACTTTCCCTACTGTTGCACTCGCTGGAGTGGGAATAGTAATTTTTACCCCTACGCTATCCAACACTTTCCCTACTGTTGCACTCGCTGGAGTGGGAATAGTAAATTATTCCCCTCTGCTATCCGACACTTTCACTACTGTTGCATTTGCAGGAGTGGGAATAGTTATTTTTACCCCTATGCTATGCAACAATTTCCCTACTGTTGCACTCGCTGGAGTGGGAATAGTAATTTTATCCCATCCGCTATCCAACACTTTCCCTACTGTTGCACATATTGGAGTGGGAATAGTAAATAATTCCAATCCGCTAAACAACAATTTCCCTACTGTTGCACTTGCTGAAGTGGGAATAGTAAATTATTCCCCTATGCTATCCAACACTTTCCCTACTGTTGCACTTGCTGGTGTGGGAATAGTAAATTATTCCCCTCCACTATCCGACACTTTCCCTACTGTTGCACTTGCTGGAGTGGGAATAGTAATTTTTATCCCTACGCTATCCAACACTTTCCCTACTGTTGCACTCGCTGGAGTCTGAATAGTAAATTATTCCCCTCCGCTATCCAACACTTTCCCTACTGTTGCAGTTATTGGAGTGGGAATAGTAAATTATTCCCCTCCGCTATCCAACACTTTCCCTACTGTTGCACTCACTGGAGTGGGAATAGTAATTTTTTCTCCTCCGCTATCGAACACTTTCCCTACTGTTGCAGTCAATGTAGTGTAAAGTGTAGGTTTAATAAATATTACATATTTTAATATTATAATTTATAATATAATTTTTATTTTTTTTATTTTTATGTTACAGGTGTATGTATATATATATATATATATATATTTATAAATTTTAATACATTTCTAACATTTTATAATTAATTAAAATTATTATTTATTAAATATTGTTAAGTAAATATATATATATATATTACATTTTAAATATGTACGTTTAATTTATTTTTACATTACATTTATTACTTATAATTGTTAAAATATACAAATAAATCAATTTTTTTTAAAGTTAAATTTATTATTTAATTTATTTTACATAAATTTTGATACATATAAAAAAACAATATTTTCTACTTCGATATTTTTAACAACGATATTATTTTTCGATATTTTTGTACTTACCATTATGAAGATAGGAGGTCGATATTTTTGACAACAATATTTTTGTCACGATATTTCTGTAGGTCGATATTTTTGTTGTCGATATTCTGTCAGTGATCCGTGAGCCAGACAGCACTGAACACACTCACACACAGCAACATAGCATTTTCCCAATTAAGTAAAAAAATCAATGCACCGCTGTCAGTCACACCACACTCACCACCACCACTACAGACATGTGGAGGTCTGGCGTTGTTGTTTACCTTTAGGCCACTTCAAAGTCATCATCATCCAAATTGGTTGGTTTCAGTGAATTTGAAAACTTCCATCTTCTTCTGGTGGCAGTTCTCGAAGTAATCACGCTGACAACCACACCCTGAGTTAGTCCATCATCTCTGACCCTCCTGAGTCTGACTCAGAATATGGTGTCTAAACTCCGTACCAACACTGTTCCGAGTGACACCCGACTCGTCCCGACTCAAAATGCATAGGATCGTCCTGTAGTAGTACAATTTTGTTATTGAACAACAAGAAGGGAAAGATTGACTTGAGTCACTTTTTGTGTGTAGACTAGAGTAGACTAGATTTGTGTTTGCAAGCTTTGCATTATCTAACTGACTGGTCGGGTCTGAGTCTTTGAGGAGTATAAAGCATAAAACAATAAAATAAAGCAGTGTGGGCAGTGTGGAGTGGACCCGGTGAAGGAATCTCGCTATCCGATCTCTCAAAGGGGAAGGAAACAAAAATAACCTTCAGAGGAAAATTATTGATCAGCTGTCCGTACGTCACCAACATTGTGAATTTCAATCATCATCACTAACACATTAAGCGCAACAAACAAACACCCAGGGGCCGATTCCGATTCGGGCCGGAAAACGTACCGACCGACTCGGAGCCGGAATAAATACCGAACGACACGTACCGGTGCAGCCCGACCCGCAAAGTACGATGAGAAGCGTGCAAAATACGACCGACGCGTACGGAACACAAGCCAAACGACCGAACCGCGCGGAAAACAGCCATCCGGCTGGAAAACCACGTGAAACAAACCGACCGACACGCACCAGGAAGAATCCCGAACGAAACGTACCCGCGAGCTCCCACCCACCAAGTACGATGCAACACGTGGAAAACACGACCGAGTCGCACGGGGCCCAAGCCGCACGACCTACACGCATACAAAACTGCGAGCCGAAGCAACCCAAAACCCCGCGACCGACGCGTACGCAGCACAGAAAACAGCACAAACACAGCGTGAACGAATCTGAGAGGCTCGCACGAGACAACTGGAGGGTCCGACTCGGTCAAAAGAACGTCTCCTACATGCACAAAAAGAACCAAGGAAAAAAAACACAAAAAAAGGCCAAACAAGCAATCACAAAGCAAATAAATACTGGGTGGGGAAACAGGGAACAAAGACACACCCACAACTCCACCCATATAAAGGACACAAATCCCTACCATGATCCTTTGCAAATTCAAATTACCTGCCAGCACTCAACACCAACAGACAGCAACCACACACACACTCACAGCTCATCCATCACACAAGCCACACACCAGCAGCACCACAACAAATAGCACCCTCACATACACCCAGCAAAACACACACTCACACACCCTCACTTGCACACCAACACACACATCACACACCAGCACCACCCAACACCATGCCCCCAAAGAAGAATCACAAGTTCCTAGATAGTGAATTGGAAGTCCTGGTAGATGAGATCCTCAGGGTAGAGCCACAGTTGTTTGGTACATTGGTCCAACAGACACCCATGCCGCAGAAAACCAAGATGTGGGAGAGGATCGTCGACAGGGTGAACGCACAATCACCATGTTTGTGCACAAAGGTAGACATCCAGAACAGGTGGTATGACGTGCGCAGGAGGGTCAAGGAGCTGTTGAAGAAGGACTACATCGTGAGCCAACACACCGGCAGTGGCCCTCCTGCCAAACCAGTATACCTCAGGCCCTGGAGGAGAAGGTGCGGGCCATCATCATCATCAAATAGCTTTATTCGACGTTTTCAGTCATAAAAGCACACAATTATACACAATCCATTAAAAAACAATAAAATCACCATTGAGTAATGCATAAAATACCATAAAAACAATAATTACAATTATAATTCATGACATTTCTTCAATATATGTCAAAGGGAAACTCTCACTGAACATACTATAAAATTCGAGACCCAGAACTTTTTCCTGTTTTTAGAGGCTACAATTATTAAATTATTTACCAAAATTCATAGCTTTAGTGGCAACCGACTTTAAGTTCATAATATTATTGACCCCCAGAATAAAACTATACAATACACCCAATCTGCCTATCAATTCAATGTCTTTTACTAGGCCTTCTGGAATCACACATTAGTTTTTCCTAACGAACATGCCCTGATTATCCAAGCCCACCCCAAAAATTTGGCCATTGCTATGGCTAGTGCTTCCTTGGTATCACTTCTTAATATTCTAAGTGCTTGGTTCGCACCTCTTGTACCCAATAGCTTACATATAGGGTGCAACCAAGCCCGGCGTGGGGCCTGGTAACCTGCGCATTCAAACAAAAAATGGCCCATTTCTTCCTTTTTAATCAAACAGACTGGGCACAACTCAATATGTGCATTAGACCACTTGCTTGTGAAAGCTCTTATAGGCAAAGTACCTATCCTGAACTGAAAATACAGTTTCCGGTCTAGGGGTTTAGGAATGTAGTCCCAATAATATTCAAATCTTGGCATAGATTTGTGCTCTAGAAAAAGTCCCGTTAGGGATGAGGGGTCAAACCTAGCTTCCGTACAGTTAAGGACCTTTTCCCAGTATTTAACCTTTAAAATCTTTTTTGGTGGGAAAACATTATTTTTCGGGTCCTCCCTACCACCAGTGAGCGTCTATGGACTAGAAACCATCCCAGAGCCTGGTGAGTACACAACAAATGTACACAATATTGTGCCACAATACACACACATCACTGTCAAGGGGAGAGTCAAACCATGCACCCTTAGCAAATACACACCAACCAAAACAGATCATCCCAAAATGTGTATGTCAGCCAGATAAACACAATACATGCCAGCTCATAGTGAAATGTAACTGTGTCATGACATGAACAAACCTAACAACAAATAGAGCTAGGCAGTGGCACAAATCTAACCAACAAACACAGTCAGACATGTAGCCACCACCACAACACCACCTCACAGGGAAGCTCACTGAAAGGAAGGAATACTGTGTATGCTGGGCAAGTCAGTGTAGCCAATAGCATCATGGGAGTCGTAGTCACAGAAATTGCCCACCCTCACAATGCGCACATCAACACCACCATGAACCACCATGAACCATGCACACATCACAGGGAGTGGAAAACAACTGACAAGATGGCTGACACTGGCTGCTGCTGTGGGGAGCACAAGGCCCTGCTGGCAACTGTGCACCAACCAACAGCAGGACACCACTGACTTTCATCCTGAAAGACAACTTGCACTCCCTGCAATGGAAGCACGTTCCATGGTGGAATATCTGGCTGGGTGGGAAGGAGGGCCGGATGTCAACCAAATACAACCAATGCAGACCATGTACACACCCCAACATTCACATAGAAATGCCCAAATAATGCAGGACAATGTGCTACACCAATATCAACCCCTGACTGTGACAACTTAGGACAATGCAATGTACAGGCCCGCATCCAGAGGCACAGTCACAACTGTCAGGTGTGTCAACCATTGATGCCTGCAGAAACATAACATACATTGTGTGTGTCTCCCAAAAACAGGTGATGATGGGGACACAGCAGCAGACGCTGAGGAGTCCCCATCCCAGGCTCAAGAGGATACGGAGCTCACTGGTGTGGAACAGCCTCTGCCCTCCTCGGATGAAGAAGACCCACCTGGCACCTCCGGAGCAAGTCATCATGCAGCACCAGCAGGACCACCAGCTGCACCCCCTGCACCCACCCCTCCAACGACTGTCAACACACATACCACCCCTGCCGACATGGACAGACCAAGGAGCACCACCACCACCAGCACAGGGACCCTGGACCAACGTGGGGCCATGGACACCAACACCACCAACAACCCCCAAGGGGGCCCAGGGTCACCTGTGTGTGCCACCTCAGGTACTGCACGTGTCGCCAGGGGTGGTGGGAGGGGTGGGAGACATAGGTCGCTGCTCGCAGAGGGGTCTGGACTGCATGATGACCCACAACTGGCACGCATAGCCGATGCGTACCAGTCCAGCACCGGAGAGCTCAGCCAGGTAGTGGGGCTCCTCAGGGACATTAAACAGCAGCAGGCTGCCCATCATGCCCGCTTGGACTCACACATGTCCCGCGTGGAGTCCAAGTGGGACACACTGCAAGAGATGACGGCGGTGCATAGGGACATATTACAATGCCTCTGCCAGATGAGCAGCAACCAGTCAACACCTCCCTGTGTGCCCACAACATCTGCTGCTGAAACAACTGCAACTGCCACAGGGAGGCAGGATGACTCTGGCGGAGAGTCCCCTGCACCGCAGCAGACTGCACTTGAGGGTCCCTCCCAAAGAAGAGGGGTCGTCCGAGGAGGGGCAACTGAGAGGCCGATGGCCATGTGCAACCCCCAGGAAGCCAACACCTGTTCTGGATAATCACCTTTGTGCGCAAACTGTTCACCCTGTTGACTGCAACACAACCCCCCCACATGACATGGGGAGTACAAGTTGGACCAATGTCTCAGATGACTGTGGACTTGATACAGGACATTTCTGCTACCAGGACTTCTAATTCATCTAGGAACTTAGGATTGCAATCAAAATGTACAGCACTCACCATCCTGTGCACTATTCGCACACATGTATTACAATAAACACACTAATACACCATACCTGCCTCTGTCGTGATTCCAACGTGGTTACTGTCATGGAGATGATGACCAGCGAAATTACACTGTGCATGCTAACTGCTACAGCAAGTACAACACAGGCATGTGAGTCATGGCAACGTGACACATATGAGGGAGACTCACCACCACGGCTACACAACAAATACACACCTAGACCATCTGACTCATTGCCTACACTGATGTTGCCAGGAAATATGGTGCAATGCACAGACACAACACCTATTCCCAGTCTTAGTCAACTAGCCCACTGGTGCAGTAGGCAAATGTCAGTCAAATGTGTGACCACAGACAACGCACATCACAAAGTGAAGCACAGGTTTATTACACATTTGCAACATGTTGTAACCACTACAGATGAAAGGTAATCCCACCTGGCAGCGGGCACACAGTCAACAAGTGTAGAAGGAAGGAAGTCCATGGGTGTGCCGCACATCACCTGTAGGGACACAACAGCTACCACCCTGGAAGTCGAATCACGGTGTCGGGGATCACAGTTGACCAAACCACTCTGAAAGTACCCTGTGAAGGACAGAAATGACACACAGTCAAAAGCACTGAAGAACAGGACAGAACTGCAATACTCATGCCCAATACATGTCACAAGATACCCACCCAGAACCAAGTAAGCATGTCAACACTGTTGGGGAGTACAGACTACCTGTAAGGACACATCGCTACACGCATACAGTCATGTAGCACATGGACACACTCAAACAGCACCAGAGCACCACCAACACATATCATGCAAACTCACATCAGTTACATGACATCTCTGGATACTTACATTCAGCTGAAGAAGTTGGTGATGAGCTGTGTGCGGACATCACCATCATCATCATCATCATCACTGGCATCGTGGTCCAGGCCAGGATCCTCCACAGGTGGCGGACGTTGGTCATCGTCATCCAGGATGAGAGGCAACTCCTTCCGCACTGCCAGGTTGTGTAGCATGCAGCAGACGATGACAATCTTGCACACCTTTGCCGGGGCATATGGGAGGGACCCTCCTGTCTTGTCCAGGCAGCGGAAGCGGCTCTTCAGGAGACCAAATGTACGCTCAATCACTCTCCTCGTCCGACCATGTGCCTCATTGTAGCGCATCTGGGCTGGTGTCACAGGGTTCCTGAGGGGCGTCAGCAACCACAGCATGTTGGGATATCCGGAGTCACCTACATACAGACAATTGCACATTAGCTGCGTTGGAAAAGAGGGTGGAACACTACATTGCAGAACACACACAATGATACAAAGTCAGTACACACCAACAAGCCAGGCACGCTGGTTCCGCATCTGTGACATCATCCTCGGGATGCGACTACTCCTCATCACGTAGGCATCGTGTGCAGAACCGGGGAAACGGGCACACACGTGTGAGATGGTCATATCTGCAAGACAGACCACCAGTGCATTGACAGAGTAGTGCTTGCGGTTCCTGTATGCCTGCTCCTGGGCCTGTGGTGGTACCAAAGCCACATGTGTCCCATCAATGGAGCCAATGACATGCGGCATCCTCCCCAGGGCATAGAAGTCACTCTTCACGTCAGTGAGTTGTTGGAGTCTAGGGAAATAGATGTACTGGTTCAGGTATATCAACATAGCCTCCAATACATCACGGAGCACATGGCTGAACATGGTCTGTGACATCCCACCAGCAGTCGCCACAGTGTGTTGAAAGGTACCGGTGGCAAAGAAGTGTAGGGCTGCCATCACCTTCACCTTGGGGGTCAGCGCTGTAGGGTACGGCCGGCCAGGTTGCAGGTGTGGTGCCAAGCGCACTGCCAAATCATCAATCAGCTGCCTGGTGAAGCGGTACCGTCGGATGCTGTCACGTTCCACCATCGTTGCCAGGTCAGGGAATGGTCTATGGACAGCTGGTGCCCTGCAGTGCATAGGTGAAGAAAGAAAGATTGTCACTCACCCCACATATGTGGCATTGTACACACTCAATATCACACGATACATCATTATGAGGCACAAGTACATGATGTGTGCAGTTCCGTAAGGACATGTATGGCACATACATGGCCAACATCCAACATCACAGTTCAACAAGTGGCATCAATAAGTCCCAGGTTGTGCCATTGGGTATCATGAGGACGTGTCACATTTCCCATCTCCTGCTGCCACGTTACAAACACACCCCACAGTGACATGTGAGGACAGATGTGCCCCAGGCATCACAGCTCAACGACAGGTAGATTCCCAGGGACCCTGTATTGCCACATGGACACTGGCATGACATGGCGTATCATGTATACACCACAGCAAAACAACCATGACCCCCACAGGTAGTGGTCCCTGTTGCCTCGGCAGGACAGACATGGACGTCTGTGACACACACACGCACAACATCAAAGTCCATGCACAAACAACGTGGATGTGGAGACTGTCTCCCATTGTGCACATGAAATCTGAGACATTGTAAACACAACATGCACACAGATTGTGGAGGACCATCACTATTGTGCCAATGGGTCACCCTGGGTTAAACATACCGTCCCACATGGGACTCAGGGGGCATGTGACATGACATACACATACACCACCGTGAAATGTGACCATGCCACATGCTCAGATATGAACAGTTGCACATCACAGTGGTCATGTACACGAAACACCAAGGATACTGTCCCCATGAACACGTGCACAGCCTGGGGGTGGCTGCCCCAAGTGACACCCACAGAACAACATGTTCACCCCCATACACGGAATAGGTAATGCAGCCTTACATGCCTTAGGATACAGTTTGGACAGGCTGTGGTGTTGTAGGTGTGCCCCTCACTCCCTGGGAAGTATATGTGGCTGGCATATGTTCACCTGTGACAGACATGGTGACATATGCCAGTGACATGTACAGGGACGCGTTGGACAGCAATGGACCGATCGGTGCGCACACATTGGCCATTGCATTCAATGTGTGCTGGTACGCGTTGTATTCGCAATACGCGTTGGACAGCAATGGACCGATCGGTGCGCACACATTGGCCATTGCATTCAATGTGTGCGGGTACGCATTGTATCCTAGGTACGCGTTGGACAGCAATGGACTGATCGGTGCGCACACATTGGCCATTGCATTCAATGTGTGTGGGTACGCGTTGTATCCTGGGTACGCGTTGAACAGCAATGGACCGATCGGTGTGCCCGGCCGGCCCATTGCATTCAATGTGTGCGGGTACGCGTTGTATCCTGGGTACGTGTTGAACAGCAATGGACCGATCGGTGTGCCCGGCCGGCCCATTGCATTCAATGTGTGCGGGTACGCGTTGTATCCTGGGTACGCGTTGAACAGCAATGGACCGATCGGTGTGCCCGGCCGGCCCATTGCATTCAATGTGTGCGGGTACGCGTTGTATCCTGGGTACGCGTTGAACAGCAATGGACCGATCGGTGTGCCCGGCCGGCCCATTGCATTCAATGTGTGCGGGTACGCGTTGTATCCTGGGTACGCGTTGAACAGCAATGGACCGATCGGTGTGCCCGGCCGGCCCATTGCATTCAATGTGTGCGGGTACGCGTTGTATCCTGGGTACGCGTTGAACAGCAATGGATCGATCGGTGTGCCCGGCCGGCCCATTGCATTCAATGTGTGCGGGTACGCGTTGTATCCTGGGTACGCGTTGAACAGCAATGGACCGATCGGTGTGCCCGGCCGGCCCATTGCATTCAATGTGTGCGGGTACGCGTTGTATCCTGGGTACGCGTTGAACAGCAATGGACCGATCGGTGTGCCCGGCCGGCCCATTGCATTCAATGTGTGCGGGTACGCGTTGTATCCTAGGTACGCGTTGAACAGCAATGGACCGATCGGTGTGCCCGGCCGGCCCATTGCATTCAATGTGTGCGGGTACGCGTTGTATCCTAGGTACGCGTTGAACAGCAATGGACCGATCGGTGCGCACCCATTGGCTATGGCCTGGCCTGGCAACGGACGCGTTTTCAAATCTTGAACGAGTCTGATGCTGGAAATTCAGTTGGTCACCCACAACAATGTTGCAAATTCATGGGTGTCATGAAGTTGAACTTTTGAAGGATGCTGTGGGCGTGTGTAAGTGGTGCAATTCCATGGATTGGCCAGATTCAGAAGATGCTAACGACTTGGACCTATCACTTTGGACACATGGGACAGTAACTGCCTCTGCAGCACACATATAATGCTGGCTGTTCCCCTGAGAGCTCACTTGCCTGCACTACATGCTCCAGGACGACATCTGCCACCACCACTGCTGCTGTATCTGCACCCTCTGGACCCTGCAATGGCACGTACTGTGGAGAGAGCCCCAGCCTTCAGCACTGAGGAGAACCAGGCCCTGCTGGACAGCCTCCTTCCACAGTACAGCAAGCTGTATGGGAAAGCAGGGGAGCAGGTGAGTGTTCTGTCCACTGCCTTCCTAAATGTGCATGTTGTCTGACTAGCAAGGCTAACAGTCTGCACGCCACTGGCTAGCAGGCTCACTGAGTAGTTGTCACCCCCCATAGTGTGTAGTTACATGCACTGGACAGGTATAGTGCAGTGACAGTGCATTTAAACAAGGTTTTACTTCCCAGGCAATGATACCATGTAGTAACTGCTGGCATACTGTCCATGGCCATCGTTGCACTGCCTGTGTACATCATGTGCCCCTGTGATTGAGACATGTATACACAACTGTGTAATGCACGGATATGTTGCATGTGTAGTAATAGCATTCTCACTTTGTCATCCTCACAGGTTGATGCCCACCAGAAGCAGAAGATATGGCTGACCATCGTCCGGGCAGTGAGATCCGTGGGGGACTACAAGCGCCGGATCCGCAACTGCCAGAAGAGGTGGCAGGACCTTCGGGGCTGGACCCGGAGGATCGCACGGGTCCAGCTGAAGCTGTCGCCTCCTCGCAGGAGGGGCGGACACCGGACCCTGACCCCCCACATGCTCAGGATCCTGGCGGTGGTCTTCCCTGATCTGGATGGGCAGCTGAAGGCCAGGGAGCAGCACGGAGGGGTGAGTCCATGACTGCATTGTGAACTTTGTCTGCCATGCTATGTGCCCTCCTCTGGCCTGGTTAAACTTCCACAGCACATCAGTCATGTGGTCCAGGACCCATGTCCCTCGATTGTGCACTGCCCACTCCTCATCTGATACCCAGGTGTGGCCCTTGCAGTCAGGGAATTGTGTCACTTGGGTACTGTGTCCTTGCAGTTTGCTTGACTCAAGGTGGGGGACAGCATCTGTTCCCCTAACTGTGGTGGGCATCATGGGTGGGTCCATTGCTTACACAATGCCTGTGTTCTGACATGTAATCTGCGTGTTACTTTGATATGTGGTCCAATTGCTGAGCTGATCCACCACATGTGCCTGGGGTAACTGGCACACACCCAAGCTGCGGGTGGGAACAATGTTTGGGCCCCAGGAGTGTGTATATTACGTGTGTCACACATACTTAGCCAGCTGCCTACTGTCCAGGGTTCATCCCTCATTCATGTGGGGCAGGACAGTCATGCCTACTCCAGGCCATGCAATGCACTCTGTACTCCCACTCCCGTGTATCAGCTGACACGTTGTGCTCAGTGATATGTCCCCTCAGGTGTCAGCCTCTGTGTCAGTGTGCTGTGGCTTCGATGTCAGGACTGCTGGGGTGTTTATCGGTTGGGGCTCAGCATGCCACCGGAGATGTGACCATAGGAGACGATACTTGTGTGACACATAGGTGTTTGAACACCTGACCGTGCAGACTGGGGTATGCGAATGTGAAGTCCATGCAGCTGTTTCCCATTCACAGCAGATTGTGAGGTGCTCAGGTTCAGAGGCTTGTGTTACAGGTCACCCATATGTCCAATCAGTATGACCTGGACAGATAAGGGTTCAGATGATGTGGTGTGTGGGGGATGTACATGTGCACTTGTTCAGCTCCAGGACTTGCATTCCCCATGACCTACTATTGTGACACAGTGCAGACTGTTGTTGTGTGGCTGCCCTGCCCATGTGACTGGAGACAGTGATGTATGACTTAGCAGGCATGCCTGTGCCATGGCATGTGACTTCCTATGAGTGATCCTGCAGGGGAGTGACATGTGCTACATGCACACCATAGTGGCAATGGCTATCAGCACATGGGTGCATCATGGTGTCTGTCGCTGGTATGCATCACATGCATTTCATATATCTGACTCTGGGCATCACTTTCATCCGGACACCTGTACTGACTCAGTGGCAAGAGTTGTGATGTGTGCATGTTCACATGCTTCACCGTGTTCTCTGCATCGTCCAACTACTGTGTAGGTGGTGCATGTGTCCACACTGGGGTATTGCCAGCCAACGGACGCCAGACAGATGGGTGCAAGGCCAGGTGGGATGTGAGTGCCATGGTTGACGATCAGACTGACAATTGGCTTCTCCTATTCTGTTTGGGCACTTTTAGCAATGTTCAACTAAGGATGCCAGGCCTTGCTCTGTATTGTGCTGTACTTACTGTGGTGTGTGCGTTCGGTGCAGGTGACTGATGTCTGTCTGTTTCCTATTGTTTGCAGATACATCCACGGCCACAGGAGGGGACAGCTCCACGGACCAGGAGGAGCCGCAGAGCCAGACTGGGTCAGCAGCCGAGGAGTGGTCGGAGGGACCCAGTGGCACGGAGGGCGAGGGGAGCCACACCGAGGAGTCCTCAGCACCATCCACCTCAGCTGAGGACCACAGCAGCTCGGAGGATGACTCCCTTATGGAGGCGGGTGTCAGCAGCCACCACACCCCAGCTAGTGTTGCTGTCCCCGCCACCACCATCACCACCGCCCTCCCATCGGCTCCCATTTCCAAGGTCCGTGGAGGCTCCCATGTTCGGGAGCGTGTCTCCTTCGGTCCAGGCACCGCACCCCCTGCCCCTGTGTCCCCTGCTGCCCTGAGTGAGGAGTCTGTGTACCTCCTTCGCCAGCTCCATGTAGGGCAGACAGCGATGCTGAGTGTCCTCCATGCACACACCACTCTGTTGACTCAGCTGGTGTTGTTCATGGAGGGCATCTCATCGGGCATTTCTGCCCTACAGAGGGGCAATAGGTCCATGGACTCCTCCCTGACGGCAGCAGTGTCCCTCCTCCAACAGTCCCTCACCCCTCCTGTCTCTGCCCCATCCACACTCCCCAGCACCTTACCTGTCCCAAGCACACACACACCGGCACAGGCACACACCAGCACAGACACGAGCAGCACACACGCACACACGCCACAGACAAGACGCACACGCACGCACAGTCAGGGGACTGAAACCACACTCACATGGGATGGGGCCCAGTCACACACACACGCATCCACGAGCACTGCGTATTCCACAGTTGCCTCTCCCTCCAAAGCCCCCCCCGTTGCCTCACCTGCAACCCCAAAGACCCAGCGGCACTTCCTCAGTGACCTCGGCCTCTTCCCCTCCGATCCAGCAGATACAGCTTTCAGGGGGAAGAGGAAGCCCACCCACACGGAGCGGAGTGCCCTTCGCCACCGGACACCCTCCCCCAGGCGCAGACCGACTGACGCCCCCATCCGCAAGTCCCCCCGGACCTGGAAGAGCAAGACCCCACCGCCGCCCTGCAGCTCAGGCACCAAGTCTCCTTCCTCCATCCCTCAGGCCCCCACTCCACAGGTGCCCCCACCACACCCTGCCCCAGGTTCCCCCACCCACAGATACACCATCCCCAAAAGGATCAGGCCTTTTCCCCCTGCCACTTGCTCTTCCGGCCCCACACCCCCGCTGCGCTTGTCTGTGCCACTGGTGTGGAGACGGTGTCCTCCCCTCTGTCCTGCCCACCTTACCTGATCCCCATTCTCCTCCCCTGGAGGTAGGCACTGCAGTGGAGTCCACTACCACCCTGTCTGACTTGGGCACTGCAGTGGGGAACCTGTCCACTCCATCTGCACGGTCCCCTGCAGTCTTGCCGGCACCCACACCATCAGAGTCATGCCCCCCACTTGTGCCGGCACACACCATGTCAGACACCTCCACTGCAGTTGTCAGTGGCTCTCCAGCACCCACCACCCCTTCCCTGCCTCCTTCTGGTGAGCCATGATCCTGTCCCTGCGGTGCCTGGCCTGCCCCCCGTATGCCCCTCCGAGGGGATTGTCCCTGGTTTTCATCAGTGCAGGCATGCGTAGGGTGACATCTGCCACTGTCACCCTGTTTTGACTTTCATGTTGGACTGGCCATTGGCCTTTGTTAATTTTTTGCTGGACATCAACTGTTAGACCCACATATGCTGAATAAAGCACCTTTCTGTTCTCTAGTGCTTTTGCTTCTGATGTACATGTTGTTGATGATGCTAACCATGCCCTTGCTGCAGTGATGGTGATATTTGGTCTCATGATAATGAAGTGTTACTGTGCAGGAACACATGTGATCCAGGGGGAATGTGTCCTATCCTGTGGTGTATCCATGTCATCCTTAGCAGCATCTGAGGGTGTCATGTGTTCAATATTTGGCAATGGGATTTCCTACTTTCATTAGCAATTTCACATCTGTGGCTTCCACCCCTGCACATCTGTTGTGCCTGCCATTGTTCAATTAGTCTACTTCCCTGACCGTGTGGCCATCTCCACTGGACATGCAGGTTTGGGCATCAATGGGGAAGGACTCATCTGTGTTGTCAGTGCAACATTGCTATACAAGTGTGTTGGATCAGTGCTGATGATTTCGTTGGCACTCCCATGACCAGGCTGATGTGACGGGAGTCTTCATTTGGTGCTAATTGTTGACTGTGTGACCAAGTGCTCAGCTGACATGATGGAGCCCTACTGAGGCAACATATGGCACAGCTTTCCTCACACAGGAGTGGAGTCCCCTCATGGCAGTGTGTACTCCTGTGACATTGCCTGCGCCCATGGTGTGTGTTGTATGAGCATGTCTGTGTGTTCACTTCCATTTTGCTGTGCATGCTGGGATCCCTAGTGTTGTTCCTGTTTGTGATGCTTGCTGAGTTGACCTATGTTCCCCCAAGTCTTCTCCCTGGATTCTCTGTCTTGTGGGTGCATGGCACATTACTGGTCATCAGGGTGTCACCCATAGGTGTGTTTGCTGTCAGGGCTGAGTTTGTGTGCAGACGCAGATGGGTCACAGTCAGGATTCCCCTTGGCACTTGTTGTTTACACCTGTCATGTGATTTCCAGTTTGTGTTATCTTTCAGTGATTGTGACACGTTGTGTGTGTGACTGCTGGCACTCCTCAGGGTCCGGGCTGCAATGTTGGTAGTTGTCTATGTGTGTTCTTTGTGGGTGACCTTGGCTTCTTCATTGGTGTGGGACTGTGGCTGGGATCCCATTGGTTGGTGTGGTATTGCCGTCATGTCCATGTACAGCGTAGTGTGCAGTGTGTCAGACATTCAGGAGTCTTGTTGAGTGGCCATGTGTGATGTGTTTCTGCACCTTGGTTCCCACCCACCACCCTGGGATTGTCATGGGTGCATGTGCAATGTCACCAGTGCATGTGTGCTTCACTGCTGCACATTGTTGGAGGTCGAGGTGTGTGGTGTTGAGTGTGTGCAGATGAGAGTTGTTGCCCGGCTAGACCCCTGCCTCCATGTTGGCCTTGGCTTACTGGCCGTGCTGATTGATTTGTGCTTGTGTAGGTGTGATGGTAGTTTGTTGCTCAGGACACATGACTGTGGTTCACAGTGTGAACGACATTTAGCTTTGTCATCACAGTGGGTTTGTAATGCAGCCCAGGGTCACCACATTGTGGGGGCCCTGGGGGTAGTGCTGTGGTGTGTCTGTGTCTTGCTGTGTCAGTTGCTGTTCCTACATGCTTGTGTGACATGTGTGATTTGTGCTCCCTCTCATCTGACAATGCCTGATTGCCCACATAGGGGATTTGGATCCATGAGTTACCTTTGTGTGGCACTGTATGCACATCTGTGTAATTGGTATTCAGGCCTCCTCATGTGTTGTGTGGTTGCCTGGGGACACTGGCACCCCCCTCACCTGTTGTGTTTGATGTGCAGTGTGGGTCTGCCTGTTTGTGTTTGTGCATCTGCACCACTGCATTGGCATATCTTTGGTGTGCCATTGGCTGTATGTTGTTTGGTGGGTTTCCCCTGCTGTCCCTGGGACTCCTAGGTCATCGGTCAGCACAATGATCATGGTTTGTGTGTCCTATTGCTGCCATGGTATGGTATCTGTTCACCTCACATCTACAGTCTCCACAGGGTATCTGCATTTGTGTGCCCATTGGTGCAAATATGTGGGTCTGCATTCTGATGGTCACTTCTGTCATTGTGTCATTGATGAATGTTGACAGTGTCAGCCCCCATGGGTGATGTTTGTCTGCACATGGCCAAAGGTATGTCTTATTTGCACTGCAGTATTTGCCTCCTCCAATCTATGTTGCAATGGGACACATGCACTACTTTGCCACTGATGTGTTTTATGTTCTGTGACCAGGAATCATCCATGCAGTTTGGCAGTTGCAGCTTTTTCTTTGTCAACACTTGCATTTTGGTCACTGTGATGATGGGGGTTTGGACCCCATTGCCACAATGTTCAAAATGTGCTTCAGCTATGGACCCCACACTTACCTTTTGGTCACTGTGATGATGAGGGTTTAGACCCCATTGCCACAATGTTCATACTGTGCTTCAGCTATGGACCCCACACTTACATTTTGGTCACTGTGATGATGGGGGTTTAGACCCCATTGCCACAATGTTCGAAATGTGCTTCAGCTATGGGCCCCCCACACTTACATTTTGTTCACTGTGATGATGGGGTTTTGATCCCCATTACCACAATGGTCATGGCCTGCTTGCATTGTGGGGGCCACACACATATATGTGTGGCACATGTGATAGGGGGTCACATTTTATGTTCAAAGTCATGTTCTGTGTTGTAGGCATTTGACACAGTCTACACACGCGTGTCATGGTGTTGGGGGATGTCTTTTTCTTGCATTCCCTAGGTTGTAGTGTGCTGGTTGTGTCATGCATTGTCCATCCTATGAGTGGGGGTGGTGTTGGTGGTAGGCATCCAGCCCCCATGGGTAGAGGTGGTAGTAGTGACAGGCATCCAGCCCCCCATGGGTAGAGGTGGTAGTAGTGGTAGGCATCTGGCACCCCCTGGGTAAGGGTGGTAGTAGTGACAGGCATCCAGCCCCCCATGGGTAGAGGTGGTAGTAGTGGTAGGCATCTGGCACCCCCTGGGTAAGGGTGGTAGTAGTGGTAGGCATCTGGCACCCCCTGGGTAGGGGTGGTAGTAGTGGTAGGCATCTGGCACCCCCTAGGTAAGGGTGGTAGTGGTGGTTGGCATCCAGCCCCCCATGGGTAGAGGTGGTAGTAGTGACAGGCATTCAGCCCCCTGGGTAAGGGTGGTAGTAGTGGTAGGCATCTGGCACCCCCTGGGTAAGGGTGGTAGTAGTGACAGGCATCCAGCCCCCCATGGGTAGAGGTGGTAGTAGTGGTAGGCATCTGGCACCCCCTGGGTAAGGGTGGTAGTAGTGGTAGGCATCTGGCACCCCCTGGGTAAGGGTGGTAGTAGTGACAGGCATCCAGCCCCCCATGGGTAGAGGTGGTAGTAGTGGTAGGCATCTGGCACCCCTTGGGTAAGGGTGGTAGTAGTGGTAGGCATCTGGCACCCCCTAGGTAAGGGTGGTAGTGGTGGTTGGCATCCAGCCCCCCATGGGTAGAGGTGGTAGTAGTGACAGGCATCCAGCCCCCCATGGGTAGAGGTGGTAGTAGTGGTAGTCATCTGGCACCACCTGGGTAGAGGTGGTAGTAGTGGTAGGCATCTGGCACCCCCTGGGTAAGGGTGGTAGTAGTGACAGGCATCCAGCCCCCCATGGGTAGAGGTGGTAGTAGTGGTAGGCATCTGGCACCCCCTGGGTAGAGGTGGTAGTAGTGGTAGGCATCTGGCACCCCTGGGTAAAGGTGGTAGTAGTGGTAGGCATCTGGCACCCCCTGGGTAAGGGTGGTAGTAGTGACAGGCATCCAGCCCCCATGGGTAGAGGTGGTAGTAGTGGTAGGCATCTGGCACCCCTGGGTAAGGGTGGTAGTAGTGGTAGGCATCTGGCACCCCTAGGTAAGGGTGGTAGTGGTGGTTGGCATCCAGCCCCCCATGGGTAGAGGTGGTAGTAGTGACAGGCATCCAGCCCCCATGGGTAGAGGTGGTAGTAGTGGTAGGCATCTGGCACCCCCTGGGTAAGGGTGGTAGTAGTGGTAGGCATCTGGCACCCCCTGGGTAAGGGTGGTAGTAGTGACAGGCATCCATCCCCCAAGGGTAGAGGTGGTAGTAGTGTTAGGCATCTGGCACCCCCTGGGTAGAGGTGGTAGTAGTGGTAGGCATCTGGCACCCCCTGGGTAAGGGTGGTAGTAGTGACAGGCATCCAGCCCCCCATGGGTAGAGGTGGTAGTAGTGGTAGGCATCTGGCACCCCCTGGGTAGAGGTGGTAGTAGTGGTAGGCATCTGGCACCCCCTGGGTAAAGGTGGTAGTAGTGGTAGGCATCTGGCACCCCCTGGGTAAGGGTGGTAGTAGTGACAGGCATCCAGCCCCCCATGGGTAGAGGTGGTAGTAGTGGTAGGCATCTGGCACCCCCTGGGTAAGGGTGGTAGTAGTGGTAGGCATCTGGCACCCCCTAGGTAAGGGTGGTAGTGGTGGTTGGCATCCAGCCCTCCATGGGTAGAGGTGGTAGTAGTGACAGGCATCCAGCCCCGCATGGGTAGAGGTGGTAGTAGTGGTAGGCATCTGGCACCCCCTGGGTAAGGGTGGTAGTAGTGGTAGGAATCTGGCACCCCCTGGGTAAGGGTGGTAGTAGTGACAGGCATCCAGCCCCCCATGGGTAGAGGTGGTAGTAGTGGTAGGCATCTGGCACCCCCTGGGTAAGGGTGGTAGTAGTGGTAGGCATCTGGCACCCCCTAGGTAAGGGTGGTAGTGGTGGTTGGCATCCAGACCCCCATGGGTAGAGGTGGTAGTAGTGACAGGCATCCAGCCCCCCATGGGTAGAGGTGGTAGTAGTGGTAGGCATCTGGCACCCCCTGGGTAGAGGTGGTAGAAGTGGTAGGCATCTGGCACCCCCTGGGTAAGGGTGGTAGTAGTGACAGGCATCCAGCCCCCATGGGTAGAGGTGGTAGTAGTGGTAGGCATCTGGCACCCCCTGGGTAGAGGTGGTAGTAGTGGTAGGCATCTGGCACCCCTGGGTAGGGGTGGTAGTAGTGGTAGGCATCTGGCACCCCCTGGGTAAGGGTGGTAGTAGTGACAGGCATCCAGCCCCCATGGGTAGAGGTGGTAGTAGTGGTAGGCATCTGGCACCCCCTGGGTAAGGGTGGTAGTAGTGGTAGGCATCTGGCACCCCTAGGTAAGGGTGGTAGTGGTGGTTGGCATCCAGCCCCCCATGGGTAGAGGTGGTAGTAGTGACAGGCATCCAGCCCCCCATGGGTAGAGGTGGTAGTAGTGGTAGGCATCTGGCACCCCTGGGTAAGGGTGGTAGTAGTGGTAGGCATCTGGCACCCCCTGGGTAAGGGTGGTAGTAGTGACAGGCATCCAGCCCCCATGGGTACAGGTGGTAGTAGTGGTAGGCATCTGGCACCCCCTGGGTAGAGGTGGTAGTAGTGGTAGGCATCTGGCACCCCTGGGTAAGGGTGGTAGTAGTGGTAGGCATCTGGAACCCCCTAGGTAAGGGTGGTAGTGGTGGTTGGCATCCAGCCCCCATGGGTAGAGGTGGTAGTAGTGACAGGCATCCAGCCCCCATGGGTAGAGGTGGTAGTAGTGGTAGGCATCTGGTACCCCCTGGGTAGAGGTGGTAGTAGTGGTAGGCATCTGGCACCCCCTGGGTAAGGGTGGTAGTAGTGACAGGCATCCAGCCCCCCATGGGTAGAGGTGGTAGTAGTGGTAGGCATCTGGCACCCCTGGGTAAGGGTGGTAGTAGTGACAGGCATCCAGCCCCCCATGGGTAGAGGTGGTAGTAGTGGTAGGCATCTGGCACCCCTGGGTAAGGGTGGTAGTAGTGGTAGGCATCTGTCACCCCTGGGTAAGGGTGGTAGTAGTGACAGGCATCCAGCCCCCATGGGTAGAGGTGGTAGTAGTGGTAGGCATCTGGCACCCCCTGGGTAAGGGTGGTAGTAGTGGTAGGCATCTGGCACCCCCTAGGTAAGGGTGGTAGTGGTGGTTGGCATCCAGCCCCCATGGGTAGAGGTGGTAGTAGTGGTAGGCAACTGGCACCCCTGGGTAAGGGTGGTAGTAGTGGTAGGCATCCAGCCCCCATGGGTAGAGGTGGTAGTAGTGACAGGCATCCAGCCCACCCTGGGTAGGGGTGGTAGTAGTGGTAGGCATACAGGCCCCTATGTGTATGTGTGGCATTGGTGAGGGCCATCCCGCCCCTATGGTGCTGCTGTTGCTGGTGTAGGTATTTCTGCATCCCTCTGTGTGTGATGTGTCGGGTACGTGTAGTTTGTTTTTGTTGTTGGTGTCTGACTTACCTTCTGCGCCGTACGCGTCCGTGCCTGTTCCGGTAATGGAGGTAGAATATTGGTAGGATCGGCACGAAGGGATTCATGGTTGGTTCGTCTCGTTCGTCTTTCTCTTTGCTTCGCCTCGTCCTCGTCGCTGGCGTGTTCGTCTCGTAGCCGTGGATCGTGTTGTGGCGCGAATCGGAGCTTATGTGCGCCTCTCCCGGATGGTTTGACGTGCCGTGAGTAGCGACGGGTTCGGCGCGTACGGGAAGCGCATCGTACTTGTCCGGCCGGACGGGGCTGCATTTTTGCTTCCGTGCGGCTCGATTCTGCGATTCCGGATCCGCCTCGGTCTGAGTTCAGGTCCTGTATTGGGTGAGTACGACTGGGTCGGGATTTGGGCAGTTGTGCGCATCGTACTTGCTCGTTCGGCCGTATGTGCGGATCGGTCGGGAAACAGGCATTCGCCTGGATTTTTTCCCGACCGAATGGTATTAGATGCGCCTCCGACCGGGATCGGAATCGACCCCTAAGTCTCACACTGCCTGCCACCACATGAATCATTTCTTCTCAAGTCTCAACACACATGATGATGACATATCATTCACAACAAGTTCACATCACAACAAACAACAATCACTCAGCGCGCAATGCATGCCATCGTTTGCCTGTTCTTCCGGTGTGCTCACCGCGATCGATTGGTGGCACACTGCAGAATGCAGATCCTCCATTTGTTCACTGTAAATCGAATTATAATAATGTGACATGTGGGGCTAGGAAAGGACAGATAGTCAGGGCCCAGGGATGGAGGCAGGCACACATTTATTTGTATTCTCCAGGCAATGTCTGGCTTTGAGGGAAATGGCTTTAGGGCGAGTCGGGACTTCTTCACTGCACACAGTTGCAACTCCAATCCGGCAATAAAATGTGTTTAAGAGTAAGACTGTGGGAATGGATTGGTCAACCAGACACACACAAGTAATAAAGTAAATAATGTTCCTTAGCTATATCTTTTTTTGGGGGGGGAGGTTGGCGTCAAAGAAAGGAAGAAACTAGAAAGCCTAGTAGTCAGGGAAGTAGAGCTCATCCTCAAACTCTGGTGGTTCACTCAGAAGTAGGTCATCTAACACACTACTTCCATGACCTGAGTCTCCGTCATCTTCCTCCTGTGGTACTTCAGGTATGGTGTAATTCGGTGGTATAAAGTGCTGATTCATTTTGATCATGGTTAATCTCTCCACGTTTTGGGGTGAAGGACTGGTCCTTCTCACTGTCAGAACGGCACCAGCAGCACTGAAAACATACTCAGCGGAGACACTGGTACCGGGCCAGGCAGATAGTTTATCACCAGCCTGCTGAGCACTGGCCATTGGCGCCTCTTCCCATACCAATACACCAATGGGTTTTGATCAAAGTAGACCTCTGTTGGGTCATCCAGATAGGCCTGGACCATCTGCTCAATGGTCATGGGTGCTCTGCCTTGCTCGGCCTCTTTTGCCTTTGCCTCAGCCCTGGACTTAAGCCCTGCCAGTAGAAACCATTCCTTTGCCAATTTTGGGGCTGATGCTCCTGTTCTTGTTGTTGATGTGGTCTTGCTGTTGGTAATTTTGGCTGCTGTGAGCCAACCGCACTGCCCTCAGGCTCTGAACTTGAAGGTGCCCTGCAGTACTTGTGCCCTGGAGGAGTGGGCCTCTAATTCCCGGCCGTTCTTTTTCTAGCTGACTGGCTTGCACAGCTATCCAAGTTTTGTAGTTGGCAACATCCCCGTCTGAATAAGGAATGAAAGTGGCCAGTAATGGTTTGTACCGTGGATCAAGAATTTTGCCACAAATGTAATGGTTGGATGACACAATGTCTCTTTGCACCCTTGTCTTTGCAGATAAGCGAGGGATTAAGCTCTCCACCAACACATATGCTTCTTTTTTTCCTCCACACCTGCTTACATTGCAGACACCTCCTTTAGCTGTTCCTGTAGCATGTGCAACAATGGGATAGCTTGACCCATGGTACTGTCCTCCTTGCTGCCTTCTCGTGTGAACACCTCGAAAGGAAACAACATCTCTGTCAGGCATTTTACTAGGTCCCATTGGTCCATCTCAATGATCATGCCTTTCACAGTTGCATCCCCTCTTTGCATGACCTATTCATTGATTGGTCGGTACTGCTCAAACAGACGTTCAAGCATGTAATAAGTCGAGTTCCAACGTGTTGGCACCTCCTGTATGAGTGCTGTCCCTGGCATTCTATTATCAAGTTGGATGATTGTTAGCTGCTTCCGGGCTTTAAAAGAATGACTGAAATGTGTGCAGATTATTCTGCAGGTGGACAGTAAGTTGCTGACTCTGTCTTATTTTTTGGGAAAGTCTTGAACAATGATGTTAATGCAGTGCGCCAAACACAGGACCCTGAAATAGCCACCATTGGCCATGGCCTTAACTATATTACTGCCATTGTCCATGGCAACAAAACAAATGTTAAGCCCTCTTGGTCGCAGCCATTGAAAGACCTTAGTCTTAAAGTCTTCCAAAATGTTTTCAGCAGTATGGGATTTCTCCATGGTGAACACGGCTACTGTCGCATCCGAGCACCATTAAAAATCTCAGCAGTGTCAACACCTGCAGATATCTTTTCTCTAACCCCCACAAAAGAGATCAAGTGTGCAGTGATGCACATGTAATCCATGACTTGGCAACTGGTCCACATGTCTGACGTGAGGTGGATAGTGTGAACAGCACTCTGCTGCAAAGCTTGTCCAAGCAATTCCAGCATGTCGTGATGTAGCGATGGAACAGCAACTCTGGCGAAATAGGACCGGCTGGCAACCTTCCATTTTGGGCAGATGGCTCCCACAAATTCAAGAAAACCCACCCTTTCCACAAAAGAAAGAGGGAGGAGGTACAGCGCTAACATTTTTGCCAGCTTCACGTTGCACAAATGTGCCGTTGGGTGGTTGCGTTCATACTGCCCCTCCGGCCTAAACATGCCGAGAATGGTAGCCTGGATATTTTTCGTTTCTGGTGCAACTGATGCAGGTGACTTCTTGAGACCAGACATTGGTAGGCTCAATGCGCATTTCGGTGCGACAGTCACTGTACTCTCTTGCCTTGGTGTCTCGACCTGACTCTTGTGCCATTGCTGATGATGATATGGGCGATACCACTGCACTGCTGGGGACAGGGCTGCTTTGTGTACCGAAGAAAATGTCTTCCTCTTCTACACCTTCCACTGTGATCTGATCTGATTCCCTGCTCAGTCCTCCACCAACATTTGCAGTTTTTTGGCCGCTAAGGTGAGCCTCCCACTTGATCAAGTGGTGTTTTTCTCAGATGGGTTGTTTGGCCTCCGGTACCATACTTTGTGCCAAGCTTACCCCGACTATCATTTGCTCCACAAAGGGAGATATAGCAATATTTACCTCCTTCTTGCTAACCGAAAAGAAGTCCCAAACTGGGGAAGTCAACTTTCTGACGCTGCTGGTGCCACATGTAATGTCGGATGAACTAGTAGGTGGGCGTGACGTTTGACTCTCTGCAGTACCTACTTCTACTGAGGTGGTTGTGGATGTAGGTCACTGCCAGGACTTTGTAAATATGGCAGCTGGAGGTGATGTTGGTGGTGTCTGTGTTGGTGGAATCTGTGGTGCTGGCATCTGTGGTGCCACATCCCTCACAGAAATTTGGGATGGGGCAATGTAGGTCTCCAATGGAGCGGGGCTAACGTCCATGATGACTGGTTCGTCATCATCCTCCTCTTCTACATCTACCTTCATAACTCTATGGCTTTCAGGAACCTTCCTTTTCTCTAGTCTCGTCTTGTGACGTGTCTCACTCTCAGACTGAGGCAGGATCCAAGTGGTGTCTAGATCATCAGAAAGGGGGCTTTGAGAAAAAGTTGATGGACTAACCCTCCTTTTTCTTGCTGGGGATCTGGAAGACAATGGATCTTCTGAAAGAGTGGCTTGCTCTTCTTCCTCAGCAGGAAGCTCGATCTCCTGAGCTTCCCCTACTTTGAGAGGAACTACTATTGGTGGTTGCAGCTGTTGTTGTCCACTTATCTGAGTTTCCTGCATTGATTGGGTACTACTTTGTGATAACGATAAGTCAATTTCAACAACACTACTCGTAGGCGTTGCTGTGATTAGACTGGCTGCCTCTGAGACAGACATGGGCTTGGACCAAGGTTGGTGCGGTGGGTCCGCTGATGCGGGGGTGCTGCTTCCAGCTTGCTCCCCGGACACCGCTGCTGCAGGCGCAATTTTTGTTTTCCCAAAAACTGTCTTGGGCGACATACCGGTGGTGGTAGGTGCCTTCTTCTTCTCACTGGCAACTTTCTTGGTACTGGTACCTTTCTTTGGGGCCATCTTGAAGCTGTCAGTTAGCAGCGGCACTTAGCTTCACAAGTTGAAGAGATGTCTGTGGTCACATGGCACGTCGTGCACAGGCCTTCTGTCTGGCAGTCCTATGGGTGATGTTGTCTTGTCTCCTCCTCTTGTGCACCTAAAAGCAAAGAAGCAAGAAGAACATCAGTGAAACGTGGCATTGTTATAGCTCAATTTCTAGTACAAACAAATATAAGATCATTTAGTGTGGTCACAATTTTTACCTCAGTTATTAAAACAATTAACAGTACAGTGTAACCATTTGTGAGACTTTGACAACAACATAAGCTCTCATGGTGTACTGTACAGTACACTCAGGAAGGATAGGAAAGAACAACAACAACAACAAAATACAGATGTAACTGTTTGCTTTATGTGCATTGTGCATCACGTGGGATTCGGCACTCAGGGAGCTGCAGCTGACAAATGACAATGGAACAATCCCTAGATAATGAATACTGTTGTGCACGTCATATAGCAGACATGGGGTTAATGGTTCATTGATGCCAAATCATGTTACTTATGAAACTGAAAAAAAATAAAAAAAACAAAAAAATGTAATATAAAAAAAGAAAAAATTAAATAAATTGGAAAAAATTTAAAATTATAATGAAAAAAAGAAATTAAAATAAACAAAAAAGAAAAAAACATTTAAAAAAATGTAAAATAAATTATAAATAAGTAAAAAATAGAAATTACCCTCAAGCATTTAATTATTAATTTATTAAGCTGCTATTATCTCATTGTTATGTTATGTTATGTTATTAGAGACTTGTAAAGCGCACGGCTACTCAATAGAGTGTCCCGGCGCTACAGATTCTGGGTGGAGCTAATCGTGAACACACTCTTGCGTAAGTCACACTAATACTGAAAGAGCCAGGTCTTCAATGATTTTCTAAAAGGGAGAAGATCCTGCATCTGCCTAAGTGCAAGGGGAAGACTATTCCAGAGACATGCAGCTTGCACCTGGAATGAGCGCCCCCCAATGCGAGCATGTGAAGATTTGGGGATGCAAGCCAACTGAAGTGCAGCCGACCTCAGAGCCCGACGCGGGGAATAGAATTGAAATCTCTTCCTGAGATAGGGGGCCCCCATCCCGTGCAGGGATATAAATGTTAGAACCATGGCTTTAAACATAATCCTTTTACGGATCGGAAGCCAATGCATGGATTTCAAATGGGCAGACATCCTAGTTCTGGGCCCCAGCATGAGAATAGCCCTTGCCGCAGCATTCTGAACCACCTGTAATCGAGTCAACATGTAATCAGGAATTCCCAGGTAAAGGCTATTAACATAGTCCAACCTGGATAAGACTAACCCCTGGACCACCGTTTGTCTATGTGTTAACGGCAAAAGGGGCAGGACCTGTCTGAGCATTTTAAGCACTCCAAAGCATGAGCCCACCACAGCTTGTATTTGGGAGTTCATGGATAGATTGTCCTCCATCCTGACTCCCAAATTTTTAACAGTCTTGAACGAAGTGCTAGGGGGAGACATGTCCTGTGGCCACCAATTCCGCCACACATTGTCTAATGGGAGGCCGAAAAGTATGATTTCCGATTTATCGGGATTACACTTAAGTTGGTGAAGTTGGAACCAAGCAAACACCTTAGTGAGGCAGGCACTTATTGCCTCACCTCTGAAGTCTGACTTCTTGTCGCAGGTGAAGAGCAATTGTGTATCATCCGCATAAGATACAATTTTTGCTCCGTGGGCTTCAGCCAGAAGCGCCAAGGGGGACATATACAAATTAAAAAGTGTAGGACTAAGGATTGAGCCCTGCGGAACCCCCACCTTAAGGGGGGGATAGGTGCTGCAAAGGGGGGGGACCACATCGTTTGCTGGTGGTTGTCCAGAAACGAGGCAAACCATCGGAGTACCGTGCCCCCACAGCCACATTCTTGAAGTCTCTGAAGGAGCAAATCATGGGGCACGGTATCGAAGGCCGCTGATAGATCCAAGAGAATCAGCACAGCCTTCCCTGCCTGGTCAAGGGTCTCTTTAATAGTCTCCGAGACCTCAAGAAGCGCGGTTTCCGTACTGAAATTTGCCCTGAAACCGGACTGACTCTGGTGGAAAACTTCATTATCTTCAGCATAAGTGGTAATAACCCCATTAACATATTTTTCCAAGACCTTCGAAAAAAGGGGGAGCAAGGATATTGGCCTATAATTAGAGGCTGATTCTGGGTCTGCTCTTGGTTTTTTTAGCAGGGGGGTATTTTGGCGTTCTTCCACCTGTCTGGGACAATCCCGGTCTCCAAGGATGTATTAAGGATCCGATTTAGCGCAGGATTAATTACCTCGGCCAGTGACACCAGAATTTTGGCTGGGTAAGGGTCAGAAGGAGAGCCCGATTTAAGGGCCTTCATAATTACCAAAGAGTTATCCAGGGATATAGGTGGGAACTGCGTGAGAAGCGGGCTCCGTAGCTGCATAGAAGGGGTGAGTAACGCTCGAAACTCAACCTCCACCCGAGGCAGCGAAGAGAAGTGTCTTGGATAGTTTTTATCTTCTCATGGAAGTAAGAAGCTAAATGGCACGTCCATTCCTCAGTCGGAGTGAATGGTGTTGCCACTGCGTTAGGAGAGAGAAACTCCTTAACTGTTTTAAAAATTTCTTTACTCTGGTTAGCAGCCTGGGCTATTTTAGAGGCCAACATTTTTTTTTTCTCTTCTAAAACTTTCTTATAATGCACTTTTAGTGCCAATTTATATGTTGTTTTATCAGAGAGGTCCAAATTTTTCCGCCAGGTTCTCTCCAAGCATTTGCAGTCACTCTTACTCTTCCTGAGAGCGACCGTAAACCATGGTGCAGAAGCACGTGGGTCCTTAGTGGATCGCACAGAGGGAGGAGCGAGCTCATCAGCTCGCAATTGGAGCCAATTGTCTAGACCTTCCGCATCCTCCTCCACCCTCCCAAGGAAGGGGATTGGATGTTTGCTGAGGGCCGTGGTAAGGGCCTCAGCTGTGATTTGATAAAAGGTCTGAAACTGCGTGAAAGTGGTCTTCCCTGGGTGTTACTGGGATTAGGTACCTTCTTGATCATAAAATCGATCATGGCGTGGTCGGACCATACTAGCGGGACTGGAGCTGAGGTCACTAGTGTATTTGTGGAGAAGATCTGGTCCAGAATATGTCCTTTCTCGTGCGTTGCTAAGTGGACGGACGGAGACATTTTAAAAGGAGCTAGTGAGTCGCGTAATCTGCTAGACTCTTGGTCAGTGGGATTGTCCATATGGATGTTAAAATCACCTAAAACTCAGGTTCTTCTTAATTTTAAACCTGCGATCCAAATACAGGGAACGTGTTCTGTTGTCACCTATCTCGGTGTGAGGCTTTCTGCTCAGATCCATAATATAATTTCATTAAATTACGAAACGTTGCTAAAAGAGACAGCCATCTCATTAAAGAACTGGCATAAGTTGCCCTTAGGCATTATCGGACGTATCAATATAATTAAAATGAAGATCCTTCCGAAATATCTTTATCTGTTTAGATCCATCCCGCTTCGGATTCCTAATACATTCTTTAAGAAATTAGAAGGATTACTGAGCAGCTTCATTTGGGGATACAGAAGAGCCCGTAGGGCTATAGATTTGTTGAAACTCCCTTATACTCAAGGGGGTTAGAATTTCCTGATTTTAAATTTTATTTCTGGTCTGCTTTTTTTGTAAACACAAAGCTTAATTCATTCTGAGGGCATTGATTTTTCACATAGATTTTTGTTGGGCACTGAGAGTCGAATGTTCTTGTACAGAATTAATGATCCGAATTATTTTAAAAGGGTCAAGTTCAAGACTATACGTGACAGTATCTCTATATGGCGTGCTATTTCTCTTAAATGTGACATACCGTATTTCTATGATAAGTTCCCTCTTTGGTCTAATCCTGGCCTACCAGAAATATTTCATGATGGAGTCAGCAAACAATGGGCTTGTCTGGGTATCAAGAGTTTGGGGGATCTGTATGATTGTCAGGGATTTTTATCCTTTGAGAAATTACAAATGCAGTATAAATTACCAAACAACGCACTGCTAAAATATTATCAGGTTCGGGACTACTTCATAAAGCATTTAAATTTGACGAGTATATCTGAATCTGATATTTGGGATATCCTTCATACTGAGAGCACAAAATCTTTGATTAGCAAGGGGTATAAAGGTATTAATAATTGCAGGAAGAATAACTGTGGTAGATTGGCTGAACGTTGGGGCAAAATATTCGGCTTGGCAGTCTCGGCAAATATAATTTCACAAGCCCTTAGTATTATAGATAAGTCAATATACTCTACAAACTTACGGTTACAGCAACACCGCATGATATGCTTGCTATATTATACCCCTGAAAGAATATCAAAATGGTCATCGAATAACATGGGTAATGATCGGACTAAATGTCCCAAGTGTGGTCTGTATGCTGCTGATATTAAGCATATGTTTGTAACATGCCCAGAATTGTCAGCATTCTGGCAAAAGGTTGGCCAGGTTTTGTCTGAGAAGTTAGGGATAAAACTACCTTTAATAATAATGGATATTATGCTGGGTTATAGTACCGAGGAGCCTAAATTTAACAGCTTAATGGCTATATTACTGATCTCTGCTAGGTTAGTTATAGCTAGGGCCTGGATCTCACCAAGGCCACCTGCCGCTACTGAATGGTGGCTTCTGGTGAGACAGACCCATGATATGGAACATGCACTAGCTAAATCAAGAGGCATTCGATCTCTACTGAAATTTAAAGCAATTTGGGGGGATCTGTTCTAGCCTCAATATGTTTAGCTTTTTTTTTTTTTTTTTATGCTCTCAGAAGAAGCAATTATGTGTTTTTAATCTTTTTACTGGCTGGATTTGTCAAATTTTGTTCTTAGTTTCATATCAGGGTCAAACGTAAAGGCTTTATCGATTTGGAATAATGCTGTCTATGTATTTAATTATGTTTTTCTGATTTTTCTACCTGTTGGCAAAATAAAAAATTTAAAAAAAAAAAAAAATTTTTTTTTTATAAATAAGTAAAAAATAGAAATTACCCTCAAGCATCTAATTATTAATTTATTAAGCTGCTATTATCTCATTGTTATGTTATGTTATTAGAGACTTGTAAAGCGCACGGCTACTCAATAGAGTGTTCCGGCGCTACAGATTCTGGGTGGAGCTAATCGTGAACACACTCTTGCGTAAGTCACACTAATACTGAAAGAGCCAGGTCTTCAATGATTTTCTAAAAGGGAGAAGATCCTGCATCTGCCTAAGTGCAAGGGGAAGACTATTCCAGAGACGTGCAGCTTGCACCTGGAATGAGCGCCCCCCAATGCGAGCATGTGAAGATTTGGGGATGCAAGCCAACTGAAGTGCAGCCGACCTCAGAGCACGACGCGGGGAATAGAATTGAAATCTCTTCCTGAGATAGGGGGCCCCCATCCCGTGCAGGGATTTAAATGTTAGAACCATGGCTTTAAACATAATCCTTTTACGGATCGGAAGCCAATGCATGGATTTCAAATGGGCAGACATCCTAGTTCTGGGCCCCAGCATGAGAATAGCCCTTGCCGCAGCATTCTGAACCACCTGTAATCGAGTCAACATGTAATCAGGAATTCCCAGGTAAAGGCTATTAACATAGTCCAACTTGGATAAGACTAACCCCTGGACCACCGTTTGTCTATGTGTTAACGGCAAAAGGGGCATTTTAAGCACTCCAAAGCATGAGCCCACCACAGCTTGTATTTGGGAGTTCATGGATAGATTGTCCTCCATCCTGACTCCCAAATTTTTAACAGTCTTGACCGAAGTGCTAGGGGGAGACATGTCCTGTGGCCACCAATTCCGCCACACATTGTCTAATGGGAGGCCGAAAAGTATGATTTCCGATTTATCGGGATTACACTTAAGTTGGTGAAGTTGGAACCAAGCAAACACCTTAGTGAGGCAGGCACTTATTGCCTCACCTCTGAAGTCTGACTTCTTGTCGCAGGTGAAGAGAAATTGTGTATCATCCGCATAAGATACAATTTTCGCTCCGTGGGCTTCAGCCAGAAGCGCCAAGGGGGACATATACAAATTAAAAAGTGTAGGACTAAGGATTGAGCCCTGCGGAACCCCCACCTTAGGGGGGGGATAGGTGCTGCAAAGGGGGGGGACCACATCGTTTGCTGGCGGTTGTCCAGAAACGAGGCAAACCATCGGAGTACCTTGCCCCCACAGCCACATTCTTGAAGTCTCTGAAGGAGCAAATCATGGGGCACGGTATCGAAGGCCGCTGATAGATCCAAGAGAATCAGCACAGCCTTCCCTGCCTGGTCAAGGGTCTCTTTAATAGTCTCCGAGACCTCAAGAAGCGCGGTTTCCGTACTGAAATTTTCCCTGAAACCGGACTGACTCTGGTGGAAAACTTCATTATCTTCAGCATAAGTGGTAATAACCCCATTAACATATTTTTCCAAGACCTTCGAAAAAAGGGAGAGCAAGGATATTGGCCTATAATTAGAGGCTGATTCTGGGTCTGCTCTTGGTTTTTTTAGCAGGGAGGTATTTTGGCGTTCTTCCACCTGTCTGGGACAATCCCGGTCTCCAAGGATGTATTAAGGATCCGATTTAGCGCAGGATTAATTACCTCGGCCAGTGACACCAGAATTTTGGCTGGGTAAGGGTCAGAAGGAGAGCCCGATTTAAGGGCCTTCATAATTACCAAAGAGTTATCCAGGGATATAGGTGGGAACTGCGTGAGAAGCGGGCTCCGTAGCTGCATAGAAGGGGTGAGTAACCCTCGAAACTCACCCTCCACCCTAGGCAGCGAAGAGAAAGTGTCTTGGATAGTTTTTATCTTCTCATGGAAGTAAGAAGCTAAATGGCACGTCCATTCCTCAGTCGGAGTGAATGGTGTTGCCACTGCGTTAGGAGAGAGAAACTCCTTAACTGTTTTAAAAATTTCTTTACTCTGGTTAGCAGCCTGGGCTATTTTAGAGGCCAACATTTTTTTTTTCTCTTCTAAAACTTTCTTATAATGCACTTTTAGTGCCAATTTATATGTTGTTTTATCAGAGAGGTCAAAATTTTTCCGCCAGGTTCTCTCCAAGCATTTGCAGTCACTCTTACTCTTCCTGAGAGCGACCGTAAACCATGGTGCAGAAGCACGTGGGACCTTAGCGGATCGCACAGAGGGAGGAGCGAGCTCGTCAGCTCGCAATTGGAGCTAATTGTCTAGACCTTCCGCATCCTCCTCCACCCTCCCAAGGAAGGGGATTGGATGTTTGCTGAGGGCCGTGGTAAGGGCCTCAGCTGTGATTTGATAAAAAGGTCTGAAACTGCGTGAAAGTGGTCTTCCCTGGGTGTTACTGGGATTAGGTACCTTCTTGATCATAAAATCGATCATGGCGTGGTCGGACCATACTAGCGGGACTGGAGCTGAGGTCACTAGTGTATTTGTGGAGAAGATCTGGTCCAGAATATGTCCTTTCTCGTGCGTTGCTAAGTGGTCGGACGGAGACATTTTAAAAGGAGCTAGTGAGTCGCGTAATCTGCTAGACTCTTGGTCAGTGGGATTGTCCATATGGATGTTAAAATCACCTAAAACTATACAGTGTTTAAAATTAATGGCCAGGGAAGAGACAGCATTACTGATGGAGTCAAGGAACTGGCCCGCAGGACCTGGGGGTCTGTAAATCAAGATGCCTGACACAGATTGTTTCGCTGACACCCTGACATGAAATCCCAAACTTTCAGCACCCTCTATGTCAGCTATGGAGATCATGGAGCATGCAAGTTGTAGTTTAAAAATTATAGCAATGCCTCCCCCCTACCCGTTGACCAATCCTTCCTGAGCATCCGGTAGCCAGGGGGGATGGCCATAGCGATGGTGGGATTTGATGTTTCCCTGAGCCAAGTCTCTGTTAGAAAGAGAAGGTCGAGGTTCTTGTCTACGAGTAAATCGTAGATTTGAAGGGCATGTTTACCAAGAGAACGAGTATTAAGAAGCGTGGCCTTTAAATGATCAGTCTCCCTAACAGGTTTGGTCTCACTACAGGGGGGATAACCCCTGGAGCCTATTTTAGGGGACTCAACAATGGCTGAATTAAAGGAAACCCAACCGCAAAGGTTGCAAACCCAGCTGCAACTATCATTGGGAATGGGCGCATGGGGGCGGCAGTTTTCTCTCAAGCCAAGGGCAATGAGCTGCAGCCTACTGTAAAAAAGGGACTTGCCATCATCAGGAAGATCTCCAGAGACGGGTCTTGCGCCGGCCACTTCCGGGACGCGGACGGGCGCAGACGGGCTTGCCTTTGGTGCGCCTTCGGCGCGCCCGCTGCGCGGTCGGCACATCACGGGTTTTATGGGCGGGGAGGAAAGATCAACTAGCACGCTGACCTGAGCTTGCGGGCTCGCTCTGACAGGCGGACACCGCGGTCACGTGGTAATAAAATAATTCAGTGCTAAAAGAAGTTAAAAACAGTTTAACAAATTCAGGAACAATGTGCAAAGCGCAATAGTGATTAACACACAGCCTAGCGGTCTATCTGGCAATAGTACACGTTACCCGCTGCGCGGTCAGCACATCACAGGTTTTATGGGCGGGGAGGAACCATTCATGCAAGCATATGGCAAAGGGGCACACTGGCTGAATGCACAAAATGGCTGCCAGCAAGTGCCACATGGTCATCATCAGCAACAACAACAAACAAGAAGAAGGCATTTGAGAACAAAGAGAAGACATGCAGGCCTATGGCAAAAGCACACTTGTTGCCTTAACAAAATGGCCGCCAGCCACTTGGCCAGGTCACAACAAGAAGCAATAAGCCAAGGGGAACAAAGGGAAGACATGCAGGCCTATGGCAAAAGCACACTGGTTGCCTTCACAAAATGGCCGCCAGCCACATGGTCAGGCCACAACAAGAAGCAATGAGCCAAGAGGAACAAAGGTAAGGCATGCAGACCTACGGCATAAGCACACTGGCTGCCTTTACAAAATGGTCGGCATCCACATGGTCACAACAACAAGCAGGAGGGCTGGAAAACAATGAACACAAGCAGGCATATGGACACAGACTTTACAAAATGGCCCCTGGCCACATGGGGATCCAAGGCAAATGCTGGCCTACTATTGCAAACACACTCACACACTGGCCAGACAAGGAGGCATGCTAAAGAACACATCTTTAATGCAACAATGCCAAAAAAGAAAATCCACAGGGCTAAAAAGGTTTGCAAGTTACAACCACACACATCCAACAAAGGCATTAACAACACACATGAAAAAAAGTGAAATACCACAAAAAAACACATTTTGTATTTCAATCCAATACCACAAAAAAAACTAAAGGACACCCATCACAATAAATTTAAAAAAAATCGATGAAAAGTACAAATAAATCCAGGTGCATGGCCCCAATCAAACAAACAAACAACACCAGTTTTCCAACTCAATTGTGAAATCTCATATTCAAAGTCCTCAAATCCAATGATATATTATGCAGCAGACACAAAGAGGGATCCTTCCAGCTCCAAATCCAAATCAAAAGTGACCAGGAGATGGACAAGGCACTGGGAGGAGCCTGCTCGACAGGAACAGGAAGTTGGAGACTCTGGGGCACTTCCTTCCTCTTGAAAAAAAAGTGAAGAAAGAAAAAGGACTCCTTGCACAAAGAAACTGTAGCCTAATGTCAATTTGAGGAGGTTTTTTTTACTCCAAATCGTCATTTCGAGAAGATTTTGATGCTGCTCCGGGAGAAAACCTTTGCCAGATTGCAGTTGCGGTAGATCCTGCGCGTTCGGGATCACGTTCATCACAAAACCCCTGCCACAACTCCACTGGCACGCGCAAATGACATGTTGGTGACCGCAAACTCTCGCAGGACCATGCGGCCGCCTAGCAAATCTCGTGGCCCTCCCAAAAGGCTCAGAAATCTCCTCGGCGATTGCGGGCACCCGGTAAGTCGTTCCCACGCAAAAACACATTTTGGGCACGCCAACACAAAATAAACCTCCACTGTATTGCGGAGTGCAGAGTTTATCGGCAACTGTGTGTTCTACGCGGTGTGCAGAGTTGCCAAGACTCTGTAAACTCTGCGAGCGGATGGAGTTTTACACCCAGGCTTACTTACAACCTCTTGGAGACATTATCAAGAAAGCAAGCATATTATCTCACCAATACACTGATGTTGAGCAGTTTTATCTTACAAATTCCACACTTGATGACCTATCGCACTTAGCTTAAGACCTTTAGGAGGATACAAGACTTGAAACGCAGCCATCTGAAGAATTAATTTCTACTGCTCCCTACTACTCATTCCATCATTCTTGAACAATCCTTGTTAGTCGAAGAGGTGTGGCGTCGCGGCCAGGGCGACTGACGCTGGAATCTGGGGCTCACGGTTCGATCCCCGGCACCGGCGGCAGGTCAGCCCAGCACCATGTGACTCTGGGCAATAGCTTGCTTAATCTTCCCGACGGCCCCCAGCGCCGGGATGCCTTCGGGTAGCTGTTCGCGCTTTACAAATACTGGATTTACATTTTACATTTACTCAAGTAATATCCTGGGCTGCAACCTGGTGACCATTCACTGCAGTAAATCATACACCATCACAATTAACAATTTAATCTAGAATCCCTTATAAATGGCATGGCTAAGAACACCCAATTTTACATAAAGCTTCTATGTGGGATTAGAAAGTTCATCCTTGAACAAGACTTCAAAACAATAGTTCTCTCCTTTGTTCTCACAAAAATGGACTATTGTAAATTCTTTGTAATTATGTTACCAAAATTTCACCTTGCACCAATAAACGTGGCTCTCCATGCAACAATATATTTTGTCACTGGGAGTAAAACATTCAAGAACACTACTCCCATTATTCTGCTCCTTCAGTGGCTTCCCATTGAAATCATATTCATGTACAAAACGCCCTTAATCACACAAAGTTGATCATGCAGGTGCTTCCATTACCCGACTTCTAGGCAAAATCTCTGGGTGTCAACAATGCCTCTATTGTGCTGAATTGCTCCTTCTGGAATGGTCAACACTAAAACAGTCTACCAAGGACACTACCTTACTCCGGCTGAGGTAGCAAAATATCAAACTTACTTCCTATGCTCTCTGCGCCATTATCCTCCTTTAATGCCACTTGCAGCCAGAACCCTACTAATGGCCTACTGTTATACACTCTCTTGGTAGACTGTTCTAGTATAGCAGGGTTGTTTTCCTTACTCAGTACTACCTCAGTCAAAAATGTGTCTATTCCTGCTTATTACAGCCTATTCTTTTCTTTTACCCATGGTTCCCATCACCTCTTCCTCACCTACTCTTCTATGTCTTCCTTGTCTCAGTGTGTCCTCCTGTACTGACTTACATCTTCATTTATGATAGGCCAATATAAAATGTTACTCTGTTGCGCTTTTGTAAATTATGTGCATTTTCCTGTGTTATATTCCATATAGGTACCATAATATAGGCCCCGGTAACTTCATTACCCTTCACCTATATTCTTCCCTACATTACACTTATAACAGTTTATAGGGACTGACCTTTTACCTAGATACAACACTGCATTCAGAACATGGGTTTTCCCTAGTTCGAAAACTCCTACATTATGCATGAGGATTCTTCGAAGCACTGCAGGACGACCATCTCCTGTATAATATCTATGTACCAAGTTCATGCCCGACGTCGTCCGTAGGCCGACACAGTAATACAGCGAGGTAGGACCCCTGGGGAGACCTATGAGTATATATACATCACATCTTGCTAAGATAGCTAGAGGAGACCGAGACTTCCCGGCAGACACACTGACCAGAGACGCTGAGGTTCCTGCATGCAGACACTGCAGCTTGCAGTGGTCTAACATCCCTTGCGGGTGTCCACCTCGAGACCAGGACGGGGTCCCACAGTCTCTCAATTCAGGTAATGGGGTTGACTTTATCCTAGAGGGATTCTTGGCCTAACACCTACACAGATGCTAGGTACATTTAGGTACATCTAGTTAGGGAAGCATCGTAGGAGTACGCATCTTTTTATCATGTGTTTTATATATTCGTATGCATCCATGATTATTGTAAGATGGCAGAACTATACTATCCATTTACCTTTTTAGTACTACTAATCATTTATATCGTATACTGTCTAACGGTTGTTGCAGCTCATCTATTCTACAACAGAATAACAACTGTTCAATAAATACTAATTGAAAACGCCCAGCCTGTTTATTCTGTGTACCTCTCTGAGACAGATTAAGTAAGCACGAGTGCCTGAGCGAAAAGTAGTATATTGTTTCCACGGTCCTGAGGGATCAGGGTTGTCATGTTCGATGGTTGCCAGGAACTATTCTCTCCTTGGAAAGAGGAGACTCTAGTGGCACTGTGAGCTAGTTGGTACAAAAGGCCAACATATTTGGTGGGGGTGTTCAGAAACAGTCTGACACCAATCCTACAGTGTATGCTGTCCAAACGCGCAGATCCTGTATAATTAATATAGGAGCTACACGACATGGCGCCGTGTAGCTGGGTACTTATTTAACAGTAGAATCTGAGTAGTTCAGACGTGCTAGTATCCGAGACCCCTACTCACAACTCCCCAGAGACGTCTGGAGTGGGTGGGCACAAACTCCGCCACAGCTGAGTAGGCAAAATCCTATTTATTGGCTGTTGGTTAATCAAACTTGAAGGACACTTTGTTCCTAAAACTGTGCAAAACACCTTATCTTAGTTCCCTTGAAAAGGTCTTCTTCTCTACAATAATGACTGAAGAAACAGGAAACCTTGATAGAGTTATGCAAGAACTAAATCTTTCAGCAGACAAAAAAGACGCAGATGCAGTTTCCATTGCAGAAAATGTTAGAAATGCCATTACCATAAAACTAGGTGCACACGGTCTAACAGCCAGGGGTGGACCAGTAGCTTTCGTGATTGAGGCACACAAATCATTTAAAACAGAGGTATTCTATTCATGGGTTACATTCCCAGTTGCAAGTGCAAGAACAAAGAAATTTCACTTCTACACAGAAAGTGGAATACCGGACGGATATTGTCCCTATGAGGACATTGAAATTCAACTAACTTACCAGGAACACTTATACTGGTTTAAAGGCGCCCTCCCCCATACAAGAAGTAGAGTAAGACTCGGTCCGCTTGGAAGAGAAGGAGCGACATGGCCAATATTAGCAGCCTACCTACCAACCCTGACATTGAAACAATGCCAGGAGGAGACTTACTTATACTTCACAAAGAATTAATCAAAATTTACAGAAACATGACGCAGTTTATCATGAGGACACTCATAGTCCAGCCAGCAATGGTGGCAACAAATTCAACTCCAGTTCAAAATACAGCAACTAAAATAACACCACAAACGTTACACGCAGTAATGGGTAAAATGACCGCAAAACGTGAATAAATGCCATTCTGGGTAGCTCAAAAAATAACACAGCTAGAAGCAGTATTCCCGAATACTAGCCCGTATGAAAAATACAGAATGCTGACGATCTGCTTGCCCAGGGGGATAACACCACAGATAGAGGATTGTACCTCTTAGGGTACAGTTTTTGCTGCCAAATATACCAGAACACATGGTATCCCGTCATTAGCAGTAATACCAGATTTATTAAGACAAATACAAAATGAGTACGGAGCAGAGCCTGCTCTGAACTTAGGAATGAAATTACTAGGTAATTATGCCCAGGTATCAGCCATAATATTAGCAAATATTAAAGGGGAGGCAGCATCAGTGGAAATCCGCCAACGCCTAAGGGAGTTCAGTCCTTCACAACAGGAGCACAAACTACCTAAAATAATTGAAACTGCGTATGCAGAATTAGGCAGGGACAGTTTGGGTGGAAAGGCATTGAAACCACAACTGATGGGCAGCCCCAAAAAGGACACCTACAAGCAGACACCTGCTTCATCAAAAAAGAAGTGGGACAAAAACAAAAAACAAAAAGTTAAAGAAAACAGATCACAATGCAGAGGTAGATCTCCTACACAGGAGCCCTCCGAAAGGAGGTAAACCTTAGGAATAGGGACAATATTAGGAAGCCTGACAGGTATCAGGGTACTGATACATGTTCCTCTCATTCCTTTCAGGGGTCAACGAAAAACTCAGAGAGGGAAGGACGGTCAGACAGACAAGAAGAGCGTACAAAGTCCAGAGACAAGCAGCACACTCAAGACTATAATCCCAAAAAAGAAGATAAACCAAAACAAAAGCCACAGTTCAAAAAGAAGAAGGTTGCATGTCTAAAGATCAGACATGCCCAGAATTCTGAGGACTCGACTGCTGAACGGGGATTGGGCTCTGACGGTGCTAGACGGTGCATCAGAAGTAACAATAGCTTGCCAGAACCTGATGGAATTTCTGGTGACAGCGGACTTGAAAGATTACATCACGGTGGAAACACCCGATACTAGGGTAAGTGTCCCGCGTAAGTTATATGAAATAACACTCCAAATGGAAGGGAACAAGCCCAGGAAAGTTAGAGGTCTCTTTTGGGGGAACCTGATGTTTGGCTATGACATTTTGTTAGCTGAACAAGATTGGCCGCCAGCATCCGTCATGAACTGTCCTAGAGGAGAAACAGTAGTTTTACCAGCATTTTCCGACCCTGTTCCCAAATATCTAAAATATACATATGCACGGGAGTGGGCGGTAGCCCTGGCCCCGGCATTATACAAGAACCATGTTGGATGGGATGAGGATTCAACCCACCACATTATTCCATTAAAAAATACTCCGACTGCACAGAGGCAGTATCCGATAAAGCAAGAAGCTAAAAAACAGGTATGGGAGATCCTAGATCAACTTGAATACCAAGGGGTGATTGAAACTTGCACCTCTCAAATGAATAACCCTTTGTTTCCCGTATCAAAACCGGATAATTCATATCGTTTAGTTTTGGGTTACAGACATTTAAACACTTGCACTAAGACATTTGCAGTTCAAAATGCACACAGTGGTGCATTAATGAATAACATTGTGCGAAAAAAATACAAAACAACACTAGATATCTCAAATGGATTTTTTTGCCAAAATATAGCACCTGAAAGCAGGTATTTAACCGCATTCTCCGCGTTAGGCTCCCAGTGTAAAATTGTGTAGACTCCCCCAGGGGTATAAGAACAGCCCGTGGTTGTTTTCAGCTAGAGTAACTGAATTACTTCAAAATTTGGATGAAGAGGCATTGTCCTACGTGGATGATATTTATCTAACAGATGATGACCTGGAGGAACACTTGAACAGAGTGAATACCATAATTTTGGGATTTGCCTCTGAGGGTTACAAATTTTACTTTAAAAAATCAAAGATAGCCCACCTCAATGTCCTTTTTCTGGGATATGAGCTTTCAAGTGAATGGAAAAGCCTAGCAGCTAACTTTTTAGAAAAGTGTGTGCTGCTCCAACCTCCAAAATCATTAAAAAACTTACAATCAATCCTGGGATTCCTGAACTTTGTCAGAACATACATTTTGGATTACGCAGAAAGGGTAAAACCTTTCTACGATTTAATAAAACCTGACTTTTCAGTTAGATAATGGACACAGGAACACACAGATATCCTTCGCTCCCTACAAGCTGATATGATAGCTTCAAAATACTTACAGACACGCGTACATGTATGCAACTTAGTGATCCGCATAGTTGCGGGGCAATCAGGGTACACATACCTTACATATAATGAAGGTGAAACTGTACCAATAGCATACAAATCACATTTGTACACAAATGCTGAGATGCGATTTGCATCAAAGGAAAAAATTCTAACTGCAGTACAAACTGCTGTAGTGAGAGAAAGAGCACTAGCTTCAAGGGAAGCGTATAAGAGTCGTTACTTACAGGTATATCATGGTTGCAGTGGATTCCTGCTCTAGATTCCTATGGGTGTGGCCCCAGCGCTCGGCTGACGCTCGAACTGTTATAAAAGATTTGCGAGTCTTAATAGGGACATACGCAATTGGCACATTACATTCTGACCATGGCCCCACGTTTAGCTCTAGGGCTTACAAGGAAGCCATGGGAGGTGTGGGTGTAGCATTGCGGTACTCCTCTCCGTACCATCCCGAGGGAAATTCGGTAGCGGAAAGGAAAAACCGGGACTTAAAGCAGTCTTTAACAGCTAGAGTATTAGGCTCGCAAGCTCTCTAGGGGGTGTCACGCCTTATGAGGTCCTATTTGGGACAAGAATGTGGGTACCTTATCTTGATTGTGAAGGCACAGTGGTGGATGAAAAACCTTTTAACATCCATAAACGTGTGGCTGTTTTACAGGAGCTAAATGAATCCAGGGCACTACAAAGCAATGTCCAGGTGAAACGGACCGCCACTGGGGAAGTCAAGTCTGTCACGGCAAGACCTGTCTGGATCCCTAAAGTTGGGGATCTGGTCAGAGTAAAAATAGCGGACAAAAAATAATTTGGGCCATCATACAGAAAGCCTGTACCTGTCCTGGCAGTTGAAGGAACAAGAACTGTATTTCTGCCACCTCTTGCCGGAAAAAAGGAGAAAAGATTTGTCTCAATTGACCTAATCAAACCAGACTATGTGGCTGATACTGAGTAGTAGGCCGCGTGGACTCCGGAGTAACAGACACCCTCCTCTCGCCACTATACAAGAAGTTCAAACAGAAAGACTCATCACATTTGAAGAATCACCTGCACGGAATGATGGACTATGCAACAATGGCATGGAACTCGTTCCTCTTGAAAATGAAATTCAAATTCAAAACCAGAATGAAAGACAACTTTCAATTCGGCCAAACACAGATATCTACATCAACATGCCTCAACAAGAGCAAATTACAGTTTCCACAAGACCTGCAGAAATACCAAAAATTGCTCGAACTGAATCTTGCTATTTCATTGACTTTGATACTTTTTCATTGGATCCAAGTGAACCTGAAACGAAGCCAGCCCGAAAAATTCGCCAGCAGCAAATTAAAGATTTTCTGAACTTTCTTAAAAGACTTACCTGGTATCACCTTGGGTGGAACTGTGGGTAATCACCGGGATACTTTTCTTTCTTTTCTGGATAGGCTTAGTGACTGTCTTTAGTATGCTTATAAATGGAACTTATCTCCGAGAAAGCTCTGCAGCACAAAAAGTGAATGTGATTTTGAAGCCGCATCTATCATCACATCGTGAAAAAAGAGACCTATCATCAGTGAACATTTCAGCAGTTCCTATACCTGACGGTATAGTGTGGGACAAGGTTGATTACAATATATTTGGCCCGACCGAACTTTTAAAAATACCACATTTATTTAAAATTTCATTAAGTGATATCATTACATCCAGTACATTATCTGATGATTGAGATTATGAAACTGTAAATAATATGTTGTCTGATTTAGAAAAATCTGCTGCCTTTTCTAATAATGAAATGTTGGAAGACACAACAGACTTTGAAACAATGTATTGCTATCAACATTATGGTCATCACTTTCTGCATAAATCTGCTAATCCCAGAAATGTTTTCACATACCACCAATGGGAACATTGCCAAACACCGCCAAAAAGCAGTTCAAAAACATTTGCACAAAAGTTTCCATATTTTTCAGAGTTTAACACGTCAGACCCAGCCTCATATTATTATAAGGTTGCACCAACACCAGCACAGAAAAATATGTTGACAAACACCAAACAGATTTATTCTGCTTCCTTTATTGCCCAGTTGTCTGAACAAGGTTTTGACTTATGGAAAGACACGATAGACTTAAAATCTGTCTGGGATACTAGAGACTGGCAGGTCCAGGGAACACAGGCACTATTTAAGGCATACCTTATTCCTCAACAAATCATGTTTTTGAATGAAATGGTACAACAAACGTCCTGTCTTGGACTAGCCAAGAACAAAGATTTGAATACACCTCGGATGCCCACACCATCACACACCGAGGGTAACATAACATCACAAGAAGGGATTACACTAGATAAGATCATGCAATACAATAGATCAGACCCCGATTGGAAGGAATGGTTGATTTGGCCAACAGACACCAATAGCTGTCAGGAAAGATTCATGGGTAAAACCAAAGGGTTTAGTATCAACAGGCCAGATCCACGCTATGTACAGAGAGAACACCCAGGGGTAGGGACATTATACAGTGTTGGGAAGTTATGCCTCGATTGGCTAAAGACCTCAACACTTACACATGTGAAACAACACTTATCCTTACTTACAGAGGATGTGGACCTACGGGATTTTTTATTAGGTCCTAGGAAGCCACGTTACAAACGTTTCTATTACGCTGTCTATAATAAGATTTGGAAAATATCACAAGAGGCCGCGGAGAGATTTCGAGAAATAGATCGTATAAACTTAGAGAAAGCTCTGGCAGTGGTTGACAATGGGTTAACTACACTAACCTCCAGGATATATTCACTGGGCAACATTGTATCTTCTGCTATTGATGTACTAGAACAGGATTTGTCCATATTACAGCACGGGCAATCACAATTGTGTTCTATTATGTTATTAAGCTGGACGCTGCAATCTTTGCACGCAGGCTATGTGCCTTGGCGTTTCATAAACAGCACGTCTGTTTTCTTCATACAATCTAACGGAAAAACAGATAGAGATGGCACAAAGGGAAGCAAAGTATACAATGCTGTGTATTGAAAAACTGGACAGATTAGCCTTTACAGTGGCAGAGTCACCGTCCACAGAATGGTTAATCCATGGCCACATAACTCTTCTGCTCACTACTTTTCAATTCCAATATTGCCTTGAACAAAAGCAGGCAGGCAGATATGAAGAAATGGGTAGGAAATTCATCAAGGAATCTTGGGAATTACCGTACAGATTTCGATGCCGGAGTGGGGAAAGAGAAGTGTTTTTGAGCGGTACAAACTGCGAGAATACTTTAAGTGGATCACTCATGTGCCAGGATATAATGCTTCATGGGGCCTGCAATGGTTCGGTAGCGAACTTATCCTGTCACTTACGGGGTGCCCCAGCTGCCATGATCACTCCAGTGTTCAGGCTACTTTCGAATGGGAGTTACTTGATGCTGAACGATCAAGGTTGCTGTGGGATGCTTCCGGGCATCGCATATCTGTTAACCGTGAACTCCAGGGTTACTTGCTGTATGCAAGTATTGTTTGCAGCAACGCATACAGTCAGGGAGGCGCCGTTATGGCCTTCGCTAAATGTTTCATTAATACGGTTTGATGCTTTGAGCAGAATGAAAGCCATGCTTTTACAGAAATCCGTGCCCTTAACCTCCGCTCGAGAGACTTTGATCTCCAGATCTCATGGTCTTTGGCAGAGATACAGGCACTCATACGTACGAACTGCCCCTTCCATTTCGCAGAAATGGTAAATCGTATCTTTAACATGTCTGATTCGACAGGCATCGTCCACCTACTTAAGACCATAGGTTCTGGACTATTAAGCACCTTTCAGACGGTCCTCGGAGTTATACCGAACTTTATACACTCCATATTTGGAAGCATTTTTGGAGGACTTCCGGTGATCCTGTTTCTAATGGCAGGTATCCTGATCGTAATTTTTCTGCTATGCAATGGACGTCCCATTCACCAAGGAGATGGAAACTGTACTCCTGGAGCGAAAATACAGTGATCGCAATGGTACAACATCTAGGCACACCTCGCCTAAGAGAACTAAGTGCATCTTGGTTCTTGTCATTTAGACCAGTCTGGATGGACTGCATCTTACCTGTCCTCTGATGCCTGTTTTGCGGAGAAGAATGCATGTTGGATCTCTGTCTAACACTCCCATCATGTGCGCAACCGGACGTTGATGCTTTAGTGGGCCCGATAATGGCCCATGTTCTGCAGTGTCCCCAGCGTATTCTGATGTTGATGGCGGCATTGCTAGAGCCACCACAGGTAGTATCGACTCTTGTTGGTATGGACATCGGCTCCTCCTCAAACACCCAGGCCTTGGATGGCGCACAGGCTGTCCCAGCATCTGTTGTGGACAATACAAAAGATCATCTGTGCTCAATTGACATAATCTGCGAGATGTTACAGGGACAGTCGTCTGCGGAGGCAGGCAACGAGAATGTTGCGTTTACCAGCCAGGACACATAAACATTTGACTCATTTGGCCCATCGTGTGCTGGGAAAAGTTCGACCTTTTGAAAAACAAAATGAAAAATTGGAACTCCATAACAAAACTGACATTCTTTTGAGCATGCATGGCTTTCAAATGCTTATAGTAGTTCGAACTATACCTACGGACACGTTAGAGCTATGGCTTGCGTGACAATTTCCTTTTTAAACTTTTTAAGATTTTTAGAACCTTTTTACATTGTTTTTAGAAAAACAAGAAATTGATATTTTTCAAACTATTTTGCGTACCAGTATCTAGTCAGCCTGGTAGTACGTTTATTTAACTATGTCGTCCATTCGGAAGAGGAGTGGGTGTTATATTCCATATAGGTACCATAATATAGGCCCTGGTAACTTCATTACCCTTCACCTATATTCTTCCCTACATTACACTTATAACAGTTTACAGGGACTGACCTTTTACCTAGATACGACACTGCATTCAGAACACGGGTTTTTCCTAGTTCGAAAACTCCTACATTATGCATGAGGGTTCTTGGAAGCACACCAGGACGACCATCTCCTGAATAATATCTATGTACAAAGTTCATGCCCGACGTAATCCTTAGGCCGACACAGTAATACAGCGAGGTAGGACACCTGGGGAGACCTATGGGTATATATACATCACATCTTGCTAAGATAGCTAGAGGAGACCGAGACTTCCCGGCAGACACACTGACCAGAGACGCTGAGGTTCCTGCATGCAGACACTCCAGCTTGCAGTGGTCTAACATCCCTTGCGGGGTGTCCACCTCGAGACCAGGACGGGGTCCCACAGTCTCTCAATTCAGGTAATGGGGTTGACTTTATCCTAGAGGGATTCTTGGCCTAACACCTACACACATGCTAGGTACATTTAGGTACATCTAGTTAGGGAAGCATCGTAGGAGTACGCATCTTTTTATCATGTGTTTTATATATTCGTATGTATCCATGATTATTGTAAGATGGTAGAACTTTACTATCCATTTACCTTTTTAGTACTACTAATCATTTATATCGTATACTGTCTAACGGTTGTTGCAGCTCATCTATTTTACACCGGAATAACAACTGTTCAATAAATAGTTATTGAAAACGCCCAGCCTGTTTATTCTGTGTACCTCTCTGAGATAAACTAAATAAGCACGAGTGACTGAGCGAAAAGTAGTATATTGTTTCCACGGTCCTGAGGGATCAGGGTTGTCATGTTCGATGATTGCCAGGAACTATTCTCTCCTTGGTAAGAGGAGACTCTACTGGCACTGTGAGCTAGTTGGTACAAAAGACCAACATACTCGGTGGGAGTGTTCAGAAACAGTCTGACACCAATCCTACAGTGTATGCTGTCCAAACGCGCAGATCCTGTATAATTATTATAGGAGCTACACGACACCTGTTGGCGTATCCTTCCCTATTTGACAGTCTCTATATATCATGTAAATATTTCACTTCATTTTGCTTCATCCAGAATTGATCATCAATACTGTATTACTCATGTGCAGCAGGTCAAGCGCTCTTGTGTCGTTGGGACATATCCCTGCTATAAAAAAACCCACAAACCTATATAAATAAAAATAGGAGTCTCCATTAGCAGAGCAGAAAATTGTTTAATTGAAGATTTGTTTCCTCGACAAATCAGGATAATTTACATTTTCACCCATCTCTAAAAAGATACGAAATTTTCAAGCTAAAGGTTATATAACTAAGAAACACAAAAACGCGCACCGACGGAGCAAAATCAGCCACATTAAAACGTTAGAATGATCACGCCCTGAAGGTTTGAGATGGTCGTATTTTCCTGGGGTGTGAATCAAACGTCTCCTACTGCGAACAGTAATAAGTGTTTGTCCAGGCATTAAGCTGTTTTAGCACTCCCATCATTCTGAAAACAACACAGGCAGCAGGCCTTCCTCTTTTATTATTAAAAAGACCCGTTCAATGATTTAAATTGATTTCATGAGTGTCACAGGAGAGTTTAATTATTTTCATTGACGGCTCAATAAACATTTCCTGTTATGAGACCTGAGACAGATGATTTAAAATAGCGTGAAACATTTGCATAGCACCACCCGCCACTCTGTGGAGCACAAGTAACTGCAAATACTACTGTTACTCCTGAAATTTACTGCTGCGTCAGACTGCGGTTTATTTTCAGTAGGCATCGTTTCTCACAACTTCATCATATTTATCCTAATAAAACTTTTTTTTGTCATTTCTTTCATTTGTTTTACAAAGTAGCTGCATTCGAACAGCTCCATGAATCTCTTGATTTATGCGCCCGACGGAGCAGGTAAAAACTGCGGACTCGTGCTGCTGGCCTGGTTTGTGAGGAGCCATTTTGTTTACGGGCTATTTGGTACTTTGCAAAGCATTTTCTACATTTGTTACATTGTACTGCTGCTCCTGATTAACCATCTACTGCCAATCTGAATATACAAAAGGGCAACGTTTATGCACCACGTTTATGCACCACTTCCAACATCACTGGACCACGAACATACAGGCGACTCTACCAAATGGCTCTTTTTGCGCCTTCCCGAGATCCCCAGACTTGTAAATTGATTTGACATTCACGCTGGGACGGCCTGCGCCTGACTTCAGCAGACAGTCTGCTGCTAATTGTTTGATGATGTCAATACCAGGAAGAGCGCAGCTTGACATGTATACGCCATTTTCACTGGGCATGGCAGGCTATTTTTAATCACTATGTTACGTAAATACTACTTTTTGTAAATCAAAGGCTCAGTAAATGTTGTTTATTTAGGGAGGATAGTCGTACTTGAACACTTAGATGTGGTGTGTGCTTGGTAAATCAACACATCCACAGGACGTGCATTCCAGCTCCGTTGTCCACACTTATTTGATGTCACAATATAACAATATACACATGAAAAACAAACTAATGTTTTATACCTTACCATAAACTTGCATTACTTTTTTTCTAAGCCATTTATCAGTGGCGCACCTCATCTAGTATCAATTCTTTAAAAAATAATAACTATCGCTTTTTTAGCTCTCCAAAGAAAAACAAAAATAAGACAACGTACTGGAGCATGGTCCAACTTACATCCTCATAGCACAGTTTCTGTATATCTTAAATTGTTGCTGTCAGTGGCGTCACGAAACTTGAAGGGGCCCCTTTGCAAAGTACAAGGAGACCCCCCCCACTCACAGGCCAGTGTAATGTGTTGAGGGGGCCCCTGAAGCTCAGCCCCCTGCACTGCGGGGGCTGTGGGGGTAACCCTGGGCGGTGAACTCCGCTCCGCTCGTGGATTTTGCGGAGTTTCCTGCACTCCGCGTTACGCGAAGATCGCGGAGTTCCGAAAAACTCCGCTTCGCGTTGCGTTCAGAGTTTTTTTCCTCACTCGTGTTCGTCAACGTCAAGTTGGCGACCGCGAGTGAGGAAAATCAACCTCCCGGCAAGATTTTTCCTCGTTCGCGATTGTCAACATCAAGTTGGCGAGCGCGAGCGTGGAAAATCAACATCCCGGCGAGATTTCTCAACGCGGGGGGTCAGGTTTCTCATTGCGAGTGGTCGCATATGCTCGCGACAGCTCGCGTTGAGAAACTGCCCGTTCGTGTTGAGAAAGCTGCAGCTCGAGTAAAAATCTACTCGTGCGGCAGAAAAGGAAAGCAGGGACCGCTTGCACCGTGCATGGTGCCGTTCGCAATGATTGCACAGTGCGGACAAGCATCCGGCACTGTGCAATCACCGTGAACGGTATTTTTCTATTGTACTCCTCCGCTCGCGTAGCTCTGCGTAGTGCGGCGGAGTTTTTTTTTGCACTTCGCGTATTGCAGCGTAGTGCAACTCCGCGAACTCCGCCCAGGGTTAGGGGGCCTTTGTTACGCCACTGCGCTATGTATAGGCTCGTACTGATTATATCTTATGCAGCAATAGATGTTTGAGCCCACAGTCCATGTGCTTAATGGCCAGTGATCGCTACCATGCACTGGTCTAACCGGTGTCGTCTTCTGAATCAGTCTAGAAAAATATGGACCCTCGGATGGACCAAATGTGCTGTGCATCTTCCATTTCTAATGTTGCATTTTTCTACTGCTCTGCGCACGTCCAGTGATGCTCACACTTTAATTCTGCGAGGCTTTTGCCCATTTACAAACCCTATTCCTAGTGTTGCACGTTTCTACAGTACAGCCCATTTTCAGTGATGCGCACACTTCAATAACCCTACCTTCTTACGCTTTTCCCAAAGCCTCTTGCACAAATGAAAATTCTATTTGTAACCCGGCATATTTCTACTTCTGCGCATATTCAGTGATGCGCACACTTTAATTCTTCACTCCGTTTTCGCAAGTGTGTTTACTGCATGGTTACAGATTACCTGCACGGTTCATCCTAGCATTATCACTCAACGCTTGTAGGCAGCAACTTTATATTGCACATTTTCAGTGATACGCACACTTTGTACTCTAGTGCCAGGTGGTTGTCTGTGCGAACTCTGTTTCTTAGATTGCTTCATTCTCGCACAGCAGTGTGACAATTCTGTTACGCATGCACTTGTGAGCTAACGCATAATAGCTGGTATTGCATTGGATCTTCTGGACCTTTTCTCATGGCGCCTTGCAATGTTTGGAATCTTTTTTCTCCTCAACCATTTCTACCGTCAACAGGTCAACTTACCCTAAAATGGGAAAATTGGTGTGAGTACTTTGAAAACGTTTCTACATTTTAAGGGGAAGTTAATGACTTTATGGCCGAAAAGAAAAAAAAGATTCTTTTGCATTGTTTAGGTGCACGTGGGTTAAAAGATTACAACAATATAATAAAAAAGCAAAGACCTGCTAGTAAGGGTGATATGTAGGTCAATGCCCTGGATGACCTTACCATGTACTTCAAACCAACAGTGTGTGTAGCAGTATAGTTTTACAAATTCTTTAGGAGGAAACAAGACAAGGAAGAATCCATAGACGACTATGTGACAGCGCTAAAGAATTTGGCACTTTCTTGTCGTTTTGGCGCTCTTCAGGAAGAACTAATTAGAGACCAAATTGTGATGTTAGCAGCCAATTCTAACATTCAGGAAAAACTCTGGGCCAGAGGAGAGTCATCTCTTCAAGAGGTGATCGACATTATTAAAAGTGCAGAGTTCACGGGGAGATTTGCTAAAGCAGTTTTAGTTGAAGAAAAGGTTAGAAGTTCTAAGGATGATGTAACAGATGTGTCTAAAGTAAGGCCGGGGAAACATTCTGTAAGTAGTGCTATGGGTGAGAAATCGCTTATTAAGGGATTGTATGTGAAAAATACAAATAAGTATAATCTTGTGAGTGACAGGAAATGTTATAGATGTGGAAGTAAATACCACCTAGCTAATGACAAGAATTGTCCTGCACGTAGACAGAAGTGTTCATATTGCGTCATTATGGGCCATTTTCATAAGGTATGCCAAAGGAAACCCAAAACAGAGTAGGGGGTGAAATTCATTGATTGTGATACTGATGGCAGTACTAATGCCTCTGAAGATGAGCTAAATGTGTGTGTCTTGAACATCGATGATGATGTACTATGCATCAAGGGTAAGAAGAAGAAGCCAATTTGTGAGGTGACTATAGGTGGGGTGCCCATTTTGATTTTGGCCGATTCCGGGTCACCTTATACCATAATCAATAAGAATGTGTGGCAAAATAAATTTAAACCTGTGTTAGGGAATACCTTGATACAGTCTGATATTGCACCCAAAACATTCACAGGAGAGCCCATTGACATGGTGGGATTCAGAGAATTGATGTGCAGGTTCAAGAACAGAGAAACGTCAAGCACACTATATGTGGTTGTTAAAAGTCCATCTGTCCTGGGATGGTTAGATCAGGGTAGTTTGGGAATTACGTTGGATCCCAATGGCCCGGAACCAGTCCCTTTAAAACAACCAGAAGACACGTTGGGCAAGGACATGGCAGAAAAAATTATCTCAGTGTTTTCTGGGAAGATTGAGAAACTTAAAAGGTTCCTTCACAAAATACAACTTAAGTCTGGGGCTGAAGCTTGCATCCACAAAGTTACAAGTATTCCCTTTTCTATAAAAAGTGATGTTGAAAATGAGTTACTTAAGTTACAGAATGAAGGTATTATTGAACAAGTGGAAGCAGCAGAATGGGTTGCACCACTTGTTGTGGCCAAGAAACCAAACGGGAAGTTGAGATTATGCATCAATTTAAGAGAACTTAATAAGAACATTCTCGTCGATCAGTTCCCCCTCCCTAAGAAAAGTGAGATGCTCTCACTCACTAAAGGCATGAAGTGGTTTACAAGTATTGATCTTACTGCGGCATACCACCAGGTTCCCTTACATCCGGAAAGTAAAAGTCTTACCACCTTTGTGACACCTTTTGGATGTTTGAGATTGAAAAGGGTACCATTTGGGTAAGCCTCAGTGGCAGCCATGTTTCAGAGGCTTACACACATTATTTTAATGACGTTAAAGATTTACTTCTATTAGGATGATATTTTAGTCATGGGTAGTACCAGAAAAGAACATGACAAGAAATTGGATCAAGCGATGAGTATCTTGGAAAAAAAAGGATTGACGGCACATATTAACAAGTGCAGATTTGCGAGTGAATGCGTAACATATCTAAGTCATAAAATCTCAAAAGAAGGTAGTAAACCGAAAAAGGAATTATTAAAAGCTATCAGAAGTGCTCCTTCTCCGAATAATAAAGAAGAGGTCAGAGCTTTCATGGGCCTGGTAGAATTTTATGCGAAATTTGTAAAAGATTTCTAAAACATATACATTAAGACAACTATTGAAACAGAAATGTAAATTTGAATGGACAGAAGAGTGTGAAAATGTTTTTAATTCAATCACATATGATATTTGCAATGCGCTGCCTTTGCAAGGATTTGATCCTTCTTTACACAGCATCGTTATACTGATGCCAGTAGTAAAGGTATCAGCGCAGTCCTTACGCAAAGTGGTGAAGATGGCATAGAAAGAACCATTGCTTTTGCTTCACGTTCAATCACACCCACAGAGGAGAAATACTCTGTCATTGAACATGAAGCATTAGCATGCGTCTGGGGTATGGAACTGTCGCAATTCCCAAGGGGGTTTTGTATGCTCTACTATCCCGTAGCCCCAAAGTAAGTGGTCGGACGCTTTCTGGATGCTTTGGATACGGTTTATTCTTTACACAAGAGAAACAAAGTATGTCCGGTTTGCAGGAGTGGTTCCTGGTCTTCACCAGTGCCGGGATGCCCTGGGTTTTCTCACGTGGTTCCAATGTTCTCCAGGGAGTCGGGAAGGGGAAAAAAAAAACACAAACAAGCCACGGGTCAGTGGGCAATATTCAGGGTATCTGGTTGTAGGGAAGGGAGTGCGAGGGACCACCGAGCGCCACCACCACGTGATTTTCAGAGGAGAAGCTACTAACGGTGTCCACCCCAAAGCTACCCGTTTCCTCCCAGTGCCTTAACGAGCCCCTGTACTCGACGACGTACCTGCTCCAGCCACGCTCCTCCTGGAGTGTGGTGGGGCGAAGCGTGTTGTCGGTGGCCTCCTGGTGTATCGCTGCCTTCCAGGACCTTCAGCGGGACTCCGGGATCAGTAGCAGCCGGACGAACTCCACAGGGTTTCCCAGGTGTCTTCCTCGCTGTTCTCTTCACTTCCTTCGGGCGTGCGCGCCTGGACACAGAACTGCTTCCTCTTTGAGTGCGGCGGGCTCTTCCGATATGAGGGCTGAGTCTGTCGTCACTCCTCCTGACTCCTCCTCTCGTCTACTCAGGGGGAGTTTAAAGGGACCGTCCACGTCCTGCACCTGGAGCAGCATGACATCGGTTTCAGTGGGAGAGAGAGAGACCTGTTCCCCGGGGACCTCCCGACAGGAACACTTCAGGCAGTATATTTGGGGCTATAAGATCACACATCGCAGTGATCACACACCCCTTACAAAAGTGCTAACTACCAAAGGACTCCACAATGCTTCCCCAAGACTGGGTGCATGTAGGTGAGATTGTTAGATTATAATTATGATGTGAAATAAATGCCTGGAGTGAAGAATGTTGTGGCCGATTTCTTAAGTCGTTTGCCTTTACCATTGCAGAAAGCTAACAAGGTGGAGAAAGACACATTTTGTGTAGCCAATATCTTGGAAGATATACAAGGCATCTCGGAAAATGAATGGTTAGCAGCTCAGGAGGAAGATAATATTTTGCAAGCAGTCAAATCTAGAATTAATGCAGGATGACCTGATAAAAAACATGTGGAAAAAGAGTTAATTTTTGGGGAGCTGCAAAACGAACTGACATTTGAAGGGGGTCTGGTCATGAGGAGTGTTGGTGGGTTTGAGATCCAAAATATTGGATATGCCATGAGGGTCATTTGGGCGTTGGTAAACTTAAAATCGGACTCAAGGACTATTATTGGTGGCCTGGTTTGGACATACAAATAGAAAGGAAAGTAAGAAATTGTATAGCTTGTGAAAATTCGGATAAGACTCATTTTACATGTAGACCACCTCTCCATCCTTTGGAATGCCCCAACATTGTTATATTTCATATAGGTACCCCGATATAGGTCTAGGTAACATCATAACCCTTCACCTACATTCTCTCCTATACTACATACATAACGGATTTGAAGGACTGACCTTTTACGCAGTTACAATACTACACACAAGTACGTAGGGTTTTTCCCTGGACACTGGCCTCATAAATTATGCATGAGGATTCTTAGTTTCTTGGAATCACAGCAGGACCATCTTCTCCTGCATAATAACTGTGTATAAAGTTCAATCCCGACATCATCCTAAATCCAACACTGAGCAAGGTAGAACCCCTGGGGATACCTTAGGGTATATAATCACCACATCTTGCTGAGATAGGAAGAGGAGATCACGACTTCCGTGCCGACACACTGACGTGAGACGCTGAGGTCCCTGCATGCAGATACTCCAGCTCGCAGTGGTCTGACATCCCTCGCGGGGTGTTCAGCTCGAGACCAGAACGAGGTCCCGCAGGCTAACATCAGGTAATGAGGTTGGCTTTATCACAGAGGGATTCTTGACTTTACACCTACTCACATGCTAGGTACACTTAGGTACATCTAGTTAGGGTGCATCGTAGGAGTACGCATTTTATTGCCATGTATTTTATATACTTACCTATATTTATGATTTTAGCAAAATGGTAGAAACCTACCATCTGTTTACTTTCTTAGTGCTGCTACTCATTTATATATGCTACTGTCTACTGGTGATTTCAGTGCACTTATTTCATGCTAGAATAACGACTGTTCAATAAATACTTATTGAAAACGTCCCAACCGTTTATTCTGTGTATCTCTCTGAGAACAAGTGAGCACGAGTGACTGAGTGAAAAGTAAGCTACTGTTTCCACGGTCCTGAGGGATCAGGGTTGTCATGTTCGATAGTTGCCAAGAACTATTCTCTCCTTGGTAAAAAGAGATTATGGTGGCATTGCGAGCTAGCTGGCACACAGGCCAACATACCCGGTAAGGGGTGTCTGGAATCAGTCTGGACACCAGTCCCGCAGTGTATGTTGTCTAAACGTGCAGATACTATATAGGTCTTATAGGAACTACACAACAACATGCTATGGGAAAGGATTGGTATTGATGTTACGGGTCCCGTGTGGGAGAATGATGAGAAAAAGTATATAATTGTGGTTATAGACCATTTTTCTAAATGGCCTGAGGTTGAAGTTGTGGAAAAAGCTGATGTTGGAGTTATCAGTAGTCTTCTAGAGGAAATGTTTTTAAGGGTAGGCCTACCAAAGCACATAGTTAGTGATAATGGTCCTCAATTCACCTCTGAGGCTTTTAAGAGGTTCTTGAGGAATAACAGCATTATACATAAGACCACTTCCCTCATCATCCGGCGGGAAATGGTGCAGTGGAAAGATTCAACCGTGTCATTAAAGGTATCATACAACTGGCATGCTACAATAACCTAAATTGAAAGAAAGAATTAATGCATAGTATTTGGGCCTATAGAACAACTTCTTGTGAGTCTATGGGATGTAGCCCTTTTGAGCTAATGAGAGGTAGAATTCCCATTTCAAAAGACAATATTGGTTTATATGATTCGGCTAAGAGAGTGGAATGGTCGGTTAGCAAAGTTAAACAGAAACTGAGACACTCAAAGGACACATACAAAAAATACTATGATGCTAAACATGGTTGTAAGACTGTTTCTATAAAGGTGGGTGATAAGGTTAGAGTAAAAAGGAAAGGCATGATGAGGAAAGACCAGGGTCGATTTTCAGGTCCCTATACTGTAGAGGAAGTATATTACAATTCAGTAAAATTGAACGATATCACCTATCTTCTATATCGGTGTGTTCTAGACAGAAGGGAAGTAAGCATGAGTGGATGACGGAAGGTGATGTGGAGAGTGATGTACAGGAAAGTAGTGCATTATTATCTATGCTCAAGCGTCTTTCAACAACTCCACATCTCATGTGTGGTGCTAGTGGTATTGTTGTGGATGATGGAGAGAGCAGTACCCCAGTGATGTTGGAAGAACTGGAACATGGTGAGACTGAGGAGACTCATGAGGGTGATGATGGTGGTATTGCGAATGATGAGCACCTGTTGAACAGGGATACGGAAGATGTTGAAACTAAGAAGAAGAATGAGCACTTCCTTCCTTCTGCCACTGATATCAAAACTAGTAGATGTGAAAGGGTGGTTCAAAAACCTAAAAAATTATGAGTTTATATGTGATCCATGATATGCATTGTTGATATGTGATTGTACTTACCGAGGCATTGTTTTTTTTCATTATCGCTATTATGTATGTAGTGCTCGACTTTTGGGCTGTAGTTTGTATTATAGGTTGCTTTAGATTGTGTTTCTTGTACATAATTTCTTCCGTTATCACCTGTCTCATATATATTGGTTTTTCCTTCATTCTGGGGAAAGGATGTGTTGTAATGCCTTCTTAATATTACCCGTGCAGGCACCGTACCGCTTAGTCATAAGCCTTTGTAATGTAATGGGATTCCATCTGGAATGTTGGTGGTGGTGGCAGTTGATGACCGGCAGTTGGTTTAAGACTGCGTACCTGCCCGGTCCCCGCTTGCTCCAGCTCCACCTCCACCTCGTGTCAGGGTACTTCTTCCAATAAATACTTTGGGGCATATTATCAAGAATGGCGTTAAAATTATCGCCGCTTTAGCGGCAGGAAACTGCGGCCAAAGCGGCGATAATGGGCTTGATAATATGTCCTTGAGAATTCCAATAGAAGCCCATGCTCTGGTGTAAACATGGGCTTCTATTGGAATTCTCAAGGGCATATTATCAAGCCCATTACCGCCGCTTTAGCGGCAGTTTCCTGCCGCTAAAGCGGCGATAATTTTAACGCCGTTCTTGATAATATGCCCCTTTGTACTTAAACCTGGTGCGGATCTTCATTACATGTACTTCATCACAAATGCAATAAGCCGGCCAGGATATCCATCACAAGTACATTATATCCGAATGTACTTGTTTTAAGGTGGCCGGAAGATCAGTAAAGTTTGCGACAGAGTACCTTTGGCATCTTTAGATAGCATATATTTACTTTTCCTTGTAATATGATGTAATTATATAGTGTACAGTCATTGGTTCCTTGAGTGTTCTTTCATGGAACCTTATATGTGATGGTTTGAATAATATGTCAGTTATCAGGATCTCCTGGGCCCTTTTGTACATATGAAACTGACACTGCTGTTCTTTAATTAATCTTTTCAAAGACTATTCAACTTGGTGGATTGGCGTCATCACTACAGTCAAACACAAAGATTGACGTAACACCCCTATTTGGTGCCTGGAATGATTTTCCTAGGACACCTAGAGGTATTTTTCAATGTTACCATCCACTGCTACACTCCCTCCAAGTAAAATATGGCAATTCCAAGAATTGGATGAGGTAGGCTCACTTACGCAATGTGACATGCTTTATCATTTGCTACTTCATCCCACCCTAGTAAGGTGGTACTACCAGGGTGGACTCGACCTCAGGGTTGGGGCTGACCTATGGGAGTTCTTAGAAATTACTTACTTTTTCAGGATAAAATTTGGGTCCAGTTCGTAGAATAAAAAAGCCTTAGGATAATCCACAAAAGTATCCTTTATTTAGGTGGTTTCCTGGGCCTATTAAAAACCATAAGTTATTGTCAGAGGATGTATATGGTTGCTATGACCATTCTGTGCTACTGACTGAGTTTACCAACATGTTTCTGCCCATCTAAATGAGCCAAAAGGTCTCAAGCATTCATCAGGGCCAAGTCTAAGTTTACCCTCGCCAATACACTAACCGTGAAGGGCACCAAAGAGAATATTATATAGAGAGGGCCTACCTCTCTCATAGAAGAACATCAGGTACATTAACCTATTCAAGGGGGGAGATAAACATAAATGTAGCAATAACGGTACAAAGATACATATAGCGCAGTCTGCAGTGGGAACCTTCCCATCAAGGCAGCGTAATTTTTTGTACAGTGACAGTTCCAAACATAAAAACGATAGCAAATGGGACAAAATGACGAAAACGTAGCCTTTCACATAGAACACGCATGCAGAGGTGAAACACACATGACTAGTGGGCCCCCATATGCCGTCCCTCAACCCATTATTGTCATTACCTAAGGTATAAAGTCTATTTGCCGCATGGTCTCTTCAGGGTGGATGTCTCCTTTAGTCACACTCTGTAGGTATGATCCCATTGTAAGGTAGAAATCCAAGGAAGTGGGGGGTTGGTAAAGGAGGAAGGGAGAGAAACATAATAGTAAACCAGTGACTGCATACTTAGTTATGATCTATGTCAACTCATTAGCCTATCCCTAAATGTATATATGTTGGATCTGAGACACCAATGCAGTATACACATTCACTGAATGAGTTATTTCTCAAATAACTTACTGCATCAAGGTAGACTGTCTGTGTTGGTCCTACCGTGCCCCCAAAGAATAGCCGACTGGTAGCAGGGAAAGAGGCCTGCTGGCATTTGAAAGGAAAAACAGGAAACTTCCCTCGCTGTTTAATTAGCCGTTTTTTAAAAAAGGTAATCAACCCAACCTGCATTGGCCCCGAAACGGGTCAAGAATGAAGCCGCAATGTACATGGTCACGCTCCATTAGAGCATTCGTGCCGCGGTTTACATTACCGCAACTCTATGATCCCAGTGGGCGGGATCATCTGATATTGTACCGGTCGGCCCCGCTCCATGTGAACGGAGCAAGAGGCCATGACGACCCGTAGGAGAGGGGGATTTCCTGCCCACTCTTACTGTGTGTCCCAAAGCGTCCGCATCACAGGATGCGCGGTACGCCACACGTGGTTCAATCCTCAAGAAGCAACATGGGAGTTGAAGTTCTGGAACCGCATAATGCTTCATGTTGTCTTATGCCTCAAAAAGAGGGTACATGCATTTATAGGGTTTAAAAAAATATATGGAAAAAGGTTTATACGTCTTATAAACCCTTTCTGACACAGTAAGGAATCTTAGGTGTTTTTTAATAGTTTTTTAGGAGCACAATAGTATCCACACAGTACTGTACGACTGGCCAGTTAGTCCAATGTCCAAAACACACCGGGGCTCTTTTTCTACTTAGATGTAATCAACTCAGGCCCCTGTGTAGATTCCCGGTGGGTTGGGTGAAGTCGTGGTAAATTTAGCTCTATTTTTTATATAATTTTTCGGCACAGCCTCCGGAGTGATTACAGTGGGGGGGCCACCATGTGGGACCACATATTGCAGTTTATAATTTATTTTCTCAGAGCACCCCACAGAATCTCATCATTCAGGCCTTAGATGTCTGTGTGGAGGCGGAATATCTAGCGCTGCTCATATTTCAGCAGTGATTTGCTCATGTCTGTATGTCTCTGCTCTAGCTTCTCAATTATATACCATTCAATGTTGTCTACACTGTGTTGGTGCTCGGTGTAGTGTCTGGTCAGTTTCGTGTTATCTCTTTTACTTCTTATTGTGCTTCTATGCTCTGTAATGGGGACCCCTATATTTCTAGTGGTCATGCCAATATACAGGAGCCTGCATGGGCACTTAAGCACGTATATCACATGACTTCAGTTACAATTCGTTAGATGTTTCAGAGTCCACGGATAGTCATGCCCAATTCTACAGGTTTACACTTCTTTGTGTACTTTCACACCTCATAGCCGCCACAGGGTTGACGGCCTGTTGGTGCGGGGGTGTCCTATAGTCTCAATTGGGTTTCGATTTGTTTTTTCTTTGGGCGTGTGTGTACCAGACTATCTCTTAGTTTTTGGCTCTGCCTGAACGAGAACACAGGGTCGGAGACTCTTAAATTACCTGAGTTGAAGATGCCCCAGTGTCTTTTCACTAGTTTGGTAACCGCATTAGAGGCAGGAGAAAAGGTTGTGATGCAAATGTGTCTAGTATCTACTGGTTTTCTTACGTGATCAACAGAGCCTACCTATTGTTGTTCATGACCCCCCCCCGAGTTACGATTTTTTTCAGGGTAATTCTTCTTTCTTAACTTGTTCCTGAGTATTATCACATGTTCTCTATACTTCGCAGTCTCTGTACAATTGTGTCTCAGTCTTAGGAATTGTCCTGTGGGGAGACCTTCCCTGAGTGCTTGGGGTGGTAACTTTCAAACTGCCAAAATCTAGATCAGGCCCTTTGGATAGAGCTTGCCCTGCCCCCCCTCTGTAGGGGGATACAGCATATAGGACCAGGAATCCCCGTGGCCCAGGCCTTGCCTTGATCCGGCGACATGCCAGCATGTGACGACTTCCTATTGCCTCATTTTGCAAGATGCGGGGGTGCAGCGGGAGGTGTAAAAATCTTGCTGAACACATGTCTCTTCCGTCCGTCGCCGCGGTGGCTGGGGTATATAGGTTACCCTGCCCGTAGCCTCTGCCTTTTCTGGGGCAGAGCATCACGGCGGACTGATTGACGAGAATTTTCAGTCTGTGTCAGCAATCCCCTGGAACTTGCCTCTGCTTTCCTGCACCCAGGCATAATCATCCTCGGAGTGTTCAGGCCATTGAGGGTCTAATTGTCTTTTATTCCCCACACCCACCCACTTGTTATGTGCAGTGAAAGGCCAAAGAAGGATTCCCTTTTTTCCTTCCTGACCCGGTCCCTCTCGCCGGCAGCCGGAGCCCCAAGGAGAGGGGCTTGACCTCGGCGGGATTGGCAGCTGCCTACTTTACAACCCAGTAGTGCGGTAGTTTCATCCCGCTCCTTGTGTCATCACTAATTTATTAATCTCCTAGCAATACTGAGCCTGGACCTCTACTGCAGGACACTGAAGGCAAGATTGCAAGTAGTTTGCCTCAATTTTGCCCAGGGAGCTACTGCATCAGCACGGTTTACAGCTTTACACCCGGCCCAACACCCTGTCCTGACCCTCCTTCCTGACCCGGTGGAGAGGAATTGTACTGCCCTCAATTGGTATTGGATGCCCAGCCTACCGGTGCCAGGAACATGGGTCAGCCCGACAGGCGGTAAGCGGTGGAAAGAAAGTGTTGCTTGGTTGAAGTGTATTTACACGCTGGGCTCCTAACAGCATGTTGTTGTGGCTCCCTTTGTTCGCCCTAAGTTGGCAGGGTATGCCCAGACGTGGGTCCCTTGCTCACTTTGCCATTGGATTCAAGCTAGCCTGGCTGATGAGGGGTGTTGCCCCGAAACTGGTCCTAGGATGCTTGTTTCCGGTCCAGGGAAGACCTGGCTTGGCAGTTCGGGCTGGACTATTCCCATGAGGAATAGGGTCAAGACTGATTTGCTTATGGCTGGGTCTGAACTGGGGTGGCGAAGTGAGCTAAAGAACAATGATGAATTCAATCCAGGTCTGTGACTGTGGGTGAGTGTCTGAAAAAACGCTCCATCCATCATCTCCTTGTGTTTGCTTTGTTTGCCCTAAGTTGGCATGGTATGCCCAGAGGTGGTTCCCTTGCTCACTTTGCCACTGGATTCAAGCTAGCCTGGCTGATGAGGGGTGTTACCCCGAAACTGTTCCCAGGATGCTTGTTTCTGGTCCAGGGAACACCTGGCTTGGCAGTTCGGGCTGGGCTATGCCCATGAGGAATAGGGTCGAGACTGATTTGCATATGGCTGGGTCTAAACTGGGGTGGAGAAGTGAGCTAAAGAAGGATGATGGATTCAAACCAGATCTGTGACTCGGGGTGAGTGTCTGAAAAGTTTCAGCGCTCCGTCCATCATCTCCTTGTGTTTGCTTTGTTCACCCTAAGTTGGCAGGGTATGCCCAGACGTGGGTCCCTTGCTCACTTTGCCACTGAATTCAAGCTTGCCGGGCTGACGAGGGGAGTTACCCTGAAACCGGTCCCAGGATGCTTGTTTCTGATCCAGGGAAGACCTGGCTTGGCAGTTCGGGCTGGACTGTGCCCATGAGGAAAAGGGTCAAGACTGATTTGCATATTGCTGGGTCTAAACTGGGGTGGCGATGTGAGCTAAAGAACGATGATGGATTCAACCCAGATCTGTGACTGGGGGTGAGTGTCTGAAAATTTTTAGCTCTCTGTCCATCATCTCCTTGTGTTTGCTTTGTTCGCCCAAAGTTGGCAGGGTATGCCCGGACATGGGTCCCTTGCTCACTATGCCACTGGATTCAAGCTAGCCTGGCTGATGAGGGGTGTTACCCTGAAACCGGTCTCAGGATGCTTGTTTCCGGTCCCGGGAAGACCTGGCTTGGCAGTTTGGACTGGACTATTCCCATGAGGAATAGGGTAAAGACTGATTTGCATATGGCTGGGTCTGAACTGGGGTGGCAAAGTGAGCTAAAGAACGATGATGGATTCAACACAGATCTGTGACTGGGGGTGAGTGAGTGAAACGTTTCAGCGCTCTGTCCATTATCTCCTTGTGTTTGCTTTGTTCGCCCTAAGTTGGCAGTGTATGCCCAGACGTGTGTCCCTTGATCACTTTGCCAATGGATTCGAGCTAGCCTGGCTGATGAGGGGTGTTACCCCAAAACCGGTCCCAGGATGCTTGTTTCCGGTCTAGGATAGACCTGGCTTGGCATTTGGGGCTGGACTATTCCCATGAGCAATAGGGTCAATACTGATTTGCATTTGGCTGGGTCTGAACTGGGATGGCGAAGTGAGCTGGGGGGCTCTTCAATTTGTGTGCACTTTAAGTCACCTCAGTCCTACATGGGGCCAGTGATTTTAGGGGTAGCTGGGTCATCAGGTTTTTGCAAGGGGTCGCATTTAGGCGTAAGTGTAAGGGGTGCAATTCTTTAATGGGAGTTGTGGTCTTTTAGTTCAAGCAGGCACCTTTGGCTTTCCTGGTGGGCACTCATCTATCAAGAGTGGTCACCCTCCCCCTTCCTTGCCTTATATTAATTTAGCGTTGCTGACCTAGCTGGCGCAGGCTACTCATGCTCCTTGTGCTGCAGCAGCATTGGGCTGGGAATGCAGACCAGGGACTTAAGTTGAGTGGCGATCAAGCACATGTTTGAATACTTTATTAAAAGTAGTACAAGCCAAAAGGCTTGTGTGCACCGTGCACTGTTCACTGGGTTATAGTCAAACCCTAAAAATATTTACTCTGTTTATAGTCGCCCAAATAATCAACTCTAGGCCTGGAATTAGGTCATATAAACTGTGTTTTTTATATTCTTAGTACAGCAGACCTGAATCAATATAGTAAACATAAATCATTCATGGCAATTCATATTATATCAGATCATAACAGAAAATACAATCTTTTCATAAATAACATAATGCTTAACAACGCCTCTTCATGAACATTTTTAAGTGCCAGATGCATTTCGTGACTATATCGTCCCTTCCTCAGGGGCAACCTATGGAAAAAAAATAGTATTACAGTGTGCTTTGATACAATTAAGCAAATACAGACATCAAATCAGGCAGGTAATATTACCCATGGTATAGTCAAACAATTATACAATTAGTCCGCTAGGTGCTTTAATATAGGTACACATCACATATGTTGTTAGTAAGAAAAGAGAAAAAGAAAAAGATGTACACCCGTGGTGACAGGAATTGAACAACTAACCTCCAATGTGTAGGACAATGAACAGAGTTCATTCCTTAAACATACCTTCATAGAAGAAAAACCGTAGGAGCAAAGTATTATAAGGACTGTCCTATGTAAAAAATAAGAGAAAGATCGCAATAATGCGTCATTCGACCGAAACAAACATGTTAATACCTCGTAAGCTCTGATGTAAAATATAATGTACCGCTCACCTCTATCTCCTAATACAAGGTCCCAATAATCCCTGGAACATTACTTGATGCGAGAGTGTTAGGCTGCAGAAAAAACATACTCTGAGTGAGTAATTTCGATTCACGCACAACACAAATTTAAAAAATAGACACGTGGGAACTTGCACTCACCCCAAATATTTTTAGGGTTTGTCTATAACCCAGTGAACAGTGCACGGTGCACACAAGCCTTTTGGCTTGTACTACTTTTATTTTGACTAGACGCTTGACCAGACAGCAAGCGTAACACTGTAGCACCATTAACCTAGAGATACTAATTTATTTGAAAAGAGTCATAAATAGGTGTGCGCCTCCGACCCCAATCCTTATACTGAATACTTTATTACCCATTAGGTCTCGGGGGTACAATGCCTGCCAAAAGCAGTAGAGTCGGGAAGAGAAAGGGAGATGACCCAGAGTTAACCAGGACCATTTTCAAAAGCTGGGCTAAGTTGGGTGAGGTGGGGAGCCAGGCAACTCAGCATCTGAGCTGGAACATGAGCCTGAACCTGAACCAGAGCAAGTGGTAGAAGAGCACCCGAGGTGCTCTAACATCCCTCATCGGGCTGCCTTCCCTCTGGTAATGAGAAGGGCCAAAAAGCAGTCAGTCCAACTGCAGGGATCAGTGGGCTCCATTGGTTCTGGGGCTGGGGAGGGGGGTCCCTGAGCAACTCTGCGACCGAGGGCCCCAGGCAGGACACTAATCTCCCATCCTTGCCACCTATTGCCCCTCTGCACCCGCTGACTCACAGCAGGCACTGCAAGGCTCAAATGAGGTCCTTTCTGTACTAGCTGACATTAGACAGTCATTGAAGCTGCTTTCGGAGCAGAGAACTGGTGCTTCATCAGGACAACTTGGGCTAGCCCCTTGCTCCCAGTCACTGGGGTTTGTAGACGACTCGTCCATTGGGTTATCACATCCAGTGTCACAGATGCCAGTACCTGGCTCCCAATCATTAGGGGTGGCAGTGGCCCCTCAGGGCTCACCAGCTGGGCCTTCACACCAGGTGGTGCCAGCTGGCTTGGGGGGGGGGGTCCAGAATCCCTCCAGACCCCACAACTGGGGTGCTTTCATCAGTTGCATCTTTGTCTCAACTAGCTGGTCTGGCAGCAGGAACTCTAGGAGGTCACACCCTTACTGCCCCCTGGGCTCCTTCGACCACCTTTCTATCTGCCATGGATGATTTACAGAAGCAGGTGGAGTCCATTGTGAAGGCACGAGATGGGTCAAGGGCTGTACCCACTGCTCAGAGCTTGAGGGACATCATCGATATGCAGGGACCCTGAAAAAGCTGCATCAGGTAAAGTGACCAAGGGCACTGCCAAGGACTCTGGCTCTGTTAGAATAGTTTTGGGTGGGCAAGACACATTACTCTCCAGGCCAGGAAGTTAGTGTCGCATGTCCCTATGGAAGTGAAGGAAAAAATATGGAAGGGCGTCTTTGTTGACATTTTTTTACTGATTAGACCCATAATGTCATGTAGTTCCTATAGTACCCCTGCAGGACCTGCGCGTTTGGATAACATAAACCGTGGGCTTGGTGTTAGACTGATTCTGTGCACCCCCACCGCATATGTTAGCCGGATTTGCATTAGCTAGCTCACAGTGCCACTAGAATCTCCTCTTATCGGGGAGAGATTAGTTACTGGCAACCTTAGATCATGACAACCCAAATTCCTCAGAATCGTGGAAACAATGTACTACCTTTCGCTCAGTCACTCGTGCTTACTTATTTGGTTTGTCTCAGAGAGTTACACAGAATAAACAGTCTGGGCGTTTCAATAAGTAATTATTGAACAGTTGTTATTCTAGTGTAAAATATATGTGCTGCAGCAACCAGCAGACAATAGCAGAGATATATTATCAGCAGTACGATCAAAGTGAAAGGATAGAACAGTTCTACCATATTGCAATAATCATGAATACATACATGAATATAAAAGGCACTATGAAAGTGTGCGTACTCCTACGATACCTAACTAGATGTACCTGAGTGTACCTAGCATATGTGTAGGTCTAAAAGCCTAAGAGCCAAGAATCCCTCTAGGATTTAGTCGAGCCCCCATACCTGAATAGAGAAAGTGTGGGACCCTGTCCTGGTCTCGAGTTGGGCACCCCGCAAGCGCTGTGTTAGACCGCTGTCAGCTGGAGCGACTGCATGCAGGAGCCTCAGCATCTCTGGTCAGTGTGTCAGCATGGAAGTCTTGGTTCCCTCTGTCTTACCGTGGCAAGATGTGGTGTATTTATACCCTAAAGTGTCTTGTCCCTCAATATGGTTTGTATTGGTCTTTGTTGGACATGAGGAAGACGTCAGGGGTGAACTTTGTACATACATATTATGCGGGAGATGTAGCTGGTGAATACTCATGCATAATTTATGAGTACATTATAGGCCTGTGTTCTGGAACGACCTTGCAGTGTTTTAACCACAGACTAGATAACGTTCAGCCCTTAGAGCTCGTTGTGTACTGTAAGGAGCTAATGTAGGTGAAAGATCATGCCTATATTAGGAGCCATGACTATAATAGGGCATATACGAGTGTGATCATAATAGGGCACATACGAGTATGACCATAATGGGGCATATACGAGTATGATCATAATAGGGCATATACGAGTATTTCTACATTATGGCATATATGAACGGGTCTACATTAGGGCCTATATACGAAACATAACACCCACTTCACTTCCGAATTGGATGACAATGACCATACTTAAAATCTGGACAATTTAAAAATATTCACTTAAAACGATTAAAACATGGATTTTAAAAAATGTTTAAAAAAAATGTTAAAAATTATTTCTTAGTTACCACTTGAAAAAGTCAAAGTATGTCCCATCTATAAAGTTGCATCACTATAAGCTGAAGAAGGCCATGCTTTTCCAAGCGGAAGTGTCAATTTAGGAAATGTTCCAAATTTTGTTCGTTTATTTATGAAACGAAGTGGAGAAGCCAAATTCTTTCCCAGGACGCGATGAGCCAATTCAAGTTTAAGTGTCCTGGCTGGGAGATACAGCATTATCGGTGTTAGCTACTGCAGACGACAAATCCAACGCTTCACAGAGAACGTCAATCGCACATAGATGGAATTCGGCACTGCCAACAGTCGTTGCTGCGGCAGCTTGTGCGGCAGTTGTTACCTCGGTGCCTGTGGAGGAGCCACCTAACCCAGCAGGAGCAAACGGCACCTGTGGATTCTCAAGGAATGCATTCATCAGAATTGGAAGACGCTGGGGACAACGCAGAGCATGGGCCTTTAGGGGGTCCAGCATAGCATCTAGGACCAGTGGCGTATCCGATGGAAACGTTAGACAGAGAATCAACGTGCATTCTTCTCCGCAGAACAGGCATCAAAGAACAGGTAAGATGCAGTCCACCCAGACTGGTCTAAATGATAGAAACCAAGAGGCGTTCAGTTCTCTTAGGCAAGAAATGCCCAGAAGCTGCACCATGCGTTCACGATATTTCCGTTCCATGAGTGTGTTCGCCATTTACTCGGAAATGGGGCCGTCCATTGCGTAGCAGTAATATTATAATCAGGACTCCTGCAATTAGGAACAGGATAAGCGGGAGACCTCCAAAGACGCTTCCCAATATGGAGTGTATAAAATTTGGGATTACTCCGAGGACTGTCTGAAAGGTGCTTAATAGTCCTGACCCTATGGTCTTAAATAAGTGTACAATACCGCTCGTATCAGACATGTTAAAGATACGACCCACCATTTCTGCGAAATGAAAGGGGCATTTTGTACGTATAAGAGCTTGTATCTCAGTCGAGGTCCTTGCAAATTGAAGTTCAAAGATTTCTCGAGCGGAAGTTAAGGGCACGGGTTGCTGTAAAAGCATGGCTTTCAGTCTGCTCAAGTATCAAATTGTATAAAGGAAACATTCAACGAAGGCCATAACGGCGCCTCCCTGACTGTGTTCAGCGGTGGAAACAATACTTGCATACAGCAAGTAACCCTGGAGTTAACAGTGACCAGATAGGCGACGCCCGGAAGCATCCCACAGCAACCTTGATCATTTAGCATTAAGTAACTCCCATTCGAGAGCAGCTGGAAAACCGGCGTGATCATGGCCGCTGGGGTCCCTGACATGTGACATGATAAGTTCGCTACCGAACCACTACATGCTCCGTGCAGAGAAATATCCTGACACATGAGAGAACCGCTCAAATCGTTCTTGCAGTTTGTACCACTCAGATACACTTCTCGATCCCCATTCTGGCATCGATATCTATATGGTAACTCCCAAGTTTCCTTGATGTATCCCTTACCCATTTTTTCATATTTGCCTGCCTGCCTTTGCTCAAGGCAATATTGAAACTGAAACGTAGTGACCGGCAGAGTGATCTGGCCATGAATTAGCCATTCGGTTGATGGTGATTCGGCTACAGTGAATGGTAACCTTTCCAGTTTCTCAATAGGCAGCATTGTATATTTGGCTCCCCTCTGTGCCATTTCTGTCGGTTTATCTGTTAGATTGTATTCTGAAAACAGAGACGTGGTGTTTATAAAACGCCAGGGCACATAGCCTGAACGCAAAGATTACAGCGTCCAGCTTAACATCATAATAGAACGTAGCTGAGATTGCCCGTGTTGTAACAAGGCAAGATCTTGTTCTAATATGTTGATTGCCGAAGACACAATGTTGCCTAAGGAGTAAATCCTGGAGGTCAAAGTTGTTAACCCATTATCCACTACAGCTAATGCCTACTCTAGGTTAACACGGTCTATTTCCCGTATTCTTTCTGCGGCCTCCTGTTGGGATATTTTCCAGTTTTCATTATAATAGGCATAAAGGCCAGCATATATGAAACGCTTCTGACGTGTTTTCTTTGGGCCTTGTAAAAAATCCCTAAGGTCTACATCAGGTGTGAGTAAGGTCAAATGATGTTTCACTTCTGAGAGTGTTGAGGTTTCTAGCCAATCAAGGCACAACTTCCCAACACTATCGGATGTCACTACCCCGGGGTGTTGTCTTTGTACATAGCGTGTATCTGGCCTATGGATACTAAATCCCTCGGGTATACCTAGGAATCTCTGTTGACATGTGTTCGTGTCAATGGGCCAAATCAGCCATCCTGTCCAATTGGGATCTGACCTGTTGTACTGGAGAATGTCATCTAATCTTACCCCATCTGTAGTTGAATTCTGCCCCCCACCCATCTGTGATGGTGTCGGAAACCCTGGTGTGTTCATTTCCTTGTTCTTGGCTAGTCCAAGAGAGGATGTCTGTTGCACAGTTTCATTTAGAAATAATCTCTGCTGTGGAATGAGGCATGCTCTAAAAAGCGCTTCTGTTCCCTGGACTGGCCAGTCCCTAGAACCCCATATTGATTTTGAATCTATAGTGTCCTTCCATAGGTCGAAATCCTGTGTAGACAACTGGGCCATAAAGGAAGCAGAGTAAATCTGTCTGGTGTTAGTCAACATCATTTTCTGTGCTGATGTTGTTGCCACTTTGTAATAAAATGACTTTGGGTCAGATGTGTTGAACCCTGAAAAGTATGTGAATTTCTGTGCAAAAGTTTGCGAACTGCCTTTTGGAGGAGTTGGGCAGTGTTCCCACTGGTGGCATTCAAATAAATTTCTAGGTGTTATAGATTTGTGCAAGAAATGATGACCATAATGTTGGTAACAGTACAATGTATCATAGTCTGAAGTACCTTCTAACATTTTATTGTTCGGATATGCTGCAGTTTGTTTCTAAATCAGACATTAAATTAATTACAGTTTCAGTGTCCCAATCATCAGAAAATGTACTGGAGGTAATGATATCACTTAAAGAAATTTTAAATACATGTTTAAGCTTTAAAAGTTCAGTCGGACCGAATATATCATAATCAATCTTGTCCCATACTATACCGTCCAGTATAGGAACTGCTGTGATGTTCCCTGAAGACAAGTCTCTTGGTTCATGATGTGAAGACTGGTGTGGTTTTAAAATCAAATTGACTCTTTGGGCTGTAGAGCTTTGTTGGAGGTATCGTCCATTAATAAGCATGCTAAAAGTTATTATTAAACCTAGCCAGAAAATGAAAAATAAAATCCCAGTGATATACCATAGTTCAATCCAAGGTGACACCAGGTAAGTCTTTCTAAAAAAGTTCAAAAAGTCAGTGAGTTTCTGTTTGAGTGATTTTTTGGCTGGCGTCGTTTCCGGCTCACTTGGGTCCAGTGAAAACGTATCAAAGTTCATGAAATAGCCAGAAGCAGTTCGATCAATTGTTGGAATTGCATTGGGATTTGTTGAAATCGGATTTTGCTCTTGACGAGGAATGTTGACGTAGACGTCTGTAGTCGGTCTGATTGCAACTTGGTTGTTAAGTTGATTTTCTTCTTGTTGAAGTGGAACGAGTTCCATAGCATTGTTGCTTAGTCCTTCATTCCGTACAGGTGGCTCTTCAAACATGATGAGTCTTTCTGTTTGGACTTCTTGGATTGTAGCGAGAGGAGAGCATCTGCTACTTTGGAGATTCTGTTTAGAATCGGCCACATAGTGTGGTTTGATTAAGTCAATTGAGACAAATCTTTTCTCCTTTTTCCCAGCAAGAGGCAGCAGCAGTACAGTTCTTGTGCCTTGGATTGCTAGGACCGGTACAGGCTTTCTGTAGGATGGCCCAAATGCTTTCTTGTCAGCAATCTTCTCTCTGACCAGATCCCCGACTTTTGGGATCCAGACAGGTCTTGCCGTTACTGCCTTGACTTCCTCAGTGGCGGCCTGTTTCTGGAGCACGTTACTTTGTTGTGTCCTGGAATCATTTAGATCCTGTAAAACAGCCAAACGATCATGGATATCGAATGGATTTTCATCCTCCACTGCGCCTTCAAAATCAAGATCAGGTACCCACATTCTTGTCCCAAATAGGACCTCGTAAGGAGTGACACCCCCTAGAGAGCTTCTTGGCTGATTGTTAATTGCTCGTTGGACCCCATAAAGGTGATCGACCCATCTACCGCCCTTGCCTAATACCCTAGCTGTTAAAGATTGCTTTAAGTCCCGGTTTTTCCTCTCCACAACAAAATTTCCCTCGGGATAGTACGGAGAGGAGTACCGCAATGCTACGCCCATTCCTTCCATGGCCTCTTTATAAGCCAGAGAGCTAAACGCCGGAACACGGTCAGAATGTAACGTGCCAACTGCGTATGTGCCGATAAAGACTCGTAAATCTTTTATAACAGTTCGAGCATCAGCCGAGCGCTGAGGCCAGACCTTGAGGAAACTTGAGCTGGACGTACACGAACTGACAACCTAATACTGTCTAATAATGGTATCTGTACTGGACGTGTTGCGGTGGACCCTTCCATCTGCTTGCAGATGTCGCAGTTCCAGATATAGTCTCTTCTCATCATTGGCCACCAGTAGCGTTGTTTCAACGAAGAAACAGTCTCCCTAAGTCCCTTATGTACAGAACCTTTCCCTTCGTGTGCTGCCACAATTAAGCCTTGCCTACGATCCATATTTGGTATTACTCTATCCCCCACTCCAGGAATCTGAGCATATGGAATGTTTTGTGCATCTAACTTGTAGGAGTACTTGAGTGGAAATCTTTTAGGTACTGCTGTGCTGCCTTTGCGTGAAGCATTGACAGCTACCATAATCTCGCTGTCTATTCTCGTTCTTGAACGAGTGATTGCAGCTACGGACGCTGTGCGTACAGCCCCCTTTGCGGCTTCATCAGCTGATGAATTCCCTTCAACGTGAACGCCATCACGCTGATGACTCAGTGTATGTATCACGTGAGCCCTCAGTAGTTCGTTTCTCAACTTCACTACCTGTTCCCATAGTATTTTATGCTTAATTGTGCCACCTTTTGCATCTTTGAACCCGTTTTGTTCCCAATGATGTAAATATTCATTGTACGACTGTACACAGTAAAAGGAATCACACACAATTAGTGTGGGGAATTCGTGTTCTGTATTTACAAGTGCCAGTATCAGTGCTTTTAATTCTGCTAACTGAGCCGTGCAGTCTCCTAGAGACTGCGTTTTTGTGCAACTTGGATGGAACTTTCCATCGTGCATGTGACCTTCAACGATTGCACACGCTGCGCTGTAAGCTTGCTTACTCCCTATGGCTGGTTGAGCAGATCCGTCAGTGTAAATAATGTATTCATACTGATCTAGAGGCAAAATCTAATTTGGTAGAGGATATTCTTGTTCGTATTGCAGAAATGCTTGTGTTTTTAAACTTGGATCAAATCTGTATTCAACATCCGTTGCAGTAAGAGAATTAGCCCATTGTATCCATCTGTGATGTAAGGCTTTCGCATTTGGAATGCTAGCTTTTGTAACAGCTTCTAAAGCTGGTACTGGGGTCACGACAATTATGCGTTTACCCTGAGCCAGAGCTCTTTCTCTTGCTACAGCGGTCTGCACTGCTGTCAGGATTTTTTCTGTTGAAGTGAAACGCATCTCTGCGTTTGTGTACAGGTGTGATTTGTATGCGATTGGTACCGTTTCGCCTTCATTGAAAGTCAAATAAGTGTACCCGCATTGACCCGCTATTACTCGGATCACTAAGTTGCGTACGTTTACGCGTGTCTGTAAATGTTTTGAAGCTATCATGTCTTCCTGTAGGGAACGCAGGATATTTGTATGTTCCTGTGTCCATTGTCTGACTGAAAAATCAGGTTTTATTAAGTCGAAGAAAGGTTTTACTCTTTCTGCGTAATCCAAAATGTATGTTCGACCAAAATGTAGGAATCCCAGAATTGATTGTAAAATCCTTAGTGATTTTGGAGGTTGGAGCAGCACACACTTTTCTAAAAAGTTAGCTGCTAGGCTTTTTCCCTCACTTGACAGCTCATATCCTAAAAACAGGACACTGAGGTGGGCAATCTTTGATTTTTTTATTAAATTAAATTTATAGCCCTCAGAGGCGAATCCCATAATAATGGTGCTCACCCTGGTCAAGTGCCTCGGTAAGTCATCGTCCGTCAGATAAATATCATCCACAAAGGACAATGCTTCTTCATCCAAATTTTGGAGTAACTCTGTTACCCTTGCTGAAAACAACCCCGGGCTATTCTTATACCCTTGGGGGAGTCGGCAAAATTGCCGCTGCGACCCTAGCGCTGAGAATGCGGTCAGATACCTGCTTTCAGGCGCTATATTTTGGCAGAAAAATCCATTTGAGATATCAAGTGTTGTTTTGAATTTTTGTCGCACAATGTTATTCATTAATTCGGCACTATGTGCATTTTGAACTGCAAATGTCTTTGTGCAAGTGTTTAAATGTCTGCAATCTAAAACTAGACGATATGTGTTGTCAGGTTTTGATACGGGAAACAAATGATTGTTCATAGGTGAAGTGCAATTTTCTATCACCCCCTGGTATTCAAGTTGATCTAGGATCTCCCTGACTTGTTTTTTAGCTTCCTGCTTTATAGGGTATTGCCTTTGAGCGTTTGGTGAAACTTTTAACAGGATCACGTGGTGGGTTGAATCCTCATCCCAACCAGCATGATTTTTGTACAATGCTGGAGCTAGGGCAACCTCCCACTCCTGCGCATATGCATGTTTAAGATGTATGGAAACGAGGTCGGAAAATGCTGGAAAAATTACCTTTTCTCCCTTTGGGCACTCCATGACGAATGCTGGCGGCCAGTCTTGCTCTGCTAATAGGATGTCATATCCAGATGACAAATTTTCCCAAAATAGACCTTTAACTTTTCTGGGCTTGTCCCCCTCCATCCGGAGTGTTATCTCATGTAACTTATGTGGGACACTTACCCGAGTATCAGGTGTTTCCACCTTGATGTACTCACTCAACTCTGCTGTCACCAGAAATTCCTTCAGGTTCTGGTGAGCTATCGTTACTTCTGCCACGCTGTCTAGCATCGTCAGAGCCCATTCCCCGTTCAGAAGCTGTGTACTCAGAATTCTGGGCATGTCTGATCTTGAGACCTGCTACCTTTTTCTTTTTGAACTGAGGTTTTTGTTTATCTTCTTTTTTAGGTGCGTAGTCCGCAGCGCGTTGCGTGTCTCTGGACTTTGTACGCTCCTCTTGACCGTCCTTCCCTCTCGGAGTTTCTTGACGAACCCTGAAAGGAACGAGAGGAACGTGTATCAGTATCCTGATACCTGTCAGGTTTTTTAATATTATCCCTATTCCTGAGGTTATACCTCCTTTCAGAGGGCTCCTGTTGAGGGGACCTGCCTCGGGATTGAGATCTACTGTCTTTAGACTTTTGTTGTTTTTTATTTTCCCACTTCTTTTTAGAAGAAGTAGGTGTCTGCTTTGTAGTGTCCTTTTCAGGACTGCCCACCAGTTGTGGTTTTAATGCCTTCCCACCTAGACTGTCTCTGCCTAATTCTGCATATCCAGTTTCAATTATTTTGGGTAGTTCGCGTTGTTGATCTATTGGACCGAACTCCCTTAGGCGTTGGCGGATCGCCACTGAAGCTGCTTCCCCCTTAATGTTAGCTAGTATTATGGCTGATACCTGCTCGAAGTTGTTTAGTAACTTCATCCCCAAGTTTAGGGCAGGCTCTGCTCCGTACTCATTTTGTATCTGTCTGAATACGTCTGGAACTACTGCTAAGGACGGGATACCATGTGTTCTGGTATATATGGCAGCAAAGACTGAACTCCAAGAGGTGCAATCCTCTACTTGTGGTGTGATCCCCATGGGCAAGCAGATTGTTAGAATTCTGTGTTTCTCATAGGTGGTAGTATTCGGGAATACTGCCTCAAGCTGAGTTATTTTCTGAGCTATCCAGAATGGGATTTGTTCGCGTTTTGCGGGCATTTTGCCCATTACCGCGTGTAATGTTTGTGGAGTAATTTTATTTCCTGTACCCTGGACTGGAGTACTATTTGCTGCAGCTGGTGCAGGTTGGATTGTTAAAGTCCTCATGACGAATTGTGTCAGGTTTCTGTAGATTTTAATTTAATCTCTGTGTTGTACGAGTAAGTCTGGCTGTGGCATTGTTCCAATGTCAGGGTGCGGTGTGTAAGCCGCTAGTATTGGCCATGTGGCCCCATCTCCTCCGAGCGGGCCTAATCTTACTCTTCCTCATACGTGGGGTAGGGCGCCATTAAACCAGTAATAATGTTCCTGGTAAGTGAGTGGAATCTCTATGTCCTCAAACGGGGCATATTCCTGTGGTGCATCTCCTTTTATATAATAGTGAAATTTCTTTGTTATGGCATTTGCTGCTGGGAATGTAACCCATGAGTAGAACACCTCTGTTTTGTTTGATTCGTGTGCCTCAATCACGAAAACTACCATGCCACCCCTAGCTTGTAAACCATTTTATAAAAGTCTTAGAGTGACTGTCCTTCTGAATTTTGGTGCAAACTGTATTGCATCCTCAGGATCTTCTCCTCCTTCTAAAATGTTCAGGTCAACTCTGTCGTCCCCTGCCTCAGAATCAGGCATGTTTTTAGAGGAAGAAGTGTTCAAAGGGAACTAAGATGAGATGTTATGCACAATTTAGGAACTAAATGTCCTTCAAGCTTGATTAACCAACAGCCGATAAATAGGATATCTCGCCTACTCAGCTATGTCGGAGTTTGTGCCCATCCACTCCAGATGTCTCTGGGGTTTTGTGAGTAGGTTCTCTGAGAATAGCACGACTGAACTACTCAGATTCTACTGTTAAATAAGTACCCAACCAACGTTGGCGGCGCCATGTCGTGTAGTTCCTATAGTACCCCTGCAGGACCTGCGCATTTGGATAACATAAACCGTGGGCTTGGTGTTAGACTGATTCTGTGCACCCCCACCGAATATGTCAGCCGGATTTGCATTAGCTAGCTCACAGTGCCACTAGAATCTCCTCTTATCGGGGAGAGATTAGTTCCTGGCAACCTTAGATCATGACAACCCAAATTCCTCAGAATCGTGGAAACAATGTACTACCTTTCGCTCAGTCACTCGTGCTTACTTATTCGGTTTGTCTCAGAGAGTTACACAGAATAAACAGTCTGGGCGTTTCAATAAGTATTTATTGAACAGTTGTTATTCTAGTGTAAAATATATGTGCTGCAGCAACCAGCAGACAATAGCAGAGATATATTATCAGCAGTACTATCAAAGTGAAAGGATAGAACAGTTCTACCATATTGCAATAATCATGAATACATACATGAATATAAAAGGCACTATGAAAGTGTGCGTACTCCTTCGATGCCTAACTAGATGTACCTGAGTGTACCTAGCATATGTGTAGGTCTAAAAGCCTAAGAGCCAAGAATCCCTCTAGGATTTAGTCAAACCCCCATACCTGAATAGAGAGAGTGTGGGACCCCGTCTTAGTCTCGAGTTGGACACCCCGCAAGGGCTGTGTTAGACCGCTGTCAGCTGGAGCGACTGCATGCAGGAGCCTCAGTGTCTCTGGTCAGTGTGTCAGCATGGAAGTCTCGGTTCCCTCTGTCTTACCGTGGCAAGATGTGGTGTATTTATACCCTAAAGTGTCTTGTCCCTCAGTATGGTTTGTATTGGTCTTTGTTGGACATGAGGAAGACGTCAGGGGTGAAGTTTGTACATACATATTATGCGGGAGATGTAGCTGGTGAATACTCATGCATAATTTATGAGTACATTATAGGCCTGTGTTCTGGAACGACCTTGCGGTGTTCTAACCACAGACTAGATAACGTTCAGCCCTCAGAGCTCGTTGTGTACTGTAAGGAGCTAATGTAGGTGAAAGATCATGCCTATATTAGGAGCCATGACTATAATAGGGCATATACGAGTGTGATCATAATAGGGCATATACGAGTATGACCATAATAGGGCATATACGAATATGACCATAATAGGGCATATACGAGTATGACCATAATAGCGCATATACGAGTATTTCTACATTATGGCATATATGAACGGGTCTACATTAGGGCCTATATACGAAACATAACAATAAGACGGGAGGGCGAGGTAAAGGAAAAAGAGGGGAAGGATGGCTCTTCGAAGGACAAGAAGCCTAAGATCGAGGAATCCATCACTAATAGGCTGTTTGGTTTTAATGTTTCTATGACTGTTATAATGGAAAGGAAACCAGAAGTAGCCTCACCCATTACTTTTTTATGCCAATAAGATACTTAAAGCACATCACATGTACGGTGAGATGGCTTGGTTGGATTACGATAGGGACTTCAGTTGGTCTAAGGTTGAGGACCCCGAGATTGGATGGGGCCAAACGGAGGTTAATGTATGGCTAGAAAGTGTAAACAGCAAAACTCCACTTAAACAGACTTTTCGTGCTCAATAAGGTACAGGTGACAAAAAAGGGTCCTGTTGAGCATTTAATAGGAAGTAGTGCACACCGCCAGCGGCATCTTGTAAATGTAAACATGCATGTTCATTCTGTGGGCATTCCTCCCATCCCAAAGTCAAATACATTAAAAAATAGAAAGGGAAGGACTTTAAGTCATCCAACCAATAAGACCTTACGCACCCCGGTTACTACTGAGGAATTGCTCCATTGGCTAAATTTGTAACCTAACAGAAAGGCAGCTCAGTTATTATATCAATGGTATCACTACTGGCTATCGCATACCAGCCCATATTGTTTTACCTGTTCTGCATTGCAAAAATCTGTTGTTGGTGCATGCACACCCAGGGGTGGTAGCCCAGAAGTTGGAGAAGGAAGGCTCGTTCAGAAGGATCGTGGGTCCTTTCCCTACCCTCCCTCATTCTCTAATTTTGTTTATTCCCTGCTGAGTGTGGTCCCAAAGAAAGATCCCAGTCAGTTCCGCCTGATCCATAACCTCTCAGCACCCAAGGGCCTATCTGTAAATGATGCAATCAACCCTGCACTGTGTTCGGTGACCTACTCATCGCTTGATATGGCATAGGCTAAGCTGCGCAAGCTGGTCCCCGGGTCATATTTGGCAAAGACGGACATTCAGTCCGCTTTTAGGATTTTGCCTGTTCATCCTGATGATGATCACTTTCTTGATTTCGGTATGGTGGTCAATATTTCTATGACAGATGTATGCCAATGGACTGTGCAGTCTCTTGTAACTACTTTGAGCAGTTCAGCTCGATTTTGCAATGGTTGTTTACTTAGAAAACTGGTTACATAGATATCATACATTAATTTTGATGATTTCCTTGTCATGGGTCCGCCTGCTTTGGGGGCCTGTAGTTGGGCTCTGGGAGAGCTGATTTCTTTGTTCAGAGATTTGGGGGTCCCGCTCGCACCAGACAAGACAGTTGGCCCATCCACCTGTCTGTTCTTCTTCGGAATCGAGATTGACACCATTGCGGGCAAATGCAGGCTTCACCCTGACGAATGATTCCACTCTCTCAGGTAGAAAGGTAATGTTACATCAGCTTCAGGTTCTTGTGGGTCAACTCAATTTTTCCAGGTCCATAGCAAGGGCAATGGCCGGTTTCACACAGAAACATCATCACACTAGGCTATAGGCTGAGGTGAGGGAGGAACTAAAAATCCGGCGGGAATTTCTGCAACACTTTAATGAGTAACTAATCTGGCCAACCCCGCCCGTAACTAGCGAGACTTTGGGCCTGTTTACTGACACAGCGGGCAGTATCGGTTCTGGGGCCATCCTTGGGCAACAATGGTGCAGGGCAGACTGGGCAGACTGGGTGGCATGATAGCAGGTTGACTAGGAATATACATTTTTTTGAACTGTTTCCCATTGTGGTTGTAGTCACCATCTGGTCTGATCTGTTCCAGAACAGGACAGTGGTTTTTTGGTCAGACGATATGTCGTTTGTCGAGGCTATTAACAGGCAGGGTGCTTCTTTTAGACAGGTATTGAGGCTCCTGAAGCATCTTGTTTTACTTTGGTTAAGGCTGAACGGGTCACTGGTGCTGCGCACATGCACGTTACATAGGGCGTGTCAGCCCAAGCCCCTTCCTTTTCACCATCGCGACAGAGGGAGCAGATCGGTGGCACGCTCACTGTCCCATCCCTAATAATTTTAGTTTTCTTTGGTCCAAAATGGCGGAAAAGTGAACACCAAGATTGCTGTACAATTGCGAGGGGAGTCCGCTAACGGACTGCCTAGGGCAGCACTGTGGGGGAGACGGCAAGCTGAATCTCGAAAGAAAATGTTCACACCGGCTTGGGGCAAGGGCTCACAGTTAGTCAGTGTAGGGTTTGGCGCTCCAGACCCTGGTCACACTCTACGAGCCCCACAGACAGCCTGGTGTCGGAGGGGCGGGCCCCTGGAGTTGTGGACAAGACTCAGAGGACTGGGGACTGCCCCTCAAGGATGCAGGTAGTGTACACCTGTGTGGTTCTCCTTGGGGTGAAGGTTGACTGAACCTTAGTGCTGGATAGGTAAAGAATGGGAGGCTCCACTATAATTGTATGACTTTATTGAATTTAGCTGTTAGATTGTAAAACTTTGCTACACTATGTACATACAACTATGAAAATGCAAAATGTGTTTTTCTTTAATCTTATTGGATTTGTACTGCTATAAGTTTTTTAAGGTAATGATGTGAATGTTAAAAATGTCATGTTTATGTTTCCTATGTAATAAACATGGCCCTCTTCCCAAAGCAGCTGTTGTCTGTCATTGACTCGTGGGGCTTTGGGAGTGGGTCTGCCAGAGCTTGGGGGGCTCTGTGTCCTATACATGTCAGTTATGCTGGAGAAAAAACCAGAAGCAGCAACCTCAATGATATTTTATTCTAATAATATATTGAAAGCACACCATGTGTTTGGGGGTACTGCGTGGTTGGAATATGACGGGGATTTTAGGTTGACTAAAGTGGAGGCTCTGAATAGAGGGTGGAACCAGACAGAAGTCAACGTGTGGTTAGAGAGCCTTACCAGGAAGACCCCCCATAAACCTCTTTTTCATCAGCAACACATGGGGGATAAAAAGGGCACGTGTTGGGCCTTCAATAGAAAAGTATGCATGCACCTTGCAGGATCTCGTAAATACAAACACATTTGCTCTTTTTGCGGCTATCCCTCCCACCCAGAATTTAAATGTCACAAGAATTCCAAAGAAAAAGGAAAAGAGGGAGGCAAACTTTCCAATTAGTTTTGAGTTGCCCACACCAGTCCAGACTACCAGGCGGATTCCATGGCTGAACTTGTACCCAAGCAAGGGTATAGCGAAGTTGTTGTATTTGGGCTTTTCTACTGGCTTTAGGATACCGACACTCATGTGGCTCTCATCACTCATTGTAACAATCTGCTCTCTGCCCGCATGCATCAAGCTGTGGTGTCCAAGAAAACAAAGAATAGAGCACCTTGGGTAGGATAGCCAGAGCAGTTTAGGTTGATTCATATCCTCTCGGCCCCCAAGGGTTTTTTCGGTAAATGAGGCTATTGACCCGCACTTATGGTCAGTTAGATATGCATCAGTAGATCAGGCATTAGCTATGCTGCATGACCTTTGTCAGGGAGCTCTGCTGGCCAAAACAGATAGAGTCTGCATTCAGGCTAATCCCAGTCAATCCTGACAACTACCACCTCTTGGGATTCCAGTGTGTGGGTTCTTACTATTGTGACAAGTGCATGCCGATGGGGTGTGCTGTGTCATGCACATACTTAGAGCAGTTTAGCCCACTGTTACAATGGATATTCATCTCGCGCACTGGTCACAAAGTAGTGATTTACTACCTGGACAATTTTCTAGTGCTGGGGCCGCCTGAGTCTGGGGTGTGCTCCTGGTTACTGAACTCACTGACTTCTCTTTTTGAGGAACTTGGGGTACGCATAGTGGCAGAGAAGACAGTAGGTCCTTCCACATGTCTGACCTTTCTTGGTATTGAAATTGATACTGTGGCTGGTGAGTGCCACCTCCCTTTTGAGAAGGTTCAGGCCTTCAGGCAGTCAGTTGACGCTGTGCTGGCCTTAAAAAAAGTGACTCTCCATCAGCTTAAGTTCCTAGTTGGCCAATTAAAACTTTGCCTTATGGAACATACCCATGGCTTTCCCCTTTTCACGGTCAAATGCGATGGCGATGGCTGGCCTCAGAGAAAAATATCACCATACCCGGCTGTCAAGTGAGGTAAAGGAGGACTTAGGGATATGGTCCACTTTCCTTCAACAGTTCAATGGCTCCATCATATGGCTGTCGCACCCGATATTTAATGCCGCCTTAGGCCTCTTCACGGATGCGGCAGGAAGTGCAAGGTTTGGAGCTATTTTGGGCACACAATGGTGTAGGGTTGACTGGCCAGCGACCTGGCATGAAAGCGGAATCACTAGGAATGTTGTCTTTTTAGAGGTGTTTCCCATCAAAGTTGGCACTGACTATATGGTCGAGGTTCTCAAAGATAGGAGCGTAGTTTTCTGGTCTGACAACATGGCAGTAGTGGAGGCTATTAACAGGCAGGGGACTTCTTGCAAGATTATCTTGAGATTGCCGAAACACCTAGTTTTGTTGTGCTTGAAGTCTAACATTTTGTTTTGAGCTAAGCATGAGCCTGGTATTCATAATAATGCTGCTGATGCCTTATCTCACTCCAAGCTGCAGGAAATTTGGGATTTTCATTCTCAAGCGGCCGAGAAGATGACAGAGTTCCCGTCATATCTGTGGGTGATTGGAGTCCTGCCCTGCCAGATTTAGTGGAGCCTCTATTGCAAAGCGCACGTGGATGTCCTATGAAAAGTGTTTTGCACAGTGTATGTCTTTCTTACATGCGAGTAACGTCCCTGGCATGTTCACTACAGAGGCCATTTATCTCTTTCTGGGCACCCTCAGAGACCAGGGCGGGCAAGTATCGTGCACGCAGGCCCATCTCTCAACCATAAGGTCCTTTGCTAAACTGAAGGGCGCAATGGACGAGAGTGGTTTCTTTCTCTTTAAGAAAGTGTTAGTGAGTTGAGCAATACTCAGTGGCTGTGAGGAGGATGGCAGGCTTCCCCTAAATGCCCATGTCCTGAGCATCCTCTTTCCCTTTCTATCTTGCAGAAGGTGTGCACTTTTCTATATGTTTGCTGTGGCCTTTACTTTGGCCTTCTACTGCGCCTTTAAGGTGAGCAAACCAGTGGGGTCTTCTAGAACTGAATTTGCCAAAGGCTTACAGTGGGAGAATGTTTGGTTAAGCAAGGAGAGCTGCTGATCTGGTTGAGAAAGTCTAAGACCAATCAGGAGAGAAAGGGGGCTGTGATCAAACGCAGAGCAGCTAAGGGCTTCCTTCTGTCTCCAGTGGCTCATCTGGAGTCTTACCTGGCGATTCGACCTGACATCTTCACATCTGCTCTGTTCATCCATGTGAACAGAGACTCCCTAACATGCTATCAGTTTTGCGCAGTCTTGACCGCTGGCCTTAAGGCAGCAGGTGTTAATCCGACTGGTTAATCATTTAGAATAGGCGCGGCTACTGTGGCGGCAGGAGTAGGTCTGTCTCCTGAAGAGGTTTAAAAAAATAGGACAGTGGTCATCAAAGTCCTACATGCGCTACATTTGTCCCCACTTGCAATGAATGTTCACTGGTACATGGTTGTTCTCTCTCTTTGTGTACTCATGCTTGTTTTCAGTTTCTTAGTAGGATGCCATTCACGGTCGTGTGGGTTGTTGGTCATTCCTTCATCCGGCGGGCAGGCTACACATTGCAACTGCTTCGTAAGCCTAAGCCAGCAGCCCTGTGTGATGTTTCGTTCCGGTGAGGCCAGATTGGAGGCATCTGCATTTCTGAACTGCAACAGCTGATCAAGGAAACCAGTGGTTGCGAGTGACTCCAGGTCCCGGACCTCATTCTATCTACCTTGGAGGTAATGACCTGGTAAGAATGGGCCGCAAGGGCCTCAGGGAAGTGATCCTGAAGAAATTTGCGCAGCTGGCCAAGATTTTCCTGGAGGCAGCCATTGTTTGGTCCCACGCTGAAAATGGTGTAAGGACATCAGGTCTAGGGCAATCAGCGTATCCATTACACATCTGAACTCTGAGTTGTCCAGGCTGTGACCTGGCCTGGGTCGCCTTTGGAATATTCTGCACAAACTGCTAAGCGGTGAGGATATCTTTCATAAGGATGCTGTCACCTCTCAGGCGCTGGTACAGATTTTTTCATTGAGGACATTTGGGCCATCCCCCAAGGGATGTTCTGTGGTGGTGAGGGTGAAGGATCTCTTTGCGCTGGTCACCCTTGAGGCAGGATATCAAATCCTAAATTCACCCCTAGTCAGCAGAGGGATCCTCCAAAGCAGACTCCCCAGAACAGCACCAAGAGTAGGGTCCAGCAGTCCTGAGCCAAACAGAGGATGTAGACACCAGCTTGTGGTCTAGGGCGCATAGATTACCGGGGTGGGCATGAGGCTGCAGCTCCTGGCCACCTCATCACAGCCCCTCAGGCAGCTTGATGTTTGGGGGGTGGTGCCCTGGTATGAGGACAAGGGTACAGGGTACAGCCCCTCATTGATGCAGGTAGTTTCACCTGTGTGGTCCAATGGTGTTTAGGATTGTGGAAGGTCTCTGGTCTTGTTGGTGTTCATTTAATGCACTGTTTTTTGTGTGATGTTTTCTTTCCCACGAGTGCCTAATTGTTCACGATGTGTCACTAGTATCTGACCTAAGTATGTTTCCTACATGAATGTGTTTTTCCACCCAAATATGTTTTTACTTGACTGTAATAAAACTGTTCCACCAAGTTCACGATCTTTGTAAGTTCTGTTGGTGCCTTATTCAGGTTGTGTTGGCACGTGCGCCAGAATGGGGGTATCCAGGTCCTAAATCCACCGATTCATACCCAAATAACATTGTGCCTTAGTTGGGATTGCTTTGTTACCACACTCCTTTCCACTGTCTCTTGTTGTCATCATTAGCCCTAAGGAGCAAAAGGTTAGTTTACGTCTGTTTATTATCAATCGTTAGTGACAAATTACTTTTTTTTACTGTTAGGTGGACAAGAAGATCCTTAAATTTAGGCACAAGGCTGCCTCACTTTTGTGTCCCCTTCAAAAGATACTGAATAGTTAAATTTCATGTGCACACAGTGAAGCTGCCATAGCTTTGCAGCTGTATAAATGATAATGTATATTTTCATAGGGTAACCCTGAAGGAAGTGCACAGCGGAGAATTTTGGAACAATCGAGGACACATAGTTAATCATCTGTGAAAAGGTTGCATCCACCATATTCCACTCCCCCAACTCAAAAACCGATACATGGATGTTCCACAGGCTTTTATAGATGTTTATAACACCAGTTACCACAGAACCATCAAAACTTCTCCCATAGAGGTAACACCAGATAATTAATTCATGGTGTGGAGAGCGGTGTATGGGAAGCCTCTTTTAAAAGAAGGTGACCATGTTAGGGTTTCAAAGTTGAAAGGGGTCTTTAGGAAGGGTTAACAGTAGACTTTTAGCGATGAGATATTTATCAGGGGCATCACCCCACTGCTTTTAAACAGTGAGAAACATAAAATGACAATAACTTTGAGTTACTGTCATTTTATGTTTCCTGTCCTGCTGCTTTGCGGCGGGCGGGTGGGCGGGGCTGCTCTGCTCTCCGAGCATTACAGCCTGCATAGAGAACATGCACACCCCTCCAGCCCCTGTCTGAGCGCTGTGTCACGGCGCCTAGACCAATCACAACGCTGCAATTGCAGCGTTGTGATTGGTTTAGGGGAGGGAGCCTGGCTGCCTGCTTCCTGTTCCTGTCGGAGGCAGGAGAGCAGGAGCGGAGAAGACGTGGGACCCGGCCTCGAGGTAAGCTTTTTTAATCCGATCCCCCCTACCCCCTGACCCCAGCGCAACACCCGCAACACCACCCTCCGTGCCCGCCCCGCCACCCATGAGCCATGCTGGCCGCGACTGATATTTATAGTGGTAAGTGTGGAACTTAAAGAGGGTGTATATGTTTACAGGTTAAAGGACTATGAAGGGGAAACTGTGTCAGGTGTCTTTTACAAGGAGGAGTTACAAAAGGTACCTGACGATCTGCACAGGATATACAGGGTTCAATAGATCCTGAAAAGGAAAGGTAGCGGAGCTAACAGGCAGGTTTTGTCAAATGGAGGGAGTAGCCTGAGAAATTTAACAGTTGGGTGTTGGGCAGCTCCCTGCAGGGTGTGTGAGTATGGGGAAGTCTCACTGTAGGCGTCAAGATGGAGACAACGCCATTTTATATTACCCTCTGTCACGTGGCCCATAGGGACATTGTCGTTTTTCACTAAGTTAGCATGAGCACTTCCCAGCTTGCCTGCTGCTTTTGCGCACGTTACTACACGTCTTTATTTTTGCAATATTTCAATGACTGCTTTCACATGGGAACTCATCGCTGGGTTCACTCTCTGCATGTTCCTGGGATTTTGACTGAACATTATGTGCAAGGTCGAACAACAATGCCCCTTGTTATTATGTTCTGGCCAGACCGTAGCCCTTAGACAAAACATACCGATGCAGCTGTTTTTTGGTCGGCATACTTGCGTTTTTAGTAGGGTACACGAATAGGTGAGACACACTTGGAGAGAGACCTTTCCAGGGAGAAGACCTATGATGTAGATATACCATCTTTAGGCTAAGGTATGGGGTGTGCTGACAAAGCCCAGAGATCTTCCCAGATTGTTGGAGTGGTGCACCGCTCGATATTAAAAAGGTTGTTAGTCAAATAAATCACTAGTTCGTATAGTTTTGTTAGAGTTGTTTTAAACAATCCTTTATTTTCATAGATGTCCAAATACAAATATACCAGCCAACGCGTTTCGTTCATAAAAATGAACTTCTTCAGGGCATAAAATGTTGGTCCTGGGAGAGACAAAATATATATGCAATCTAAGCTGCGTGGGCCTCCATGATAAGGGCTAGTGTGCGGTGAGTCTGATAGCAAAGTGGGTAGTGAACCGTCCGTTCCGGAACGGACGGTTCACTACCCACTTTGCTATCAGACTCACCGCACACTGGCCCTTATCAAGGAGGCCCACGCAGCTTAGATTGCATATATATTTGTCTCTCCCAGGACCAACATTTTATGCCCTGAAGAAGTTCATTTTTATGAGCGAAACGCGTTGGCTGGTATATTTGTATTTGGACATCTATGAAAATAAAGGATTGTTTAAAACAACTCTAACAAAACTATATGAACTAGTGATTTATTTGACTAACAACCTTTTTTAATATCGAGCGGTGCACCACTCCAACAATCTGGGTTTATCCAATATCTGCATTGCAGTTAGCACCCAACGACGGCAGGTGCTGGAGTAGTTTGTGCACACTCAACTGGATTGACTGTTTTACTAATACGAAGGGAACATAGCAGGGGAGTGCGGTCATAGTGCCCGCTGTTGCCCGTAATCGTACCAAGCCCAGAGATCTTCTATTATATAATAATACTTCTTCTTAGCAAGGGGAGGGAGGTTAGGCACTATAGTCTTTTCTCCATTGTCTTTTTATGATGACGTCTCCCTTCATGATGTATGGACTAGCTGCTATGCTGACTATATTTGTACTATGCATTTTCCTGCTTGTTGTGGCAAGTATACTGCATGTTAGAGCATGTTAGAGTCCCTGGGACCACTGCCTTTCCTTAAAAAATATTTTAGAACCAGTCACAAAGGGGAAGGGGTCCCCTGGGGACCCCTTCCCATTTGCGACTCCATTACCACCCTCTTGAAGAGGGCGGTAAATTGCGAGTGTTTTGCGACCGCAATTGCGGTTGCAAAACATTCATACATGGATTGTGAGTCGCTATTAGGAAGGGACACCCCTTCCTAATAGCGAGTCGCAAAACACTATTTGGCGAGTCGCAATTTTTTGCGAGTCCCAAAATAGTGTTAGTACATTGGCCATGTAGGTTTATGCATGCGCAAACGGGTCGCAACCTGTTTGCGCATGCAAAAACTGGTCGTACATCTGGCCCTATGTGTATAGCGACATTGTAGAGCCACAGAGGATTGTGAAAGTTATTCACCACTGCTAAGACGGGTTCAGGTGAAGAGTGAAAATAACACTACGATTAATATCAAATATAACAAACCCAAATACGTGGCAATTTCTAAAAAACATTTTGACACTATTTCGATCATGATCTTCGACGACCATTCTGAGCAGGTGTCCTTTAAATACGGGAAAGTTATTGTTAAGCTTCATTTAAGGTTGCGACGCAACAGCAAATATTAAGAAGTCATCATGGTGATCATGAAAACATACGGTGACCCCTCTCTGTATAGGGACTATTACAGAAACCAGGCCGGATATGGAGGGCCGCCATACTTTCAAGGGGCCCCTGTCAAGTATGAAGCCGGTTTTGGGGGTTTCTTCCGTAATTTGTTTAGAAGAGCTATGCCTTTCTTGAGAAGAGGCTGCAAAATTGCAAAACCCCATGTTAAAGCGGCGACTACGAACATTACCCAGGATGTGGTGTGTTCTGTGACGTCTGCAGTTGTCGACCGAATGAATAAACAACCCCAAGAAGGAGCAGCTCTGGTGTACAAGTCAAGCACATGTATTAAAAGGAAGCGAAGGGCTTCAAGGTGTAGGGGCCACACCAGCTCCCTATAAAAACAAGACGGCGCTCTTCAAAAAGTGCTCACAAAAGAAGAACCGTAAGTCAGAAAAGAGTTCGGAGAAGAAGAGAACGGGCGCTAGCGTAAATATTTTTTAAAAAGCAACTACCTGAAACATGGCCTTTGTACATTTTGCTTTAGGCGAACAGTTAGACCTGTATTCTCTAAAACCCACTTAGACCAGCATCGAAAGCAGTTTTTTCATGGAAGTATCGCCTTTAGCCACTTTGACGCCGTTGGCACTGATAGAGTTTTTTGTGTCCGGGTACACAGATATGTATCTGGATCTCAACAACACTCTGCTGCATCTTGTGTGTAAAATTGCAAAAGCGGACGGTAGCAACATACCAGCCACTGCTAAAGTGGTTACGATTGCTTACCTCATCGCAACCACATTGAATCAGGTGGACATCACCCTCGGCGGCCAACTCATCACATAAAATGATAACATGTATGCCTACAGAGCCTACATTGAGAGTATTCTAAATTACATTGGCGAAGCACTTGACACGCAGCTTTCAGCAGGACTCTTCTACAGGGATACATATGCGCAGTTTGAAGACAAGGAGCTGTACGGTAACAATAAAAGGTTTGTAAAAAGAGCAATCTTCGCCACAGGCAGTAGACAGTTTGACCTCCTTGGACACACACATTCAGACCTTTTCTTCCAAGATAAACTGCTCATCACTGGTATTGATCTTAAGATCAAATTTAACCGCAACAAGGACTCATTCTGTCTCATCAGCAGGGATGCGTAACAGTATAAACTCATCATACTGTCCACTAGCTTGTTTGTGAAGAGAGTGAAAGTGTCACCAAGCATCAGACTTGCTCACTCCAAAGCTTTACAGCTATCGAACGCCAAGTGTGCAGTTGAAAAAGTAGCTCTAAAGATATTTAGCATCCAAACAGGCATCAGATTAACCCAACAGAAAAATGTATTTTTTGGGCAACTACCGAAACTTATTATCATCAGTTTTGTGGACAACACAGCTTTTAGCTGCCTCTATACATCAAACCCTTTCAATTTCAAACAATACAACATCAAATACGCTGCATTGGTCCACGAGGGGTCTGTAATTCTGGCAAAACCGTACACACCTAGTTTTGGAACAGCTAATTTTATCAGGGAATATCTCGATCTGGTTTCGATAACCAGGAAACACCTGAGGGACTCTGGAGTCATCATGTCAAGAGAAGGATATGGGGCTGGCTACATGCTGTTCACTTTCGATCTGACGCCTGACATGGAAGACGGTGACCACTATAATTTCATCAACAACTGAAATCTAAAAGCTGATATATGGTTGATTCAACCCTTGACTATGAATGTGAGCATGGTCGTATTCGCTGTATTTGACAGCGTCATTCAGGTCAACCACGCCAGACAGATTATGTTTGACTATCTTTAAAATATTGTGAAATGGACATGGTTCAGATACGAGAGTTCTTAAGCCGTTATAAATACACCAAGAAATACTTTTTAGGTGTTTTTCCAAACGACAGCCTAACTGAGGAAATAGGGGTAGAAAAGCCACGAACACTCGTCTTTAACACAGACCCTCATTACAAGGCCGGGAACACATTTGGTGGGCTTGTTTTTGGATATAGACAATGTTACAGTGTTTGACAGCTCAGTGGCGTTCCCCGAACATAGCATCTATACAAAGCCTATATTCAAGTATGTAAAAAAAAAAAGCTGCTGCTAGGGTAGAGTATAACAAAATGCAGGTACAGGATTCTCTAGCCATCACATGTGGGGAGCATTTTATATATTTTATTAGTAAAATGTCAGACGGTATGCCATTTAGGAATTTTTAAAATCTATATTCAAATGACCTTGTTAACAATGACAGTATTGTTATGAAATATGTGAAAGAAAACGCTAGGTCTATGTCAAGCTCTGTTAAAACAGAATACAGTGTCTGTCAAAAGTGTAAGGTCAAGTAACACCAGTATGTGTAATGATGTCTGTCTAAAATAAAAGAATTTAAACTTGAATGTAGACTCAGCATTTTTTATTCTGACGTAAAGACACACATTTAAAATGTTTTTAAAAAAAGATGAGAGAAGCAGGTTGAAAAGTTAAAAGTGTTTATTACAAGTAGTTTTTTAGTACAAATATTACGCTGATAGACTTACTAAAGAAATAATAGAAAACAAAAAACATATGTCAAAAATGTTATCCGTTGCAGAACTATACACACAAACATCATTGGAACACATATACAGCGGTTCAAAAGTCAGAAGAAACATCAGGCAGTAAACCATGTGTGCGCTTTGGACAAGCTCTTTTTTTTAGGTTCCACAGACGGAGCCGGTGTGCTTCAGGAGGGGGATAGCCGGGGAACGAAAGATGCTGCTGGTGACTGGGGGATGGGAGCTTTCAAACTTTCAAGCATACATCTGTGGTCGGCATTACCGACGATCATTGAAGGAATATTGAGTTCCGCTGAGGCATGCAGACTGTTTCCAACCTCTAGGAACGTTCTGAAGTGATAGTGTTTTGGGGTGCATGAGACCTTTGACTAGGTCGTACATGTGGGACCCAATAACCGGCTTACCTTTGTAGAGGAATTCACCCTGCTCATTCCATGAGATCAGGTCTATAGAAGCTGACATCTTACTTAGCAACATTTGCGCGACCCCACTATACCTTTGACTTATATTTTTTAAAAGTTCTTCAACAAAGACATCTGAGGATGGTGGTGGTGACAGTGGTGGTAATTGATCTTGAGGCGTTCCCGTGGCTGTTGGAGGCGGTTCAGAGTCAGGGTAAATAGAGTCAGCTTGTTTTTTCAGTATTCTACTGCTTGTAATATTGTAAAAAGTTTTGAAGAGTGCTGGAGTAAAGACCTGCTTTGTCATGAGGTTTTAAATCAGTACCGTTCAACATGTCTTTAATTTCGGCATCTATTGGGAGCATCTCATTTTTCTGTATTTCCCAAGCGTCGCCCATAGATGGGTGCAGCTGTTCCAGCTGCTGGAGTGGCACCAAGTAGATCTTTTGTGCATGATCCATCAGTTCCCTGCTAGGAGGCTTGTAATTAACAGTATAGCTATGCCCAACAAAGAACCTATAAAACCACTGACTGCTCGACCAGTTTCTTCTTCGCCCTTTAATTACTAAGCTTCTTGATAAGGTGACACTTCTTCTTCAACACATGGAACTGGCTCTCTGATATAGGGACATTAACTTTTCGGGTGTTTAGGGCGATTTCTGAAATGGCAGCCACTAAGTTGTCCGAAGCTGTACACAGGATGGCCTTTGCTTGCTGGGGGCTAGCTGTGACTGGCATTTTTAGGAGGGCTAAATTTTGCGTAGACGCACAGACATGGTCAACACCTTATATTATAAGATTTAGAGTATAAATGTTATGAAAGTCTTTTTAACGATTCTGTTTATTGGCTTTGGGTCTGGTTTTAGGTGTGTACGCGATGGGGAGATCGGGTTGGAAAATACCAGCACGTAGTCTGTAGTCTTCTAGAGTACTGCGTTTTAAGTCTTCCAGTAAGTAGCCGTGTGGTTTTGTGGTAGCTCTGTTAAAGGCTTCCAAGAAAAATGGCATGTTTCCGGGGTTCATTTGTTTAGCTATAATAGATATCTGCTGTTTGTCACGGGGGTTTTAAATAAAACAAGGTATGAGGTGTTGAGAGTTATAGAACGACTGCTCTTACCCTTGTAAAACAAGTTCTGCACAATGTAGCATATGCTTAGATTGCGATGGTGTGAATATTGAGTAAAAGCTTTTTCTAGCTCAGGGTGATCCTCACCTTCGCGAATAAGATCATCTACATTCACCATGTTTACAAGCCCTCTAGATAACAATGCATCATCGCTAAGATTACTAGGTATGCCTTCTATAAATTTGATGTGTGGGAGTCTTAGGGATAGTTCTGTATAAAGATCTTGCCAGCATGAATAAAGCCTTACAATATTGTTAGGGGTTTGGGAAAAAAGCACTTGGACATTTTCTAATAGCTTCTTTATAAAATAACTTTTACCGCAGTTTGAGGGACCTGCTAAAATGCGGGAGAACGGATGTTGCAATCTGGTGTACATAGTTGGGGATTCGCTGCTCTAATGCCTTTTAATAACCGTACGGTAGAGTTTTGAAGGCTTCAGTCTGGACCTTTTCATCAAACACTACGCGCAAGGTTTTATGCAAAGGCTGGGTTGTGATTTCCCACCACTTTTTAGACCGGACTATGCTAGGCTGTTGTACAACAATTGTTTTATCATTTTCATGGTCGCTCGAGGTAGCGTATTCATTCACCAGATCCTTTAGACTGTCGAAATTGATTTTGACAATGTTGTTAACATTTAAGGTGATGCCTTTGGCTTTTATACACACTGCATTGTTAGATGTTTTGTAAGAATAAGTCTTGGGTCCGGATGCGATGAACTCGACTATGCACTCATCCTTTTCTAGGTCGCTGATCAAATCTCCTAGATAATCACCTAGTGGAGGGTCTTCATCCCCTACTTTGCTCACAAAAATAACAGAGTCGGTGTTGTGATACAAACACCTGTCCTGACGTTTATCTAACACCCTGCAAAGCTCTAAACGAGCATGAGCGGTTGTGAAACAGCCTATGAAGATGTTTATATTGTTATACGTTGTGGGGTACTCTTTTGTGTATTTCCAACACATAGCTGCGGTCTCATCATTGATAAACTTGCAGCTGGACACCTCGTAAATCATTGCAATTAGATACTTAAACAGTTTTTCAGGATCTGTGACGGTGGTCGTGTTTGACAAGTTTGTACGCTGTGTGAATTTTCCCCATAGGAATTGAGACAGAGCTCGGCTAGCTGGCATCTGGCGGGGTTGACCACGATGAACTCGGGTCTCAAGTTTATACCTCATGATCGTAGTAATCATCAATGTACTTTTGCTTAGAGGCCTCAATAATGCATCATTCTGGACACCCAGATGCCTCCTGCTTGTCTCTGAGAAATAAGTTGATATAGTCAGAAAAGAGCTGCAATGTAGCTCTTTCAAAGTGACAAATTTCTTTTATTTTACCAAGTCAGGATCCTTACTCGAGGGCCACTTGTACCTGGATTCTACACCAGGTCCCCTTGAGCTTCCTTTGCTCGCCATTGTGTCTGCACTCGCTAGTCTCTTTACTTTCAGGCCATGTTCGACATAGGGGGAACATTAACTTACCATCAACGCTGTGTGGTAGCAGGGGGAAGTAAAGCCTGCGGGGTAGTTAGATTTCGCATTTAACTAGCCCAAAGTATTCGCCGATGGGTTTAAAGTCCTTATATATAATGATTCGGTGGCCTAAGGGGTATACCTTCAGTTTATTCACAAACGGTTACAGACTCGTGAAATCATAGTAATGTATTTTCTCATCCTTGCCCACGGCCCTGTACATCTATATAGCATTTGTACGACCCCCAAATAAGGGGTCGCAGGGCTGCAAAGGTTCAGGTAACTCGTGACTCTTAATGAAAGAGCCGAGTTCTGCATCTGATGTTAACATTTCTATCCAATCATGCTCCCAAGGGATCTCAAAACAAAACCGCAGCTCTCAACATATTGAGCCGTAAGCAGAGTACGCCGGTGTAAGTGTTAAGATTTTGCAGCCAACAACCTATTAAACTCGGGGTGCTTGTAACAACGAGGACAACTGTGGTAAAAGCGTCCGTTGTATTCAAAAGCTGTTGGTACTCCATTAATTCCAGCGTACCCATCTAGGTAAGAAGGCCCCAAATGGTATTTACCACCCTGCAAGGTGTGATGAATGGATATGTTTTCCTTGTCAGAGACGTACATGAGCCATTGGATAGAGGGGGTGGAATATCGCTTCTGTTTACCATTATAGAGGTCGGGTGGTACTAGTGCTATGCTTTCAGGTATTAAAAACGTGCTTGTAGATAGACATACACATGGAAGCCAGCGTAATGTGTTGAAAAGGGTCAATGTATTATATAGATTTTGTCATCTTGGTTGTGTTGGGTTTCAAAACCCTTTTCTGTTTATTTATCTCTACCACAACGTCTCTGAAGAGATTGCAAGCTTTTCGCAAGATCATTACGTCTGTCTGACAGTACGCTTTCAACTCGGTTTGAAAATGAAACCTATTTTTGCGGTTTTCACCATACCACTGCTGAAAGCTCTTTTTCTCCACAGGCATCATATACTCAACACTGTAGCTGTTGGGCGCAGGCATGGAGCCCTCATAATTCTGATTTTCCTAGGAAATAACCTTTACACCCTGGATAATCAAATGCTTTTGGCAACTTGCTCAATTTCATGGGCAGAAAATTCAAGGTATCTGTGAACCTTATTTGTAAAGGCACAGCTGTTAAGAGCATCAATTTGGAGCCCTGGGTGATGAGTTCTACAGGCATCTTTTCACAAATCATATTTTGCAAAATAAAGAATGAGTCATAAACTGTTGAGTTTCGAGCCATCAGGGTGTACCCTATGAATTTTGGCTGCATGAAAGTGTTGAGGAAATCATTCACGCATGAACGGCCTTCAAATTCCTAGTTGTCATCTGAAGTTATATGATGAGCGTAAATATAGTTAGGGCGGTGCACACATGTCTCTTGGGTACACTAAATATCGAACACTATGTGGTCTTCTATTTTTGTTAGGGGCCTCTTTTTAACCATGTGACACACATGTTCTGTTCCCGCCTGGAAAGATGCCTTACACCTGGGACATTTCATGCCTTTACAAATGTGATCCTTGGCTATGTAGCGCCCACATTCCCTACAGTCTGTTTTAAGGATGCATGGAACAAACTGGTTGTGTATGCTCAAGCAGTTTTGCTGAGCGACAAAATAGATTACATGTGTGATACTCACCTTCTGATTGGCAACAATGATACAACCGTCCCTTTGACACATTTTACAGTGCATTTCACAATGGTGAGTTGACTGTGTGTTGTAAATATGGTAACAATGGGCGCACACGTACTTGGCTCCTAGAAAACTCTTCAAGTTCAAGATGCCATAAAAGTGATTTTCATGATGGAGAACAAACGGCCTTGTTTTTCACACGCTCTCCGGTTGTGAAGTACTTACAACAACCATTGTGGTAAAGAACTTTCACCATAATGGCAAAATAGTTCTCAAAAAGCCCTAGGTCCCCAAACCTGACCTGTCTGTCGTGCTGTATTTCAAGCACTGTATGGGCTTGATCCGCTCTAGACGTAATAACTGCGTCAGGGTGCTGCAATCCAGCAGTAATCCAGCAATGCTAGCCGCCAGACACGTGTTGGACGTCTCGTTGTTAAAGTTGAGCAACCAACGTTGTTTCTTTCCAATAATTTTACTGTATAAGATGCTCTTTAAAGTTCCGGAAACACCCCCCTCACGGCCTCGAATAATAAGGGTGATGACTCTAAGGGTCCCATATGCTACTATTTCTGCCTTACTCTGTAAAAGATTAGAGAGGTTTTCTAGAAATTCCACAGCGTCAAACACATCACGTTGCGTTCATCTGGTGAACAAGGGATTGTCAATGCCTTGTCCCTGAAAGCGTAGTTGAAAGAAATCATTAGGCCCCACATCGTGTAACAACTGCTTTATGAGTGTTTGTGCAGTCTGGTGAATAGCTAAAATTCCTTGCGAAGAGGAGTTTATGCACTCTAGGTTAACAAGCCTGAATTCCTCATAATGCTCTGTAGCGTTTAATCTCTCTATAGTGCACCTGTACCTTCTGACGCTCTCTAAAAACACAGGTTCTGAATTTGGGGGATTGCGTTGGATGGCGAGCTCTTCTGCGAATCATTTTGGGGTGGACGACTCTGGTGCTGAGCAGTCGTATTTTTAATTCTCCTTGTAGCCCAGATTCTGGCTTTCTATAATTTACTTATTAAAAGTCTGAGCTGCTTGGCGCTATTAGCCCACTTTTGTTTCTTACCGGGCACCTGCTTTTAGACAACATCCCATAGCCTGTTTCAACTATCTTGGGAGTATTTGTTGAACATACGCTCACCGAATCTCCCGACTACAAATCCAGCAACGAGAACTTCGGGATGTTCAGTGTATCCAGGTCTCTCAACTTCATCCCGTGAGCGCCTGAAACATCTTGAGCTCCAGAGGTTATCTCCAAAATTTATGTTTTGGGGTCTAACATGTATAACCCCAATGTCTGCAGTGGCTGATTCACAAGCTTGTAATACCTCTCTTCTACACCTTTCCATCCTCTGATTTCTCTCCCTCTGGGCATCCCTCAAGGGACTGTTCTCATTTCCTGCCTTCCCCAGTTTTAAGGTCTTCGAGTTTAGCTCGGATTTTAGCTTTCTGACAGCCTTTTGTATGTCTTTGATATATGTCCCTAATAAAAAATTTTTGGTCTAAAACCCCCTATGCCGGGGCATTAGCTGTGGCAATTGGGGTGGGGTGTATATTACTACGTTGCACACCTAGTACAGTTCTCTGGTTACCATCAATAGCCCCATTCTGAATGTCAGGCATTTGGGGGATCAAAAAAACAGGGTCCCAATGCGAGCACCCAGGTTCCCTGAAGGATGGTTCCCAGCTAAACGCTACTTTAAAGCTCTGATTTTGATATCCGCTCCAACCTATACAACTGTCAGGATATGCTGAGGCATGTGATGGTAGATTTACACTTGATAGGAGGATTGTACGCTCCTGGAGGTGTAAACGGTGACATCGGATATGGGGAACTTAAATACTGGTCGTAATAGCTCAGGGTCGCAGAGGTGTAGGAGGCGCAGGGACTGAGTACTGGTTATTGTGGCAGGTCAGGGTCTACGCTACAAGGTCCACTGTGCCTGGATGCTGCTGTTTCTTTCAGAATTCTCTGCCACCCCGGTCAGCCCCCTGTGAAGTCCTATAAATGAAGAATAAGGGTCCTGCTTTGACTGATCGCTTTCAAGATTGGTGCCCCAAGGCCTCTGGTTGTTAATTATAGACGGTTTTGGGGACGGTACTCTTGAGAGCACATCTACATTAGACACCTCAGATGTTGAACATTTAGAGACCTGCAGATTATGGGGACTTGCCTCAGATGTAACGGTATTTTTTAAGGATAGGTGTAAAGGAGCTGTTTGTAGCTCCGGGACCGCTGGCTTCCGATTCTTTAAGGAAAGGCGATTCGCTTTTGGTTTTTTGCATAGCTTGAGATCCCCTTCAATGGTTTTACACAACCCCTGCTGTTGTGTGTCTGCGGTTGGAAGTGCACACCCTTTGGGGTCTCCAGCCCTAGGAAGAAAAGGAGTTCCTCTAGGAATGTTCAATGTACTGGTTGTAGGCTTTACTTGTAAAGTAGTGTATGGGTTAAAGTCGGTACCAGGTCTATAACAGTTATTTGCAGAGCCAACGCCTGGTTTGTCTTGACACATAGGGCAACTCTCACCGGTAGTTGACGTCTGGGCATTTTGACGGGTCTGGGTGATGTCCTTTAAAGGCGTCGAAGTCCGCTTAGCCTTACGGGGGACTTCTCCAGAGATCTTTTGTAATTACTCTATGATGTAAACATAACAAATATGTATTAGAAAAAAAAAAGCCTGTACAACTGCTTACAGTCCCAAGTCTGCCCCCTCCTGCCTAACTTCTAAATCACATTTTATACCCTTTACTATATGCTGGAGGAACAAGCTGTTTGAGAGAAAAATACATTAGGGTTCTTTTGACTATGCATTTTGTAAAAAAAACACACCTAATATGTTCCTTTGCAGCGCCCCTTTCTTTGTAGCAGGACCGTCTTTAGGCGTTATAGACTTCCTCTTTTTGGACCCCTCTTTGGACCCCTCTTTGGCTCACAGTTCTACCTTTTGGAGTGGTATGCTGTCCTTGTATGCCTCTAGGGGAACTGTAAAGAAAAAAAGAAATAACCGTCACATTTTACAGTACAATACAAGGACTTGGTCTGCTCTCTGAGGACCCCTTCTATAGGGCTTCTATGGGGTTTTGGACTGTCAGGGTTGATGCTTACATAGCTTTTACACCAGGACCCATTTTATTTACCTGCAAGAGCTGAATTTTGCGGCAGTGGCGTCACTAGGGTTGGTGTCACCCAGTGCGGTAACTCCCGAGTCCGGGGGTGCGGGGGGTGCGGACCGCACCGGGGCGGGTGACACCCCCGCACCCCCCTAGTGACGCCGCTGTTTTGCGGGACGCTGGTCGCTGCGTCTTGAGTCTCTAGGATTTGCTGTAGAACGTTGACCACCAGCTGTACTTCAGTGTCATAATCTGTAAAAAAAAAACACACACACACATACACAAGAAAACATTTTTAGAAAATAATAAATTAACAAATAAGGCGGTAGTTGTTCACACAGGAAGGTTAGCATAGGTTTCAGAAATATAAAGCTCTAAATATCTGCACCTTGCTGAAAAGCAACCGTTTCCTAGTGGGTCCATGTTATTTCTGTGAGATTCTGGGGGGACAGAGCAGACAAATTTGCTTTAACATTAACTCTAACAAACAACACAATGCCCATTGCTACATTTCCCTTAGAAAATGATAATACATGTTTCTCATAGCACAATGTCTGCAAACACTTTGACAGTTTGCAAATGATTGTACAAGGATAATACATCAGAGACATTGTTGCAATCGCCCTGGCATCAAGGTAATTATATGAGTAATACATCCCTCCCAATGAAATAGCTTTATGCATTTTAATTAATTCAGCCATATTTTCTCCAAACATCAGCATATGAGCTTTAAAAATACACTTGTTTTCATCATGAATAAATACTTTTTAATGCAGTTATACATATAATGTTCACAATGGAAAAACTTCTATATCAGGAGGCTGGGCTGCACCCTGGAGAGCTACTTGCAGGTAGCTGGAGAGCTACTGGTAGCTCACGAGATACGACTTGCGGTGGAAGTGCATTAAAAAAAACAGTATGGGAACTGCGATACTGTGCACAATAGGGGTGGGGTGAGTAGGCGTGGGGTCGGTGTCATAGGCATGGCTAAAAACTATTCTGTAACTTTTTTCGGTCTTTCATCTTCAGGCATGTACATATAAAGCAATACATCAAAAAGAATCCGTAGGTGACGGATCAAAAGAACCTAGCCAAGAAACAAGGGCGGGTTCACCAATTGGGGTGAAGGCCACCTCTACTGGTAGAAAAGAAAAATTTCTTTTCTTGTGTCCCCTCACTCACCCAGGGTTGCCCCTAGGTGACATGCTTCATCATTGGGGCCATCCCAAACATCTACTGATTGGGGCGTGCTGCGACTTGCGGATTTACGTAGGAGCACTTACCTTGTGAGGCTATGTGTCGTGCAGTGTAGGGGGGAGTGGTGTAAGTGATGTTTATCCCTACCAACTAGGAGCAGGAATAAAACAATAGCTCACTAGTTAGGTAATTTTTTAAAACATCACTTACACCACTCCCCTACACTGCACGACACATAGCCTCACAAGGTAAGTGCTCCTACGTAAATCCGCAAGTCGCAGCACGCCCAATCAGTAGATGTTTGGGATGGCCCCAATGATGAAGCATGTCACCTAGGGGCAAGCCCCTGGGTGAGTGAGGGGACACAAGAAAAGAAATTTTTCTTTTCTACCAGTAGAGGTGGCTTTCACCCCAATTGGTGAACCCGCCCTTGTTTCTTGGCTAGGTTCTTTTGATCCGTCACCTACGGATTCTTTTTGATGTATTCTGATCACACAGGAGGGTGAACCTAGCCCAATCCTCCTCCTCCCCCTTTTTCTGATTCCTATAAAGCAATACCCATCTTAAATGTAAAATAAAATGCAAGTTAAGTTAATCAGTGGGAAATGCACTACTGTACTTCATGAAACCTCTATTAGTTAATGCACTGCCGAGGTCTTTGTCTGTAACCAGACAGCCACTGTATTGAATCCTGGTTGGAACAGTGGAGAATAGTTAGGGGCTAACACAGGCCCCTACAGCCCCTGCGGTGCAAGGCCTGTTTTATGCTCCTTTAAAAAACACACACTTAACACTCCAGCTGGTAACTCCTTTCCAATGCCAGTGGAAAATAATATATCTGTGTCATCAGAAAGTGTCAAGTGATTACATTAATCTAACCCAATTTCAGTTTTTAGGACAAAAGATTTGTACCAGTTTCATGTGACCCGATTTCAAAAGAACACAGTGATTTCTTAAGTTGTATCTACCTTAGTTAAGAATGAAGCAAAACGGAACCCCACTAGGTGGCAGTATTGGCCGGGAGATGGAACTTTCTGGTTCTGATCTCAATTTAAGTTCAAGCTACCCTTTTAAAAAAAAAAAAAATTCCTTAAAAGTAAATAGATAGCACTAATGCTGCGACTACTACATTTACTACTACTAATAATAACATCTATGTATGCAGCAAACTCCACAAATTGAGCTGTCTCACGTATTTATCTTTACAGAACTCAACGCTAGATATTTTATCTAAAGCAGAATGATAAAACACCATGCCTGATCCTATATCTTTCAAGTGCGCCATACCCTTTCCTGAACTTACATAAGCCCCTTATTGTTGGCATGGAATTCATCTTTACTATTTCACAACGGGTGTTACAGCTCAGGTTGGATGGAAAATGCACACCGAAGTAACAGTGTTGTAGGCAATCACAGCTGGAGCTGCTCCTGGTTATCAAAAAGGCTCACAGTAACCCCCAAACCTCCAACAATATGCTGCATGGGGTTAGTTACAATAAATACACATAGCTGCCAAGGTTTCAGATTGCTTATGTGTGACATTTTCATAATTTCAGTGTAAATATGAGTGACATTCAACGACTATGAGTGACACTTTTTTGCGAGCAAAATCAAGCAATGAAGACACGAGAACTATGGATCCACATGCATTCCCACTCACATAGCAGCTGCCTTAAGGAGAATTAATTGAAAGGGAACTGAGGTAATTTCTGTCGCTGAGGGTTCCAAAAAGAATGCAAGGCCTAGGTGCATCCAGTCATATAATCATAAAAACATATTTTTTAAATAGCACTTACTTCAGCTTTTCTATAAAGAATGGATTTTGGTGTAACACAACGTAACAACGCTCAATATACTGGCCTGAGGAGGAAGGGCACTTTAATTTGCCTCTTTCGGATTGGAGGTAGTGGTGTTTAAATTACTCCAGTGTTTACAAGCAAGACGTAACTCATGTAGCTGATGCACAAACACGCCTCTTAAATAGTCAAGCTCTGACTAATATGTAGAATACCTGAAACCCTCTAATGTTTGCTGCAATACTAGACTCATACCTGTTACTCAGCTGTGAAAAGTTGGCTTCGTGGGCGGGGCTGTACTTGCGGTACTAGCCTAGGGTGCAGAGGAGTGCGTTCCCAACAGTGCTATGGCCCAACCCCAGCCTGCTCTATTGCTTGATGCTGGTCACCTACTGCTTGTTTGTGATGTTTGGGGCCAGGCCTGGGTCTTCTCGCTGCTGGAGCAGCCCTACGAGGAGGATGAGGAAGCATTCCTCGCCGATCATCTCCAGGCCTGCCAAGTATCACGCATCAGGTGTGACGCTCACGCATTTCAGTGTGGTTTCCGCATCACCGCACTGAAATGCATTGTCACGCATTTAATGCCACTCTGAAACTCTGGCTACGCAGGGTGCCAGCGCGCGCCGCCGGTGCTGTGCGCCGGCTCTGCTGCTCCTCGCAGACGTGCTGCCAGCAGCTGGGCTCAGTAAGTTAATAGTTAAGTCTGCTCTCAGCTCTGGAGTGGCTAAGAGTGCTACAATGTAACAAATCTGCCCGGCAGCCTGTTGTGCCTGGCTGCAAATTTCCTGCGGCCCGCGGCGCCGCGCGGCTTTCAGATGCACCACACTGAGACCGACTCACTGACTGTGCTCCAATTACCAAGACCGGGGGCCTGCCCTCAGCAGTGGTTGCTACTGGCTGTGGCACACCAGGGGGCCCGGGATTAAATCTGGATGTGTCCGCCGTAGTGTCTCGTCACGTCCTGAAGGAAGAGGAAGTGAGGTAGGTCAGAAGCGGCGGGGGACTCAATCTGAGAGTCAAGTCCTCGGTGCGCTGCTGACTGTCTGCCGCGCAATAGAATAAAATCCCCCCGCGGCGTTGCCGGACCGGCGGGGAGGGCGGCCAGATCAAGACCAGTGTCAGTAACTGATTAATTTCTGTCACAGAGACACTCATGGCCTCCGCGCATCAGCGGCATCGACATCGTGGTGATGATGATCATCGTGGGCGCAAAGTGGTGCGGCCGGGCGGGGGACGAGTCAGTGACTCAGTCTGGGAGAAGACTGGCGAGTGCATCATGCAGTGTGCTGCAGCTGTGCGGCCGCGGGTCCTGACAGTCTCCCTGAAAGTGATTTAGTTCCAATGTATTAGTTCTATGTGTTTTTAAATGAAATGTCCCAGTCCCGCTGCTGCTTCCAGTTTTTGTGGAGGCACTGGGTTTTTCTTTCAGGCAGGTTCCTTGTTGTTCCAGGTCTTTGCGCAGGTGTGGAGTTCCGGCTTTCAGGGCCCCCTCTCTCTGCAGCCTCAGTTTGCTTTTCTTTCGTATTCTCTGGAGTCGGCTTCGGATTTATTCTCTCTGCTTGTGTTTGTGCCTCGATGGTGAACATTTCCACGGGGGGTGAGGCAAGCCCAGGCGGCAGCCAAATACAACATACAATTTAAAATTAACAATATTAACTATCCTGCAGACCACAGACTAAATAACCTGCATTGAAGGTGCCCGTCAGCTGCCAAGTTTCCTAGGTCCATGCGCGACTATTTAGGCCAGTTTGGGCTTTTTTTCTTAGAATCTGGGAATACCCAGCATAAAACCAAGTCTACAAGTTCCAGAATTCTGAGTAAAAAAACCGCTGTGGCCTAACTAGTTATGCTTAGGAAACTAAACTTGGCAGACTTGCTTTCCCAGCTGAACAGTATTAATCTTTTGTAGTCCCATCGTAGGGATAGAAGACAGAGCTATCAGGTCTCCAAATTGAGAACTTCATTTACCCCTTTATTTCTCTCTGCAGTTTGTAGCGTGTGGTTTTATTTCACCCATTAGAAATGCATGACTTCAAGTCCCAGAATGCAAAGGGGGAAATAGGAGTGGGAGAACTGCTAGAATCTGGTGACGTGACCCGCAGACTGCTTACAGATTTCTGCAGCAGGTGCTCAACGCACTGAGAAGTCGAACCATTAATATGTAAAAATCAAGCTTCCAACAAAAAAATCTGCATGAGGGTGATGAATGGCGTTTTCACTATTTATGTTAAATTGTTGCATATAACGCGCACGAAGAGCCTCGGAAATTGCTTTTAGAATTGCTGCTGCTTGATTGGTTGAAACAATATCAGTTGCTTTTATTCGTGGTTTACTGACAAAAACAAAGTGTTCTTTGATCAGAGAGTAGCTCGAGGCAGGTGTGTGTCGTGTTACCTAAGTCAGACATACGAATGTCTCAAGTCAGTACATTCAGTGTAGGGCCCTGCATGTCACCCCCCACCCACAAATTTCAGTGATTTTTGCTTTGAAGCTATTGTCAGCATAACACACACATAACTGAAAGTATATTATTTTCAACACGTTTACATCTTGTTGTCAAACAGAAAATTCTAAATGCTTTGAAAGCAGGAACATGAAAATAAGAAAGATACTGCTTATTTGCTTCAGGTATGGCAAGCTCTGTGTTTTTACTCGCGTGTGTTCCCTTAAGAAATTAATGCATTCTGTGAGTTGTAGTCTACATTTGCTTCGATTAACTAATACATCTGGTAATCATTTACAACAACAAAGTCCAGAACTGGATTCAAAGTGTTTGGTCTGGATGAAATGGTCTACCAGCAAACCCAATTGTGCCTCATGTTAGCAATGGAGACCTTGAAGGTATTTGTAATGGTACTTACGTATGATTATAGCAAAGAGGCCAAGGATAGAATGTTCACTTAGAGCTGTGCATTGTCTGTAGGTCTCTTATTCTGACTGCATGAGTGCATGTATATCTCACGCCGACACGCAGGCTAAGTGAGTCTGCTCAATTTTCAACTGTGGTAGTTAGTCGCACTATACTCGTCTTGGGACTGGCCCGGTGAGAGCCACCTTCTGTGGTGCAACTTTAGCTTTTGAACTCAGCGTGCTGAGCATCACTAAGTCAGCAGACTTTGGAGTGTACAGCTCTGTGACAGGCTGCGCCTCATATGATCTCTGCTGCTGCCAGCGGGGCTGGACAGGTAGCGTGCGGTGCGGCGGACCGCTCTAATGATTTTTACAGGGTTGAAGATAATGAGACAATTTGTTTTTGAATATATGCAGCCTGGCTGTGATTGCTGTGTGTGCATCAGCCTCACTCTCCTGAGGCTTGCTCAATGCCGTGCTGTCTGTGGCGGGTTTGCTGTAGAGTCAGCGAGCCAGCTAACTGCTGCCCTTCCATTTCTGGTGCTTTACAGCAGTTTTAAGATGTTCTTAGAGTTTATAGTTGCTCAAATGGGTGTAATTTCTGATATTTATGTTTCCCTCGTCCTCCTTTTGCTCTCGAGAAAGTGTCACTCATAGTCCTTGAAATGTCACTCATAATTACAATGAAATTATGAAAATGTCACACATAGCAATCTGAAACCTTGTGAGCTATGCATCTCTGCGTGGAGGATGCCGAGCTGGAGCCGTTTCTGGTGCAGGTGCTGGAGGCCTGCCCCATGGGGGTGTCGGTGCTGCGCAACGTTTTGGGTGGTGGGTAGTGGCCTCTGCAATTGAATTTACGGCACCACGGTCAAATATGCATTGGCCTAAGCGATGGGGATTGGAAGCTTTTCCTGTTTCTGGAGATCGTGTTGCACGTAAGATTTTAAAATCATTGGTGAGTTTAAATATTTACTAAGTACGCAAAATGCGACAGTGATCAGAAATTCTGATGACTTGACTGAAACAGATGTCGACAAACATGGGCAAGACTGTGTTCACATTTGGAGCACACTCACACACATACTCGGGTGGCTGCAGCACTGCACCACTCCTGTCTTACTTCAAATTACTTGTTTCCGCTCAGGCCACGAGCCACGGCCGCAATTACCGTTTGGGGCCCACCTGGTCACAGTCAGTGAGTCCTCGAGTCGGCAAAGCCTGTTGTGTGCAATGCAGTGACAGTCCGTCAGTTCAGTGTCCCTCTCAGCGACAGCAATTGAGATCGGCACAGCCGGGGCCCGGGTCAAATTTACTGCACCTGCTCAGACTGAGACAGCTGAGCCACACGGCGGCCTGTGGGAGCAGGTAGCACTGCCGCGCCATGATTTGCCGCAATTTAAAGTACAAGTAAAATGTTTTGTTGCGCCTTCCACAATTTAATTCCAGCAGGACTGGGCAGTCATGTCTCGGTAGTAGCCATTGGGCACTACCTCGACGTGATCAGTGACGTCAATCTGAGAGCCGCACCCAATCAATCTCCGCCTGAGAGGGTCCGCACTTAATGATGATACATTGTAGCATGCAGCCTGCCAGCAGAGCTTCTACTAGCGCGGGCACGCCACTACGAGCTGCAGCTGCCTTGCCATTCCCATTTAACAGTTGTAAGCAGCGCAGGGGCTTGGTTGGGCGCTGGTGAAGATGGCGGCGTGAGCCTTCGTCTCCTCTCATGGTAATGCCGGACTTCGCATTTCCATTCATCTCTCGCACTACCGGACGCCACTACAAGCAACAATAAAACGGCGGAACGCTTCAGGAGTGCAGCGACAGCAAGTTTGGGACATTTTGTCAATCTGTGAGGGTTGGGGAGATTCCAGCGTCTCTGCCCTCTCGGGCCGTCACTTGTCCCGGCCACACGCTGATTCTTATCACGCCTCGTGGATATCGGCTCTCAGTGTGGGAGCAAAGCGCATCGATCCGACTCCAATTCCGACTGCACAACAAAGCGACCTCAGGCCTGGGGGTCACATCAACATACAAGGCTACAGTCTTCCAGCTTTCTAACGCTATCAAGTAAGGTCGCGCGCCTGCACGTAATATGGCGGCTGTCTGATTCAGGCTTTCTACCAGCGCACCGCGTACCGCTACGGCAGTGAACTCTGTACACCTTGACAATGTACTCCTCTAATTAGTACACGACTGCCTGTACCCATGCGCTATACCTACGGCCACCTGCAAGCTACCTTCAAGACGTTAAATGACGAGAGCGTTATTGCATTTTGCGCAATAATGTGCTCAGTCCAGTTAGTGACTCTGAATACCTCAGACTACCTTTAACGCTCTAATGCTAAATGTCAAATACCAGATGCCAAATACCACACGCCAGATGCCGAATACTGAATGCTGAGTTCACATACATACATGAAACAAGCACAAGGCTGTATCATAAATATACTTTCATATAAGCAGTCTGCACACAAAATGGCAGCCATGCCGGCATGAAAGCACCAGTTAGACTAGACAGGCTAAAATGCTCGCGCTTTAACCCCCGCGACAGAGTGACATAGGAAATGTTGTCACATGCGAGACAAGCAACGTATGTCTACTTGTCCACCTGTATGTAGCTGTACTGCTGAATGATGGTCTGAATGTATAAGTCTTCTTGCACCTGGATGCCTGACCCTAAGATGGCGAACGACAGAAGAGGTACATGCTTGCCTATCCTGCTCAGATCTACTCTGAACCCACTTTGAATCTCTCGGTGGTGATGCCTAAAGTTGCCCTAAGAGCCCTTATTCAATCTACGCTCTTTACAGGACATCTACCTTGAATGCAGAATCATACCAGTTACAACCACACGCCTGACCCTGCTGTGACAGCCCTGGCAGCATTCTAGAAGTCTCTACAGTACTCTGGAAGTCTCTGAAGTATTCTAAAAGCCTATATAGTCTCTGAAAGCCCCCGGAGGTACTCGGCCTGTATTTTGCGCATCGTCCATGAGCATTACTGTACGTCTCTAAGCATCGGTGCACGCAGACTATTCAGTGTAATTCTGGGCTCTCCAGTGTCTGCATTGACTCAGTGTCAGCCAGCAATAGCCACACAACTCCACTCTAGTGAATACCAGAGCTCACCAAGCTTAGCAGACGCCAACGCCAAGCGCTGTTGCAGCAGAGTCAATAGAGTGAGCAGAGTACACATTGGAAGTACACATTGAAAGAAAACGATAACCAATCAAAATGACCGAGAAGGAAGCCAAGACACTTAAGAGACTTAAAGATGACCCTCCGAACCCAGAATCACCCACTAAGGGCAAACGCGACATCAATGCAACGATGGATACCATATTGAATAAATTAGCAGAGGTCCATGATCTGGCAAAATCCACGAAGGAAGAAGTCTCTGCAATTAGACAGGACATAAGAGACACCAACATCAGACTAGCAGAAACGGAAAACAGAATCAGCCAGTTGGAGGACAATGATGCCAAAGTATGTAAATCCCTCAAAAACCTAACAATCACTACAGACTCTCTAACGAGACGCCTGTCGGGACTCGAAGACAGAAACAGAAGAGGGAACCTAAGAATTTTTGGTATTCCTGAAGGGGAAGAGGATCACTCAGGGTCGTGCATCACTTTTTAGAAAACTGGTTTACGCAAGCTACTAACCTGTCCTTTAACAAACCTCTAGAGTTTGATAGGGCCTACCGGGTCCCAACAAGAATCATACCACACCAAAAAACCTGAGACCAATTGTATGTAAACCTCTCCGATATCAACACGTAGAACAGATCCTCGCCTTCATGCGTAAAAATAACCATATTCTCTGGAAAAACAACATTTTTATCTCTCAAGATTATAGCAAAGAAACGGTGGACACTAGAAAAGGCTTTCTAGCACTTCGACCTAGACTAAAGCACCTGAACTACCAGTTTGCTTTTGCAGGACCAGCAAAATTTCGCGTAATGATTCAAGGTGCTCCTCACTTCTTCACAGACCACCTACAGCTGAAAAGGTTCCTCGAAGGACCGGATGATCCCTCTATGGAAACGACGGCCTCCGGATCTTCTTCATAATCTCTTAAATCTCCGTTGCGCCACAACCCAAGAACAAAACAGTGAACTTCTCCGCGGCCTCTTGTATACTTGAATTACTTGAAATACTTGAATTACATGTGTACTTCCAATCTATGAGTCATCACAGGAAAGTGTTTCTATGCTCTTCTGATCTCATCTGAAGCACCTTGATACTCATCAGCATAAAAGGCATAAAAGGCAGACTCTTTAACCTATATCGCAGTATTAGTCTTCTGATCCCATCTGATGCGACATGCTCTTCACCGGACATATAAGGAAGACTCTTTACTCTGTATCGATGTTTTAGTTTCGCAGGTCTTGTACCGGTAATATCTATCCCCACGGTAGATTGAAGCATTAATGACAGGGCAATCACAGGGATCTGGTTCGTATATCCTTTTCTTATTGATTCTGGATTCCTGATAGATCCTCAATGCAGTGGCACTAAGTGTTATACCTGATGTGTTAGAATGCTAGAGTTCACAATGTATAGGCTAGTAATACGTTCATTTTCTGTGTTAATGATGCAATCCAGTGCTCCATACTCGGTTTGCTATCCTTAGTGTGTCTGGACTTATACTGGACCTTATGCAGGACGTCAGCCAAACTGTTATTGTTTATATGGTTAGATAACCAGTATTGCCCAGTTTTGTCCACCTATAGTCACAGCCACGCTACGCGACTAGACTATTAAAATGCAGAATGAATAGATCAACATGCACAGACTAACTGCACATCTATGGATAGCAATGAGCTAAACCGCAGTATAACTGTACTCAGTTTTATTAGTTCTCATGTTCCTCACCGTAAAGTTTACTATTCCTTATGCTATGATACAGGCTGGCCTCATGTGCCCAGGACACTTTGTCTGGTTCCCATGGGAGGGGAGCTCTCTTCCCTTTTCACCATGCCAAGCATCTACTTTCAGGGTTGGGTGGGAGGGTTGGGGTTGAGGGTGGGTAGGGTTGGTGTTTTGGATCTTATTTTCCTTACTGTATTCTTCTTCCTTTTTTTATGCTGTAACTGCTTTCCTTACTCAAGTGCCTTGCCTCTTTCCTCTAGCAATGATGCAATATCTCTGCAATGTCTTTGCAATGTTTCACACGATGTTAGCCTTGTACATACAGGTGACATTTCGGTGGGAAATACGTTCTATGTACATGTGATGCTTTCTTACTCAAAGACCATGCTCGCTTGTTCAAATGGATTGCCCCACTGCATTGTCAATATACTTATACAGAGTACCAAGATGAATAGTAAGTGCTGTAAAAGCGATATGCCTCTTTATCCAGGTACCAGCTTTGTACAAAAGAGGAACAACTCAACGTATGATATACCTTTTATTGTTGCCTCGACTCAAATGTTTTACTGTGACAGGAGTGTATATGCATATAGTTCCTCTCCGAATGGTAAGATGCAGATACATGTCTTATACAGATGGTTATTCGACCCACCACATTTGTGCCCACCAATCTCACCGCAAATGCAAGATAGGAGTACAACCTTCTCCCATATCGTAAGTGAACTGTACAAAACTTACCCTGGGGCCAGAGAATCACTAACAATGTATATAATGCACACAGGATGTCACACATCGCTGCCACAACTTTAATACATAGCTCCCTCAAGGTAGTCTCACTGAATGTCAAGGGCTTAAATCACCCTATTAAAAGGAAGAAGATCCTTGACTATCTCCATAAACTGAAGGGTGACGTCCTCCTGCTACAGGAAATAAAGATAGACTTCAAACAATTCAACTCACTTAGAAATAGGTTTTACAGTGATGTTGCTGGATCTGATGCAATGGGGAAAAAGAATGGTGTCCTGACTCTGATAGCTAAAAATTCAAACATAGACTTGGCAACAAGTACATCTGACACTAAAGGGAGATGGATTACAACAAAATTGATTAAAGACAATACGGAATTTTACATTACTAATATTTATGCCCCCACCAGAGACGAACCAGGCTTCTGGGATGATCTGAGCAGGCACATTGACACAGTCCCAGATACCGCTATGCACATACTAGCGGGCGACTTTAACCTGCCCATGGACCCGATCTTAGACAGAGACTCACACTGCCCTTTTCATCCCAATAACTCACACAAAGCACTCATTAATCTTTGTACTCGCTTCAACTTTATAGATACTTGGAGGTTGCAAAACCCCACAGGGAGGGATTATACCTTCTATTCTCATCCACATAATTCCTATTCCCGTATTGATCACCTACTTATCTCTGGCAACGCCATAGCCAGGATTGAGCATACCTCGATTGAACCTAGGGTGGTCTCAGACCACTCATGCATTACTCTGACCATTTCAGACCTGAAACCCTTTAAAAAGCAAACCCTATGGAGACTCAACAACGAAATCCTAGAAAAAGAAGCGCATAGACAAACTATTGAAAACGCGATACTGAACTATCTCAGAGTTAATAAAATCGGAGATACTTCAGACCTCACAAGATGGGAGGCATTAAAGAGCACTATTAGAGGTGAGATCATCAAAATTAGAGCGGCCATGAATAGAGACTCCAATAAAACCCTTGATAAATTAGAGACAGAGATTGCTATTTTAGAACAAAAACATATCACTTCCAGGGATGTCTCAACCTTGAATGAACTAATGAAAAAGAAATATGAGTATAATAAAATAGTCAGTGACAGGGCTGGAGTATGGATAAACAAACAAAAAAGTTTTAAGCTTTGTGAATCCAACAAGGCAGGAAAGAGCTTAGCATCATACTTAAAGTTCAAAATACAGAAGAATTTGATTAAAAACCTCATAGACCAAGATGGCTTAGCTCACTCTGACAAAATTGCAGAGGTTTTTAAGAAATTCTACTCAACTCTATATGGTAAGAATCAAGACCTGGATAATATGAAAACACAGGAATATCTGAATAAATACACACTACCTGCCCTTTCAGAACAGGAAAAATCTGAACTTAACAGCCCAATTACAGTTTCAGAAATTGAAAGCTCGATAAAGGCCCTCAAAATTGGGAAAGCCCCGGGCCCTGATGGGTTTAGTGCCAAATTTTATAAGTGCTTCTCTTCGACACTGTCCCTCCCACTACTAAACCTGTTCAAGGAATTTAGGGGCATATTATCAAGAACGGCGTTAAAATTATCGCCGGTTTAGCGGCAGAAAACTGCCGCTTTAGCGGCGATAACGGGCTTGATAATATGCCCTGGAGAATTCCAATAGAAGCCCATGTCCACACCAGAACATGGACTTCTATTGGAATTCTCCAGGGCATATTATCAAGCCCATTATCGCCACTTTAGCGGCAGTTTTCTGCCGCTAAACCGGCGATAATTTTTAACGCCGTTCTTGATAATATGCCCCTAAGTGACTCTGGCAAGGTTAATGCAACACCGGCAGAAGCCATCATAGCAGTAATCCCAAAGGACGGCAAAGACCCAACACTCCCTAAAAACTACAGACCGATATCTCTAATTAATTTAGACTGCAAAATTTATGCAATGATACTTGCTAAACGTATTCAAATTTTTTTACCAAAACTCATTCACCCCTTGCAGGTGGGTTTCTTAAAAAACAGACTTTCCAGCGATAATACACGTATCCTAGCACATGTCTTGGAGAAAGCCAAACTTACCGATTCGCCAACACTCGCTATCACCTTGGACGCCGAAAAGGCATTTGACAAAGTTGATTGGGCATACTTGGAAGCAACACTTGATAAATTTAATCTGGGTGAGAATTTTAAACGTATGGTAATTGCACTATATTTTAACCCATCGGCTAGAGTCAGAGCGGGAGGTTGCCTCTCATCATCCTTTAAATTAGAACAGGGAACTAGGCAAGGCTGCCCTCTTTCACCCTCTCTATTCCTCCTTGCAATTGAACCTTTCCTCCAACATCTTAGGAACAATCAACAGATCACAGGGATACGTTTCAACAACTGCACTGTCAAGATTACGGCTTATGCTGATGACGTGTTAGTTGTCTCCGAACATGCGGAAGCAGCTATTCCTGCACTTATGTCCTCAAATGATGACTTTGCTGCAGTATCCGGGTATAAGTTGAACAAAGACAAAATGGAGGTGAAACTCCTGAATAATCTGGGAGGGAAAGAAATCATTGGTAACTCGGGCCTATTGTGGCAACCCAAGGGCTTTAAATACCTAGGCCTAGACTTCACGAAAGATCTGATCACCACCCTTCAAACCAATGAAAATGCTCTCCTTAAGAAAATCTCTTCACTGCTAGATGGCTGGTCACCTAAATTCCTATCTTGGTGGGGAAGGGCAGAGACATTAAAAATGATGATTACCCCTCTCGTCAATTATCTAGCCAGCATGCTACCGATGACATTTTCCAATGATTTTTTAAACAAGATCTATAAGCTTTTAAACACGTTCCTTTGGCAAGGTAAGAAACCCAGAATATCTATGAAAAAACTACAATTACCCAAAGAAAAAGGTGGTCTGGGCCTTCCGAACTTTAGGAACTATCAAACTGCATATCTTTGTAAACAGGGATCTAACTGGCTAATCCCTCAGACTGAATACAAACCAGTCTGGTTGGACATAGAAAGATCAATCATCCACGGCATTCCTCTACCTGCTCTCCTCACCATAGATATTCCCTCTTTACCCCACTCGAAGTATATCTTGCTTAACACCAAACGAGCCCTACTACGACTGGAACACTTTTCCCCATTAAAAACGAACAAATCCAATTTGGCATCGCTCTGGAATAATCCGAATCTGAAGATTGACGGAAATATGCTCCACTGGGCCCATTGGTCAAATAACGGCATATATATCTAGTCAAAGACCTTTTTACAGGAAACCTCCCCCTACCCTTCTCCATGCTTCAGACTCGCCATGGGCTAAACGCGTTAGACTTTTATAAATTCCTGAAACTAAAATCTCTCCTCACGATGCGCTCTATTAAACCCTCCGATCCGTCCATACTCTCAAAGTTGTCACAGCTACTAGAGTCAGGACACACTGTCTCAAAAGTGTATAAAATCTTTTCCCCCAAACCTCGCAAATCTCACACGAAATGTGAAGAAAAGTGGGAATCCGAAGCCAATTCTAGCAATATCAAATTCGACTGGGAAAAGATACATATCACTCCCTTCTCGAACAAAATTTCTTCAATACTAGCGCAAACCAAACTGATATTAATAAATAGAACATACTGGACACCTGAAAGGATCTTTAAACTCAATCTCAGCGAAAGCCCCATATGCTGGAACTGTAAATCTCACAACGGTAACCTTTCACACATGCTCTTTCATTGCCCTCTTATACAAACATATTGGGATGAGATTTACAAGTGCATAGGCAACACTTTCAACATAACCCCCCCGAGGGAATTCTCCTACGTCCTGCTAGGTGCTCTGGACCCTAAAATCACCGATATAAATGATTGATACTTGTTAGATCTTATGCTTACTTTAGCCTGTAAAATCATTCTGAATAAGTGGAAAAACTCCAAAGAGGTCTCATTCAGGATGTGGCAGGAGTGGCTATCCTTCCTCAGAGGAGCAGACAACGTTGTGCTTCATGCCTCTCCATGGCGTAAATCACACAGGAAACTATGGAAAACCTTGGACGCTCATTCTTTCTCATATGATCCACCGTGAGTGGATCTAATTCCTCACAAGGCCCTAATTATAGAAGACTACACTCGTGAAGTCACGCACTTGTATTGTATTGTATTGCCCCTAACGCAAACGTGTAACTGTACCCGTTTGATATATCTGGATTGTAGTGTATTGTACTTTCCTTTAGCACAACTATGACACCTTTCAGTGCTTGATATACCTTGACTGTATAATAATCTGAGTAATAGCCAAATGTCGACCATGTCTGTTGTCTCTAAAGCTTCATTGTATTTCACGTGACAAGGCACTTGAGTAGCTTATTATTATTATTATTTATTTCTCTCTATCTTTCCTTCTTTCTTTCTCTCTCTCTATATTTGATTTGATTTCCATCAACTTACTTTGTACTTCACATGACTTGACAGCAATGTAACTTTCGTAGACTAACTTTTGTGATCTAATACGTTGCACTACTACTGTGTCTCACTTTTTGTTCCTTTCTTGAAATTCAATAAAAATGATTTGAAATAAAAAACAGTTGTAGGCAGCGCTAACATCTGTAGTAACAGCTGAGGCGCTATGACTATAATGCGTGACTATGCATTTCAGTGCGGTGATGCGGAGCACCACACTGAAATGCGTTACTCTAACGCGTGATGCGTGGGACTTGGCAGGACTGAATACAAAACCTTAAAAATACAATGTACATTTAAAGCAGCCCCAGTTATTTACCTGATGTAGAAGATGGTTTGCACCAGCACTTTGCACCCTGCCATTATGAGCCATGCTTTTCTCTTTGATGTCCTGGGGTAGCCGTGCTCTCCACAAAACATCAAATAAGTAGTTCAAAGCTGCTTGTGAATGTGGTTGTGTATATAATCCCTGAGGTGGGTTTTTATACTTGTTACATAATGATCATTATTCACAGGCCTCACTTTGGGGAGGGGTGGGCTCGTATGTGTTTGTGTATTGGGGGTTTAATTTCACAGCTGTCATGTTTCAGCCATTGTATGTGTAGATCATGTGTAGACCACTGTGTGATCACTTTATATTTTGACATTTGCTAATCATGTCTGAGCCCTCTCTTGGAAGGGTTGCAGCAAACATCTGCATTTGGGTTTCATTTCACAGCATTGGGCTGTTTCCCTGTGTTGTCACTTTATACTTTGACATCTGCTAATCATGTTTGACCCCTCTCATGGGAAGTTTGGAGCAAACATCTGTGTTTGGGTTTCATTTCAAAATTGTCTAGTTGGTTCTAACAAAAGATGCTTATTTTATTTTTTATTGTTAAAAGCCACATTTGACCAGCCCCTTTGGGTTAGGCATTGTGAGAGGGACGGGCGGAAGAATAGGCGAGGAGTCCGGAGTATGGGCTCAATGTTGTTGTGCTTTATTAATTGGCATACATAAAAGTCTTAGTAGGTGGGGGCTGGGTGTAGGGTGCAACTGTGTTCTTCTTCCCAGGCGATAGCGGGACCTCTGCTCCTCTGTCCTCTTGGGCGTGCATTCCTTCTCTTCTGGGGTGGATAACCCGGGAGGCTCATATGGGGAACAAACAACACAAGAGAGGGGCGGTTACTACACCTTGCTGCAGCAATAGAAGGGCAAGACAGAACCCTTCACCAGGTATACAATCCACCGGCGGGTGTGATAGTAGAAGAGGAGTGGACTAGGGTAGCATAGCGGTGCACAGTATGGAGTGTATATAGGTACACGGTCTCTCAACAGACCTCTGGGGAGAACCCCGTGGGGCACCTGATGCACTCTACCCACGCCAAACGAGCGTTCTGACGATCAGTGAGAAAAAGGGAGGGGGGTGTTGGAAGCAGAAGCAACCGTGAGAGCTCGGGCGTCGTGCAGGTAGTGGGAGTGAAGGGGTAAACACACACACACTCGGTGAAAACTCCGTGAATCCCTTAGGCGGTCCAGCCTTTACTGCGGTCCTCCCCTACAATCCCTTCCCCGCTCCCCTTCCCAGGCTACGTACCGTGTCAGCCGCAACTCTCCAGAGCTGCGGCGGCTCATCAGCATCCTCCGGGGCGTCCACCACTCCTCTGTCCAGGAGTCAACTCCGTCGTCCTCGTCCGAGTCCGGAGGGTCGGGGTTTCCTACGGTCTCCTTCTCTTGATCCTCCTCTCGATCCGTCTCCGTCGGCGCGGCGTCTCTCTCCACGTCCTCTTGCTCTCTCCCTGCCGACGACGCTTCCCTTCCGGTGACTTCCGCCTTTAGGGACCGCGACTCCGCCCCTCGGTGGCTTGATTGGTGGACAGGTCCCAGCTGTCCGTGACGTCCCTGGAGGCGAGAGGCAGCCGACGTGATTAACCCACGCTGTCCTGGTCCATACGAGTCTCTATGTGCGGGCAGGGGGTAAGAGAAGCATGGAGACAGGGGGATAAACATCCCGTCCTCACCGACCCCCTCACATCCCTCCCCCCTTACTTTCTTGCCGGCAAGAAACGGGTCAAGGGGATGGCGTGAGAGATAGTCTGCATTGGTCTGCTCTCTGCCCTTCCGATGTAAAGTGGTGAAATGGAAGGGCTGAAGTGCCAGAAACCACCTCATGACCCGGTCGTTGTGCCCTTTGTTGCGCGACAGCCACTCTAAAGGGGCGTGGTCGGTATACAGAGTAAACTCCCTACCTTCGAGATAGTACCGGAGAGTCTCAATCGCCCATTTGATGGCTAGGGCCTCCTTTTCTATGACGGAGTATCGTGTTTTGCGGGGGAACAATTTCCTGCTTATGTACAGTATGGGCCGCTCTTGTCCCTGGGGGTCGGTTTGAGACAGTACCGCGCCCAGTCCCTGCTCTGATGCATCTGTTTGGAGGATGAATGGTTTGTCATACTCAGGACTCAGGAGCACAGGGTCGGAGGTAAGGGCTCGTTTCAAGGCGTGGAAGGCTCGCTGAATACCGAGGGACGGTTGCCGTAACTCCTTTTCTGCGTTCTTGTGTTTCTGTAGCAGGTCGGTTAAAGGCGCAGCTGTCTGCGAGAAGTCAGGTATGAAGCGTCTATAATAACCTAGAATGCCTAGGAAGGCCCTCAGCTCTCTTTTGGTGTGGGGAAACGGGATATCGGCTATGGCGGCTACCTTTTCCTTCTGTGGTTTGATTAACCCCTCCCCAAGAAGATACCCCAAGTACTTCACCGACCGAGCAGCTAGCCGGCTTTTGGTGGGATTAATGGTGAGACCAGCTTCCCCTAAGGTCTGAACGACCTTAGCCAGGTGGCGTAGATGTTCCTCCCAGGTGGGGCTGTGAATGACTATGTCGTCAATGTATGCCGCGGCATATGCGGCACAGGGTCTGAGTAGGTTGTTCATCAGCCTTTGGAAAGTAGCCGGGGCCCCGTGTAACCCGAAGGGCAATACCGTGAACTGATAAAACCCCCCCGGGGTGGAGAATGCTGTTTTATCCTTGTCAGTTTTCGTTAAGGGGACCTGCCAGTACCCTTTACAGAGGTCTAATGTCCTGATGTACTGGGCTTTTCCTAGCCTTTCCACCAGTTCGTCCACCCGGGGTAGAGGATAGGTGTCGAACTGGGAGATCTTATTGACCTCGTGGAAGTCAATACAAAATCTAATAGAACCGTCCGGCTTCGGTACTAAGACTATGGGCGAATTCCATTCGCTCTTGGATGGTTCTATGACACCCATGTGGAGCATTTGTTGTATCTCGCGCTCCACCGCCTGTCTGCGGGATTCAGGAAGGCGATACGGTCGCAGCTTTACCCGCTTCCCCAGCAGAGTGGTAATTGAATGTTCTGTGAGGGTGGTTCGACCTGGGGTGGAGGAAAAGACGGCCCTGAAGGGCCACAGGCAGGTGTCTAGGGACTTCTGCTGTTCCACAGACAGCTCAGGATCCCTGCTCTGATGGTATGCTACAGGATGGTCTTGGGCCAGAGAGACAGGAACGGGGGGGGGTTCCCCGTACCATCTTTTCAACAGATTAATGTGGAATATCTGGGTGTTGCTTCTCTTCAGGGGGTCCATCTCGAGACGATAAGTGACGGGGGTAACTACTTCTACGACCCGGAAGGGGCCCTGCCACTGACCTAAGAGTTTGTGGTCAGAGGTGGGCATCATGAGGAGGACGTAGTCATCTACCTTCAATGTACGTGGTTTAGTAGTTTTATCGTACTGTCATTTCTGGCCCTCAGGTGCATTCTCCAGGTGTGTTCTACATATGCTATGTATTTCCTGGAGATGGGTTTTCAGGTTCATAACATATTCGGGGAGGGGTTTGGTCCCTTCTGGCCTTTCTTCCCATTCCTCCTTGGCCATGTCAAGCAGGGTACGGGGCTGTCGCCCGTATAGGAGTTCGAAAGGCGAATAGCCAGTACTCCTCTGGGGTTTACACCTTATAGCGAACAGGGCTAGGGGTAGCATTTCCTCCCATCGGCGGGTTTCAAGGTCTAACATTTTTTTCAGGGTGGTCTTCAGGGTGGCATTATATCGCTCTACCAGCCCGTCCGTCTGGGGGTGGTAGGCCGCCGTACGGATCTGTTTTATCTTCAACTGGGCACATACTTGCTTCATAAGGCGGGACACAAAGGGTGTTCCTTGATCGGAAATCACCTCCCGGGGAAATCCAACCCTGGAAAATATGTTCACCATGGCTTTAGCTATTTGTTGGGCGTTTGGTTGTCTCAGGGCCACCGCTTCGGGAACCGGGTGGCATAGTCTACCATCACCAACACATACCTACACCCGCTTCGGGAGGGAAGTAAGGGACCGATTATATCCATCCCCACACGAGAGAAGGGCTCCTCAATAATGGGCAAGGGACACAAGGGCGCCTTTGGGGGTCGATACCGACTGTTCTTCTGACAGATGGGGCACCGTCTACAATACTGACGGATCTGCTGATAAATGCCTGGCCAAAAGAATTTCCCTAGGATGTCTTGTTCAGTCTTTTCTTCACCAAAGTGCCCCCCCAACAGATGACTATGGGCGAGGAACATCACTTTCTCTCTATAGGACTGGGGTACCAGCAGTTGGAGTGGTTGGTTCTTCCCCCCTTTTCTGTATATCATCCCCTCCTTTATGACAAACTGAGGACCTACTTTGTCTGGGTTCTCGGTGTCGGTGGCCTGGTTCCATGCCTCTCTTAGGGTTGGATCTTCTCGTTGGGCTGCAAAGAAGCCCCTATCGTATTGCCACAGGGGTTCTTCGTTAGTCTGGGTTAGGGCTATGTGCGTCCAGCGTCTTTTTTCTCTCCTCTTCTGGTTCCGGCTTTTGAGGTCTTTCACGGAGGGACATGCCACGAAGGATTCATTGGCAAAGGGGGCTGACTGGCACCAATCGTCCTGGTCGACACTTCGTTCTGGTATCACTGTAGACATGTACGGATAATCGGACCCTAGAACCAATGTCTCTGGCAGTCGTGGCACCAGCCCTACCCGCAGGGACACGGGTTGTTCAGAGGGTCCGTGCTGGACCTGCACGTTGGTAGTGGGATACCTTTTATTGTCTCCGTGAACACATTGTATGTTGACGTCCCCTGTGGTTCGGGTGACCCCTCCAGGTATAGCCGAAGGCCGAATCACGCTCTGCAGACAACCCGTGTCCATCAAGGCCCGTCGGTTTTCTCCGTTTACCCGTACTGTCCTATGATATGGGGGATTTCTTCCCATAGGGTTACAGTAGTACGAGCGGGTGAGGCCCACCTCCATCGGTTCCTCCCTTTTTGGGCATACTCGGGCAATGTGGCCGTAGGCGCCACAGGAAAAGCATTGTGGGCCAATATGGGTTGGGGCCGACCGAGGAGAAGGGAACAAGGGTGTTGGCACCACAGCCAGGGCCTCTGGTCGACGAGAGGGAAGAAGTGGTCTACTCGCCCGAGGATGGCCTCCCCCTGATGGTCTCCAGTGTTGTTCCTCTTTGCCCCGATGTGTCTCCTGTGCCCTGTGAAAGGCACCCGTGATTTCGACGGCTCTCTCAAAGGTTAGTTGGGAGTGTTGCCGAACCCACTTTTGGGCAGGGGGATGCAAGGAAGAAAGGAACTGTTCCAAATAGACCTTTTCCATAATGTCCTCTTTGGACGATGTTAGGGGTTTCAGCCACCGGTCGGCCAGGTCTCGGACGCGGTAGGAGAGGGCTCGTGGTGTCTCCTGAAGCCCCTCCTTGACCTGACGTAGCCGGATTCGGTAGGTGTCTTCGTCTAGCCCTAGCCTTTATAGAATGTCCCTTTTTACATCAGCATACGGGGTGAGGCCAAGGGGGTTTGCTGCCTGGTAGGCCGCTTGCATGTCGCCTGTCAACAGGGGACCTAGATACTGCCCCCATTTGTCTGCGGTCCAACCGGCAACCCTGGCCATGCGCTCGAAATTGGAAAAGAAGAAATCGGGGTCCTCGCCGTTGACGTACTTCTGCAGTACTACTGACGGGAGTGTGGAAAACCCTCTCTGTTGCCCCAGGGTGTCTGCCAACCTGCCAAACGTGGCTTCGTGTGTCTGGGTATGTTCAGTCAGGGTCTTGAGTAATTGCCCTCTGTCCTCTTCCGCGGCGGTCAGAAACCGTTCCAGAACCTGGCCCAGTTTGTCCTGCCCTTCCGCCATCTTCTTCATCGCGGCCTCCATCTTCCCGGATCCCACTTCTGACACCAGGTGTGAGAGGGACGGGCAGAAGAATAGGCGAGGAGGCCGGAGTATGGGCTCAATGTTGTTGTGCTTTATTAATTGGCATACATAAAAGTCTTAGTAGGCGGGGGCTGGGTGTAGGGCGCAACTGTGTTCTTCTTCCCAGGCGATAGCGGGACCTCTGCTCCTCTGTCCTCTTGGGCGTGCGTTCCTTCTCTTCTGGGGTGGATAACCCGGGAGGCTCATATGGGGGACAAACAACACAAGAGAGGGGCGGTTACTACACCTTGCCGCAGCAATAGAAGGGCAAGACAGAACCCTTCACCAGGTATACAATCCACCGGCGGGTGTGATAGTAGAAGAGGAGTGGACTAGGGTAGCATAGCGGTGCACAGTATGGAGTGTATATAGGTACACGGTCTCTCAACAGACCTCTGGGGAGAACCCCGCGGGGCACCTCTACCCACGCCAAACGAGCGTTCCGATGATCAGTGAGAAAAAGGGAGGGGGGTGTTGGAAGCAGAAGCAACCGTGAGAGATCGGGCGTCGTGCAGGTAGTGGCAGTGAAGGGGTAAACACACACACACACGGTGAAAACTCCGTGAATCCCTTAGGCGGTCCAGCCTTTACTGCGGTCCTCCCCTACAATCCCTTCCCCGCTCCCCTTCCCAGGCTACGTACCGTGTCAGCCGCAACTCTCCAGAGCTGCGGCGGCTCATCAGCATCCTCCGGGGGCGTCCACCACTCCTCTGTCCAGGAGTCAACTCCGTCGTCCTCGTCCGAGTCCGGAGGGTTGGGGTTTCCTACGGTCTCCTTCTCTTGATCCTCCTCTCGATCCGTCTCCGTCGGCGCGGCGTCTCTCTCCACGTCCTCTTGCTCTCTCCCTGCCGACGACGCTTCCCTTCCGGTGACTTCCGCCTTTTGGGACTGCGACTCCGCCCCTCGGTGGCTTGATTGGTGGACAGGTCCCAGCTGTCCGTGACGTCCCTGGAGGCGAGAGGCAGCCGGCGTGATTAACCCACGCTGTCCTGGTCCATACGAGTCTCTATGTGTGTGCAGGGGGTAAGAGAAGCATGGAGACAGGGGGGTAAACATCCCGTCCTCACCGACCCCCTCACAGGCATCCAGGGGGCTGGCAGCATATTTCCCTGCTCCTCTTGCTGAGGAGTCAGACATCTGTCAGAGTCAAGCCTTCAGGACTGTGACTGTCTAAACATGGCCAGACTTGCTTTGTTAACTCACACACTGTGCACACCGCTAGTGTTGCAATTTTACATGTACTAAAGCCCTAGACACAGGGGCAAGGGCCCAGGCACATGACCAGCATGCAACCCGGGTGATGTCACACCACACATGACCCCACACAGCCACATGACACACCTACACTGACATCAGTTCCGGGGAGGGACCAGAGGGGGGGAAAGGGGGGTGAAGTCCTGGTCAATGATGACGTCCCTTCTGGGGCAGGACAACTGTTACTTTTTGGTTTGATGTAAGGTATCCCTGTATACAACTCGAAGCCAACCTGAAGGTCTCAGAGCGCTTTGATAGATCCCTGGTTACATTACAATTGGTCGTATGCATTATCTACCCCACGTACCTTGTGTTACCCGGGTATTTGTATATCGGATGTGGGGTTCTGCGTGCCAAACACTTTGGTCTTGTTAATCTGCAAACACAATTAAATGGCCATCGCGAAATTCCCCCTTGCAGAAACTACTATACATGCTGAAATTGGAGCAACCGATGGTCTCGTGCCGTTTCGATCGAGCACTGGTTGCATTACAAATGGTCAAATTCATTGTTTACCATCCACTTGCCTCCTGTTACCAGGTAATTTGAACAGCAGATGCTGCACCCTTGTGTTTGGAAACACTTTTATTTCAACTGTTTTGTTCGGAATCGCCGCCCGCAGCCTCGGCTCGCCTCATCTGCCACGGTCTCGCTCAAAGGCCCCTGGCATGAGGCGTGCTTGAGCTTCTTGCCTAGGATCACAAGCAATGATTACCCTCAGACAGCATGCTTTACTTTTCGAATTCTCTGCATTTTACATGTACACCAACAAACAATAATCCCCCGAAGCGCTTGAATTGAGGGGGGACAAAATATGCTGCTGTGCCCAGCCTAAGTGGCCAGCAAACGTGACCTGCACCACGAGGCAAGCGAAAGCACAAGGTCCCACATGCAAAGATGCCACCTTCCAAACATTGCAAAAGTAGTTAAAAATGCCGGAGCCGAGTTCTGACCCACTTGCTTCCGTTTAGACAGCCATGATCTTTAACATCGACCTAAACTTTCTACCCAATACGGACCCGTTTTGCCGGACCCTTAACCCTGTGACACCCCGATTCTCCCCTCTCAGCCTTGAGCGATGGTGCTGTATATTTGCAGCCCGCAATGCCAGGGGGGCTGGGGGAAGCTGTAGGAGCAGTAGAAAAAGAAGTAGGAGCATCAGACCCCCATTTAACTGAGCCTTCCCCAGAAGGCTTGCATGCCGTGTCCTAGGTGGATCTTCCGAATGCCCCAAATGCGGGCAGGAGCCTAGACCCCCAAGGGGGCTGAAACAGTGGGGGTAGGGGATACATTTGTGCAGCATTGAGGCGTCCAGACATTGGAGACAATTGCTCCCCTAGAGCAACCCAAGGACCCAGCCACAAAAAACCGACCACCGAAAAGGGGAAACACAGACCCACTAAGGCAGGAAGTCCGGCAAGCAGCATCTAGCGCTAAGAGCTGCTGGTTCCATGTCCGTGTAATGCCCCAATTCCTCCTCCTCCTAGCCTTGAACGATGGTGCCGCATAGTTGCGCCCTGCCCAGCCAGGAGGCCAGAGCAGCCGGCCGAAAGGGAGCCAACCAGAGGCAGGAGGAACAGCCCCTAAATGTCCCAAACTCACCACTATACACGACAAACATTGACTCCAGACCCGACACAAAGTGCCCAAATTCTTCTGTTGCTGGCCACCGAAAGAGGGAACTCCAACTGGTGAGCCCACCTAAATACCCCACCTACCTCCCAGACGTGACGATGTACATCTGGGGTCACCGAGGAATTGTGTTCTCGCACTGACTGTGGCTAACTTCATGGGCCAGGTGGCCACAGAAAAAATACTAACCCTGGGCAGCGAGGAAACACTAAGGGGCTATCCCCTCTAGTGTCCCCCTGCTGGTGACATGACCATCCACCTCCCACCTGCTCTCGCCTTGCGTAACCTGGGGACACACAGGAGATTTTGAATTGATGAGTGAAGTGTTTGAATCTTCTCTTCTGAATATACAATGGGCCTTTTTTGTATAAGGCTCTGTGGGTAATCATTAAAGCCTTAAATGTAAATCTTCACCTGACCGGTAACTGCTACAAATCTGTCAGGCCTTTTCGCACCAACTATCTTTTAGGAATATTTAAAAACAGTCTAGCTGCAGCATTATGCTCTTTTTGCAGTCCGTTTATTATCTTATTTTCTTCTCTCAGATACAGTACATTGGTATAATGTAGCCTAGATGTAATTAGAGCATGTATAATATCTTTCAGTGTGGAAACTGGGAGAAATTTTAATGTCTTTCCCAAGGATGTTAATAGGGCAAAACAGACTGCTGTGGTTGACTGTACCTCTTGTTGAAATGATAGATTTGTGTCCAGTTTCATCCCTAAATTTTTTGACACAGGAGTTGGAGCTGGTGAGTCCCCTAGCTCTACTGGTCATTATCCCAGTATGTGCAGTGGGGATACTGTTATGTTCCATATAGGTACCGTAATATAGGCCCGGGTAACATCATACCCCTTCACTTACATTACCTCCCCTACATTACACTGTCACAGGCCTTTTAGGATTGAACCTTTACCTAGTTCTAGTCCTGGGTGCAGAAGGAGGGTTTCTCCTAACAATAGAGTCCTATAACTCCATCAATAGATTCACACAGTATGAATGAATATTCATAAGGGTTCTTAGAAACCAGGCTGGGGCTACACCACCTTCATCCCCATATCTACGTACACGGTTCATCCCATACGTCATCCTCACATCCAACAATGGCTAATACACGCAACAAGGGACAAAGGAACCTTAGACACTTAGGAGCAGATTAACAAGCCCCTTGCGCCACTTTTGCGTCACTTTTCCCATGTTAGAAATGATGTAAAAGTGGCGCAAGGACCTTGTAAATAAGCCCCTTTCTGTATAAATACAGCACCTCTTGCTAGTGTTAGTTAGAGGGAACCGAGACTTCCAGGCCGACACACTGACCAGAGACGCTGAGGCTCCTGCATGCAGATGCTCCAGCCGACAGTGTGGAAACGTGTTTTTACATTGGCATAAGCTACAGCCATTTTGGCTATGGTGTCCATTTTGTTTCCTTCATAATTCCTCCGTCCTCTGCTGCTCGTCTTTTTCACTTTGCTTGTGTTATCTATTTTAGTGACTTCCTGACTCAGCTAAAGCAATGTATGTGCTGAGGGTTTGTAGCTGACGGTGCACCTGGTTTTAGATTTATCTGTTGACTGTTTACCACTGCCATAAGCATTTCTGCTTCCCCCTCCCACTTTGCTGACCAAGTGGTTATTCATCTGCTCTTGTTTGCTGATAGCTATTTCTAAACTTGTTTCTTCCAATTCTGTCCATATGCTTGCACTGCAAAAAGGCAGTATATAAGGACGCTGGTTTGCGAGTTCAGGGTGCCACCTCCTGCAACACTTGAGAGTGTTGTTGGACGTGGTTCCACTCATGAGTGATTAATAAACTTGTTATTTATTTCCAACTCCAGTGCTGATCTCTATTTTGTTGGTTTTTGAACCCGTGGACAAGAGGGTGACATTTCCACAGTTGGCGCCCAATGCGGGCCCCATTGGAGACACGGCCGTCCGATGGAGTGGTCTTGATGGAAAATTGAAATCTTACTGAGGAAGCGCACTGCACGAGGAGATCTTTGTCTTTGCAGGCCGACGTGAATTTTCCGGTTTTCCCGATTTGACCCTCCAGGTGATGGCCGGTCTCAACTGGGGTTTTCTTTGGCGCAATTTTGCAGTGACCATTAGGTCGACCAGAGATCGGCAGGTGGGAGTTGAAGACTTCTGTTTGGTAAGGTCGCTGAAGCGGCACTCTTGATTTGCTTGGCCAAGATTTTGGTTTGGTTTGTTATTCATTTTTTGCAAAAAGCGAAGGCAGGTAATGTGGGGATTTTTCTCCTTATGATATTTGTTTGAATGGGTAATATTTTACATATACTTGGAAAAACATACCTGCACTTAGTAAAATTCGTAAGTGGTGATACGGAGCACTCTTGAGTGTTCCGCCAGGCCAATTGGTAATTCGGTCTCTTCTTGCAAAGGCCTGGGGGTTTTACCCTATCTTGTTTTGGGTGGGTCTGCGGACCCCTGTAATAGGCATGCCTTCTGGAATAAGTATGATTTGGTAAAGACACAGAGTGTTTGCGAACACTCTGCCAGACCAACTGGTAATTCGGCGTATTTTGGAAAAGGTCTGGGGCTAGAGCCTGTCTTCTTGAACATGGAACAGTCTCTGGGCTGTTTACTTGTCTTGGTGCAGTCTCTGGACTGCTTTTTAGAGCTCTTTTGTTTGTAAATATGATTCACAATTGGTTTGGTTTGAGTGCAGTCTGTGGGCTGCCTTTTGTTTTTGTCTTGGTGTTGATTTGTGGTTTGATTGTGTGTTTGAGTGTCTATGAGGTTTGTGGACTGACACCGGTGGTGATGCTTGTGAAGTACTTGTTTGAGTGAGTAGCGACTGTGCTCTTTGTGTAAGGATGGCTTGCCTCAGCAAGCTGTGTTGAGTGTTATGAGTGTGTGGCCCCTTCTTGAAAATGTCTGGAATGAGCTCAATTTGGTTTGTTGTCGTCATTGTGTTCTGCAGATGCCATTGGAAGAATTACACTTTAAATTTCAAAGAATGAATACATAATAATACATAAATAAAAATATGGTTTGATCAGAAATACTAGTAACAATGTACATTCGTTTTGACATAGGAAAAGTGCAACTTTTGAAAAATGTAAAGAAGAATGCGCGTTTAAATTGAGACAGTGCTGTGTTTCTTTGTGCTTAAAAAGACACGTATTTTAAAAGTGCATGTAGGAATGTGCTCTCCCCCTCTATGAAAAAGGAGGGGGGAGAGACCAGAGCGGACGAAGGAGGGTTTGTTTCTGGCAGGCTTGCTCTGGCACTTCGACCTTGGAAGACATTCCGAAGGAGGGGGCCAGAGCGTAGAGAGAGAGGGGAGGCTCTGCTTATTATTTTTGGCAAAAGACCAGGCAGGTTCTATGAAGCCATAAGAGAGAAGGAGGGGCAGCAGCGTCTGTGGGCCATGTGCAGCTCCTGACACAGAGAGCAGCTCTGCCATGCATACAGAATAATGGTTTCAATTTAAGGCTGCTGTGCCAGGGCCAGATGAGGAGGCAATAAAATAAAGTTTGCATTAATGCGCCATCATGTTAAACAGCACATTAGCTAAAGGAATTGGTAGTTGGTCATTGGATTAATGTTTTCTGGTTAGCTCAATGTGCTTGTACAGCAAAATGTACAAAGTGGTACAGTCCAATAGTATTGGACATGGCCTCCTTGGTGTGGTTTCCCCTAGCTATTTACCTCCTACAAGTCTGTCCGTGCCCAGCTGCCAAAGGGGGTAAGTATTGTCGACAGGAGGTCACCTGCTTAGGTTACCTACTGTCGAAGGGGGGTAGGAGACTAGCTCCTTGGCAAATTAAGGGTAAGCAAAATTAAGTAACACACTGTTTTTTGGTTTTTGTGCTTGGTATATGTATTATTGTGTCCTTTTTTCTTGGTTTATGTGCCTATTATGTGTATTATTGTGAGCTATTCTGCGTGGAAAGTACGCAGGGCAGCTTGTTGTTGTGTTCTCTCTCTCTCTCTCTCTCTCTCTCTCTCTCTTGAGCCTGCCTGAGCTGTCTAGGAACGGCCATGAGACAATCGGTTGGGCTCGCTTTAGTCATTCATTTTACAGGATGCTGTGAATATGTACTTGAATAAATAGAGACAAAGCACCTCACCAGTGCACGTCTAATTGGCTATTAAGTAATACTGTTTGAACAAATTGTTAGAATTAACAAAATGAATAAATAAATACGCCATGTTACTACCCCTCCTTTCTGTAAACTGATGAAATTGGAATTGGATAAGGATGAAAGGATGGGTAGAATAGACTGATGTTCCCTTATTTGACCTTTAAGGGGAACTATATGTTGGTGGTTTTTTGTTCCAAATTCCCAGGTGGCAACACCATTATTGTTCATGTTATTGCAACAATACATAAGTCGCAGAGGCATCACGAGTCCCTTATCAGTTAGTCTATGTAATCGAGCTGACAGCCCTTGCTAGAGCTGGTGAATAGGTTTCTCCCCTGAATATGATGTTACATGGCCCAGATCGTGAAAAGTATGATGCACATGGTTCACAATGCTAGGAAAGATGCCCATATGCCCTTAGCACACATTTTTAAGAACAAAATGTTCTTTGCTTGCCACAAACAAGTTCTGCTGGAAAATTCATGTACCTACTAGGTTATGTTTAATTTAACAGTTATTCATATAATATGGATCTCTGTTACATTCACAGTTTTAGAGTTTCCCGCTACACTTATAATATGAGAGCATGGTCATAAGCGCAAAACATGGTTGTTCTTATGCAAGGAAGATAATTTTAGAGGAATCTGCAGTTTTGCACAATAGTGAAGGTTCACAAAGTAGAAGCTGTATCATGATTTCTATGACTTATTAAGTACAAGTTTGTTAAAAGAATAGTTGTTTTGAAATTCCTTTTTTTTGAGGTTCTTCAGATGAATAATATAGGGGCGTTTCTGAAATTGAATATCCTCTTTTGATTGATTATTTGTATGTTTTGTCTAAAGATTTCCGTTCTGTTCACTAACAGATATCTGCTGCCCTACAACCATTGCCAGAGGGGCCAGGATATCAGATCCAACCAGGGGACTAAGCGCAAGTCTAATTTGGAGCCGAGGTGAAGGGACCCAACCCAGGTGTTGCTGGCCACTATAACAGCGGTGAAGGTGGAAGGCCGGAAGAAACGTGTACCCCTACCACTGTCGGATAATTCTTGGGTGAAAGACGGGGTCACAAATCAGGACGGAGAGCTGATTCCTCGCTTTGTTCCTTTTTTTGATGCCTAGCTAAGAGAGGCACAGACCGATAACAAGAGCAAGGAGGTTTTGCCTGAGGGGACCCCCTCTGAAACAAGGGTTGCTTCAGATACTCCAGTTTCTGTGCATCAGGCCTCTGAGTCCCGGTCCCCAAGTGAATGCAAGTCTGCACCTTTGTTTGCTGATAAGGAGGTACCTGGGCACACTAGGTACAATCTGAGGCCCTGACGAAAGGGCAGTGCGCCAGCAGGGCAACACAGGAGTTAGGGAAGGACTAGAGTTTAGGGTACAGGTGCTGTGTCTCTGGTGCCTGTTAGATTAGAGTGAAAAATACTGGTGCACTGCCTGAGACACTGGACAGGATCATTGAGGGTGATTGCCCTATCCTGAAAGAAAGACTTTTTCCTTAAGCCTGGGCCGCGATTGTTTTTCTGGGTTGCAAGTTGTGCAGCTCCATTGTTGGAGAGTCAATACTTGATGAACGATAAGAGCCTGCCTGTGAGGCTCAGACGGACACAGGGAGAAGACTCCCCTCTGGCTGGTTGTACAGTGGCTTCAATTCCCCAAGTATTTTTTTTGTTAGCAATGTACCCCTTTGGTCGTCCCAGTTCTGAGGAGGAGCAGCCCTTTTGGGATTTGCTTTCTGCTTGGGGTTGGAAAATATTGACAGTTCTGTTTGTGATCATAGCCATTATTTTCTCCTGCTATCTGTGTGTTCATTACGGACCAATGCTCTGCTCACTTTGTATCTCCACCTGTGCTGCTTGTGTGTCGACTAAAGTTAATATCTGTGATACAAATGCCTGTTTAGCAATAGAACAAAAAATTTGTGAAATGATGTTAATTGATATTCACGATGTATATCATACCCCTTAGAAGGGACAAGAAAATGTCTTAGCTTATGCCAAAAGGGCAGTCTGTGGAAACGTGTTTTTATGTTGGCATAAGCTACAGCCATTTTGGCTATAGTGTCCATTTTGTTTCCTTCATAATTCCTCCGTCCTCTGCTGCTCGTCTTTTTCACTTTGCTTGTGTTATCTATTTTAGTGACTTCTTGACTCAGCTAAAGCAATGTATGTGCTGAGGGTTTGTAGCTGACGGTATCTGTTGACTGTTTACCACTGCCATAAGCATTTCTGCTTCCCCCTCCCACTTTGCTGACCAAGTGGTTATTCATCTGCCCTTGTTTGCTGATAGCTATTTCTAAACTTGTTTCTTCCAATTCTGTCCATATGCTTGCACTGCAAAAAGGCAGTATATAAGGACGCTGGTTTGTGAGTTCAGGGTGCCACCTCCAGCAACACTTGAGAGTGTTGTTGGACGTGGTTCCACTCATGAGTGATTAATAAACTTGATATTTATTTCCAACTCCAGTGCTGATCTCTATTTTGTTGGTTTCTGAACCCGTGGACAAGAGGGTGACCCTGCACCAGTGTACCCCTAAAAAGGTACATTTCCACAACAGTGGTCTGAACATCCCTTGCGGGGTGTCCAACTCGTGACCAAGAAGGGCTCCTACATTCTCACACTTCAGGTAATGGGGTTCGACTAAATCCTAGAGGGATTCTTGGCTTTACACCTACTCACATGCTAGGTACATTTAGTACATCTAGATAGGCATCGTAGGAGTATGCACTTTCTTTTATCATGCATTTTATACTCATGTATTTATTCATGCGTAGTGCAAAATGGTAGAACTGTACTATCCATTTATATTCATTGTACTGCTAATCATATATCTCTGCTACTGTCTAATGGTTGTTGCAGCTCAAATATTCTACACAAGAGTAACGACTGTTCAATAAATCCTTATTGAAACTCCCAGGCTGTTTATTCTGTGTATCTCTGAGACAAGATAAGTGAGCACGAGTGACTGAGCGAAAAGTAGTACATTGTTTGCACGATTCTGAGGGATCAGGGTTGTCATGTTCTAAGGTTGCCAGAAACTATTCTCTCCCCGATAAGAGGAGACACTAGTGGCACTGTGAGCTAGCTTACGCAAACAGGCTAACATTCTCGGTGGGGGTGCTCAGAATCAGTCTGCCACCAAACCCACAGTTTATGTTATCCGAACGCGCAGGTCCTGCATGGGTAATATAGGAACTACACGACATGGCGCCACCTACGATGGTTGGGCTCTTATTTAACAGTAGAATCTGAGTAGTTCAGTCATACTATTCTCAGAGACCCCTACTCACAAAACGCCAGAGACGTCTGGAGTGGGTGGGCACAAACTCCGCCACAGCTGAGTAGGCGAGAAATCCTATTTATTGGCTGTAGGTTAATCAAGCTTGAAGGACATTTTGTTCCTAAAATTGTGCATAAACACCTTATCATAGTTTCCTTGAAACATTAGTCTGTGTTCTATACACAATGACTACTACTATTAGACCCGCTACAGCAAGCACTCCCCCTCACTGACGAGGAAGAAGATGCGAATGCCATACAAATTGCACAAAAATGCAGACATACTATCACCCTGAAACTATTAGAATATGGTTTAACACCTAGGGGTGGTATAGTAGCTTTCGTAATTGAGGCACACAAATCAAACAAGACAGAGGTATTTTATTCGTGGGTTACATTCCCAGCAGCAAATGCAATAACGCAGACATTTCACTACTATGTAGAAGGAGATGCACCACAGGAATATGGTCCGTTCGAGGACATAGAAGTTCCACTCACTTACCAGGAACACCTATACTGGCATAAAGGTGCCCTACCCCATATAAGACACTGAGTAAGATTAGGTCCGCTCGGAGGAGACGGGGCAACATGGTCAATATTAGCGGCCTACACACCACATCCTGACATTGACACAATGCCGCAGCCAGACTTACTCTTACAACACAAGGATTTAATTAAAATCTACAGAAACCTGACACAGTTTGTCATGAGGACTTTCACAGTCCAACCAACATCAGTTGCAACAAATGGAACTGAAATTCAGGGTACAGCAACTAAAGTTACACCACAAACATTACACGCAGTAATGGGCAAGATGCCCACGAAACGAGAACAAATGCCATTCTGGGTAGCTCAGAAAATAACTCAGCTCGAGGCAGTATTCCCGAATACTACCCCATTTGAAAAACACAGAATACCAACAATCTGCCTGCTCATGGGGATAACACCACAAGTAGAGGACTGCACCTCTTGGGGTACAGTCTTTGCTGCCATATATACCAGAACGCATGGTATTCCTTCATTAGCAGTAGTGCCTGATGTATTGAGACAAATACAAAACGAGTACGGAGCAGAACCTGCCCTGAACTTAGGGATGAAGTTATTAAATAACTATGACCAGGTATCAGCCATAATACTAGCTAATATTAAAGGGGAAGCAGCTTCAGTGGCAATCCGCCAACGCCTAAGGGAGTTCAGCCCGTTAGAACAACAACACGAACTGCCCAAAATAATAGAAATTGCGTATGCAGAATTAGGCAGAGACAGTTTGGGTGGGAAAGCACTAAAACCACAACTGATGGGCAGTCCTGAAAAGGACACTACCAAGCAGACACCTGCTTCTTCTAAAAAGAAGTGGGATAATAAAAAACAACAAAACTTTAAAAACAGATCTCAATCCCGAGGCAGATCTCCTCCACAGGAGCCCTTTGAAAAGAGGTACAACCTTAGGAATAGGGATAATATTAGGAAACCTGACCGGTGTCAGGATACTGATACACATTCCTCTTGTTCCTTTCAGGGCTCGACGAAAAACTCAGAGAGAGAAGGATGGTCAGAACACAAAGAAGAGAGTACAAAGTCCAGAGACAAGCAGAACGCTCAAGACTATACTTCCTAAAAAGAAGACAAGCAAAAATCAAAACATCAGTTTAAGAAGAAGAAAGTTGCAGGCATAAAGATCAGACATGCCCAGAATTTTGAGGACGCAACTTCTGAACGGGTAATGGGCTCTGACAATGCTAGACAGTGCGGCAGAAGTAACAATAGCTCGCCAGAACCTGATGGAATTTCTGGTGACAGCGGACTTGAATGATTACATCACGGTGGAAACACCAGACACAAGGGTGAGCGTCCCACATAAGTTACATTAAATAACACTCCAAATGGAGGGGGACAAGCCCAGGAAAGTTAAAGGTCTCTTTTGGGAAAATCTGTCATCTGGTTATGACATCCTATTAGCAGAACAAGATTGGCCGCCAGCATTCGTTATGGAGTGCCCTAGGGGAGAAACAGTAATTTTTCCAGCATTCTCTGACCTCGTTCCCATACATCTTAATGCATATGCACAGGAGTGGGCGGTTGCCCTAGCTCCAGCATTATACAAAAATCATGTCGGTTGGGATGAGGATTCAACCCACCATGTGATCCCATTAAAAGTTACACCAAATGCTCAGAGGCAATACCCAATAAAGCAAGAAGCTAAAAAACAAGTCAGGGAGATCCTAGATCAACTTGAATACCAGGGGGTGATAGAAAATTGCACTTCACCTATGAATAACCCTTTGTTTCCCGTATCAAAACCGGACAACTCATATCGTCTAGTTTTAGATTACAGACATTTAAACTCATGCACAAAGACATTCGCTGTCCAAAATGCACACAGTGCCGCATTAATGAATAACATTGTGCGGAAAAAGTACAAAACTACACAAATTGATTTTTCTGCCAAAATATAGCGCCTGAAGCAGGTATTGGACCGCATTATCAGCGTTGGGGTCCCAACGGCAATTTTGTCGTCTAACCGGGGGTATAAGAACAGCCCAGGGGTTTTCTCAGCAAGAGTAACAGAGTTACTCCAAAATTTTGATGAAGAAGCATTGTCCTATGTGGATGATATTTATCTGATGGACGATGACTTAAAAAAGCACTTGACCAGGGTGAGCACCATTATTATGGGATTCGCCTCTGAGGGCTACAAATTAAATTTTAAAAATAGCCCACCTCAATGTCCTGTTTTTAGGATACGAGCTTTCAAGTGAAGGGAAAAGCCTGGCAGCTAAATTTTTAGAAAAGTGTGCACTGCTTCAACCACCAAAATCATTACAAAATCTACAATCAACACTGGGATTCCTAAATTTCGGCAGAACATACATTTTAGATTACGCAGAAAAAGTAAAACCTTTCTACGACTTAATCAAACCCGACTATTCAGTTAGACAATGGACACAGGAACACACAAACATCCTACGTTCACTACAAGAAGACATGATAGCTTCAAAACACTTACAGACATGCATAAACATACGCAACATAGTGATCCGAATAATAGCGGGTCAATGCGGGTACACTTACTTAACCTTCAATGAAGGCGAAACTGTACCAATCGCTTACAAATCACACCTGTACACAAGCGCAGAAATGCGTTTCACTTCAACAGAAAAAATCCTGACAGCAGTTCAGACTGCTATAGCAAGAGAAAGAGCACTGGCTCAGGGGAAACGCATAATTGTTATAACCCCAGTACCAGCTTTAGAAGCTGTTACAAAGGCAAGCATTCCAAACGCAAAAGCCTTACATCCAAGATGGATACAATGGGCTACTTCTCTTACTGCAACGGACGTTGAATACAGATTTGACCCAAGTCTAAAAACACAAGCATTTCTGCAATACGAACAAGAATATCCTCTACCTAATGAAATATTGCCTCTCGATCAGTATGAATATATTATTTACACTGATGGATCTGCTCAACTGGCCATAGGGAGTAAGCAACAATACAGCACGGCATGTGCTATCATTAAAGGTCGCATGCGTGATGGAAAGTTCCATCCGAGTTGCACCAAAACGCAATCTCTAGGAGACTGCACGGCTCAGTTGGCAGAGTTAAAAGCACTGATACCTGCACTTGTCAATATGGATCACGAATTCCCCACACTAATAGTGTGTGATTCCTTTTACTGTGTGCAGTCATACAATGAATATTTATATAATTGGGAACAAAACGGGTTTAAAGGTGCAAAAGGTGGCACAATTAAGCATAAAATGCTATGGGAACAGGTAGTTGAGTTGAAGGGATTCGCTGAGAATTGCTACCGAACTCAGGGCAAGCACGTCGCACTTTAACCTCTGTGGGCACTGACAATCTGTTTTATCATCTGTTTTATCATCGGGAGAACATTGTCTCTTGCATCGTTGTCCCTGGCCCCTGCACGCAGCACTTTTATCCCGCCCCCAAGCACCACGGACTACAACGACCACAGCGCGTTGCGGCAGGAGCCGCACGCATCGTAGAACTCGCGCCAGGAGGCGCATAAAGTGAGCCTAATCTCCCGTGACGCGGGACGCTCGCGGGCTAAGCCCGGGCCAAGGGCGGGCCCGTCTGAGCCCGTCAGAGACTGGAGGAGGCTGGGCTGGGCCAGGTCTCTTGGACCCTTTTTGTAGTGTATTGTGTTGGCAAAACCATTGGTACTAATATTGTTGTACTTGCTATTTGCTAGTACTAACGACCCTGTTTGTCTCTTGGGTAGTTAAGGTTGAGTGGCTATATTTGATATTGAAATAGATTTGGCCTACAGCGGGGTTGTTAAAAGTTAGGAGGGGCTTACATTATACAATAGATTGATAGATATAGGCACGTTTGGGGCACTGTTTAGTAAAGGGTGTGTTTCCTTCTTTGTTGTAAGCGTAGGTAATATTTAAAATGGGTAAGAGAAAATTGCAAAGCATTAATTCTGGGCAACGAGGTAGCAAATCCAAACATGCAAATATGACCCTCCTGAATTATCTTACAGGAGCGGTTGGAGCCCTGGATAAGCAAATAACCACGGTAGAGGAGTCCATGAATAAGGACCCACAGGGTTCCTTAATAACTAATAAGGCCATTGTGTTATACCAAACGGAGACAGGGGAATCAGGATCTACAATTAATACAGATGCGAAATGTCTAAATGGTTGTATTCAGGCTATTAGTGATGAGATTTCTACTAGCGACCAAGATACAGAGCCGCTCCCTCCAACTAAAAGATACTGTAAGCCTAAGTCCAAGGATACCCTTGGAAACTTGCCGCCTTTAATACATCAGGCTTCTTCTGAGCCTGATATTATGAAATCTTTAGTTATCAACAAACAGGGAAAAGGTACCCTGTTAAATCATAAAGTTAAAGGAGCGGCAAGAAGAAGCAAAAGCAAGGCTAATGGCCCCCAACTTCTGAAATAAATAAAATATTAAGTCTATTAACCGACTCATTTAAATATATTAAACAATCTATCGGGGCCATGGAAACAAGATTAGCTAAGATAGAATTGGGTCTAGAAATAATAGTTGAGAATCAAAATAGGTGTCTCACAATGGAAGGTAAAATTAACCAAAATGTAGATGGTAGTGCTGGTGAAGTATTTAAATCTCATAGCCAGATCGCTTTGGTTAACTCTGTGTCTTCCGGTAATCAGAGGAATAGGGGTGATAAGATAAACACAGTTGTAGGCTCTAGGAAGCCTAATGAAACTCCGTCTACCAGTGGTTTAACTAATGGGCCAGAATCTACTGAGAAAGGAAATGGTAAGGTCGAAATACAACAGGGTGGAAAGCAATTAAGGGAAGCGTGTTCTAATGTAGGATAATTTAATATTAAAACATATGAACATCCACCAAAAAATCATATTTTAAATTTACCTCCTGCTGCGTTACCATACACAGTTGTGTTGGCAAACGTTCCCCCATCTTTAGAGGGGGGAAAGGAAACGTGGTATACCTTGAGGAACAGGGCAATTCATGGCCTGGGGATTAGAACAGGGTTAACAACGGAGATGTTCTCAGCCTTTAAGATGGTAAGACGTGTCCCGTGGGTGGGAACGACTAGGAAATCCTTTCGAGGGGACTGTGTTGTCCTCTCATTAGGGATTCCATCTGTGGTTCATGAAATTTTTCGCCGAATAGGCGATAATAACAAGAACATGGAAGTAGGTATAAAGGTTTTGCCCCTGTGCTATTTTTACCAGCCAAGTTCTTCCAATTGGCATATGGGTATGTATTCCCCCATACAACCCAGTAATAAGTCGATTTACAATGTAGAGGTAACAAATAGATTTAGGCCACTTCAGTCCTTAGACGAGAATGATTGACTCTTTGATAGTAGTGACAATCATATCTGTGTAGATAATGGTGTAGATCGAAATCGTAGGGAGAATATGCTAATGATTAATGCTGGGGAACATAATTCCGTTCAAAGAGAGATAACGGATACTAGGGATGAAATGGTAGAACCATTGATTGTAGAAATTGGTGATGTATGTATAACTAATGCAACAGATGGGGTTGAAATGATTGGACAGGTTCAGAACGATCATGTTGCCGACACTCTAAATGCATCTGTATCAGGGAGAATTAGGGTTCTTTTTTGGAATATTGCCGGTTTACAATCGATAGTAAATAACTCTATCTGGACTGATTTTATATATAGTTTTGATATTTTATGCTTCCAGGAGACATGGTTATTGGATAAAGTAAATATAGATGGCTATAAGACCTTTCATACACCAGCAGTACAGTCAGTATATGGAAGACATAAAGGTGGGATTTGTGTATATATATCGAATTTGATAGAGGTTATAAAAACTGAAATGATAAAAACAACAATATATTACCAAATTTTGGCCATTCACCTGAATTTAGATGTAGTAGTGTGCGTAGTTAATTTCTATAACAATATTGAAAAGGGACATATGGGTGATATTATAAACTCACTTAGTGATGAATTAAGTAAAATAAGGGTCCCAAATGGTACCGATATGATTACTCTTTGGGGTGGTGATTTTAATGCTAGTATTTGTTCTCATGCTGAATGTGGGTTGTGTGGTGTAGATGAGGAAGAAAAGGATCCTATATTGCATTTTGTGCACTCCGAGAGGGGGGAGAAGTTTAATGATTTAATGGCCTTACACGATCTGGGTTTTGCAAACATGCTGTGCTCTCCGCCTGTTGATTTTACCCATACTTTTATTGGCAGAGGATTTTAATCTTTAATAGATTTTATAATTGTCCCCAACCGTTATGCAACATGGGTTGACAATTTCAAGATCCATTCTAACGTTCTGAGTGACCACTTGCCCCTGAGCATTAATTTAGTCATCCCCAAACAAGTTGTTCAACCTAATAATAATATTTTGGCATGGACGGGAAATATTGCCTTAGTTCGCCAAAATGGCTACTCCCTACGATGGGGCAAGATAAACCCCGAGGAGATCAATAAACGGATCGTTGTTAATGCCTATGATCAAATAGTAGCGTGCCTACAAGACAGTACAGACCATGACAACACTTTGAGGGCTTTTTCTCTTATTACGTTAGAGATTCAAAATTCTCTAAGAGCACAAAATAAGGCATCCCTGGTTAAGATTAATGGTTGGTTTGATTCAAAGTGTACCAAAGCTTATACTCAGTTGAAAGATGCTCTCCATAAGACAGAGAGAAACCAAGACGAGATTAAACAATATAGGAAGGTGTATAATCTGGCCAGAAAAAAATAGAAAAAAAGAATTGAAAGACCAGGCATGGGATACGCTTTATGAAGCATCACTGAGGAAGGATTGCACTTCATTTTGGCAGGCAGTTAATGCCCCATTCCTTTCCCATAATGATGGAGCCAAGATCGAGGTTGCAATTGATGAAAACGTATGGATTGACTTTTTTTCGAATCATTATAGTATCAAGGGGAATGAAGAATCTCCTACTGACATTAAATTATTAGAACAGGGAGACATGGTAGGATTTATGCCTATTGAGCTGCATATTACATTGGATGAAGTAATAGCGGCAATTAATGCTAGTAAAGGAGGTAAAGCCCCGGGACCAGATGGTGTGCCGATGGACTTATTTAAGTCCACCCCACCATTATGGTCCCCTCTGTTGACTCGGGTGTTAGAGGCCTGTTGTGCGAAGGGTTTTTATAAAGTCCTGGTCTGAATCGGTGATTATACCGATTTTTAAAAAAGGGGAACGTGACAATCCTGCCTGCTACCAACCTATTTCCCTTTTAGATTCTTTAGTAAAGGTAGCGGGTAGGATTGTTTTGAATAGATTACAAACATGGGCTGAGGACAATAATATTTTAAGCAAGGTACAATATGGTTTTAGACAAGGGCTAAGGACAAATGAGCAGGTTTTAAATTTTACTATTTTAATGGGAAAGTACACTCAAGCTAAGGAGGGGAAACTATATGTGGCATTCGTGGACCTTTCGGCCGCATTCGATTGCGTCATACATAATAGGCTCTGGGAAATCCTATTGGATTTAAAGGTTGACCCACTACTAGTGCAATTTTTGAGACAACTGTACGTTGGGGCTTCTGCTAAGGTGAGGCATGGATTAAAGGGCGAATGCACTGCGCCATTCCCCGTGGAGAGGGGAGTGAGGCAGGGTTGAGTCCTGGCCCCGTTCTTGTTCTCCTTATATACCAATGCTTTAGAGGAAGAACTGGTGGCCAGGACAAGAGATCCACCACAGTATAATAACAAGCCTATTGTGTCCCTGCTCTATGCGGATGACGCAGTGCTTATGGCCAGAACCCAGATGGGCCTACAGAGTGCCCTTGCAGCATATATTAGATTCATGGATTGCCGGGGGTTAAAACTTAATGTTAAGAAAACTTTTGTAATGACATGTGGGAAGGGGAGAAATAAATGCAAAAGCTTCCCAATGGGGAACGACAGGATAGATGCAACTAATACATTTTCCTATTTGGGCATCTTATTGGAACATACTGGCTCCTGGAACCCGGCAGTTAAGAGCAGGACCCTCCTTTTCAAGAGGTCAATTGGGGCTGTGGTACATTTTGCAAAAAAATTGGGCAAAAGGCCTCCGGGGATCCTTTTAAAAATTTACAAAGCGAAATGTATGAGTATCGCGATGTATGGGGCAGGAATTTGGGGTTACCATGATGTATCCTCAATACAAATTGTGGAAAATTCATTTTTAAGGTTTATTTTAGCAGTTCCACAGAGTTTTTCAGTTTTTAATTGCCACAACGAATTGGGGATCCCTTACATTTCCGACCTGATAAAAATGCAACCTTTATTATTATGGCATAGAGTCTGGACGTCTACTACTACAGGGTTAAATAGAGAAATCATTAGAGATGCTATGTGTCTATGTCACGCAAATAAGATTACCTGGCTGAACTACATTAGAAGAATTTTAATTGATTTGGACAGACTTGATTTTTATACTCATCCTGAAACTATGAGTTCTATTTCTAGGAAGGACTTTAAATTGCTATGTCTGTCGCATTTAGAGTCTTTAAGAGCTGCAATGGAAATGAAGAAATGTACTGTGATTCAGCATCAGTTAACCCTGGTAACTCCCACCATACAACCATATTTGGTTTGGTGCATAGGAGGGTATGACAGGTATGTCCTTACCAGATTTAGGTTTGATAGTTTCCATCGGTTAGTTAGCTTTCCCACAGTAAATGATTGGTCTAGAGATTTATGTCAATGCCCATGTGATAAGATGTCTACCCAATCAACAATACATGTGATTTTATTCTGCAAATTTTATTTATCTGAAAGATTAAGATGGATTTTGCCAGTGTTGAAGAGAGGGGGTGGAGGCAATGCCGCCCTGCCTTTTTATATTTGCAATTGTTGGAAAATGCTTATTGTGTGGGCGTAATGGCTGGATTCTTGAAAGGTATATTGAGAAAAAGGAATAGCATAACTGGTTAAATCATGGTATGAAGCTGGTTACTGTATATAATTTTAGTATTTCCTCCTGATGATTATTAGAATTAATTGATGGGAACTGTTAAAATTGAGACTTTTGTATAGATGGAATTGTATGTATTTTTAATTTTGTAAGTTTTTAACATGTTACTTTTATGATTTTTAATGTTAAAAATCGAATAAAGTATATTTGAATTTGAATTTGAGTTGAAGAACGAACTACTAATGGCTCACGTGATCCACACACTGAGTCATCAGCGTGATGGCGTACACGTTGAAGGGAATTCATTGGCTGATGAAGCCGCAAAGGGGGCTGTACGTACGGGTTTCGTAGCTGCAATCACTCGTTCAAAAACGAGGATAGACGGTGAGATTATGGTGGCTGTTAATGCTTCAAGCAAAAACAGCGGTGCAGTACCAAAGAAATTTCCACTCAAGTACTCCTACAAGTTAGATGCAAACAACATTCCATTTGCTCAGATTCCTGGAGTGGGGGATAGAGTAATTCCAAATATGGATCGTAGGCAAGGTTTAATACTAGCAGCACACGAGGGTTTGGGCTCTGCACATACAGGCATTATAGCGACTATTTCATTGTTGAAACAGCGCTATTGGTGGCCCGGTCTAACAAAGCAAACTAAAGACTAGGGGGCCGATTCCGATCTGGGACAGAAATCTCTCCGACCGAGCCGGACCCGGAGAGATTTCCGACCGAGCCGGACTCCTGCAGTCCGACCGGGGCAGTACGATGCGTCCGTGTGCTGCCGGACTCGATTCGGTCGGATTCCCATAGAAGTCAATGGGAGCCGGTCGTACGACGCATACATGGGCTCCCATTGACTGAATGGGTACGTCTTGGACAAGGGCGCCCCCTACAGTGGGTACGCGTCGGTGCAACCTGCACCATACATGCATGTGTAGGCCCCTGTGTGCGACTCGAAAGGCTACGGGTGAAGGGGGGTCCTTCACAGACCCCCGAAGTCCGGCTCCGACAGCTCTTTGGAGCTGGACGGTACGAGTCGGTCCGACTGTTCGAAGCGTGCATCGTACTGGCTCGGTCGGGTCTCGTCTTCATTTCGTGGTGCGATTCGTTTCCGTACGAGACGGTCAGAGCGGTTCAGACCCGGAAACGAGTCGGTCGGAAACAACGTGTACAATCGCATCGTACTAGCTCGTTCGGACAGCTGTACGAGTCGGTCGGAAAAACGCGCCCGGCTCGTATTTTTTCCGGGCGAATCCCGTTCGGTGAGCTTCCGAATGAGATCGGAATCGGCCCCTATGTCTTGAAATGTGACATCTGCCAACAGATGAAAGGCTCCACCAGAACACGCCCTGCGCAGACACCATTACTAATATCTGACAAACCTCTCGCATGTGTGTATTTGGACCACTGCGGCCCCTTACATTCTGATGGGGCTTACAAGTATATCATGGTTGCAGTGGATTCCTGCTCTAGATTCCTATTGGTTTGGCCTCAGCGCTCAGCTGACGCTCGAACTGTTATAAAAGATTTGCAAGTCTTTATCGGTACATACGCAGTTGGCACGTTACATTCTGACCGTGGCCCGGCGTTTAGCTCTCGGGCTTACAAAGAGGCCATGAAAAGTATGGGCGTTGCACTGCGGTACTCCTCTCCGTACCATCCTGCGGGAAATTCGGTTGTGGAGAGGAAAAACCAGGATTTAAAGCAATCTTTAACAGCTAGGGTATTAGGCAAGGGCAGAAGTTGGGTCGATCACCTTTATGGGGTACAAAGAGCACTCAATAACCAGCCAAGAAATTCACTCCATATGAGGTCCTATTTGGGACGAGAATGTGGGTACCTGATCTTGATTATGAAGGCGCAGTGGCGGATGAAAAACAATTTGATATCCATGATCGTTTGGCTGTTTTACAGGATCTAAATGAATCCAGGACACAACAAAGCAACGTTGTCCAGAAACAGACAGCCACTGGGGAAGTCAAGGCAAACATGGCAAGACCTGTCTGGATCCCAAAGGTCGGGGATCTGGTCAGGGAATAAATAGCGGACAAAAAAGAATTTGGACCATCATACAGAAAGCCTGTACCTGTCCTAGCAGTTCAAGGAACAAGAACTGTACTTTTGTCGCCTCTTGCCGGAAAAAAGGAGAAAATATTTGTCTCAATCAACTTAATCAAACCACACTATGTGGCCGATACTGAACAGTAGGCCTCGTGGACTCCACAGTAGCAGACGCCCTCCTCTAGCTACTATCCAAGAAGTTCAAACAGAGAGAGTCATCACGCTCAAAGAGCCTCCTGTACGGAATGAAGGACTAAGCAACAATGCTATGGAACTCGTTCCCCTTGAACCAGAAGTTCATCTTCCAAATTCAATTAAAAATAACACACAAGTTGCAATTAGACCAAATACAGACGTCTACGTCAACATACCTCGACAAGAGCAAAATGCGATTTCAACAAATCCCGATGCAATTCCTACAATTGATTGAACTGCTTCTGGCTACTTCATGAACTTTGATACGTTTTCTTTGGATCCTAGTGAACCTGAAATGATGCCAGCCCAAAAAGTATGTAAACAGCAAGCTAAAGACTTTCTGAACTTTCTCAAAAAGACTTACCTGGTATCGCCTTGGGTAGAACTATGGGAAATTACTGGGATACTATTTTTTTTTTCTGGCTAGGCTTAGTTATAACTTTTATCATGCTTATTAATGGACGATATCTTCAACAAAGCTCCGCAACACAAAAAGTTAATTTGATTCTGAGGCCACATCAATCATCCCATCGTGAGCAGAGAGACTTGTCATCAGTGAACATTACAGCAGTTCCTATACCGGATGGTATAGTTTGGGACAAGATTGATTTCGAAATATTCGGTCCTACTGAACTTTTAAAAATTTCTCATATATTTAAACTTTCATTGAATGATATCATTACCTCGAGTACATTTTCTGATGATTGGGACTCTGAAACTGTTAATGATATGTTGTCTGATTTAGAGAAAACTGCAGCATTTCCGAACAATGAAATGTTAGAAGGTACTTCAGACTATGACACATTGTACTGTTACCAACATTATGGTCATCATTTCCTACACAAATCTATATCACCTAGAAATGTTTTTGAGTACCACCAGTGGGAACATTGCCCTACACCACCTAAAAGTAGTTCGCAAACATTTGCACAGAAATTTTCATATTTTTCAGGGTTTAACACCACTGACCCGACCTCATATTATTATACGGTTGCACCGACATCGCCACTGAAAATTATGTTAACAAACACCAAACAGATATACTCTGCTTCCTTTATCACCCAATTGTCTGAACAGGGTTTTGACCTATGGAAGGACACAATAGACTTAAAATCAGTCCGGGGTTCTAGAGACTGGCAAGTCCAGGGAACAGAAGCGCTATTAAGAGCATGCCTCATTCCACAGCAGATGATATTCCTAAATGACACTGTGCAACAGACATCCTGTCTTGGACTAGCCAAGAACAAGGACCTGAACACACCTCGGTTTCCAACACCATCACGGATGGAGGGGTGGCAAAATTTAACTTCACAAGATGGGGCAACACTAGATGACATTTTACAGTACAATAGAACAGACCCTGATTGGGAAAAATGGGTGGTTTGGCCCATAGACATGAACACCTGTCAGAAAAGATTCTGGGGTAAAACCGAAGGGTTTAAAATACACAGGCCAGACCCACGCTGTGTACAAAGAGAACATCCAGGGGTAGTGACATCCTACAGTGTTGGGAAGTTGTGCCTTGATTGGCTAGAAACCTCAACACTCACAGAAGTGAAACAACACTTGACCTTACTCACACAAGACATGGATCTTAGGGATTTTTTACTAGGTCCCAGGAAACTTCGTCAGAAACGTTTCATATATGCTGGCATTTATGCTGCCTATAATGAAAACTGGAAAATATCCCAACAAGAGGCCGCAGAGAGAATACGGGAAATAGACCGTATTAACTTGGAGAAATCTCTAGCAGTGGTAGACAACGGGTTAACAACTTTGACCTCCAGGATATATTCCTTAGGCTACATTGTATCTTCTGCGATAGACATACTGGAACAAGATTTAGCCATATTACAACACGGGCAATCTCAGCTACGTTCTGTTATGTTATTGAGCTGGATGCTATAAATCTTTGCGTGCAGGCTATGTGCCTTGGCATTATATCAACAAAAAGTCTCTGTTTTCTGAATATAATCTAACAGATAAACAGATAGAAATGGCACAAAGGGGAGCAAAATATACAAAGCTGCGTATTGAAAAACAGGACAGGTTACCATTCACAGTAGCGGAATCTCCGTCTACGGAATGGCTTATCCATGGCCACATCACTCTAACGGTCACTACTTTTCAGTTTCAATATTGCCTTGAGCAAAGGCAGGCGGGCAAATACGAAAAGATGGGTAAGGAATACATTAAGGAATCTTGGGAGTTACCATACAGATTTCGATGCCGGAGTGGGGATCAAGAAGTGTTCCTAAGCGGTACAAACTGCAAGAACGCTTTAAGCGGTTCTCTCATGTGCCAGGACATTTCACTGCACGGAGCTTGCAATGGTTCAATAGCAAACTTGTCCTGTCATATGAAAGGGACTCCAGCAGCCGTGATTACACCGGTATTCGAGCTGCTCTCGAATGGGAGTTACTTGATGCTGAACGATCAAGGTTGCTGTGGGATGATTCCGGGCGTTGCCTATCTGGTCACTGTGAACTCCAGGGTTACTTGCTGTATGCAAGTATTGTTTCCCCCAACAAATACAGTCAAGGAGGTGCCGTTATGGCCTTCGTTGAATGTTTCCTTTATACAATTTGATACTTTGAGCAGACTGAAAGCCATGCTTTTGCAGCAACCCGTACCCTTAACCTCCGCTCGAGAGACCTTTGATCTTCAGATCACAAGGACCTTGACCGAGATACAGGCACTTATACGTACAAACTGCCCTTTTCATTTCGCAGAAATGGTGGGTCGTATCTTTAACATGTCTGATACGAGTGGTATTATACACCTATTTAAGACCATAGGGTCAGGATTTCTAAGCACCTTTCAGACAATCCTCGGAGTTATTCCAAATTTTATACACTCTGTATTGGGTAGCATTTTTGGAGGTCTTCCGCTGATCCTGCTTTCTATCGCAGGAATCCTGATTGTCATTTTTCTGTTCCGCAATGGACGGCCCCATTACCAACGAGATGGCAAAAGCACTCCTTGAGCACAAATATCGTGAGCGCATGGTGCAACATCTGGGCACACCTCGCCTACGGGAGCTGAGTGCCTCTTGGTTCCTATCGTTTAGAACAGTCTGGATGGACTGCATCTGACCTGTTCTTCTATGCCTGTTTTGCGGTGAAGAATGCGTGTTGGACCTCTGTCTGACACTTGCAACGGACACACCTGCGGACTTGAATACCTGGCTGGAACCCCTGAGAGCTCATGCTCGGCAATGTCCCCAGCGTATTCCCATCTTGATGGCTGCATTCCTTGAGAATCCGCAGGTGCCTTTTACAACTGGGTTGAGCATCAGCTCCACCACTAGCACCACTAGCACCCAGGTATCGACTACAGCACCGGCTGCCTCTACACTAGCTACTGTCAGTACTGAATATCATCTGTGCTCCATTGACGCACTTTGCGATGTGTTACAAGGACCGTCCCCTGCAGCAGCAAGCAACGACGATGTTGCGTCTCCCAGCCAGGACACTTAATCTATAATTGGCTCATCGTGTGATGAGAAAGAATTCAGTTTTCTTCTCCAAAACTCGACTAAATTTGGAACATTTCCTTTACATTGACACTTTCGCTGGAAAAAGCATGGCCTTCGAACGCTTGTAGTGCTTCAACTTATATAAACGAACTCAATTAGGACTTCGGCTTAAGTATCAATCCCAAAAAAACTGATTTTCGAAGTAAACAGATTTTTTATCTTTATTTTTTTCACCTCTTAAAACTGTTTTTAGATGATTTTAAGACAAATGTTTTTAAAACACTTCGTGATGGTTTTTAATGGTTTTAATGCGCTACTACCTAATAGTGGTTCACCAGCTTTTTATCATTATTGACTGTTCAGAAGAGGAGTGGGTGTTATGTTCCATATAGGTACCCTAATATAGGCCCGGGTAACATCATACCCCTTCACCTACATTACCTCCCCTACATTACACTGTCACAGACCTTTTAGGATTGAACCTTTACCTAGTTCTAGTCCTGGGTGCAGAAGGAGGGTTTCTCCTAACAATAGAGTCCTATAACTCTATCAATAGACTCACACAGTATGAATGAATATTCATAAGGGTTCTTAGAAACCAGGCTGGGCTACACCATCTTCATCCCCCTATCTATGTACACGGTTCATCCCATACATCATCCTCACATCCAGCAATGGCTAATACAAGCAAAAAGGGACAAAGGAACCTTAGACACTTTCTGTATAAATACAGCACCTCTTGCTAGTGTTAGTTAGAGGGAACCGAGACTTCCAGGCCGACACACTGATCAGAGACGCTGAGGCTCCTGCATGCAGACGCTCCAGCTGACAGTGGTCTGAACATCCCTCGCGGGGTGTCCAACTCGTGACCAAGAAGGGCTCCTACATTCTCACACTTCAGGTAATGGGGTTCGACTAAATCCTAGAGGGATTCTTGGCTTTACACCTACTCACATGCTAGGTACACTTAGGTACATCTAGATAGGCATCGTAGGAGTATGAGCTTTCTTTTATCATGCATTTTATACTCATGTATTTATTCATGCGTAGTGCAAAATGGTAGAACTGAACTATCCATTTATATTCATTGTACTGCTAATCATATATCTCTGCTACTGTCTAATGGTTGTTGCAGCTCATATATTCTACACAAGAATAACGACTGTTCAATAAATCCTTATTGAAACGCCCAGGCTGTTTATTCTGTGTATCTCTGAGACAAGATTAGTGAGCACGAGTGACTGAGCGAAAAGTAGTACATTGTTTCCACGATTCTGAGGGATCAAGGTTGTCATGTTCTAAGGTTGCCAGACACTATTCTCTCCCCGATAAGAGGAGGCACTAGTGGCACTGTGAGCTAGCTTACGCAAACAGGCTAACATTCTCGGTGGGGGTGCTCAGAATCAGTCTGCCACCAAACCCACCGTTTATGTTATCCGAACGCTTAGGTCCTGTATGGGTAATATAGGAACTACACGACAATACATAGACAAATCAGAGATCCTCACACCTGATTTAAATCTTGGTGGGACTCCCGTCGTCCCTCCGTGGTGGCGGTTTCAAGTAATCCATCAAGCTGACGGAATCCTGCTCTCCCGATTTAGATGTGTGCTGGCTGAATCGCTGTCCGCATCGACAGACTGTTTACTATTGCGTAAGCAGCACACCTCCGTCGACACGACAGACTCCATTGCTGGCTAACAGGACTCCGTTGCCGTCAAGCCAGTGGGATTTCACCGCGCAGATTTTAGATTTCCCCGTTGTGCTTGCATTGTCCTAGAGCTGGTTTCCTGATGGAGTGAGTGCCTGGTAGAGTGGAGACATGTAAGTACCACTTTTATAATGTGTCACTACACATATAGGTTGTGTGTGGTTTGAAAATATATGTAGGCAATGTGTCATGCCCCTTTTTGGACATATAACATCGCACACACAACGTACGCGCACTGTTGAATGTACACGCACATGACCCACAAACACAACTCCCACAACCACCACAACAACAAAAAATAAACGTTTCAACACAGGTGTGTTCATTTTAAAATTTTGTTATTAAAAGTACACTAATGCATTACACATACAAATAAAATTGCATGTAAGGGCAATGTAAAAATACATGAGGCTAAAGGAAATGTTAACATAAGATTCATAGTAAGACGTGTAATAAACTTACCTTTGATCCTGGAGAAAACGGAGTAGATTAGCGTTGTGGTAAAGTTGTAGCAGCAAAGGACGGACCTGGACAATGAGGTTCAAGATGGAAACAGAAGTGGGAAACAGAAAAAAATGTACTTTTTTACCTCATTTCCTTTGAATCTGCCAATTCAAGTATGGAGGTATCCCCAGCACAGTTTTCCCGATGGAAAGGCACATCGTGATTAGGCCAGCAGTAATCCTTGATGGACTCCCTCCGACAGCCGCTTTTGCCTATCACACTATCGACACAGGAGGGAAAACCTGGTGTAGTCAGCGGGCACTTAAACGGTCTTTCGTCCATAGACCCACCAACATCTAAATTAAGTGGGTGGACCGCCAAGCAGGCAGGCAGTGAAACCGTAGAAAAAGTGGCTGCGGGACCAGATCCGCCAAGATCTATATCAGGCCCTTAGTCTTTGGCAGAGTTCAACTATAGGGAACTGCTGCCTATCCAATTAGCTACTGCTGAAAGACAACCCTGGCAGTTAGCAATTGTAATATCATCTAGCTGCTGGAAAGCTAGCATCAAATGGGTGTCATCTGCATAGGAGACCATATTAAAGCCCTACTGCTCCACTTATAAGGCCAGTGGAGTCATATACAGATTAAACAGGGTTGGGCTAAGAGCCGATCCCTTTGGGACTCCACATCCTATTTCACTGAAGCAAGAGGTGTATGGTGGTAAAGACACTGCTTGTTGTCTGTTTGTTAACATGAGGATTTAGGTGCACTATATGATATGGCTGTGGGGCCTTATCATAGAGTACACTCACAAATACTGTCCTCGGTCCAGTCGGTATCATTTATTTAACCTTAGCTCAACCCTGGGTACCTGTGACTGCGAGCAGTAAGGCTTGGCAAAGGAATTTAGGGGGTCATCACAATGTCGGGCGGACTGCCACCGACAGACTGACGGTGGCGGTCCGTCCGACATCCTGTGAATCGGTCCGACCACTGGATTACAATACCGGCGGTCAGAGCGAAAAGGTCGGGGGGTAGGACGATTCCTAACCCTGCAATGGGGGCAGTGCGTGTGCAGGCACCGCCGTAGGGATTAGGATATCCCTTTCTGACTGCCTTTGCATGGTGGTCATACTGACATGAAAAGGCAGCCGGAAAGGTACTTTTCGGGGCCCCAAGCAGGGCTCCTGTCCCCCATAGGCCACTGCTAAGTGGCCTGGGGGGCACATGTAGTGTCCCCCTACACATCCATGCACCGTGTGCTAGACACCAATGCACAAACTGCCTTTTTCCACTGTGGCTTGTGCTGCGGCCCTTTTCCTGGGCCGCAGCACAAGCCGCAATAAAAAAAGGCAGTTTCCGACCTCCTAGTTATATGGCGGGTGGGACTGCCGACTCCTTGCCGGCCTGTCTCATTCCTGCTGCAATGTCGGTCGGTCGTCTGACCATCCACCATCGTAATGATGCCCTTAGTGTTAAGCATTTACCACCAGCACCTTGGAATAAGAAAGTCACACACAAATAAAGAGACACAAAAACAATTTATATACATAGAGCATATTTTAATGAAATCTTAGAGACCTTGATCATCAAAATCCACCTGAGGATTCTGGAGATACAGATTTTAGAAGCTTTTATCACTTTTAAATGAAACCGCAAAGAAGCATTGGTCACTACAAAGTTTGTAAACTTTTGAAAAGTTGGAAAGAGTTACTGCAAGTACTCAGCCTGGGTTGGGCAACCAAATCTTGAGGGAAAAGATCTGAGGGGGGGGCAAAGAGGAAACTTTGGACAGTTGGTCACCAGAGTGCTTTTGAAGCAAGTACCAAACTTTACAATGCAGGCGCCATAGACATCATTGGAGTGGTCCTAATGCTGGGGATGCAGGCAAAAGATGCTCAAAAGATGCTCCTGATGCTGTGTGGTCGATGGGGATGAGTTGCAGTTGAGTCCACGGGTGAAGGGAGGCGACTCTGTCCTTGGAGCCCGGGGTCCCAAAACATCCTCTTTGTGATGGCAAAAGGCCAGTTGCGACTGGCTTACAATTCTCACAGCACAGCGGTAAAAGTAGAAATCCTTGGTGGGGGCTAGTGTCACTTGTGTGCAACAAATCCAAGCTCTGATAGCACTCCCGAGTCTTGCAGACATGGGTGCAACTTTTGCCTATCTCGGATTAGTTGTCTTGGACGCCCAGCGACTGGTAGCACCAAGAATTCTGTGGTGGCTGCCAACTTGTCGGTTTGAGGTTCTTCAGCTCTTGTGTCCCTGGTTCCAGGGATCAGCAGTCTGATCCTTGGAATCACTCCTGTAGGTGAAGGCTGAGAACCAACTTTTCCCCAAGCCAGGAGCCGCAGGCACAGTCCAAATCACACTAGCCCAAAAGTACAGCAGGTGCAGTCCTCTCTGCGGTGCAGCCTTTCTTTGTGCAGGTTAAGGGTAGCAGAGCAGTCCTTCTTAGATCATCTCTTCGATAGTAGTGTGATCTGGATTGCAGGGTGCCAGGGGTGCCATATTTATCCCAGGAAAGAGCCACGAGGGGACCACGCCGTCACTAGCCAATGGGATACTGGGTCCCCTCCTATCAAGTTACATGATGTGTGGCATCTGGTTATCCCAAAGTGCCCCATTCTTGCTCCTTTCAAAAAGGCACGACCCTTTCTTGGTCGTCAGGAGCTGGGTAGCCCACCCTAAGGTGTGGCTACCAGTGGGCTAAACGCACACTGGAAAACTGGTTTAGGGACAGGTTTTGCCTCCCTGGCTCTGTCTCCTAATTGACTGCAGGAACAAAAGGCATCCTGTTCAGGGGTGTTGTTGCAGGTGGCCCTTCAAAGATGGCTTCCCCTTTGATGCTCGCCTTTGGGCTAACACCCTAAGTGGCCATCCTGGGAGAGGAGGTGACACCTCGCTCTGTGGCAACTACCTTTGTTCCTGAGAGTAATTCATTCATCTCACCAGGTGGCCTGAACTCTGTCTGTATGCCAGGGTCTTTGTGAGGTTGCTGTAGTGCAGAGTGGAAGCTTTCTAAAGTTGCTAAAGTTTAATAGTGACTTTAAATTTGACCTGGGCATCAGGTCTGATTTAATGACAGGATTAATTTGATACCACACAGGACCCTGTTAGGTAGTCCCATTCAGAGGTTAGCCAGGCTGCGGTGCCAGCCAGTAACCCTGTGTTAGCTTATGGAACTACTAATCTTTCCACAGCAAAATGGCAATTTCCTGTTAAGACATTTGAAAAGTATATGTCTTACTTAATTTTTTTTTTAAACCATTTTTTGGGGTTTTCCACTTTATAATACTGTTGTACATCAATATCACAATTGTCATACTTACGTTTTGACATTTATTTACACTCCTATCTTTTGATCATTACTCCGTGGGCATACGCTGAGAATATGGTGTCGCAAATGGTGCCCCGCCAGCGTCTCTGCAGTCTATCTAGCTCTCCGGTAGTGAGGTGCGTCTCTTGCAGCAGCGCTATATGCGCCTGTTGCCTCTTGATGTAGGAGTAAACTGAGTAACGCTTGCGCGCCGTATGCATTCCCCGGACGTTCAGGGTGATGAAACTAGTATCTGCTGCTTTGGCCATGATGGGGCATCAGTAGCTTTATGGGGGGGGGCTTTACAGGTGTTGCGGCGCTTTGTTTGTCTACGCCCCATAGATGATACATGTATGTTAAGGTGAGCATCCGCTCATCGCGCATGTTTGGTTTGGGGATTGGGGTAAAGTTGGGGGAGAGAATTAACAACTGTAACGGGAATCGATCCCAACTCTGAGGACCTACTGCAACAAGCAGTAAGTCCAAACGAAGCATAGTACTAACTCACTAGTGTATTATGGGGGTGTGCCGTGTGGGTTCGATGCCGCTGGTGTAGAGTGCCCGTGTGTCAACTGATGTTGCAGTGGGGCGCTCGATATAGGAAGGTCATAGTGGTGGGTGCGTTTGTAAGGCTAGGAGCTCTGTGGCCAGTGTGCGGATGGATACAGCTGTTAGGTGCTAGAGTCGTATCAATAGTTCATCATATGAGCGTGTCTGCTGTTTGTGGCGTTACCAGGGGAGGAGTTATCGACTCTGCACGGGACGTGCTTGAATCACTGGTGTCTTCTTCGGATGTAAAAATATGGGGACCACGTTCCTCATCGGAGGACATTGGGGCAGGTCCCAAGTCCGCTGCTGCCTGTAAGGTCTTTTGACATTCTACTATGATTTGCTCGAAATTGGGGGGTCGTGTAACCAGGTTACGAGGTTGAGGCTTGGAATGTTGCATGGACTTTATTCTCCCTCGGCGGTGTCTGTTCCGAGTCTCTTGTGGTTGCGTCATCTGGGGGTGCATTGGGCATTGGTTGAACTGTAGGTTGAGTTCCATCCAGTCATATGCTTCCTTCGGATCTGTGAAAAATGTTGTGACGCCCTCATGTATTATCTTGAGACGCACAGGGAACAGTAGCGAGTATTGCACTCCTTTTTGGCAAAGGTGTCATTTTATCTCCAGGAAGGATGATCTTTTGCGTTGCACTGCTCGGTAATAGTCCGGGAAGAGCATTACGTGTTTGTCTTCCACCGTGATGGGCTCGTTTTCCCGGGTGGCTTGTAGGACTGAGTCCATGTCCCGGAAGTGGAGGAGTTTGGCCAGGACTAAGAGGGGACCCCGGTGGTGGTCGTCGCGCAGGAACCCGATGCACTCTCTCTACAGAGAAGAAAGGCGTGCGTTCATTGACAGGTGTGAATGATTTCAACCAGTTTTCCACGTAGCTCATGGGGTCTGAACCTTCCACCCCCTCCGGCAAGATCAGCACGCGGATGTTGCTCCAACAGGAGCGTCCTTCCAAGTCATCCGCTCTTTCTTCTAACTGCGACACTCGGGACTGAAGATCCCACAGGGTTTCCTGGTGTGCTCTAGTTAGGGGGTGTAGTGTGGAGATGGCTTTCTCTCCGTCGGCTACTTTGTCTGTCAACTTCCGGTGATCATCACGCAGTATGTTGAGATCCGTTGCCAGGGTTCCGAATCGTTCTTCCATGGCAACTCTCGAGTGTTCAATTGCAGCGAGTACCTTGTCTAATTTCTCGGACATGGAAAGAGAGGTCGTTGTCTCCGTGCCCGATTGCTGGTCCTCAGATGTTATAGCGGAGTGTTGTGCAGGAGTTGATGTTTGCTGTACCATATTCAATCTTAATCTCCCCATGATTCGCAGGTGGGCTTTGTGTGGCGAGTGTTCTTTGGTGTATTGCTGTTCCTCTGCTCGGGGGCCGGTTCTCGCTTTGTGGTAGGGTTTCTGTTTCGACGTCACTATTTTAAATCCAGCTCCTGGTATCTGTTGCCTCTATTCCCCTGTGTCTGGGCAGGTGATGTGGTGTTGTAGCTACAAAGAGAGGAGGGGTTGGGTGTCTAAGCGGGGTCTGGCCCCCTCTTCACCGCCATGCCGGGGGGGGGCGCTGTTCGTTTGTCTCTGGGGGGGGGTTGCCTAATGCCCAATTTCTCTAGTCTTTGCAACAGGAAGTCGGGGATTGGTGTGTCAAACACGGCCAATAGATCGAGGAGAACAGCCACAGTTTTTGTCCAAATCAATGTTACTCTAAATGCATTCTGTAACCTCGAAGTGTTGATTCTTTACTGAAACCAGCCCGCAAACCAGAATGGGATGTTTTTGTAGTGCATTTTAGGAATGTGATGCGTCTTGTTTCAACTGCGATATTTTGTTTTGCCTGTTTACTTGTGTTGTGTCCTGTCATGTTTTAATTGTGTTATGTTGCTTTGTGTATGTTATGGTGCTATGTTTGGTTGTTTACCATAAATATGTCAACAAATGCTACATTTCCAGCTATAAGCAGCACATGCCTTGAAAGTTCCTGTGACAAGCAGCCATTTACCAGTGTCTACGGTGGAGGAATAGTGGTGTTTGAGGTCTTCAAGGAATTTAGACACTAGTAAGCCTAAAACTGAATGCTAAGTTTAGACCCGGTCTGTCGCAAAGTAGTAACAGTTTGTGATTTAGGGCCATATGTACAACCTTTCACTTTTGCGAGTCGCAAATTGCGTCGAATTGCGACTCGCAATTTGCAACTCGCAAAAGTGAATGTACAACAGTGTCTCAGACACTGTTTGCGATTCCCAATGAGGTCGCAAATTACATGCCTCATCAATATTCATGAGGCAAGCGCAATTAGCGAACCCATTGGGAATGACTAGCACTCCCAGGGATGGTGGCCTGCCGGGGTCAGCAGACCACCATATCTGTGACTGCTTTTTAAATAAAAGTAGTAGTTTTTTTTTTATAAATGCAGCCCGTTTTCCTTAAAGGAAAAAAAGAAAGAAAAAAAAAAGAAAAAAATGAACATTTTCAGTTTCATTTTTTTAAGGGCAGGCAGTGGTCCATGGGACCACTGCCTGCTCTTAAAAAATATTTCCGCACACATTCAGAAAGGGGAGGGGTCCCCTGGGGACCCCTTCCTGTTTGCGAGCGGTTTACCACCTACTTGAAGTAGGTGGTAAACTGCAAGTGTTTTGCGACCGCAAATACGGTTGCAAAACAATAGTACATGGCATTGAGACTCGCTATTAGGAAAGGACGCCCCTTCCTAATAGCAAGAGTCGCAAACGCTATTTTGCGAGTCAGTGACTCGCAAAATAGCGTTTGTACATGCCTGTACCCTTTTTTGCGGTCGCAAATGGGCCGATCTTCCGTTTGCAACCGCAAAAAAGGGTCGTACATCTGGCTCTAGGTCTCACATGTTCAGCTGTTCAAGTTCCTTCACTTGCCAATCCCATTGTAGCTGAACAGGGTTAATGGATTATTTGTTTACTTTAGGGTATTTACTTTACTCTAAATAAAAGAGCAGCATAGAGGGATAACGAGTGCTATCTCAAAATATTGTCATGTAGAAAGAATGGTGCTTCTAGAATAGCAACTTCGTGATCGTACCACTTATCTATTCAGCATTCTTTAGCAAATCAATAGGATTCATATTTGTGTATGCAAGGTTACATTTAATCTCACTACCAGGCAAGAAGGTGTCAGGACAAAAAGCAGTCTCCCTGCAGGCCTGGCCTTCTCCATCAGTATCTGCAGCAGTTGTCCCAAAATGTCAATGACGCCTGCCAGCGCCTTGTTTAGGAGGTCCAGAAACGTGTCAACACTTTAATAATCCAAAATGGAAACCTCTCGACTTACAAAAGGCCATCATCTTACTGTTCAGTGGATATCGCTTTTAGAATCTTTTGCTGATCCCCTTTTAAGCAGTTTTAGGTTGTATATTCTGTTTTAGGAGAAGAATGAACATTATCTCTGCGACTTTAAGAGCTGTGAGATGATTTCGCCATAAACAGAAGTTTTGAGTTGTCATCCTTGGAGGTAGCAAAGATCAAATACTTTTGTATACTCCAAGTAAAATTTACAAACTCCTTCAATTAAATTGGATCTAACTTTTTAAGTCATTTTTTAAATTTTTATCTCACATTCTCGGATTATAGCAGCAATGAACGTCCTTCATCGTTGGCAGGCACGAGTAGTTGTAACTGACTTTATATAGCGTTTACTATTCCTGACCAGGAAATTTCAAATACCTTAACATGCTTCCCAAACTTCTAGGATTCACAGAAAATGCCTTTCTTGTATCACTTGGCGACCACAACTTATAGAAGTCATTTAAAGCATGATTACCTGGTTTTAGTCTGCAAATACTGCTAATCCATATTTTTAACAATGTTCATTTTATTAACATGTTTTCGTTCATTTTTGATCCAGAATCTTTATTCAATTAAAAAAAAACATAAACGAATGCTCAATATAAAAACATCATTACAGTACATCACAATATTTGATCCAATTAAAATGAGCATCAGGCAATACACAGTATAGGGTCATCACCAAAATACATCGCAAGGCCAAGATCTTGTTGAAATAACATGTCCGCACAAAGTTTAAGTGATATACACATGCCATCTTAAGAGTGGCATATAAAATGTCCGTTTCAGTTAAAATAGTTCTGAAATGTCCTTGGACCCAGACTGACCCAACCATATTCAGGTTATAAAGTGCATTGTGCGAAAATGAATAAGGGAGTGAGGAGAAAACTCGTATTTTTCCAATCTTCACCTTGCATTCAACAAATCTTGAGCAAATTTATGCATTTAAAATAATCAGATTGCCCAGAGATCAAGCTAAAAAGTGCAAAGATATCTGAAGGTGTGAAGAGGAAGCTTATCTTGTCACAGTCCATTTCTTCATAGCATCTTGTGCAAATATATGCATTTAAAATGGTCAAATAACACAAATTGACCAGCGCAGCTCGCCACAGTAATACTTATTCCCCCCTAGGGTCCTCAGTTTTACAGCTGCAGAAATCAATTTGTAGATCAACAGACAGATGGGTTCAGTTTGTAAAAGGTGCAAATAAAACAGGGCAGGTCTGTATTTCCTGATGTTAACAGATTTTAACAGTGGAATTACATTTTTTTTGTCCTGGGAACATCGTATAGCTTACAAAAGAACAAAAAGCGCAACATAGACTGTGCTGAACACCAATCACAAGGGCACAGTTCAAGGGCGGAGTCAGAGTAAGCATTGCTGGAATATGAAATTAAACAAGCATTAGTAAATGCATTAGGTTTTGCTTATGTGATTAATAATAAGCTTTTTTGTTGTAAGTTGCAGCTTGCTGAGTAGTTGTACAATATTAGTTACAGAAAGCCTGTTAAAGTGTTATGACTTGTTTTTGTAGAAAAAGGCAATATATTGTGCTGTTACTAGTGGTATTTTAAAGTGTGGCGATTAGGTAAATGGTGGAGGACAATGATTTTAAAAAAGTATATACCTTGTAAGTAGGCATGAAGGCGGTGGGGCTATTGGGGAGAATAGGTAAAGGGTGGATGAAAAACCAAACAAGTACAGTGTAAGCGCTGTTTTTGCAAATCCAAAAAACAAGATTACGAAAACTAGATGGAAAGGTGTTTGGTTATTGCCCATTGTTAAGATAAACAAATGAAAATTAACTTTACATTTTTCAAATGAGCATTTGAGCAATTGTGCAAAATAAGTGAAAGAAACACAGTGAAAGTGAAATTATCGTTTTTTTGAGATGGACAAGTTTTTTTTGTATTACAGACTTCAGTTACAAAGTTTTTTTTTGAATTTGCACTCACATTTTTTTTATTGTTGCGAGAAAACTTAAATGTGAACATAAACTCTGAAACAATGAGCATATAGTAAATATTTGCACTTGCATTGTCATAGGCATTATATTACTAATGTTTTCCAATTTTTCTCATATTTAAACAGTACACTGTGACATTTTTAATTATTGTGCTATAGACTTTGAAGTTTGTATGTCTGATCCAGCGCAATATTAGCCAACAACATTCATACACCATATACTCACTTGGGCCCATACATTCAAACTACACTAATACTTACGCTGTGTGTCAGATGTACTCTTTTATCAAAGTCCCTGCTACCAATTACCTTCTGATTGAAGAGTAATAACTTACCAATGGATCCTTTGCTAATTGGGAAGTTTAAAATGAGTGACATTCATTATAGTACATAATCCTGAAATAATCACTGAGTCAGGAAGTTTTAAAATTGTTTATCTAAAGTTTTAGCAGAGTAAAATACAGAAAACACGGTACTTGATTGAAATACCCAAGAAAAAAGCATAGAAATGATTTTGCTAATAAATGACGGTGTTTACGGAAGAGGAGAAGATAGAGACAGCAGCGCAACTAAAGGTTGCAGTATAGTTACCTAAATGCGAGAACCAAGCCCCTTGGCCAAGGAGTTGGAAAAGATAGGACCCAGGAAGGATGAAGAGCAAAGACTTCTTCCAGGATCAGGACAGGACCGGTGACCTCTCTACAACGACGCCTGCGCCATTCCCCTCTCTGATACTCGACTTCTCTCGATTCTCCCGTGCCTTCCTTCTAATGGACTCCGCCGCCCCCTCCTCAGGACCTCTTCTGGACAGGAATTCAGTCAGCAACCGATCAGCATGGCAGTCTGGAGCTCTTCTGTGTGTTCTGAGAGTCAGCTCTAGCTAATTAGCTAATTCTATATCTGTTATACCCTTCTACGCCCATGTACCTCCCCTTAATGTTGCTAAAATATGGGACCACTACTTCTGATTGGACAGGGACAGGGGGTGGATTCTCGCACCATATCGATTTGGCCTAAATTGTAAAGCCTATTGTCTTTACGTTCCCGACTCTTCAAATTAATACATTCGCTTTATTTCCCACCCGTCTCATGACAAATGTTATACATTTTACAGGGGAAAAGTATAATTTTTGTCCTCCGGAAACATGAAGTACAGCATCTTCGGCCAATGGGTCATGGCCTTGGAAGACGTCCAAGTTGACTTCACTTGGCAGGCACACAGGACACATGCGCAGAACCATCTGTCTCTCGAGTTTCAAGTCATCAACCCAGGCCCAAATTTACGAATTACTAAAAGTGTAAGAAGAAAATATTAAAATCACAAATAAAAAGTTTCACTGTATGCCCACTTTCCCTACTCTATTCCCAATTAATTATAATACTATCCTGCATTAGTAGCAGTAAGAAAACGACAATTTAATAATGACATGAGAGCAAGCTGAAGCATGTGAAAACATTTAGCGGCCATTTTAGTGCACACTGCACAGAAGCAGAAGTTTCCCACCAAGCAAAGAAAGACGTCACACCATGTGATCAGGTTGCGACATGCGCATTGAGGTTCCCGCGCTTTAGCGGACATTTTGGATTACAGACAAGCGTTATTCATTAGTAAAACACATAGGCAAGCTTCTGTCCCTCTTGTGTTTGTGAATGCAAAGGTTAGTATTTACAATACAAGTTTAATAAATTAATACTATGAGGAGGATTGCGTACAAGCAAGTTTCATTTTTGAAACCTTGCTCCATCAATCCCCTCTCTGATGGCGTTTCTGAGCCATCAAAAATACTACCCTCAATCAGATGCCAACTTCTAGCAATTCGTTTCATTCTCATTTTTACATTTTCTGTTTTTCACATCCCCTTTCAACTTTTTGTATAAATCACTTCTCCATTCTTCAAGTTCTATTTCATCTAGTTTTCTCTTCTTTCCTTTTCCTGTTACTTTATATGTTCCACTCTTTCTACAGCATTTGCACCATAATGTTATTGCCAATATTATTATTGCTATCCCTGCTAGGGGTACTAATATTTGACCTATAAGTCCTTTTCCTATATTAGCAAACCAGGTTCCAATTGACGCAATACTATTTGTCAATCTTTCCCATACACTATCAAATTCCAGTGGTTTAAGTTCTTTCTCAAGTTTAGTTATGTTCTGAATATACGTTCCAATTTCTGCACTCTTATCAGGAATATAAGTGCAACAATGTTTCGTCTTCAATAATTTACAGACTCCTCCCTCTTTTGCCAATAGAATGTCAAGAGCAAGTCGTTTTTGCATCACCATAGATCTAATCGCAACCATCTCCGTATTAATCATTAGAAAACCTCCAGCAGTATCCGTTGATAAACGATCAACCACTGTAGACAATTTGCATATTTTCCTTGAGTTCAGAATTATTCCCACTGAAGGTATCAATGCACCAAATATATCACCTACAATTTCTGAAAAACTAGCTCTTTTACTACGTATTAATTCATTATTGTTTTCATTGCTTCCAGTGTTTCTTTTTACGTGGTATATCTTTGGAAAAACTATTCCAAAATAACAACTTCCATACCACCGTGCAGGAAGCCTAAAGTAAGCCTTATTCCCGCATACATAATAAATTCCAGAAAAAACTGAATCTGTTCCTCCTTTGAGTCCCCAACCTCCAAGAATTACAAAATTGTGTTCACATTCACTGGTACCGATGAAAACATTGTTATAATCAGTCTTTAACCTATGAAGACAAATTTTCCCTGTCTTTACGAAATCCAGAGCCATAGCAGCTTGAGCTTTGCCAGGTGTATAACTCCCTTCTTTCTCCGCCCAAGGTGGCAACTGAGCCTTATGCTCTGAAGCTTTCTTTTGAAAATCATGTCTTCTATCTTCTACTAAATTCAAAAATATCTTTTCTTCTTCTAGTAAAGAACATGTTAGATTGTGTCTATGTGCATGTGTTATGTCTATTGACTTCATTGTTAAGAAAAACTCTCCCATAAAATGTGCGTCTTGACTACTAAGCACTGGGTTCATACTCTTGCGAATCGGAACCTCAGAAAATATCACATCTAAGTTTGAATAATAATACTGTAGCCTACCTGTTCTATAAAATAAACTTGTTAATACACTACATGAGATGCCATATGTCAGTGGTAAATGATGGTATGTTAATCCTTCCGCTACTGATTCAGGTAACTTCATACAGACATAACAATTACTAACTTCCATTGTGTCTACATACTGAAACAATAACTTTGTGAAAACATTTAAACTAGTATCGTTATCAGCTATTTCATGATGAATTTCTGCCTCATCTTCTGTCATTAATTCTACACTATTGCCCTTCATGTTTGCTGTCCTCCCTTTAGTTTCATTAATTATCTTCTTATCTATTATCATATGGTAAGGAACTGCTACAATCAGGACTAACCATACTATAAGCACCAATACTAGAATACATATGCAGATTGCACAGCATCTCCTACAACAATTTCGTTTTGGTCTCCCAGTAACTCTATCATCAGGCATTTTTCGACAAGGAAGATTGCTCTTCTTATCTCTTCTTCTTTTCTTTAGAGGATTCTTTTGTTTAGTCAGGGTGGTCTTGTTTCTTCTTCGTATGTTAGTTCTGCACTTGTTCCTTCGCCACCACTGTCACTTGACTCTTAGCTTTCAAAATCTTCAAGAATAATATAAGTCCAGTCAGGACCCTTGAATTTGTTATTCACAAGTCTCAGTCTTTTACTTTTTCTTTTTCCTGACTTTTTCTCTTGTTCAGTTTGACTTGTCACTTCAGGTACTTGTTCTGGATCTTCACTTCTGGTTGTTATGTGGTACTTTACTCTTTTAATGACACTTGGCCAATGATCTCCTTTTCTTGTTTTCTTGGTTGGCACTGTTTCTCTGTTTACGTCTTTACAGATCTCGTTATTTTCACTGCTCAATACTGTTTTGTTTTCTTTGATTACTGCCTCTTTTGTTTGTTCTTTTTCAGGTCTGATTGGTTTCTCTTCAGTAGCTCCACAATGACTTTCAAGATGTTGACCTTGTTCCTTTTTTATTTCTTTAGGTTCATTTGTATCAACCCCTTTTTCTTTAGTGAATTCTTCTTGATCTAACTGCTTCTGATCAGGGCTTATTGCACTGTGAACTTCTGCAGCCTCACCGGATTCTTCTAAACCTGTCTTTCCCTGGGTAAAGTCTATTAAATCTTCACTGTTTTGAGTCCAATTTTCTTTCCCTATCTGACCTTGCTCAGGTTCTCTTATTGTCTTTTCTTCTTGTACCTGAGCTGCTTCTTCTTCACCTATCTGATCTTCTTCTATTTCTTCCAATTTCGCTTGACTTCTTGTTCTGTGGTATACTTCAGGAATTTCTACCACTGGTATCCAATCCTGACTTGTGCTCGGTTGTTCTCCGTCAGCTTCTCTCGAACCTCGATCCTGAGATTCCTCTGCTGGGCAACCTTCAGCTTCTTCAGTGATTGGTGTTGTCTGTGAATTCTCCTCTTCAGGGTCTGGTACTCTCTTTGTGTGGCTTACGTGAATCCAATTAGGAAATCTTGCACACTTCACTGCTGTATTGGTAGTCAATATAACTTGACAAGGTCTGCTCCACCTGGGTGATAGACACGTTTCTCTGGTGTAATTCTTCACTACCACCCAATCACCAGGATTCAGATCATGTTCTAGTTCAGGCTGCCTGGAAACTGCGTCTTCTCCAACCTGATGAGAGACAGAACACACTAGGTCAGCTAATCCTTTGCAATAATCCAGAACCATATCATCAGATATATTTACTAATTTGTTTGTGGGAGCATGTGTTTGTCTCATTGCTCTTCCCATCATTATTTCGTGGGGGCTCAATCCTGTGTTTCTGTCAGGTATGCTTCTGAGACCCATCAAGACAAGTGGCAATGCGTCTGGCCACTCTAATGATGTTGATGCACACATTTTTCCCAATCTTGACTTGATAGTGCCATTTAATTGTTCAACCACTCCAGAAGCCTCTGGGCGATATGCACAGTGCAATTTCTGTTTGATTTGAAATGCTTCACATATTATCTGGATCACTTCGCTATTAAAGTGTTTTCATCTATCTGATTCCAAAGATACTGGGAAACCAAACCTAGGTATGAGCTCACGTAACAACAGTTTTGCAACTGTAATACTGTCATTTCTCCTAGTAGGGTAAGCCTCCACCCACTTTGAAAACAGACACACTATGACTAGTACATATTTTAGCCCTCTACATGGTGGTAACTGTATGAAGTCGAACTGGAGTCTTATAAATGGGCCCTCTGCCTTTCCAATCTTTCCAAACCCAATTATCGTTTTCCTGCCTGGATTATGCATTTGGCAAGTTAGACATCTCTGGCAAAGACTCTCTGCAACAGCCCTGAATTTGGGATTGTACCAATTTTGTCTGAACAGTCTAATCATTGCATCTCTCCCTATGTGTGTGTCTCCATGATGCATTCTAGCCATTTGTGAGAGTAAACAGTCTGGCATGACTGGTCTGCCATCTGCACTGATTCACACTTCATCTTCTCCTCTTTGGGAGCAACCCACTTTAATCCACAAATTTTTCTCACTTTCATCAACCTCATCTTGCAATTTCTTCACCTCATTCCAAGTTTCAGGTGGCATATACAGCATAAGTTGGCAGCTGATTCCCATTCTTTCCACCCTCTTATTGACTGACGTTCTGGTTTTGGCACAATGTTGAGCCACCAGGTCTGCATATCTGTTGCCGACTACCACCCAGTCATCTCCTGACTGGTGTGCGGCACATTTCACCACAGCCAATTCTTTTGGTGATTGTATTGCTTCTAGCAATTCCCTTACAAATTGTCCATTTTTAATGGGGGATCCTGAAGAAGTCATGAAATCCCTCTGCATCCATAGTTGGCCAAAATCATGCACAACCCCGTAACCATATTGACTATCAGTAAATATAGTTACTCTCTGATTCCTCCCAATTTTGCAAGCTTTTATCAAAGCAATCAATTCAGCTACTTGTGCAGATTTTACTCCTGGTAAATAGGATGCTTCGACTATTCCAGTTAATTCACATACCGCATAGGCAGCAGTTAGTTTACCATCTTCATGTCTTTGACATGAACCATCGACAAATAGCTCCCTGTCTGGCTTTTTAAGAGGCTGTTCCTCTATGTCTGGGCGTGGTTTTGTACATAATTCTGTAATTTGTACACAATCATGTTCATCTTCTTCGTCATCTTTATTTGTTTCATGATATGGGTCCGGCAATAAAGTTGCTGGATTTATTATTGTACACCTTACCATGGTCACATTTTCAGCACCCATTATTATCCTCTCATATTTAGTCAGCCGACTAGGAGTAAGATGCTGAGTTCTGGTTCTTGTCAATAGAATCACAACTGCATGTGGAACATATACTTTTACAGGATGTCCCATCACAATTGACTCGCTTTGTTCAATGCTCAAACAAGTTGCTGCCACTGCTTTTAAGCATCCTGGCAACACGGCTGCTACTGGGTCCAATGTAGCAGAAAAGTACGCTATAGGACGTCTGTCTAGTCCATGTCTCTGAGTTAGGACAGAAAGTGCACAATTTTCTCTCTCTTGACAGAATAATGCGAATTCTCTTTTATAATCAGGCATGCCTAAGGCAGGTGCTGAACAAAGTGCGTTTCTCAATTTTACAAAAGCTTCTACACTTTCATCCTCCCACTCAACAGGGTCCTTTGCTTTCTTTTTCGTCATGTTAATTAAGGGCTTAGCTAACATGGAAAAATGTGGTATCCATTGTCGACAGTAGCCTACTATTCCTAGGAACATTCGCACTTGTCTTTGGGTTACAGGCATTTGCATTCTCTTTATTAATTCTACGCTTTCAGAGGTTATTCTTCTTTTTCCCCTCTCAATTTGATGTCCCAGATATTTAACAGCTGTCCTGCAAAACTGTAACTTTTCAGGTGAGACTTTATGCCCTTCCTCAGCCAAAATATTTAATAATGCTATGGAGTCAACAACACAGTCTTTTCTGGTGGTCGACGCCACCAATAAGTCGTCGATATATTGGACTAAGACTGAGCTTCCTGGCATCACTAGTTTTTCCAGGCGCTTTTTCAGTATCTGGTTGAAGATGGAAGGACTTTCTGTGTACCCCTGAGGAACACGATTCCACACATAGACCTTGTTCTCAAATTTAAATGAGAAAAGATACTGGCTGTCTGGATGCAATGGTATTGAAAAGAATGCTTGACACAAATCAATTACTGTGAACCATCCTGCATTCCAAGGGATCTGGTATAGAATTACTGCAGGATTTGGTACTATGGGACAACATGGTTCCACAATCTTGTTTATTTTACGCAGGTCCTGAACAATCCTATATTTTCCACTAGGTTTCTTTAGTCCCATGATTGGTGAATTACATGGGCTACTCATTACTTCTTTTAGGATGTTTTGTTCTACCATTCGTTTTATTTCTTCAATGACTCCTGCTTTTACTTCTGCACTCATTTTGTACTGTCTGGTATTTGGGAAAATTGCACCTTCTTTTACCGTAATTTGAACTGGATCTATTTTTGCCATAAGTCCTACTTCTTTTCCGGAGAAATCCCATACTATTGGGTTTACTGTACCTTTTAATTCTTCTGGTAACTCATCTCTTGTTATTAACGAAAACATTTCGTCTATTTCTGTACCTTGTTTTGCAACCATAATTTTATATACATGGTCCTCATCTGGTGTCTGAACTGCCACACCATCTGGCGTGCAGAAAATTGTACAGTTCATTTTGCACAATAAATCCCTACCTAATAAATTTACTGGGCTAGAGTCGCACACTACAAATTGGTGCATTTCTCTGAAGTTTCCTATTTTGACTTCCATTGGTTCTGTAAGAGGCGTTCTAATTCTTTGATTAGCTACCCCTACTACTTGGATATCTTCACCCGAGAGAGGAAGGTCTGGGATATCTGCTGATCTCACCGTAGACCTGGTTGCACCAGTGTCCAAAAGGAAAGTAATATCATTACCTTTCACATTTCCTTCAACATATGGACCAGACTGATCTACCTGTAAGGATGCGCCAAGTACGCACTCCTTCTTCCCCTCTCCTAGGCACCGTCATGAGTTGAATTCACAGTAATTGTCCTGCAAAAGAAATTTTGATGTCATATAATCATTCTTACCACTCCCTCCTGGGTATCCAATGTCTGTACCATGCTTTGCTCTGCTTACATTACCCTGAACAGGTGGAGGTGGTAATTGACTCTGGGGATTTACACCCTGCTGTGAGTCATTCTGCATCTGTGGATTTAAGTTTTGATTTGGGCCATTATTATTCCGAATCTTTTTACATTCGTCCTTCCAATGCCCCAATTTTCCGCATCCATGACAAGGAAATTTCTTTTTAGCTTCTTCTCTACTCATAAGTCCTCTAAATTTTCCACCATTTCCCGTATCACCACTCGTTCCAGAATCTTTTCCTGGATTTTCACTCGGATTTTCCAAATTAATTCCCTGCTTCTCTGCCATTTTCACCTGTGCCCACATCACTTTTTCCTGCAATTTCTTGTGTCTATCCTCAATATCGTCTCCACAAAATTTTGCATACTTCAGAATCTCATCTATGGGCTTTCCCTGCCAACACAGCATATGCTGTTTAATCATCTGGCAAATCTCTGGCTTCAGACTGTAAACAAATCGATACACAAACTGACTCATGTTTTTGTCTCCAATGTCCTCAAATCCACTATACTGTTTAAACACCTGCAATAAACGCTCATAATAGGAATGTACTGTTTCACTGGCTTCTTGGGTGGTTCGATCTATTTTCACCCAATCTGTTTCTTTCGGTGGTATTTTCCCTTTCAGGTAAGTTATCACCTGCTGATACTTTTTCATTACGTCATTTGACGGGGCACCTGTTTTCGGATCTCTGGGATACTCATCACTTGGCCAATCCACTGTGATCTTACAATCTGTCCATAAATCGGCAGGTACCACTATGTCAAACAGACCATCCAAATCCTTCAACAATACCTTTGACACCTTCACAAACCTTTCAACCTGCTTGTACCATTCAATTGGCTTTTCCCTCAGTTTTGGAAAATCATTCGTAAATGACAAAATATCCTGTCTGCTCCATGGGACATGTACATATCCTCCTCCCGCAACTTCTCGCATTGGATACATTTGGTCTGCTTTCCCTGTTTCTTTCATCACATATTCTGATGCTGTTCTACTTGTTCGTGCTTCTTCCTTTTTCTTGGCCCACCTAGTTTTCCATTTATCTAGGTCTCCCCATTTTTGTAAAACTAACATTAATTCTCTTATTTGTAATCTTCTTCCAGAGGCATTCATATTTTCTAAATCCTTGTCTGAAAATTCCGCTCTATAGGGTTTCTGTAGTACCTTTGATCTCCCTATTTCTATTCCCATCTGTAATGCTAAATTGGACAATTTTTCATGAAATAACCTTACATTTCTGGTGATACTCCTGCATAGGAACAATAATTCTTCTTCATCAGAGGTATTTAAGCATTCTAGGCCTACATTTCCTGCTATTATTTCTTCTAATTCGACTTTTAATTTATGAATGTCCATTATTTTCGGAGGTGTGCACTGTTTAACTGACCCTTGCACCCATCTTTCTAGATCTTCAGGTGTTACTATGGTAGCACTTTTTGCTCCCGATGAAGTTACTAAACTTACAACTTTTGAACCTCCAGGTACATCTTTTCTTGGAGTACTATTTACAGAACCTCGAATAGGCAAGTCCATAAGTGATATTGTGGATTCACAGTCACTAAATTGATCCTCAATTATTACTGGAGCTTCAGGTTTGGGATTATTCACAGGAATAGGTGTAAGTATCGGTAGAGGACAACTTCCCTGAGTACCATATAATGGAACTACTGGACCAATTGTTACAGGTATGGTTAACAAATCAGGATGTACTTTTATCTGAGTTATTTTCTGTATTAATTCTGCTCTGGTTTTTTCTATGGCTTCTTTTTCTTTATCATGTAGTATTCTATTCGGGGTGAATTCATGCATTACCTGTGGCACTAATGGAGTTTTTGGTGGTGCACTTGGGGTGCATCCACTTGTCCCTTCCTGATATGGTGGGGGATTTCTTAACATTTCCTCCATAAATTCGTCTTCAGACTCCTCATTTCTCATTAAATGTTTTGTCTTTTCTGTACATTTGCCTCCTGATTTCTCTCCTTCTGTGAATAATGGATACAGTCCTTCTGTAATCATTGCCCTTCTCCATTGTTTCATCTGACCTTCTCTCGACTCACGTAAATATCTGGGGTAAAATCCTGGGTAACTCCTATTACTTCTAGATCTATCCCGCTCAAATGCCTCAGTTTCCCATTCTTCTAGAGCTTCGTACTGAGTTAATCTAGGTCTGGGTTCTAAGTCATTCATCCTCAATCTCAAGTTCTGAAGAATTCTCCCATTGAATGTGCCATTCTGGGGAAATGCTAATATTCCATCATTTTTGGTGTATTCTATCCAATTCTCCATCCATACACAAGTATGATAACCTCTCTCCATCATCATAAATGATGCTGGCGTTTTAGCTGGTGGAATAATAAATCCTTCTCTAGTTTTGATTGGTTTGTCCTTTTTAAAATAATTCTTAATCTTTTGCAAAAATGACATTCTCCTTTCTCCATACATTCTATCTAATCTTCTGTGTACAAAATTATATTCTGCAAAACCTAGGAATCTCCTATCCGGACGAGTTCCTGTTAACGTCGGATCGCGTTTTAACATGCAATCCTTATCCACTAAGAATTTTGCTTCTATAATTTCGACCAATCAAATGTCTGCTATCTTTTATTTCCGAGCCAATCCTTGCGCGGCCTTTTGGTGACGTTTCTCTGTCAACCCCTCCTTTACAATCTGCTCTTTTCTGTCCTCGCTGGTTTAACCAATCCCAGCGCGGCACCTGTGACGTCAGTACTACTCCTGACTACTAACCCCTCCTTTACAAGTGTCTTTCCACATCCGCTGTTTCAACCTACCACAGCGCGGCGTTTTGTGACGTCAGCTCCCTCTCCGGCAACTGACCCTCCCTTTACAAAAATTTACGCAAACTTATTTTCTCTATAAATCTTAATTAAATTTCAGTAACAACATAAAACATTCGCTATCGTGCCAGTTTCTTCTAAATTCGAAAAAGATCATTTCTTCTCACACTTAGTAAAACTTTTCCGTTTACTAAAACATATACTACGAGTAAAACACTTCCGTCTACTCTTCACACAAGCTCCAGAAGTACCTGTTACTTCTCCAATGTTACCCTTACTAGGTGATATAACATCAAATTTTTATCAGCGTACCCTTTTTGCTATTACTCACACGCATAGAGTCCCTAACGAGTACTGAAAGTCCTGCTTAACTTCTCAGTACTAATTCTGCCTGACAGATAACCTCACTGCAGTATGGCTTCCACTTGCCACCCACTATTCTTTTTACCTACCCCGGGGTATTCTGGACAACATATAACAAACCTCAAAATTTAAGCGGATGTTAGTTCATAAAAATACAAATAAAATTCTCATTACCCAATTAACAAAGAGTAACCATAACCATCCTCTGCTTACCAGATAACTGATACAGCGCAATATTAGCCAACAACATTCATACACCATATACTCACTTGGGCCCATACATTCACACTACACTAATACTTACGCTGGGTGTCAGATGTACTCTTTTATCAAAGTCCCTGCTACCAATTACCTTCTGATTGAAGAGTAATAACTTACCAATGGATCCTTTGCTAATTGGGAAGTTTAAAATGAGTGACATTCATTATAGTACATAATCCTGAAATAATCACTGAGTCAGGAAGTTTTAAAATTGTTTATCTAAAGTTTTAGCAGAGTAAAATACAGAAAACACGGTACTTGATTGAAATACCCAAGAAAAAAGCATAGAAATGATTTTGCTAATAAATGACGGTGTTTACGGAAGAGGAGAAGATAGAGACAGCAGCGCAACTAAAGGTTGCAGTATAGTTACCTAAATGCGAGAACCAAGCCCCTTGGCCAAGGAGTTGGAAAAGATAGGACCCAGGAAGGATGAAGAGCAAAGACTTCTTCCAGGATCAGGACAGGACCGGTGACCTCTCTACAACGACACCTGCGCCGTTCCCCTCTCTGATACTCGACTTCTCTCGATTCTCCCGTGCCTTCCTTCTAATGGACTCCGCCGCCCCCTCCTCAGGACCTCTTCTGGACAGGAATTCAGTCAGCAACCGATCAGCATGGCAGTCTGGAGCTCTTCTGTGTGTTCTGAGAGTCAGCTCTAGCTAATTAGCTAATTCTATATCTGTTATACCCTTCTACGCCCATGTACCTCCCCTTAATGTTGCTAAAATATGGGACCACTACTTCTGATTGGACAGGGACAGGGGGTGGATTCTCACACCATATCGATTTGGCCTAAATTGTAAAGCCTATTGTCTTTACGTTCCCGCCCCTTCAAATTAATACATTCGCTTTATTTCCCACCCGTCTCATGACAAATGTTATACATTTTACAGGGGAAAAGTATCATTTTTGTCCTCCGGAAACATGAAGTACAGCATCTTCGGCCAATGGGTCATGGCCTTGGAAGACGTCCAAGTTGACTTCACTTGGCAGGCACACAGGACACATGCGCAGAACCATCTGTCTCTCGAGTTTCAAGTCATCAACCCAGGCCCAAGTTTACGAATTACTAAAAGTGTAAGAAGAAAATATTAAAATCACAAATAAAAAGTTTCACTGTATGCCCACTTTCCCTACTCTATTCCCAATTAATTATAATACTATCCTGCATTAGTAGCATTAAGAAAACGACAATTTAATAATGACATGAGAGCAAGCTGAAGCATGTGAAAACATTTAGCGGCCATTTTAGTGCACACTGCGCAGAAGCAGAAGTTTCCCACCAAGCAAAGAAAGACGTCACACCATGTGATCAGGTTGCGACATGCGCATTGAGGTTCCCGCGCTTTAGCGGACATTTTGGATTACAGACAAGCGTTATTCATTAGTAAAATTCATAGGCAAGCTTCTGTCCCTCTTGTGTTTGTGAATGCAAAGGTTAGTATTTACAATACAAGTTTAATAAATTAATACTATGAGGAGGATTGCGTACAAGCAAGTTTCATTTTTGAAACCTTGCTCCATCAGTATGTTGTAACAAATACTGGTTTTTTCCCAAGGCTTTTGTTATAATAAGTCCTGGTGTGACTGCACCTGCTGCATCATTGAAATCATGACCCTGGTGCCTGCTAGCTAACTGCACTTTGCCTGTTTTAAGAATGTGCAGTTGGTGTTCTTTATATTATATAACAAAAATACAGGAGGCTGTTTGAAATTACTTTGGACAACTCAAACCATTTTTAGCAATTATTAATCTAAAATACCAGGTGTAAAGCTAGCTAAATTAGACAAAGTGTTTGCTTGTTTTAAGAATGTGCAGTTGATGTTCTTCATATTATATAACAAGGAAAATAGAAGAGGCTGTTCAAATTGCTTTGGGGAACTCAAACCGCTTTTAGCGATTAAGCTAAAATACCAAGCGTTAAAAGTATGCAAATATTTATGAATTAATTTTACATTCAGGGAAAGGTGAACTGTAAAATTCTCATTACTAGGAAATAACTCCTGGTTCAGTTTACAGAGTATCGTTCAATTCCCATGTTGCTTATTCATATGGCCAACGGAAAATACAGCAAACAACATGTTTTTGGTGCTAGAACAATACAATCTGCACAGTAAAGGCCAGTCCAAAAAAAAGCCTGTCTTACCACCTACCTGCTTATTAAGCTAAATGCTCGGTGTTAAAAAAGTGGAGAACTCACACCAAAGAAGAAAAAAACAGTTTTTTTTATTTAAAAGTATTCCAAAATAATAGCTACCTTCCAAAAAAAAACAGCAGCATAAATCCTACACAGTCACCAAACACGCTTTGACGCAATGCAACAAAAATACCCAGTAGCTGGAATTTTCAAATTCACTGCTTTTGACACTATACAGCCTCCCTTCTCGGCCAGTAGAAGGAACAAACTGCAATCACAAAACTTGAGGAATACTTTTAGAACAAGCATATGACTGTGTTTGCAATCCACTACTTTGTGGCAGTTGTCTGGTGCTGTAATGTTATTCAGAAACTGTCCCAATGGATAAAGGAGGTTAAAACATCCCTTCAGAGCACCTCGGGCGTGCTCATGTAAGGCACTGCAATCACTTTGTTTGTGTTTACGCTAAATAATGCACCAACAACAAACACATGACATAGGGAGAAAATGCAATTTATTAGCGGAACAATATCATAAAGAATTAAATTTAGTTAAAAGTTCCACCCACTAAAGCAGAGTTAAACAAGTACATTTTAAATACGTGCAGCCAGGGAAAGATAAGTATCGGTAAACAGTAAAAGCTGTGCAGCCTTAACGTAAGAACAAAAGTTCCACAACATTTGGGCCTGGGGCCACTGCACCTGCTGCACCATTCAAATCTTGACCCTAGTGCCTGCAAGATAACTGCATTTGTGACTGCTTGTTTAGTAGTAAAATATAGCAATATTTGGTGCTATGAGGAGTTATGACAACCTTTGGGCCCGGTGCCACTGCACATGCTACACCACTGCAATCATGACCCTATTGCCTGCAAAGTAACTGCACTTGTGACTGCCGGTTTAGTAGTAAAATATAGCAATATTTGGTGTTTTAGAGGGGTTCCTAGAGCTTTGGGCCCCGTTGCCACTGCACCTGCTGCACCATTGAAATCATGACCCTAGTGCCTGCAAGGTCACTTGTGACTATTTAGTGTTTAGCGGAGTTCTGACAACTTTTGGCCTGGTGTCACTGCTGCACCATTCAAATCATTATCCTAGAGCCTGCAAGATAACTGCACTTGTGAATGCCTGTTAAGTTGTAAAATATAGCAATAATCGGTGTTTAGTGGGGTGCCTAGAGCTTTTGGCCCAGGTGTCACTGCACCTGCTGCACAACTGAAATCATGAACCTAGGGCCTGCTAGATAACTGCACTTATGACTGCCTGTTGAGTAGTAAAATTTAGTAATATTTGGTGTTTCGAGGATTTATGACAACTTTTGGCCCTGGTGCCACTGCACCGGCTGTACCATTTCAATTGTGACCCTATTGCCTGCAAGGTAGCTGCACTTGTAAGTGCCTGTTTCGTAGTAAAATATAGCAATATTAGGTGTTTAGTGGTGTGCCTAGAGCTTTTGGTCCCAGTGTCACTGCACCTGCAGCACCATTGTAATCATGACCCTAGTGCCTGCTAGATAACTGCACCTGTGACTGTCTGTTTAGTAATACAATTTTGCAATATTCTGTGTTTATTGGTGTGCCTAGAGCTTCTGGCCTGGTGCCACTGCACCTACTGCACCATTTAAATCAAGCCCTTCTTAACTGCAAAGTAACTGCAATTGTGACTGTCTGTTTAGTAGTAAAATCTAGCAAAATTAAGTGTTTAGAAGGAAAGATAACAAAATGTAAACAGTAAACAGCGTAAACCAAATGAAAAAAAATTCGAACCACAAGACGCAGCTGGGAATGAGTAGTTAGGCCACAGGAAACTGATTAGAGGGACACAGAAGGGAGAACAGGCTACAACCAATAGAAACGGAGGAAAGTAAACTGGCAAGCATACAGACCAATAAAAAGTGAAGGCTTAAGTCCCTTTTAAGATATATTAAAAACAATAGATTTCACAAGCACAGCGCAAGCCCTATGCAGGTGAAACCTAAAAATGGGCTATACTAAATCTAAAGCTCACCAGATAAAATCTTTGGGAGTGTTGGAGTTGAAGCAGTAGATAGGGCTCCATATATCTGTAGCTACTTAAAGGAAGATACCTTGATAACATCTTATCCCCATCTCCAAGGCTTTTCTGCATCTTTTACTTATGGCTAAGAAATCCTGTTTTAGTTGACGTTTGGGGACAGTGGAGATGTTCTGCGGGTTGTCAAATCAATCGGCTCTCCCCAGCAGGAAAGTTGGTCTTTAATATTTCTCAGCATGGGATGTTGCATGCATGATCAAGGGACAAACAATAATTTATTATTTCTTGATTGGGTAAAGTTTCATGTTTAGTCCAGATTAAGTGCCACAGAATGAGCAGGGCTATTTTGATATGGTCTTCTAGACTCCATAGGCCTTGCTCTGTGTGGCAGAGAAATATGGGGAAGCTGTTGGGTACAGTCAAAAACCTTCGCAAAAATATGTTTTCTTTGACCTGAAAGTTTGAGGAGTCGCAGGAGTCCCAGACCCAGCTCTGTATGTCAAAGTAGAGCGACAGCGCGCCTCGTAGAAATTAATCATCATGTCCATAGGTTTGGAGCCCAGCTTCCCTGCAAATCTACAAAGGCCTCAGTGGTTTGGTCGACCAGTATTTTTTAAACTTAAGTGCGACCATGTTCATTTGCGGTCAAATGGAATGCTTAGGTAGGTGAAGGTTATGACATCAGAAAGTATTTTATCAATGATGGAATGAGATCTTATGCTAGAACATGTGTTGCCAACTACCATCACATGTGTCTTAGTGGAGTTAGTCCTTAGACCCACTTCATCCATGAATAGGGCAAATTTATTCAACAGCTTCTGAAGATCCACACCAGTTCTAGCCATTAAGACAGTCACATGTGTAGAGCAAGGAAGGGAGTTTCTTAGAGCCAACCCTGGGTACGTCTACCTCTCTGATGTTAAGGCAGGTGTCTAGGTCATTCATATATAAGCAGAACAGAAATGGAGCTAACACACAGCCCTACCTCACGTTGCGCTTCCTTTTGATGGGGGCAGTGCATTCCCTGTTGGCCCCATATCTTATGCAACCGGTCACATCTTCATGTAGCTGGGCCAGAAAGAGGATCAGTGCCCCCCACCAAGCCCATTTCTAACATTTTCCGCCATAGTTTCCCTCTGTTCACGCATTCGAAGGCCTTCTTAGCCACTGTGTATTTGCCAATAACATATAGGAGATTGAGACATTGGTCTACTGTACCCAGTCCATGTCTAAATCCATACTGGAACTTTGGAAAAACAGCCCTTCCCGATAACCTAGGACTCCAACCAATTCAACACGGTTCTATCCATAATTTTGCTTGTTGAATCGATTAATGAAATAGGACGGGAGCGTTGTGGGTCTGCTCTGTCACCCTTTTTAAATATGGGAACTATGGTGGAATTTGACCATGATTTAGGAGGAGCAACGACACAGCCCAGTACATTGTTAATATTGGTGCCCATAATTCAATGTTGTCAATAAATAGATCAACAGGCACTCCATCAGGGCTGGGAGCCTTATTTCTAATGCTCTGTTCTATGGTATGTCTAACTTCTTTCAGGGTGGGAGGTGCTGACTCCGGCCAGCCCTCAAAAGATATAGAAAATACTATATTGAGATTGTTCTCGGGCTCAGTGTCACTGCCATATACATGAGAGAAGTGCTCAACCCATTTAGATGGTTAAATGGTAACATCAATAGGGGTGTTGTTAGTATCTCCAAAATATGGGGCGTTTACAGTCTTCCAAAAAAGACAGAAATAATTTGTTAACGCTTGCCTCATGCAGTTTTCCCCAGGTTTCTCTTCTAATATCGGCCTTCCTAAGTGCAACTGCATGTTTATATTTTTGCCTGCAGGCTCTCACTACCCCTCTGTCTCATGGCACCTGCTTTAGGATAGAAATAAGTTCAGTATGAGCCTTTGAGCATTACCCATCAAACCACCTTTGCAGCTTGGGCTTCCTAACTTTACATTCAGTGGTCAAGATGTCAACCACAGAGTGGCAAATTCCAACAAAGGCCTTTAACACATGAACAGGATCTTGTCCAGTGCCCAAACAGACCATGACCTGCTCCCTGAAACTCAATACTAAGGGCCTGATTTATATCTCGGTAGACGGGTTACTCGTCACAAAGCTGACAGATATCCCGGCTGCCGAAATATAAATCCCAAAGGATATAATAGGATATAATGGGATTTATATTTCGGCGGATGGGATATCCGTCACCGTTGTGACGGAGTAGACCATCCACGGAGATAAAATCAGGCCCTTAATCTTTCAGCTTAGCCTCTGGGTCCACCGAGACTTATTTGCGTAAAATGTCCTTATTTCTTGTAAAAGCTATTGGCATAGTGGTAGATGCATCAAGCTGCTTCAATTACCCAAATCAAAAGAGACAGCTAAAGGGTAGTGGACACTTAGGCAGTTATGCAATATTAAGAAATCAGTGGCCTCAATCTGGTATTGTTGGGAGAGTGCAATAAAGTCAATAAGACTCCCCGTGCCTCTTTCCATGTAGGTTATGTAACTAATTGGAGAATGAGCTGCAAGATCAATAGCGAGAAAAAGGGAACACAGCTAAAATGGAGTTGAAAACATCTCCACAGGTGCTCAATAGCAGTCTGCTCTCACAGCAGAGTGGCTGGTGGGAGAGGGGTGTGAAGTGGGATGACAGATGGATGACAAAAATAAAGAAAAATAGAACTTACCTTCTCCTCACCAATCGCCGCTCTTCTCCTTTCTGCTGAGGCTCCCAGACTCCTCTGCAGCCAATCCCAGCACTTCTCTCATGCATGAGAGAAGCGCTGGGATTTGCCTGAGCAGGCTCGTTTTCCACTCCTAAGGGGACTGGGAGACTAGCCTGCTATTCTCCCCACCCGGCAATGCAGCTCGGGTTGGGGAGATGTCAGTGCGCATGACGGTTTGACTGTCCTGAGACAGACGGTCAAATTGTCATGTGCACTGAGTACAGTGCCAACACTCCTCCTATGACTGCCCCCCTCGTGATGGACTCACCCACAAGATGCGGCAGGAAAATAAAAATAAAATAATATCTAACAAGTTTTATTAGCGTTTTATTTTTCAAATTTTTAGGCCGCTGGCAGGGGGGATGACGCTCCTTAGCAGAGGAGACACCACTGCATGGGCTGTGGTCGAAATGACAATGTTCCTCAGTATCATATCCTTTAACCCCACACACAGAATGCTTAGAGACTGGAATTAACTTATAAATTAATTCCTGTCCCCAAATCACAGTAAAATCCATATTGGGCTCAGACAGAATTTGACTAAGAGACTGCTCAAGAGTGCCCATTATGTCTGTAGTGCTGGAATTGAAATTATGATGGTAAAAATTAACAATACCAACCATTTTCCTGGTTTTGTTTAAGAGAATGACAGTTTGAATGGGGAGAGTCAAGATACATTTTGAAAAACCTCATGACAAGTGTGGTTGAGAGTAGAGTTAACAAACCACTCCTAATCTGCCCCTCCTTGATTTTACCACTGGGTTGTGGATGGAAAGAAACCCATCTATATGGACTACGTCACAAACCCTCTCTTGTAGGCAAACAATGTTTAAATCCTTGATTGTTTCAAACAATTCGGCATTCTTGACCTTATTGGAAAGGCCGGCAATGTTCCACAACATGCATGTAAAATCATATTTGAGTTCCATACATTGCACAGGAGTAACTGTGGGTGGACCAGAGTTGGCAGCCTGACTAAATTGATATTGTTAACAGATATCTGTGTTGAATTAGCCACTAGAGAGACTGGACTCTGTGTATCTTTGACCTGGGACTCAGTCATCTCTCTGATGCCAGAGCAGGAGTCTTGGTGGATCTTTGCCGGACAAGAGGACTGGGCATAGTAAACCTTCCAATATCGCAATTGCGATAAGGGTTCAAACTTCTAAATGGTCCATAAGCCAATAATGACCCTTACTTTGATAGTCAATCAACTTGTTCCAGGGGTGTGAACCGATTGTGTGCTGGTATAGTGAGAAAACTTTGAGCAGTTGGCTCATGGGTAGAAGGTTTGGGAAGGCTTACGTCAGTCAGTCTATAAAAATATACGAATGGTACTGCCACAATACATCTATGAAAGGGGTGGGCTCGAGTCAGCCTTTCTAGCAGAGTCCCCACAATAAAATGTGTTCCTGAAATTAATAAATAAAGTTGCCCGGCTCCTCTTTGAGAATGGATCCGACCCAATGTACCCGTTTCACACTGTTTATACTGCTGAATAGAGTTTCACAACTATATATCTCTGATGATTTAGCCAGCCAGTGTACAAATTTGTTCATTAGCTGATGATTGTTCTTGTCCTCATTGGGATTTAGGCTCTGACATTTTTTAGGGATATTACCAATGGTGTAGCTTCAGGCGGTAGCTGTAAAATCCCTTTAGTTACTCCCAGATCCGAGCTCTGAATTTGATGACCGACTGTATCTGGCCGCATTCTACTACTTGTATTGAGTGAGGAATGATTTGTCATCGGTCACCCACCAGTGGGGTGCTTGCTGTTGAGGGTCCCCGCAGTATATTGGGATTAACAATACAAATGTTTTCCTTATTGCCCCCAAGTCCAATGTCTTGAGCAACAGTTGTCCCTGCACTAGATGTAGCAACATGCAAGGGTCTTTGCGCCTGTGGTAAGTAAGTTAGTCCAGCTTCCTTGGAATTCCCTTGTTCAGCTAAAATTTTCAGTGAAGTTTGCTTTTAGAGACAACAAACATTGGCTCCAAGATCTTGTCAGAGCAGCCTTAAGGGAATTTAATAAACAGAGTACATGTTACTTCCTCTATATGGGGACCCTTTCCACAATTGTTTGTTGGGTTTGCAGTAGACTCTGTCCTGACTGTGGGTTTACTAGTACTTGCAGGCTTTTTGGAGCGTGTAGCAGCTTGTCTAACATTATTCTTTGCTTTCTTGGATGGCGGGGGCTCAAACTTCCATTATGATCATTCTGTGGATTGTTAATATCAATTGCTGGATTACCGTTAAAAACATAGGAATTTGAAGGGTCAGGGGTAATTCCGTTACTGGCATTGGAACAGGCTGTGTGAGCGGCTGCCATGAAATCCACACACCCTCAGCCGGAGTCTTTAAAAGAGCTTTTTTAGTAGCCCCCAACCTCTCCTCAACAGTCTCATTGCTGATCGTCCCAATTGTGTACGTGAGGTAATTCGTAATGATGGCATTTAATGGGCGTTCCTTAGAGGACAGCATTGACAGCTTTCTTTTCTCCATCAAGCCTTTCCTTGGCCATACCAGCAGCATTGGGAATGGTTGGAGTGAGATGGTGAATCCAAGAGAGGATGGCCCAGCCCAGCCTTGGTTGGCTGCAAACGGGCCCGCCCTTGGCCTGGGCACGGCCCGCACCGTGGGGAGAGAAGCCGCGCAATAAGCGCAATGTCAAGCTCCTGCCCCCTGCAGCAGCTGGTAAGTGCCTCCTGGTGCGATAGTCCCTGGGTCAGCGAGTCCCACTTAAAAATGTGGGCAAAGTGCTGGAGAGATGCATTTCAGATTATGTTGTCCACTAGAGTCTCTCTCTTATGCAGCCTGTTTTATGATAGGATACCTCCCATACCAATTGACATTTTCAGCTATCACTTTTTCTATTCTGTTGCAAGATGAAGTAGGGTAAAACAGCTTTAATGGAGATTTTGAGAAACCTGTTTTGAGAAGTCACAGGACAATCAGAAGTTACTGGATCCCAACTGTATCCAGGGACCTTAAACCTAAAACACATTAAAGACCTTAAAACAGCAGACTAAGCGCCCCTTTTAGCACCATACTTCCTGGCTGGTGAAAGAGAGCAGTTTAGCTGTTGGCAGGAGTAGATGTTGTGGGACAGAAACTCAGATCATAGCAGTGTATAAAATAACTTAATATATCAATGTCCAAATAGGGTTTTTATTTTGAAAAGGAAAAGTGATCTGCTACACATAAAATTAAATACTATGAACAAAATAAAAGTAACTGAAAGTTATTAATTGAACGTTATCAGATGATTTCACTCATTGGAACACATCCTAAAGCAGCCTTTTGGAATAACCAGTGCACGAATTGTGTCCCCTAAAGTTACTGGCATTGGAGCAGGCTGTGTGAGAAGCCACCATGATATCCACAGTGCCCACAGCCGGAGGCTTTAAAAGAGCTTTTTTAGTAGTCCCCGACCTCTCCTCAACAGACTCAGTTTCAGTGCGGATTATCCCAATTACGTTTGTGAGGTAATTCGTAATGGTGGAAGCTAATGGATGATCCTTAACAGCAGCGATGGAAATGGAGTGAGATGGTGAAACCAAGAGAGTTGGCACAGACAAGCCCAGCGTTGGCCAGCCACAGAGATGCCCGTCCAAAACCTTGTCTGTCAAATGACCCCTCACAGGTAACAGAAAACGTTTGCATGCAGGCAGGTACTATTCCTGAATCCAACAATACTCCTATATAGTGTCAGGCAGCTGTACACTTGACCAGCATATATAGTAACATTGTCTTCCTGTGGTGGCAATACCTTAGTAAGGACAGACCAAAAAGAAGCCTGATGTGGCTCTAATATTTTTCCATGGGTTTGCAGCTCCAGCCCACAAGCTCTTGTGCCATCCTAATTGTTATCAACCCTGGCACTTTTTCTTTCCTTTGCACACATTGCTTGTGGCACCTTTCACTTTCCTTCTCTTGTTAAGCTGCATTGGCTTTCAATTTTCATTTGTAACAAGACAAGTGTTTTAATGTTTGGTGCAGTCGTCCTTGCTACTCTGTGGCCTACCCCACATGCCACCATAAGAAACGGTACAGTAGCACCTTGCCCATGCAGACACTTCTGCCCCCGCCAGCCCAACACTCTTTCCTTCATGCAAGGTGGTGGAGCCAACTGTTTCCGCCTACCGGGTTGCCCTGGTTGCCTGGCTGCCAAGACCCTACTCATGGGGGCATTGGGGAGAAGGATAAGCAACAGGTTATGCTCCTTGTACTTTAGGCTGTAATAACCACTCTGGTTACCCTGTGTTTCTCAGAACCTGAACTAAGTACAATACATACATATGTTGGTTCTGTCGGTATTATTTGAAACATTCAGTGATAAACAATTGGCGGAAATTCAATCCCCCTATGCACAGAAATAAATTATTCTTGAACACATGAGTCTGATAATTAGTTAATCTTCTGAGTATATATTGTTTAGGGATCACATAAAGCATTTCATTGAACAATATTACTACATACGGTAGTCTAAGCATTTTGAGCATAAAAGGATGCTCGTGCAGTGCATTTATGAAAAAATAAAAACCGATAGCAAACTCTTGTGAGTCTTTTGCAAGCCTGGCCACATACATCCAATAAGGGCTCCCAAGTTGGGCTGGTTAATGAATCCACTGTACATTTACAGCTAGATGTCAAGGCACAGGCACAAATATAAGATCTGTCGACCTTTTGACCTGTTTAAAATGTGTGTGTTGTACATATATCGATTCTAGTCTTCATCAGGACAGTGAATAGGAACACCCTATCTAATAAATCAATATAGAATCAGACATCGGGAAACCAGAAGAATGGCCAAGCATTATCGTCCCTATGGTGTAGAACCATAGAGTTATTCTTAAAAATTCATACAGTGGGGCAGATTTACATTGAACTAACGCAGTGGGGTACAGCAAGTCATTTTGCTGCGCCGCGCTGAGTTAGTTTTGAAGCACAGGGATGCAACATATTTACAAGAATATGTCGCATCCTTGTGCTTCCCCCTGCGCTGGCGCACAAACTGCAGCCATGCGCCGGCGCAGGCACCCTTGCACCATGGTGCAAGGATGCCTGCGTCGTGGGGAGATTGTTTTTGTGCAGGAAGGGGAACCTTCCTGCACAAAAACAATCACTACAACCATTTTCCTCTTTCAATGCGTGCTGCAGAATGCAGCACGCATTGAAAGAGGAAAAACGAGGAGAAATGAAAACATTTCTCCTCGGTGCGCTCGCTACGCCACCTCTAGGGTGGCGTAGCTTTCAGACGCAACTCCAGAGTTACGATTTCTCGTAATTCTGGAGATGTGTCTTGTTTCATGAGTGTTGCGTGGGAACACCCACAGCAACACCCATGGAACGCCCCTTCACCGCAAAGTGCTACGTGTGAAGGGGCCGTATTTAAGGAGAGGAAAAGTCACGCAGGGTGGCTTTTCCTCTCCTTGTAAATATGGAGCAGCCCCCTGCGCCACCAGTACGTCACGAAAAGTGACGTACTGGTGGCGCAGGGGGCTCGTAAATCTGCCCCAGTGTATCTAGCGGGCCACATAGACATTGGAATCATTGTTCTGTAATAGTCAGATGGGGCACTCACCATTCATCCAGTGAGCAGGCTCCACTGTGGATTAATGAGAACTATGTATTAATTAAAGGTTGTTTGAGCTGCACCCTGTGCAAGTAGGTATTATCTGAAAAAATCACTCTTACCTGGCGTTTTCTTCAATAAAGCCAACAGCTAAATCTGTCAGTGTCTGTATCACGCGCCCAAAGACCACATATAGCTAAAGACGAAGCAGCACCTGAACATCAAAGTGCACCCTTAGGAGACAACAAATACCTACTTCCAAGGTGGCCATTGCAGATTTGCGTTCTATGCCTTTCATATTCAAAGCGCTGAGTAAGTTCCTGTTTACTACCCAAAGACATATTGTGTCGCATACAGTGTTGCAGAGTAACTCAAGTCACCGAAGAGCCTCAGATGATACACACATCAAAATGAATTGCACCATTTATTCAATGTATTGGGGCTATTTCTCCCAGACCTCAGTGATGATTATTACAAACGCTGGGCAGTGAACTCTGCTCCGTTCACGGAGTTTGAGGAGTTTTCCGCACCCCACGTTCCACGGTGCATGCGGAGTTCCCAAAAACTCCACTCCGCGCAGTGGAGTTTTTTTCCTCACTCAAGCTCGTCGAGTTGGCGAACGCGAGCGAGGAAAATCAACCTCCTGGCGAGATTTCTCAATGCGGGCGGTCGGATTTCTCAATGCGAGTGGTCATGGCAGGTCGCGACCACTCGCATTGAGAAACCTTCCGTTCACGTTGAGAAAGCTGCTGCTAGAGTATAAAATCTACTTGAGCAGCAGAAAGGAAGCTGTGCCCTCTTGCATTGCACATGGTGCCGTTCACGATACTTTTACAGCGTGGGACAAACACCTGGCGCTCAAAATCACCGCAAATGGCATGACTCTAACGCACTCCACCGATCGCGGAACTCCGAGTAGCACAGCAGAGTTTTTTTGTCACTTTGCGGAATGCCGTGAACTCCGCCCAGCCTTAATTATTACAGCAGACATTAAACAAGTGTATATATACAATGTACCTAATATATACAAATCATTACATATAAAAGGTCAACAATGAGAGGTACACATATTACAATTCTTTCTTTTTTCTTATTGGGGTTTACAATACTTATTTATCAATACTCATTGTAAATCATATATATCATGTCTCAGGGTCTATAGGAAGAGTATACAACTGAGCTCCTCATCTGCTGTTGAAATTACACCAGTCTGTTTTTTTTCCTCAAATTCATTTAACCCTTTAAGGACTGTATCCAATAGATGCATCCATGTGCACTCCCTAAGATTAAATGCATAATTTATATCACCCCCCTTTTTTTGTGCAGATTTATATAGCTCGAACTCGACCGGAAGGTATTGGAGCGCTTTACATGAGCACCAGTTAAGTTACACAAGGACACATTCATTTTTGGTAGGCACAGGGAGATTAAGTGATTTGCCCAGAATCCAGTTGCGGCCTGCATGGCTCACGGGTGAGGGGGGCGGGTTCAGGGTCTCACACGAGGGGGGGCGAGTGGTCGCGAGGGAAGGGGCAGTCGCACGGGGAGGTGGGGGTAAATAATAAATTAAATAAAACAAATAAAACTTACCTACTTTCCAGGGTCCCGCGTCTTCGGTCTGCTCCTGCTTTCCTGCCTCCACAGGAAGTAGGCAGCCTCCCTCCCCTCCCCTAACCCAATAACAATGCTGCAATGGCAGCTTTATGATTGGTTGGGACGCCGACCACACAGGCGTCTATGGGGAGGCCATTTTCTCCATGTAGGCTGCATGCAAACCCAAACCCTTCTGCTTTCTCGCAGTGCGAGAAGCAGAAACATAAAATGGTATTTATAATACCATTTTATGTTTCTGCTTCTCGCACTGCGAGAAAGCAGTAGGGCAACGCACGTCCACCCACATGGAGGAGCCGCCCCTGCCAAAATCACAGGATGCTGAGTGGACGCCGAGGCTCGAACCTGGTTCCCCAGCTCCAAAGTGGGCAGCTCCGGCTGTAAGGCCACGTCCTCTCCCCCTTGAGGATGCTTTGAAATTCTCCTAGTACCAACCACCTTAGACTTTCTGCAATATGACTTAAGCTATTGAAATGCTCCTCGGTGGAGGGGGGAGTGACCCTTGTGCTTTGCAATGTATTCTGCTGCAGTGTTGCAGAATCTTAGCTATCATTTTGTTAGCTTTGCCCCATGTCAGCCAAAGCACAAGGGCATTTAATTATATAAATTGCATCTGTACTGCTACAATTTGTATGATCTTTCCGAGTAAATGTTTTGTTGTAAAGCATAAATTCCTTAGACTTTACTATCATGCTGCATGTCCTACATTTTCTCCGTTTATAGTGCCCTACAACGGGGGGCAAATTCCATTGTGTTAACAGATCTGTCTCACCAGGCAATGTTAATAAAGAACGGACCAGATGGTTTTTTTTTTTTGGTTTTTTTTTCAAACTTTTTTTCCTCTTTTAAATGCAAAGAGTGGTTTGTCGCCGATGTGTAAATCACTGTGTAGTAAGGTTCAATGTCTGTTAATCAGTTTTTTGCTAGTATTACTACGATTGTGGAATGTACTAACACATACCACTCTGTCCTTTTGATCTCTTGTGTTCCACCAGGCATTCCCATGATCAATACCAGGATCGTTTACGGGAACACTTAAGGAGCCCCCTGGGATAGCTCCAGTCACTATGGGGCCGATTCCGATCTCGGTCGGAGGCGTACCCAACACCATTCGGTCGGGAAAAAAGCCATGCGAAAGCCTGTTTCCCGACCGATCCGTACAGCACACCGAACGAGTAAGTACGATGCGCACAACAGCAAAGAATCCGGCAGAGCCGTACTCACCCAAACCAGGTCCTGTTCCCCGACCGAGGCGAAGCCGGAAACGCCGAATCGAGTCGCACGGAAGGAAAAATGCAGCCCCGTCCGGCCGGACAAGTACGATGCGCTTTCCGTGCGCGCCGAACCCGTCGCTACGCACGGCACGTCAAAGCATCCGGGAGAGGCGCACATAAGCTCCGATTCGCGCCACAACACGATCCACGGCTCCGAGACGAACACGGCAGCAACGAGGACGAGGCGAAGCGGCGAGGACGAGGCGGCGGCGAGGACGAGGCGAAGCGGCGAGGACGACGCGAAGCAACGAGAAGGACGAACGACACGAACCAACCATGAATCCCTTCGTCCCGATCATACCAATATTCTACATTTACTACCGGAACAGGCACGGACGCGTACGGCGCAGAAGGTAAGCCAGACACCAACCACAAAACACATACAACACGTACACGACACATCACACACACACAGAGGGATGCAGAATATACTTACACCAGCAACAGCAGCACCATAGGGGCGGGATGCCCATCACCAATGCCACATATGCACACAGGGGCCTGAATGCGCACCACCACCCTCACCCAGGGGGGCAGGATGCCTACCACTACTACCACCCTCACCCAGGGTGGGCTGGATGCCTACCACTACTACCACCCTTAGCCAGGGGGGCAGGATGCCTACCACCACTACCACCCTCACCCAGGGGGGCAGGATGCCTACCACTACTACCACCCTCACCCAGGGGGCTGGATGCCTACCACTACTACCACCCTTAGCCAGGGGGCAGGATGCCTACCACCACTACCACCCTCACCCAGGGGGGCAGGATGCCTACCACTACTACCACCCTCACCCAGGGGGCAGCATGCCTACCACTACTACCACCCTCACCCAGGGGGGCAGGATGCCTACCACTACTACCACCCTTAGCCAGGGGGGCTGGATGCCTACCACTACTACCACCCTCACCCAGGGGGGCTGGATGCCTACCACCACCCTTAGCCAGGGGGGCTGGATGCCTACCACTACTACCACCCTCACCCAGGGGGGCAGGATGCCTACCACTACTACCACCCTTAGCCAGGGGGGCAGGATGCCTACCACCACTACCACCCTCACCCAGGGGGGCAGGATGCCTACCACTACTACCACCCTCACCCAGGGGGGCAGGATGCCTACCACTACTACCACCCTCACCCAGGGGGCAGGATGCCTACCACTACTACCACCCTTAGCCAGGGGGCTGGATGCCTACCACTACTACCACCCTCACCCAGGGGGCAGGATGCCTACCACTACTACCACCCTCACCCAGGGGGGCAGGATGCCTACCACTACTACCACCCTCACCCAGGGGGGCAGGATGCCTACCACCACCCTTAGCCAGGGGGGCTGGATGCCTACCACTACTACCACCCTCACCCAGGGGGGCAGGATGCCTACCACTACTACCACCCTTAGCCAAGGGGGCAGGATGCCTACCACTACTACCACCCTCACCCAGGGGGCAGGATGCCTACCACTACTACCACCCTCACCCAGGGGGCAGGATGCCTACCACTACTACCACCCTCACCCAGGGGGGCAGGATGCCTACCACTACTACCACCCTTAGCCAGGGGGGTCTGGATGCCTACCACTACTACCACCCTCACCCAGTGGGGGCAGGATGCCTACCACTACTACCACCCTCACCCAGGGGGCAGGATGCCTACCACTACTACCACCCTTAGCCAGGGGGGCTGGATGCCTACCACTACTACCACCCTCACCCAGGGGGGCAGGATGCCTACCACTACTACCACCCTCACCCAGGGGGGCAGGATGCCTACCACTACTACCACCCTTAGCCAGGGGGGGCTGGATGCCTACCACTACTACCACCCTCACCCAGGGGGGGGCTGGATGCCTACCACCACCCTTAGCCAGGGGGCTGGATGCCTACCACTACTACCACCCTCACCCAGGGGGGCAGGATGCCTACCACTACTACCACCCTTAGCCAGGGGGCAGGATGCCTACCACCACTACAACCCTCACCCAGGGGGGCAGGATGCCTACCACTACTACCACCCTCACCCAGGGGGCAGGATGCCTACCACTACTACCACCCTCACCCAGGGGGGCAGGATGCCTACCACTACTACCACCCTCACCCAGGGGGCAGGATGCCTACCACTACTAGCACCCTCACCCAGGGGGCAGGATGCCACCACTACTACCACCCTTAGCCAGGGGGCTGGATGCCTACCACTACTACCACCCTCACCCAGGGGGGGCTGGATGCCTACCACCACCCTTAGCCAGGGGGGGCTGGATGCCTACCACTACTACCACCCTCACCCAGGAGGGGCAGGATGCCTACCACTACTACCACCCTTAGCCAGGGGGGCAGGATGCCTACCACCACTACCACCCTCACCCAGGGGGGCAGGATGCCTACCACTACTACCACCCTCACCCAGGGGGCAGGATGCCTACCACTACTACCACCCTCACCCAGGGGGGCAGGATGCCTACCACTACTACCACCCTCACCCAGGGGGCAGGATGCCTACCACTACTACCACCCTTAGCCAGGGGGGCTGGATGCCTACCACTACTACCACCCTCACCCAGGGGGCTGGATGCCTACCACCACCCTTAGCCAGGGGGGCAGGATGCCTACCACCACTACCACCCTCACCCAGGGGGGCAGGATGCCTACCACTACTACCACCCTCACCCAGGGGGGCTGGATGCCTACCACTACTACCACCCCCACTCATAGGATGGACAATGCATGACACAACCAGCACACCACAACCTAGGGAATGCAAGAAGAAGACATCCCCCAACACCATGACAAGTGTGTGTAGACTGTGTCAAATGCCTACAACACCGAACATGACTTTGAACATACAATGTGACCCCTAGCACATGTGCCACACATATATGTGTGTGGCACCCACAATGCAAGCAGGCCATGACCATTGTGGCAATGTGGTCCAAACCCCCATCATCACAGTGACCAAAATGTAAGTGTGGGGTCCATAGCTGAAGCACACTTTGAACAATGTGGCAATGGGGTCCAAACCCCCATCATCACAGTGACCAAAAGGTAAGTGTGGGGTCCATAGCTGAAGCACATTTTGAACATTGTGGCAATGGGGTCCAAACCCCCATCATCACAGTGACCAAAGGTAAGTGTGGGGTCCATAGCTGAAGCACATTTTGAACATTGTGGCAATGGGGTCCAAACCCCCATCATCACAGTGACCAAAATGTAAGTGTGGGGTCCATAGCTGAAGCACATTTTGAACATTGTGGCAATGGGGTCCAAACCCCCATCATCACAGTGACCAAAAGGTAAGTGTTGACAAAGTAAGAGGTGCAACTGCCAAACTGCATGGATGATTCCTGGTCACAGAACAACAAACACATCAGTGGCAAAGTAGTGTATGTGTCCCATTGCAACATAAATTGGGGAGCCAAATCCTGCAGTGCAAATAAGACATAACTTTGGCCATGTGCAGACAAACAACACCCATGGGGGCTGACACCGTCAACAATCATCAATGACACAATGACAGAAGTGACCATCCGAATGCAGACCCACATATTTGCACCAATGGGCACACACATGCAGATACCCTGTGGAGACTGCAGATGTGAGGTGAACAGATACCATACCATGGCAGCAATGGGACACACAAACCATGATCATTGTGCTGACCGATGACCTAGGAGTCCCAGGGACAGCAGGGGAAACCCACCAAACTACATACAGCCAATGGCACACCCAAGATATGCCAATGCAGTGGTGCAGATGCACAAACACAAACAAGCAGACCCACCCTGCACATCATACACAACAGGTGAGGGTGGGGGTGCCAGTGTCCCCAGGCAACCACACAACACATGAGGAGACATGAATACCAATCATACAGATGTGCATACAGTGCCACACAAAGGTAACTCATGGATCCAAATTCCCTATGTGGGCAAGCAGGCATTGTCAGATGAGAGGGAGCACAAATCACACATGTCACACAGGCACGTAGGGACAGCAACTGACACAGCAAGACACAGACACACCACAGCACCACCCCCAGGGCCCCCACAATGTGGTGACCCTGGGCTGCATTACAATCCCACTGTGATGACAAAGCTAAATGTGGTTCACACTGTGAACCACAGTCATGTGTACTGAGCAACTAACTACCATCACACCTACACAAGCACAAATCAAACAGCATGGCCAGTGAGCCAAGGCCAACATGGAGGCAGGGGCCTAGCCGGGCAACAACTCTCATCTGCACACACTCAACACCACACCCTCGACCTCCAACAATGTGCAGCAGTGAAGCACACATGCACTGGTGACATTGCACATGCACCCATGACTATTCCAGGGTGGTGGGTGGGAACCAAGGTGCAGAAACACATCACACATGGACACTCAACAAGACTCCTGAATGTCTGACACACTGCACACTACGCCGTACATGGACATGACGGCAATACCACACCAACCAATGGGATCACAGTCACACACCAATGAAGAAGCCAAGGTCACCCACAAAGAACACACATAGACAACAACCAACATTGCAGCCCGGACCCTGAGGAGTGCCAGCAGTCACACACACAACGTGTCACAATCACTGAAAGATAACACAAACTGGAAATCACATGACAGGGGCAAACAACAAGTTCCAAGGGGAAACCTGACTGTGACCCAGCTGCGTCTGCACACAAACTCAGCCCTGACAGCAAGCACACCTATGGGTGACACCCTGATGACCAGTAATGTGCCATGCACCCACATCACAGAGAACCCAGGGAGAAGACTTTGGGGAACATAGCTCAACTCAGCTAGCATCACAAACAGGTACAACACTAGGGATCACAGCATGCACAGCTAAACGGAAGTGAACACACAGACATGCACATACAACACACACCTTGGGCGCAGGCAATGTCACAGGAGTACACACTGCCATGAGGGGACTCCACTCCTGTGTGAGGAAAGCTGTGCCATATGTTGCCTCAGTAGGGCCCCACCATGTCAGCTGAGCACTTGGTCACACAATCAACAATTAGCACCAAATGAGGGCTCCCGTCACATCAGCCTGGTCATGGAAGTGCCAACGGAATCATCAGCACAGATCCAACACACTTGTATAGCAATGTTGCACTGACAACACAGATGAGTCCTTCCCCATTGATGCCCAAACCTGCATGTCCAGTGGAGATGGCCACACGGTCAGGGAAGTAGACAAATTGAACAATGGCAGGCACAACAGATGTGCAGGGGTGGAAGCCACAGATGTGAAATTGCCAATCTAAGTAGGAAATCCCATTGCCAAATACTGAACACATGACACCCTCAGATGCTGCTATGGATGACATGGATACACCACAGGATAGGACACATTCCCCCTGGACCACATGGGTTCCTGCACAGTAACACTTCATTATCATGAGACCAAATATCACCATCACTGCAGCAAGGGCATGGTTAGCATCATCAACATCATGTACATCAGAAGCAAAAGCACTAGAGAACAGAAAGTTGCTTTATTCAGCATATGTGGCATTAAAAGTAGAAGTCCGGAAGAACATAAACAAAGGCCAATGGCCAGTCCATCAACAAAGTCACAAGTGGGTGACAGTGGCAGATGCCACCCTACACATGCCTGCACAAAACCAGGGACAATCCACTAGGAGGGGCAACCGGGGGGTAGGCCAGGCACCGCAGGGACAGGATCAGGGCTCACCAGGAGGAAGCAGGGAAGGGGTGGTGGGTGCTGGAGAGCCACTGACAACTGCAGTGGAGGTGTCTGACATGGTGTGTGCCGGCACAACTGGGGGGCATGGCTCAGATGTTGTGGGTGCCGGCACGACTGCAGTGGACCCTGCAGATGGAGTGGACAGGTCCGCCACTGCAGTGCCCAAGTCAGACAGGGTGGTAGTGGACTCCACTGCAGTGCCTACCACCAGGGGAAGAGAATGGGGAACAGGCAAGGTGGGCTGGACAGAGTGGGAGGACACCCTCACCACATCAGTGGCACAGACAAGCGCAGCAAGTGGCAGGGGGAGAAGGCCGGAGCCTCTTGGGGATGGTATATCTGTGGGTGGGGGAACCTGGGGCAGGGTGTGGTGGGGGCACCTGTGGAGTGGGGGCCTGAGGGATGGAGGAAGGAGACCTGGTGCTTGAGCTGCAGGGCGGCGGCGGGGTCTTGCTCTTAGCACTCTGGGGGGACTTGCGGGTGGGGGCCTCAGTCTGTCTGTGCCTGGGGGAGGGTGTCCGGGGGCGAGGGGCACTCTGATCCATGTGGGGGGGCTTCCTCTTCCCCCTGGATGCTGGGGCAGCTGGATCGGAGGGGAAGAGGCCGAGGTCACTGAGGAAGAGGCGCTGGGTCTTTGGGGTTGCAGGTGAGGCAAGGGAGGGTGCTTTGGAGGGAGAGGCAACTGAGGACTGCGCAGTGCCCGTGGATGCGTGTGTGTGTACCAGGGCCCCATCCCCTGTGAGTCTGGTTTCAGTCCCCTGACTGTGCGTGCGTGTGCGTTTAGTTTGTGGCGTGTGTGTCTGTGTGCTGGACGTGTGTGTGCTGGTGTGTGCCTGTGCCGGTGTGTGTGTGCTTGGGACGGGTAAGGTGCTGGGGAGTGTGGATGGAGCAGAGGCAGGAGGGGTGAGGGACTGTCTGAGGAGGGACACTGCTGCCGTCAGGGAGGAGTCCATGGACCTGTTGCCCCTCTGTAGGTCAGACATGCCCGATGAGATGCCCTCCATGAACGACACCAGCTGAGTCAACAGTGCGGTGTGCGCATGGAGGACACTCAGCATGGCTGTCTGCCCTACATGGAGCTGGCGAAGGAGGTACACAGACTCCTCACTCAGGGCAGCAGGGGACACAGGGGCAGGGGTGCGGTGCCTGGCCGAAAGGAGACACGCTCCCGAACATGGGAGCCTCCACGGACCTGGGGAATGGGAGCCGATGGGAGGGCGGTGGTGGTGATGGTGGTGGCGGGGACAGCAACACTAGCTGGGGTGTGGTGGCTGCTGACACCCGCCTCCACAAGGGAGTCATCCTCCGAGTTGCTCTGGTCCTCAGCTGAGGTGGATGGTGCTGAGGACTCCTCGGTGTGGCTCCCCTCGCCCTCCGTGCCACTGGGTCCCTCCGACCACTCCTCGGCTGCTGACCCAGTCTGGCTCTCTGGCTCCTCCTGGTCCGTGGAGCTGTCCCCTTCCGTGGCCGTGGATGTATCTGCAAACAATGGGGAAACAGACAGACATCAGTCACCTGCACCAAATGCACACACCACTGTGAGCACAGCACATTACAGAGCAAGCCCTGGCATCATTAGTTGTACATTGCTAAAAGTGCCCTAACTGAACAGGAGAAGACAATTGTCAGTCTGATGCCAAGCATGGCACTCACATCCCACATGGCCTTGCACCCATCTGTCTGGTGTCTGTTGGATTGCAACACCCCAGTGTGGACACATGCACCAAGTACACAGTAGTTGGACAGTGCAGAGGACACGGTGTGGCATGTGGACATGCACACATCACAGCTCTTGCCACTGAGTCAGTACAGGTTTCCGGATGAAAGGGATGCCCAGAGTCAAATAGGAAATGCATGTGATGCATACCAGCGACAGACACCATGATGCACCCATGTCCTGATAGCCAGCGCCACAATGGTGTGCATGTAGCACATGTCACTCCCCTGCAGGACCACCAATAAGTTGACACATGCCATGGCAGAGGCATGACTGCTAAGTCATACATCACTGTCTCAGTGATGTATGACTTGGCAGCCAGACAACAACACTATGCACTGTGTCACAATAGTAGGTCATGGGGAATGCAAGTCCTGGAGCTGCACAAGTGCACATGTACATCCCCCACACAACACATCATCTTAACCCTCATCTGTCCAGGTCACACCTATTGGACATATGGGAGACCTGTGACACTACCCTCTGAACCTGAGCCCCTCACAATTTGCTGTGAATGGGGAACAGCTGCCTGAACTTCACATTCGCATACCCAGTCTGCACGGGCAGCTGATCAAACACCTATGTGACACACAAGTATCGTCTCCTATGGTCACATCTCCAGGGGCATGCTGAGCCCCTAACAAGAAACACCCCAGCAGTCCTGGCAACTAATCCACAGCACACTGACACAGAGGCAGACACCTGAGGGGTCAAATCACTGTGCACAATGTGTCAGCTGATACACGGGAGTGGGAGTACAGAGTGCATTGCATGGCCTGGAGTAGGCATGACTGTCCTGCTCCACATGAATGAGGGATGTGCCCTGGACAGTGGATAGCTGGCTATGTATGTGTGACACACGTAATCTGCACACTCCTGGGGCCCAAACATTGTTCCCACCCGCTGCATGGGCGTGTGCCACATACCCCAGGCACATGTGGTGGCTCAGCTCAGCAAGTGGACCGCATATCAAAGCAACACGCAGATCACATGTCCAAACCCAGGCGTTGTGTGAACAATGGACCCACCCATGATGCCCACAACAGAGTTAGGGAAACAGATGCTGTCCCCCACCTTTAGTGAAGCAAACTGCAAGGACACAGTCCCAAGTGACACAATTCCCTGAATGTAAGGGCCACACCTGGGTATCAGATGAGCAGTGGGCAGTGCACAATAGAGGGACATGGCTCCTGGACAACATGACTGCTGCACTGTGGCAGTTGAACCAGGCCAGAGGAGGGCACAAAGCATGTAATACAGAGTTCACAGTGCAGTCTTTGACTCACCCCCTCCTTGCTGCTGTCTGGCCTTCAGCTGCCCATCCAGGTCTGGAAACACCACCGCCAGGATCTGGAGCATGTGGGGGGTCAGGGTCCGTGTTCCGCCCCTCCTGCGAGGAGGCGACAGCTTCAGCTGGACCCGTGCAATCCTCCGGGTCCAGCCCAGAGGGTCCTGCCACCTCTTCTGGCAGTTGCGTATCCAGCGCTTGTAGACCCCCACGGACCGGACGGCCCGGACGATGTCCTTCCAGATTTCCTGCTTCCGATGGGCATTAACCTGTCAGGATGACAAAGTGAAAAGGCCATTACCACACATGCAACATATCCGTGCATGACACAGTTGTATATACATGTCTCAATCACAGGGGCACATGATGTACACAGGCAGTGCAAAGCTGACCATGGACAGTTTGCCAGACGTCACTACATGGTATCATTGCATGGGAAGTAAAACCATGTTCAAATGCACTGTCACTGCACCATACCTGTCCAGTGCAAGTCACTACACACTATGGGGGGTGACAACTACTCAGTGAGCCTGCTAGCCAGTGGCGTGCAGACTTTCAGCCTTGCTAGTCAGACAAAATGCACATTCAGAAAGGCAGTGCACAGAACACTCACCTGCTCCCTGGTGTCCCATACAGCTTGCTGTACTGTGGAAGTAGGCTGTCCAGCAGGGCCTGGTTCTCTTCAAGGCTGAAGGCTGGGGCTCTCTCCACAGTACGTGCCATTGCAGGGTCCAGAGGGGCAGAGACAGCAGCAGTGCAGTGGCAGATGTCGTCCTGGAGCATGTAGTGCAGGCAAGTGAGCTCTCAGGGGAACAGCCAGCAATATATATGTGCTGGAGAGGCAGATACTGTCCCTTGTGTCCAAAGTGATAGGTCCAAGTCGTTTGCATCTTCTGAATCTGGCCAATCCATGGAATAGCAGCACCAAAACACGCCCACAGCATCCTTCAAATCTTCAACTTCATGACATACATGATTTTGCAACATTGTTGTGGGTGACCAACTAAATTTACAGCAACCGACTCGTTCGAAATTCGAAAACGCGTCCGTTGCCAGGCAAGCCCATTGTCAATGGGTGCGCACCGATCGGTCCATTGCGGTACAACGCGCACAGGGGTACAACGCGTACCCGCACACATTGAATGCAATGGGCCGGCCGGAGGCACCGATCGGTCCATTGCAGTACAACGCGCACAGGGGTACAACGCGCACCCGCACACTTTGAATGCAATGGGCCGGCCGGAGGCACCGATCGGTCCATTGCAGTTCAATGCGCACAGGGGTACAACGCGTACCCGCACACATTGAATGCAATGGGCCGGCCGGAGGCACCGATCGGTCCATTGCAGTACAACGCATCACTGTACATGTGACTGGCATATGTCAGCATGCCTGACTCAGATGGACATATGCCAGCCACAGATAGCTCCCAGGGAGTGAGGGGCACACCTACATCACGACAGCCTGTCCAAACTTTATCATAAGGCATGTAAGGCTGCATTTCCTATTGTGTGTATGTTGGTGTACATGTTGTCCTGTGGGTGTCACCTGTGGGCAGCCACCCCCAGGCTGTGCATGTGTTCATGGGGACAGGATCCTGGGTGTTACGTGTACATGACCACTGTGATGTGCAACTGTTCATATCTGTGCATGTGCCATGGTCACATTTCACGGTGGTGTATGTGTATGTCATGTCACATACCCCGTGAGTCCCATGTGGGACGGTATGTTTGAGCCAGGGTGTCCCAGTGGCACAATACTGATGGTCCTCCACAGTCTTTGTGCATGTAGTGTTTACAATGTCTCTGATTTCATGTGCACAATGGGAGACAGTCTCCACATCCACGTTGTGTGTGCATGGACTTTGATGTTGTGCGTGTGTGTGTCACAGACGTCCATGTCTGTCCTGCCGTGGCAAGTGGGGCCACTACCTGTGGGGGTCATGGTTGTTTTGCTGTGGTGTATACATGATACTCCATGTAATGCCAGTGTCCATGTGGCATTATAGGGTCCCTGGGAATGTACCTGTCGTTGAGCTGTGGTGCCTGGGGCACATCTGTCCTCACATGTCACTGTGGGGGTTATTGTGACACGGCAGCAGGAGATGGGAACTGTGACACGGCCTCATGATATCCAATGGGCCAACCTGGGACTAATTGATGCCACCTGTTGGACCGTGTTGACAGATGTTGGCCATGTATGTACCATACATGTCCTTCCGGTACTGCACACTTCATGTAGTTGTGCCTCATAATGATGTATGTTGGGATCTTGAGTGTGTTCAATGCCACATATGTGGAGTGACTGACAATCTTGCTTACTTCTCCTCTGCACTGCAGGGCTCCTGCTGTCCATCGACCATT